>CM077671.1:85461830-86196830 GCA_039707655.1 Elymus sibiricus | reverse complement strand
GAGCAGAAGGAAATGATAAGCAGTTTTCAGCAAGGTATTCTCTGCAAGTGCTGTAAGTAACGATAGTAGATAGTTTTGTAGCAAGATAAATCATAACAAGAGACAAGTAACAATAGTAGCAAAGGTCCAGCAAGGTAGCCCAATCCTTTTTGTAGCAAAGGACAGGACTGAAAGTACTCTTATATTAAGCAAGCACTCCCGAGGACACATGTGAATTATGTCTAGTCATGTTCATCATGTTGAGTTGATTCGCATTCGCTACTTTGATAATTTGATATGTGGGTGGACCGGTGCTAAGGTGTTGTTCTTACTTGAACTAACAACCTACTTATGATTACCCCCTCTCACAAGCATCCACAACTACGAAAGATGAATTAAGATAAATCTAACCATAGCATGAAACATGTGGATCCAAATCGGCCCCTTATGAAGCAATGCATAAAATGGAGTTTAAGCTTCTGTCACTCTAGCAACCGATCATCTACTTGTTACTCCATAATGACTTCCCTTAGGACCATAGCATGGTGAAGTGTAATGTAGTCGACGTTCACATGACACCACTAAGAGAAGTAACAACATACATATCATCAAAATATCGAACGAATACCAACTTCACATGATAACTTATAACAAGACTTCTCCCATGTCGTCAGGAACAATAGTAACTACTCACACCTCATCAACATGTTCAAGATTAGAGATGCAATAATAATAATTAAGGATCTGAACATAATTTCTTCCACCAAGTAATCCAACAAGCATCAACTACAAGATGTAATCAACACAACTAGTAACCCACAGGTACCAATCTGAGGTTTTGAGACAAAGATTGAATACAAGAGATGAACTAGGGTTGGAGATGAGATGGTGCTGGTGAAGATGTTGATAAGATTGGTCCTCCCACGAAGGAGGAAGTGTTGGTGATGACGATGGCTTCGATCTCCCCCTCCAGGAGAGGGATTTCCCCAGCAGAATCTGACTGCCGGAGTGCAAAAGGGCCTCTGCCCAGGTTTCCGCCTCAAGACGGTGGCTATTCGTCCTGAAAGGTTGCTTATCATTTTTTCTAGGGTAAAACACACCATATAGGAGAAGAGGGGCGTCGGGAGGCCAGCTAGGGCCCCACCACACATCAGGGTGCGGCCTGGGGGGGCACGCCCTGATGGCTTGTGCCTGGCTGGTGGCCCCCCTCCGGTATATTTTTGGCCCATAAATTCACATATATTCAATAAAAATTCCTTGTGAAGTTTCAGGTCATTTGGAGTCTGGTGATTTTTCTGCCTTTTTCTCGGTTTTCCGATCCAGAATTCCAATTTCCAGATAATTCCCTCTTTGTGACGTACCTTGCATATTCAGAGAGAAAGGACATAAGAATTGTATGATAATAGGGAATAATGGACAAGAATAACGTAAATATGAATGGGAAATCATGATGCAAAATGGACGTATCAACTCCCCAAGCTTAGACCTCGCTTGTCCTTAAGCGAAAGTCGAAGTCGAGAGTAATGACCACATAATTTGAGAGAGAGGTGTCGATAAAACAGAATACGGACATGAGATCATCATGCATATCATTATAGCAGCAAGCATTTCATCATATAACTTCTCATAATCAAGTAAAGATCTATTCACAATTATCGAAGTATGAAGCATAAACCTTATTGACAACCAACAACCGATGCTTTTAGTCATGGTGATAATCCTAATTCATCATATTCAAGTGAAGAGTCTATATAAGAGCTTTCACTGTAGCAAACCCACATACTCAACTATCATTTAGTCATCTATGATTGTTGACACTCATTGCATATTTTTGGAGCTAATGTTTTTGCTGGACACATAGGAAGATAGGGGCTTCATTTGCCACCCAACTCATTCACCTCAAGGATAATGTCAACAATAATGAATCATGGTTTCTTACATTCAATTGGATATATATACCTGGATCTTACCTCAACATGTGATGCTTACCACTAAGAGAGTTTATAATTTAGAAGAAGATAAGATATTGATGACTCTTGAATAAAGGTAAGAACTTTATGAGAGCGAAAGATAGGCCCTTCGCAGAGGGAAGCAGAGGTTGTCATGCGCTTTTATTTGGTTAGATGTGCAATCTCTTAATGCAAAGGAACTTCACTTTATATTGCCCCTTGTGATAGCGAACTTTATTATGCACTCCATCACTTTTATTTCTTCACCATCACAAGATCGTACAAAGCTTATTTTCCTTTTCAATAAAAGATCATACATGATTAGAGGCAATTTTTATTGCTTATGCACCGATGACAACTAACTTGAAGGATCTTATTCAATCCCTAGGTAGGTAAGGTGGACTCTTACAAAAAGAAACTGGGTTCAAGGGGTTATGGATGCACAAGTAGTATCTCTACTTGGTGCGGAAATTTTGGCCAGCAAAGGTTCTAAAGGAAGCATCACATGTTAAAGGATCCATGCCTATATAACTTCTATGCAAATGTAAGAAATCATGACCATTAGGCTGTCTTCCATGTCCAACTTCAACACTTGATCATTATTTAATATTTGGTGAGGGTTCGTAATCATAGATGATGTCCAAGATAGTATATTTGTATCTGAATCTTCTCCTCTCTATCATGATCTTGCATAGGTTATAACAATGACTAAGGCTAACTTTATTCTATTCCCAACAATTTTCATAGTTCATACTTTCTTTTTATGTGAAGTCATTACTTCCCATGGGATAAGCATATGATCTTTACTATTCTTTTTATTGTCTTGCTATGATCATTGGTGCAAGAGAGTAAAGCAGACGAACTCAACTAATCTTTATTATATAACTCTCACACTCGATTACAAGGATAGGTAGAACTCAAAGCAAAATCCTAATCAAAGCAAATCTGAAACTTTATTTATCTAAACCACTAAATAGCTAAAGATCAAACTAAAATAAAAGATGACGGTGAAAAAGTGATGATGATACGATACCGGGGCACCTCCCCCAAGCTTGGGACAGGCTAGGGGTTGTGCCCATACCCATGTACCCAAGTGTTCTTTGGTGATGGTGGTGGTGTGCGGAAATCCTCTATCTTCCAAGGCATAGGCTCCACATCATGGAAAGAAACTCTTGTCTCTGGAATCCTGAAATCAGCAGCTAGGCTCATCCTTTTAAACCTAGATTCATACTCATAGTTTTGGTTTTGGAGTTCATAGATTTGATCCTGAAGGTGCTCGATCCGCTCTTGAAGTTTGAAGAGAGCTTCTCCCACGCTCCTTGTATCAAGCTTGTTCTTGCGGATGAAGTTTGTGATCATAGAGTGATTAGCACTCAGACCACGTCCAACCATCCCTTGGCACTTGAAGATCTCCTTCTCCGCTTTTGCAAGCCTGGCCTTGTCGCTTCCCTCCTTCTTGGGGCCTTGGACATCCCGGATGTGGAGCACCCCCTCACGCATCTCAATAGCTTGAGGGTGCTTAATCACCTCTAGCAAGTAGGGATTGCTGACCTTTTCGAAGACCTTGTCTTTAGATGAGCTTGAGGAAGTCATGGCAATCTAGATCTGTTAGAAAAACAACCCGAAACAAGAACAGAGGAGAAACTCGTGATGTGGTGGTCAAAACATATGGGAATATATATATATATATATATATATATATATATATATAATGATTTTTTCTATGTCAGAATACGTGTTCGGGAAGAAATCGGAGTCGGGGAGGCATAAGAGGGCCGCACAAGCCATCAGGGCGCGCCCCAGGGGGGCGCCGTGCCCTGTTGGCTTGTGCCTCCCTTGTGGGTCCCCCTGACTCCGTTTTATTTTTGGATTTTTTCTAAAATACTAAACCAACAGAAATTATTATTTTTGGAATTTTTGGAGTCGGTTTACTCACCGTACCACATACCTACCTCTTTTTCAGGTTTCTGGAGTGTTCCGGAAGGCCTCCCGTATGTGTTCTTCCGGTGTTATCACTTGAATGACATTAGTTTCTTCATTAATGGGCATACCTGAAATGTAATGCTTGATTCTTTGCCCATTCACCATCCTCGGGTTTTTGCCTTCGAAGTTATTAATTTTTATAGCACTGGAGCGGTAGACCTCTTTGACAACGTATGGACCTTCCCATTTGGATAAGAGTTTTCCTGCAAAAAACCTGAAACGAGAATTGTACAAAAGCACAAGGTCTCCTACATTGAATTCCCGTTTTTGGATCCTTTTGTCATGCCATCTTTTAACTTTTTCTTTAAACAACTTAGCGTTCTCATAAGCCTGTGTCCTCCATTCATCTAGTACGCTAATGTCAAATAACCTCTTTTCACCGGCAAGTTTAAAATCATAATTCAATTCCTTAATTGCCCAATAAGCCTTATGTTCCAATTCAAGAGGCAAATGACAAGCTTTTCCATACACCATTTTATATGGGGACATCCCCATGGGGTTTTTATACGCAGTTCTATAAGCCCACAGAGCATCGTCTAATTTCTTAGACCAATTCTTTCTAGATCTATTAACAATCTTTTGCAAGATCAACTTTAATTCTCTATTACTCAATTCAACTTGGACACTAGACCGAGGATGATATGGTGATGCAATTCTATGGTTAACATCATATTTAGCTAGAAGTTTACGGAAAGCACCATGAATAAAATGTGAACAACCATTAGTCATTAAGTATCTAGGGACTCCAAACCTCGGAAAAATAATTTCCTTAAGCATTTTAATAGAGGTGTTATGATCAGAACTACTAGTTGGAATAGCCTCTACCCACTTAGTAACGTAATCAACAACAACTAAAATATGAGTATACCCATTTGAGGAAGGAAAAGGTCCCATAAAGTCAAAACCCCAAACATCAAATGGTTCAATGGCAAGTGAATAATTCATAGGCATTTCCTGACGTTTACCAATGTTACCAACTCTTTGACATTCATTACATGAAAGGACATACTTACGAGCATCTTCGAAAAGAGTAGGCCAATAAAAACCAGATTGTAATACCTTGTGTGTAGTTCTGTCTCCAGCATGATGTCCTCCATAAGGTTCAGAATGACACTTCCTTAAGATTTGTTCCTGTTCATGCTCGGGTATACACCGTCTAATAATACCATCTACTCCCTCTTTATAAAGATGTGGGTCATCCCAAAAGTAATGTCGCAAATCATAGAAGAATTTTTTCTTTTGTTGATAGGTGAAACTAGGTGGGATATATTTAGCAACAATGTAATTAGCCTAATCAGCATACCAAGGAGTACTACGTGAAGTATTTATAGCAACAAGTTGTTCATCAGGAAAATTATCATCAATAGGCAGTGGGTCATCAAGAACATCATCAAGAACATTTTCCATTCTAGATAGGTTATCTGCTACGGGGTTTTCAGCTCCCTTTCTATCAACAATATGCAAATCAAATTCTTGAAGCAAAAGCACCCGCTGAATAATTCTAGGCTTAGCATCTTTCTTTTCCATAAGGTACTTAATAGCAGCATGATCCGTGTGAATAGTTACTTTGGAATCGACAATATAAGGTCTAAACCTATCACATGCAAAAACAACCGCTAAAAACTCCTTTTCAGTGGTTGCATAATTTCTTTGAGCAGCATCTAGGGTTTTACTAGCATAATGGATAACATTCAATTTCTTGTCTAGTCTTTGCCCTAGAACAACACTAACAACATAATCACTAGCATCACACATAATCTCGAATGGTAGGTTCCAGTCAGGTGGTTGAACAATAGGTGCAGAAATCAAAGCTTTCTTAAGTATTTCAAAAGATTCTACACAATCATCATCAAAAACAGAAGGAACATCTTTTTGAAGAAGATTAGTTAGCGGCCTAGAAATCTTTGAGAAATCTTTAATGAAACGCCTATAAAAACCAGCATGACCAAGGAAACTTGTTATACCTTTGATATCTTTGGGGCATGGCATCTTCTCAATGGTGTCAACTTTAGCTTTATCCACTTCAATACCCCGTTCAGAAATTTTATGCCCAAGCACTATACCTTCATTAACCATAAAATGGCACTTCTCCCAATTCAAAACAAGACCAGTTTCTTCACATCTCTACAAAACTTGATCAAGGTTTCTCAAGCAATCATCAAAAGAAGTTCCATAAACGGGAAAATCATCCATGAAAACCTCAACAATCTTTTCACAAAAATTAGAGAATATAGCCACCATACATCTTTGAAAGGTAGCAGGTGCATTTCATAAACCAAAAGGCATACGTTCGAAAAGGGCAAGTAAAAGTAGTTTTCTCTTGATCCTCTTTTGACACAGGTATTTCAGAAAAACTGGAATATCCATCAAGAAAGCAAAAGTGTGTGTGCTTAGACAATCTTTCTAGCATTTGATCAATAAAAGGTAAAGGATAATGATCTTTCCTAGTAGCTTTGTTTAATTTCCTGAAATCAATCACCATCCTATAACCAGTTACTATTCTTTGTGGGATAAGTTCATTTTTATCATTAGGGACAACAGTTATACCTCCTTTCTTAGGAACACAATGACCATGGCTTACCCATCTACTATCAGCAATAAGATAAATTATACCTGCCTCCAAAAGCTTTAATATTTCGGTTCTTACCACTTCCTTCATTTTTGGATTTAAGCGGCGTTGGTGATCAACGACAGGTTTAACATCTGGTTCCATATTAATCTTGTGCTGACATAGAGTGGGACTAATGCCCTTAAGATCGTCGAGAGTATATCCAATAGCAGCCCGGTGCTTCTTCAGAATTTTAAGTAATCTCTTTTCTTCATGCTCTGAAAGGTTAGCACTGATAATAATAGGATATATCTTCTTTTCATCAAGATAAGCATATTTTAAAGTATCGGGTAAAGTCTTTAGCTCAAACACGGGATCTCCCTTGGGTGGAGGGGGATCCCCTAAAATATCAACCAGTAAGTTGTGTTTAAGAACATGTGTTTGTTTCAGAAATATGTCATCTATCTCATTTCTCTCATTCATATGCATATCATTTTCATGGTCTAGTAAATATTGTTCTAACGGGTCGGTAGGAGGTATGGAAATAGAAGCTAGACCAAAAATCTCATCTATGTTTGATAATTCTTTCTCATGCGGTTGTTTACTAAACTTAGAGAAATTAAATTCATGAGACACATCACCAAAGCTTACTTTAACCTTCTCAGTAACACAATTAATTTCAGCATTAACATTATTCAAGAAAGGTCTACCAAATATAATGGGGCAAAAGTTATCTTGTTCTGAACCAAGTACTAGAAAATCAGTGGGGTACTTGACCTTTCCACACAAGACCTCAACATCTCTAACAATCCCAAGTGGTGTAATAGTATCTATGTTTGCAAGTTTAATAGTAACATCAATGTCCTCAAGCTCAGATGGTCTTGATATAAGGTAAAAGGTATAGCACTAACACTAGCACCAATATCACACAAGCCATGATAACAATGATCTCCAATTTTAACGGAAACCACATGCATGCCCACAACTGGTTTATTTTTATCTAGTTCATCTTGCTTACGTCTAACAGGTTTTACAATTCTAGTAGTTTCATCGCAGAAATAGGTAACCTGTCCATCAATGTTATCAACTAGAAGATCTTTGACCATAGCAATTTTAGGCTCAACATTTATTTGTTCAAGAGGTGTAGGTGTCCTAGCATGACTTTTATTAACCACAGTTGTAGCTTTAGCGTGTTCTTTAATCCTAACAGGGAAGGGTGGCTTCTCAATGTAAGCAGTAGGAACAATTGGATCAACATGATTAACAATTATTTCTTCCTTCTCAACTTTAATGGGTTTCTCTAATTGTTCTTCAATGGGTGGATGGTACTTAAACCACTTCTCCTTAGGGAGATCAAAATGAGTAGCAAATGATTCACAAAAAGAAGCTACTATGTCAGAGTCAAGGCCATATTTATTGCTCAACTTATAGCAAACATCTGTTTCCATAAAAGATTTAACACAATCGAACTTAAACTTTATACCCGACTCTTTACCTTTGTTGAGTTCCCAATCTTCAGAGTTGCGTTTAATTCTTTCTAGAAGATCCCATTTGAATTCAATAGTCCTATTCATGAAGGAACCAGTAGAAGAAGAATCGAGTAGTACTTGTTCATCATGAGAAAGACGAGCATATTTTTTTTCATAATAGTATTTCTCGCAATCTGATGGTTAGGGCAGGTGTGCATCATAGATTTAAGCCTCCCAAAGCTTGAGCGATACATTCTCCTTCACGAGGCCAACAATTATAAATAAAATTCCGATCACGATGAACTAGATGCACAGGATAAAACTTCTGATGAAATTCCAACTTCAAACGATTCCAGTCCCATGATCCAATATCGCCCAATAGCCTGTGCCACATTAATGCCTTTCCATCCAAAGATAAAGGGGAACCTTTCTTCTTAATTTTGTCTCCAGACAACCATGCAAGCTGAAATAATCCACAAACTTCATCGACAAATATCAAATGATAATCAGGATGAGTCGTTCCATCATACGGGTGTGATAAGAGTTTTTCAAGAATACCAGAGGGAATCTCAAAATAAATATTTTCAGTAGGTTCAGTAGGTTGAGGAACAATTTCCTCATCTTCAGTTCGGGGCGAAGATGCCCCGAACAAGCCACTCAAAGGGTGACCGTTCATAGTAACAAGCAACAGTAAATTTCAGCACGTGTAGAAAATGTTTCCTTACCAATTCCACTTACCAAAGGTGCTTCACTACCCGGCAACGGTGCCAGAAAAGAGTCTTCATGACCCACAAGTATAGGGGATCAATCGTAGTCCTTTCGATAAGTAAGAGTGTGATACATCCATTTTGTATCATGATTTCCTACTGTTATTTATTATGTTTTATTGAATAATAATGCTATGGGGAGTGATTCTAATGCCTTTTCTCTCATAATATGCAAGCTTTGCACAAAGAGGGAGAATACCGGCAGCTGGAATTCTGGACCCAAGAAAAGCACATCAGAGATACCTATTCTGCACAACTCCTATGAAGCTGAAATTTTATGAAGATTATTTTGAATTAAATAAAAAATACTGGAGCAAAAAACTACCAGAGGGGGCCTGCCAGGTGGGCACAACCCACCAGGGCGCGCCAGACCCCCCTGGGCGCGCCCTGGTGTATTGTGGCCACCTCGGCCCACCTCTGGTGCCCATCTTCTGGTATATAGTCACAATTAACCTAGAAAAAATCAGAGGAGGACTTTCTGGACGAAGCGCCGTCGCCTCGAGGCGGAACTTGGGCAGGAGCACTTTTGTCCTCCGGCGGAGCGATTCCTGCGAGGGAACTTCCCTCCCCGAGGGGGAAATCGAAGCTATCGTCATCACCAACACCCCTCTCATCTTTGGGAGGCCAATCTTCATCAACATCTTCAACAGCACCATCTCCTCTCAAACCCTAGTTCATCTCTTGTGTTCAATCTTTGTACCGGAACCTCAGAATGGTACCTGTGGGTGACTAGTAGTGTTGATTACCTTGCGTAGTTGATTACTATACGGTTTATTTGGTGGAAGATTATATGTTTAGATCCATTATTCTATTTAATAATACTATGATCTTGAGCATGATTATTATTTGTGAGTAGTTACCTTTGTTCTTGAGGTCACGGGAGAAGTCATGTTGCGAGTAATCATGTGAATTTGATATGTGTTCGATATTTTGATGATATGTATGTTGTGATTCCCTTAGTGGTGTCATGTGAACGTCGACTACATGACACTTCACCATTCATGGGCCTAAGGGTATGCATTGTGGAGTAGTTATTAGATGATGGGTTGCTAGAGTGACAGAAGCTTAAACCCTAGTTTATGCGCTACTTCGTAAGGGGCTGATTTGGATCCAAACGTTTAATGCTATGGTTAGATTTTATCTTAATACTTTTCTTGTAGTTGCGGATGCTTGCGAGGGGGTTAATCATAAGTGGGAGGTTGTTCAAGTAAGAGCAGCACCCAAGCACCGGTCCACCCACATATCAAATTATCAAAGTAGCGAACACGAATCAAACCAACATGATAAAAGTGACTAGACGAAATTCCCGTGTACCCTCAAGAACACTTTGCCTATTACTAGAGATTGTTCTGGCCTGTCCTTTGCCTCAAAAGGATTGGGCTACCTTGCTGCACCTTATTTACCTTTACCGTTACTTGCTCGTTATCAATTACCTTGCTATCAAACTATTTGTTACCTACAATTTCAGTGCTTGCAGAGATTACCTTGCTGAAAACCGCTTGTCATTTCCTTCTGTTCCTCGTTGGGTTCGACACTCTTACTTATCGAAAGGACTACGATTGATCCCCTATACTTGTGGGTCATCAAGACTCTTTTCTGGCGCCGTTGCCGGGGAGTGAAGCGCTCTTGGTAAGTGGAAATTGGTAAGGAAAAACTTATATTATGTGCTGAAATTTATTGCTACTTGCTATTATGGAGAACAATCCTTTGAGGGGTTTGTTCGGGGTATCTTCACATCGACCGGAACCACAATTAGTTGCCCCTCAACCTACTGCACCTACTGAAAATATTACTTATGAAATTCCTCCGGGTATGGTAGAACAACTGCCCGCTAAACCTTATGCAGGAGATGGAACTGAACATCCTGATATGCATTTACTATATGTGAACGAAATATGTGGATTATTTAAGCTTCCAGGTTTACCCGGAGATGAAGTTAAGAAGAAGGTTTTCCCTTTATCTTTTTAGGGAAAATCATTGACATGGTATAGGCTATGTGATGATCTTGGATCGTGGAACTGGAATCACTTGCAATTGGAATTCCACCAAAAGTTTTATCCCATGCATCTAGTTCATCGTGATCAGAATTATATATATAATTTTTGGCCTCATGAAGGAGAAAGTATCGCTCTAGCTTGGGGGAGGCTTAAGTCAATGTTATGTTCATGCCCCAATCATGACATTCCGAGAGAAGCTATCATTCAGAATTTTATGCTCGGCTTTCTCATAATGATCAATCCATGCTCGATACTTCTTATGCTGGTTCTTATATGAAGAAGACTATTGAATTCAAGTGGGATGTCCTAGAAAGAATTAAACGCAACTCTGAAGATTGGGAACTCGACGAAGGTAATGAGTCAGGTATAAAGCTTGAGTTTGATTGTGTTAAATCTTTTATGAATACCGATACTTTTCATAAGTTTAGCACTAAATATGGACTTGACTCTGAGATAGTAGCCTCTTTCTGTGAAGCATTTGCTAATCACGTTAATCTCCCTAAGGAGAAGTGGTTTAAATATCATCCCCCTATTAAAGAAGAAATTAAAGAACCTGTCGTAGCTAAAGAAGAAACCATCATTTATAATGTTGATCCAGTTGTACCTACCGCTTATATTGAAAAACCACCTTCTTCTATTAGGATAAAGGAACATGCTAAGGTATCAACTGTGGTTCGTCAGAGTAATCTAAAAACATCTAAGCCCCCTGAGCAAATTAAAGTAGAACCTAGTGTTGCTATTGTTAAATATCTCTTGGTAGAAAATATTGATGGGCATATTATTTACTTCTGTGATGAAGCTGCTAGAATTGCTAAATCCGATGAAAAAAATAAACATAGACCCATAAAAGGCCTGCCTGTTGTCTCGGTCAAAATAGGAGATCATTTCTATCATGGTTTATGTGATTTGGGTGCTAGTGTGAGTGCTATCCCTTTTACCTTATACCAAGAAATTATGGATGAAATAGCACCTGCTGAAATAGAAGACATTGATGTTACTATTAAACTTGCTAATAGAGACACTATCACACCACTTGGGATTGTTAGAGATGTTGAAGTCTTGTGTGGGAAAGTGAAATACCCTACTGATTTTCTAGTTCTTGGTTCCCCACAGGATGACTTTTGTCCCATTATCTTTGGTAGACCTTTCTTAAGCACCGTCAATGCTAAGATAGATTGTGAAAAACAAAGTGTCGGTGTCAGTTTTGGTAATGTGTCTCATGAGTTTAATTTTTCCAAGTTTAGTAGACAACCTCGTGATAAAGCATTATCTAGTAAGGATGAAATAATTGGTCTTGCTTCTATTGATGTGCCTCCCACTGATCCATTAGAACAATACTTGCTTGACCATGAAAATGATATGCACTTGCGTGAAAGAAATGAAATAGATCAAATTTTCTTTGAACAACAACCTCTCCTGAAACACAATTTACCTATTGAAACTATTGGAGGTCCTCCTCCACCTAAAGGTGATCCTGTATTTGAATTGAAACAATTACCTGACACTTAGAAATATGCTTATCTTGATGAGAAAAAGATATATCATGTTATTATTAGTGCTAACCTTTCAGAACATGAAGAAGAAAGATTATTAAAAGTTCTAAGGAAGCACCGGGCTGCTATTGGATATACTCTGGATGATCTTAAGGGCATTAGTCCCACTCTATGTCAGCACAAGATTAATATGGAACCTGATGCTAAACCCGTTGTTGATCACCAATGGCGATTGAATCCTAAGATGAAGGAAGTGGTAAGAACTGAAATACTAAAGCTTCTAGAAGCAGGTATAATCTATCCCATTGCTGATAGTAGATGGGTAAGTCCCGTTCATTGTGTCCCTAAGAAACGAGGTATTACCGTTGTCCCTAATGATAAGAATGAACTCATTCCACAAAGAATTGTCACTCGCTAAAGAATGGTAATTGATTTTAGAAAATTAAATAAAGCTACTAGGAAAGATCATTACCCTCGTCCGTTCATTGATCAAATGATAGAAAGACTATCTAAGGACACACACTTTTGTTTCCTAGATGGATATTCTGGTTTCTCTCAAATACCTGTGTCACAATCTGATCAAGAGAAATCCACCTTTACTTGCCCTTTTGGAACCTATGCTTATAGACGTATGCCTTTTGGTTTATGCAATGCACCTGCTACCTTTCAAAGATGTATGACTGCTATATTCTCTGATTTTTGTGAAAAGATTGTGGAGGTTTTCATGGATGATTTTTCCGTTTACGGAACTTCTTTTGATGATTGCTTAAGCAACCTTGATCGAGTTTTGCAGAGATGCGAACAAACTAATCTAGTCTTGAATTGGGAGAAGTGCCATTTATGGCTAATGAAGGCATTGTCTTGGGGCATAAAATATCTGAACGAGGTATTGAGGTGGATAAAGCTAAAGTTGATGCAATTGAGAAAATGCCATGTCCTGAAGATATTAAAGGTATTCGAAGTTTCCTTGGTCATGCTGGTTTTTATAGGAGGTTCATTAAAGACTTCTCTAAAATTTCTAGGCCTCTTACTAATCTTTTGCAAAAGGATATTCCTTTTGTTTTTGATGATGATTGCGTGGAAGCCTTTGAAACACTCAAGAAACCCTTAACCTCTGCACCTATCGTTCAACCACCAGATTCGAACTTGCCTTTTGAAATTATGTGTGATGCTAGTGATTATGTTGTTGGTGCTGTTCTTGGACAGAGAGTTGATAAGAAATTGAATGTTATCCATTATGCTAGTAAAACTCTAGACAGTGCCCAACGAAATTATGCTACCACTGAAAAAGAATTTTTAGCAGTTGTGTTTGCTTGTGATAAATTTAGATCCTATATTGTTGATTCCAAAGTTATTGTTCACACCAATCATGCTGCTATAAAATATCTTATGAAAAAAAGATGCTAAACCTAGACTCATTAGGTGGGTTCTCTTGCTTCAAGAGTTTGACTTACACATCGTTGATAGGAAGGGAGCTGAGAACCCCGTAGCTGATAACTTGTCTAGGTTAGAAAATATTCTTGATGACCCACTACCTATTGATGATAGTTTCCCTGACGAGCAGTTAGCTGCAATAAATGTTTCTGAAAACACTCCTTGGGATGCTGATTATGCTAATTACATTGTCGCTAAATATATACCACCTAGCTTCACATACCTACAAAAGAAAAAAAATTCTTCTATGACTTAAGACATTACTTTTGGGATGACCCACATCTTTATAAAGAAGGAGTAGATAGTATTATTAGGCGTTGTGTACCTGAGCATGAATAGGAACAAATCCTACAAAAATGTCACATCATGCGGGAGATAGAACTGCTCATAAGGTATTGCAATCTGGTTTTTATTGGCCTACTCTCTTCAAGAATGCCCGTAAGTTTGTCTTGTCTTGTGATGAATGTCAAAGAATTGGCAATATCGGTAAGCGTCAGGGAATGCCTATGAATTATTCACTTGTTGTTGAACCATTTGATGTTTGGGGTTTTGATTATATGGGACCTTTTCCTTCCTCTAATGGGTACACTCATACCTTGGTTGCTGTTGATTATGTCACTAAGTGGGTAGAAGCTATTCCAACTAGTAGTGCTGATCACCACACTTCCATTAAAATGCTTAAAGAGGTTATCTTTCCGAGGTTTGGAGTCCCTCGATATTTAATGACTGATGGTGGTTCACACTTTATTCATGGTGCCTTCCGTAAGATGCTTGCTAAATATGATGTTAACCATAGAATTGCATCACCCTATCATCCTCAATCTAGTGGTCAAGTAGAACCTAGCAATAGAGAAATAAAATTAATATTACAAAAAACTGTCAATAGGTCTCTTAGAATTGGTCTAACAAATTAGATGATGCACTTTGGGCCTATAGAACAGCTTATAAAAATCCTATGGGTATGTCTCCATACAAAATGGTATATGGTAAAGCTTGTCATTTGCCTCTAGAATTAGAACATAAAGCATTTTGGGCAATTAAAGAACTTAACTACGATTTCAAACGTGCCGGTGAGAAGAGGCTATTTGATATTAGCTCACTTGATGAATGGAGAACCCAAGCTTATGAAAATGCCAAGCTATTTAAAGAAAAAGTAAAAAGATGGCATGACAAACGAAACCAAAAGCGGGAATTCAAAATAGGAGACTATGTTCTTTTGTTCAACTCTCGTTTAAGATTTTTTGCAGTAAGCTCCTCTCCAAATGGGAAGGACCTTATATTATCGAAGAGGTTTATCGTTCTGGAGCTATCAAAATTAATAACGCCGAAGGTACTAACCCAAAGGTGGTTAATGGACAAAGAATTAAGCATTATATCTCAGGTAGGCCTATTAACGTTGAAAGCAATGTTATCCAAACCATGACACCAGAGGAACACATAAAAGAAACCTTCCGGAACACTCCAAAATTCTTAAAAATAGGAGGTATATGATACGGTAAGTAAACGGACTCCGAAAAATCCGCAAAAATATTTTTTGTCAGTTTTGGAATATTTTAAAATTTTGGAAATAAAGAAATAAACCGGAAGGCGATCGAGGTGAGCACGATACACCAGGGCACGCCCTGGTGGGTTGTGCCCACCTCGGCTGCCTTCCCGACTCCGTTTTTCTTCCATATGCTTGTTTTCCAAGAATAAAAATTCTCTATATATACCCCCGACTGTTTTGACGACCGCATCGTAGAAAAATCCTCTGCTCTTGTTTCGCGTTGTTTTCCTGGCAGATCTGAAAATACGTCATCTCAAGGTTTAGAGGGGGGTCACTATGTTGCAGACCCAAAGATCTTTAGAGAAATTTACCCCTACCTTTGGGCATCTGAAGAAGAAGGAGATACCGACTTGGAGGAGATAGTGGATGTTTGTCCGGACGCCAACTCTGAGGAAGAGGAGGTTCCTCTACCTCAGCCGGGAGACGTTCATGTGCAATTCAAGAAGTCAAGCCTCCCTAAAAGATACAAACCTGAGGTCCAATTTATCCCATCTCATTTTCTGGAGGAGAGCAAGGCTGCATTATGCAAAAAGATATTAAAGCTCGAGTCGTAGAACGATGATCTAAGGGAGGAAAATTGTATGCTTAAATATAAGTTGAAGAATAAGGCTTCATCTCCACCACCTTTTTCATCACCACCACCAAAGGAAACTTAAGCACACGGGTATGGGCACTCCCCTTGGCTTGAGCCAAGCTTGGGGGAGGTGCCCCGGTATCGTATCACCATCACTTTTATTCACCTTTACCTATTTTAGTTCGATCCTTAGTTTCCCTTTGCTTTAGTTGAATAAAAGTTTAGCATGATCTATTTTCATGTGTTAGTTTCGTGGCTTATCTATCTATTTAATCGAGCGAAAGCTATATAATAAAGTTTAGTCTGAGTTTTTGTCTCTCTACTTTCTTGTTGCAATCAAAATAAAGAGAAAGAAAAATAAATGAAAGGAATCATATGCTAATCTTATGGTGAGTAATGACAACACATAAGGAAAAATATAAGTAGTAAAATTTATTGGAGATTGACAAACATAGCATTGGTCAATGATGCAATTCATGAAAGAATTAATAAGGGAAGAGAAGATTCACATGCAAATACACTATCTTGGACATCTTTTATGATAGTGAGCCCCCATTAAATATTATATGTCAAAATTGTTGACGTTGGACAAGGAAGACAATGTAATGATTTATGTTTGTTCATATTCACATAGAAGTTATATTGTCATAGATCCTTCAACATGTGGTGATTGCCCAATATCTTTGCTAGCCAAAAATTCCGCACTAAGTAGAGATACTACTTGTGCATCCAAAAACCCGAAACCAAACTCATTTTTGAGAGTCCACCATACCTACCTATGGATCGAGAAAGATCCTTCAAGTAAGTTGTCATCGGTGCAATAAGGCAATAAAAATTTCTTCTAAAGGTGTTTTGATCAATTAGTGTAAGAGAAAATTGAGCGCTATACGAACTTATGAGGGCAAAGTAATAAAAGCGACGGACTGCATAATAAAGGTTGCTATCATAGGGGGCAATATAGCATGACGTTCTTTTACATTAAGGGATTGGGCATACAAATCAATAAGCGCATGACAACCTCTGCTTCCCTCTGCGAAGGGACTATCTTTTACCTTTATGTATTTACTTTTATGCAAGAGTCAAAGTATTCTTCCCTATTCCTTTTTTACTTTTTCCTTTTGCAAGCATCATGTGGTGTGGAAAGATCTAGGCACATATATCCAGTTGGATATGGGTGGGCATGAGTTATTTTTGTTGACATCACCCTTGAGGTGAATACGCTGGGAGGCGAAACTATAAGCCCCTATCTTCCGATGTGTCCGGTTGAAACTTTTTTGTTCATGGGTATGCCGTGAGTGTTAGCAATCATAGAAGACTAAATGATGGTTGAGTATGTGGACTTGCCAAAAGGCTCCTACATGAGACCCTTCCTGAAAATATGATGAATTGTAGTTGCAAAGTTGACTAACAACACAATTTGTTAGTTTTCAATATGGTTTATGCTTCATACTTCTGTGTTGTGATGAATTGTTACTTGTTCATGAGAAGCTATATGATAAAAGTGTATTGAATAAGTCTTATGATAAAGTTTGTTGCTGTTATTATAATAAGCATGATACTACTATGTCCGTATTTTGTTTTTATCGACACCTCTCTCTCAAATCATGTGGACATGCTTTTCAATATCAGTTTTCGCTTGAGGACAAACGAGGTCTAAGCTTGGGGGAGTTGATATGTCCATTTTAAATCATGATTTCCTACTGTTATTTATAATGTTTTGTTGAATAATAATGCTTTGGGGAGTGATTCTAATGCCTTTTCTCTCATAATATGCAAGGTTTGCACAAAGAGGGAGAATACCGGCAGCTGGAATTCTGGACCCAAGAAAAGCACATCAGAGATACCTATTCTGCAAAACTCCTATGAAGCTAAAATTTTACGGAGATTATGTTTGAATTAAATCAAAAATACCGGAGCAGAAAACTACCAGAGGGGGCCTGCCAGGTGGGCACAACCCACCAGGGCGCGCCCTGGTGTATTGTGGCCACCTCGGCCCACCTCCGGTGCCCATCTTCTGGTATATAGTCACAATTAACCTAGAAAAAAAATCAGAGGAGGACTTTCGGGACGAAGCGCCGCCGCCTCGAGGCGGAACTTGGGCAGGAGCACTTTTGCCCTCCGGCGGAGCGATTCCGCCGAGGGAACTTCCCTCCCGGAGGGGGAAATCAAAGCTATCGTCATCACAAACACCCCTCTCATCTTTGGGAGGCCAATCTTCATCAACATCTTCAACAACACCATCTCCTCTCAAACCCTAGTTCATCTCTTGTGTTCAATCTTTGTACCGGAACCTCAGATTGGTACCTGTGGGTGACTAGTAGTGTTGATTACCTTGTGTAGTTGATTACTATATGGTTTATTTGGTGGAAGATTATATGTTCAGATCCATTATGCTATTTAATACTCCTCTGATCTTGAGCAAGATTATTATTTGTGAGTAGTTACCTTTGTTCTTGAGGTCACGGGAGAAGTCATGTTGCGAGTAATCATGTGAATTTGATATGTGTTCGATATTTTGATGATATGTATGTTGTGATTCCCTTAGTGGTGTCATGTGAATGTGGACTTCATGACACTTCACCATTTATGGGCCTAAGGGGATGCATTGTGGAGTAGTTATTAGATGATGGGTTGCTAGAGTGACAGAAGATTAAACCCTAGTTTATGCGCTACTTCGTAAGGGGCTAATTTGGATCCAAACGTTTAATGCTATGGTTAGATTTTATCTTAATACTTTTCTCGTAGTTGTGGATGCTTGCGAGGGGGTTAATCATAAGTGGAAGGTTGTTCAAGTAAGAGCAGCACCCAAGCACCGGTCCACCCACATATCAAATTATCAAAGTAGCGAACACGAATCAAACCAACATGATAAAAGTGACTAGACGAAATTCCCGTGTACCCTCAAGAACACTTTGCCTATTACTAGAGATTGTTCTGGCCTGTCCTTTGCCTCAAAAGGATTGGGATACCTTGCTGCACCTTATTTACCGTTACCGTTACTTGCTCGTTACCAATTACCTTGCTATCAAACTATCTGTTACCTACAATTTCAGTGCTTGCAGAGATTACCTTGCTGAAAACCGCTTGTCATTTTCTTCTGCTCCTCGTTGGGTTTGACACTCTTACTTATTGAAAGGACTACGATTGATCCCATATACTTGTGGGTCATCAGAGTGTCGAACCCAACGAGGAGCAGAAGGAAATGACAAGTAGTTTTCAGCAAGGTATTCTCTACAAGTGCTGTAAGTAACGATAGTAGATAATTTTGTAGCAAGATAAATCGTAACAAGTGACAAGTAACAATAGTAGCAAAGGTGCAGCAAGGTAACCTAATCCTTTTTGTAGGAAAGGACATGCCTGAAAGTACTCTTATATTAAGCAAGCGCTCCCGATGACACATGGGAATTATGTCTAGTCATGTTCATCATGTTGAGTTGATTCGCGTTCGCTACTTTGATAATTTGATATGTGGGTGGACCGGTGCTAAGGTGCTGTTCTTACTTGAACTAACAACCTACTTATGATTACCCCCTCTCGCAAGCATCCGCGACTATGAAAGAAGAATTAAGATAAATCTAACCATAGCATGAAACACGTGGATCCAAATCAGCCCCTTATGAAGCAACGCATGAAGTAGGGTTGAAGCTTCTGTCACTCTAGCAACCATCACCTACTTGTTACTCCTCAATGACTTCCCTTAGGCCCATAACATGGCGAAGTGTCATGTAGTGGACGTCCACATGACACCACTAAGAGAAGTAACAACACACATATCATCAAAATATCGAACGAATACCAACCTCACATGATAACTTATAACAAGACTTCTCCCATGTCCTTAGGAACAATAGTAACTACTCACACCTCATCAACATGTTCAAGATCAGAGGTGCAATAATAATAATTAAGGATCTGAACATAATTTCTTCCACCAAGTAATCCAACAAGCATCAACTACAAGATGTAATCAACACAACTAGTAACCCACAGGTACCAATATGAGGTTTTGAGACAAAGATTGAATACAAGTGATGAACTAGGGTTGGAGATGAGATGGTGCTGGTGAAGATGTTGATGAAGATTGGTCCTCCCACGAAGGAGGAAGCGTTGGTGATGACGATGGCTTCGATCTCCCCCTCCCGGAGAGGGATTTCCCCGACAGAATCTGACTGCTTGAGTACAAAAGAGCCTCTGCCCAGGTTTCCGCCTCGAGACGGTGGAGCTTCGTCCCAAAAGGTTGCTTATGATTTTTTCTAGGGTAAAACACACCATATAGGAGAAGAGGGGCGTCAGGAGGCCAGCCAGGGCTCCACCACACATTAGGGCACGGCCTGGGGGGGTGCCCTGATGGCTTGTGCCTGGCTGGTGGCCCCCCTCTGGTATATTTTTGGCCCATAAATTCACATATATTCAATAAATTTTTCCTCATGAAGTTTCAAGTCATTTGGAGTCTGGTGATTTTCTGCCTTTTTCTCGGTTTTCCGATCCAGAATTCCAATTTCCAGATAATTCCCTCTTTGTGATGTACCTTGCACATTCAGAGAGAAAGGGCAGAAGAATTGTATGATATTAGGGAATAATGGACAAGAATAACGTAAATATGAATAGGAAATCATGATGCAAAATGGACATATCAACCAACGATTTTGTTTGTTGGGAGAACTTCTTCTGGTTCAATGAATCTTAGTTTTTACATCAAGGGAAATACTTATTGCTAGGCCATTTCATCCTTACACTTGGGGCCCAACCACTCTTACGAGAGATCAAGCACCCATCAGCCAGGAAGCTCTATGTTGAGGCAGCCTCTGGGCCGAGGGGACCCGGTGGAAGCCTGGCTCCATGAGGCAGTCTAGGGGTCAGGCTTGGAGCGAGAATATCAGATTGCCGAGCATGCCAAGGAATTCCCGACACGAGATCAATTAGGGAACTTGTAAACCCTAGATCTCATTCCCACATAAGGCGAGTCTAGGGATAGCCTCTTCCATCTATTCCATATACCATAATCTAGGTAGTCATATTCGTCATCATCTTGTACCCCCATTGCACGAGGTGCTCCAAATCAATACAAAACAAAGCAGGACGTAGGGTGTTACCCCACCATGAGGGCCCAAACCTAGGTAACTCCCTTGTGCGTACTCCCTTCTGGTACTTCCGTCCATGTTCGCCACCCTACCGAGGGTACTTGACTCGATAAAAACAAGTCAAATACAAACGCAATAGGAACATAATCACTTGAAGTCAATTCACAAAAAAAACATCCTTCAAATAGCTCGCCTAAGTTCTCACTTTCATTTGTTTTTTTGCCCTATTGCGGGTTAATCGTAAGATATGTTGTTCATAAGTTAGTATTTGCACCATGGGTGCAACGGGTCATCTAGTGTTACTGAAACAAGAAAGTTCATGAGAGGGGTCCCTCACCCTACTCACCGTTGGCTAGTATGGATGGATAGGGGAGGGGCCAAAGAAAATGGATATAGGAGGAGAGTGGGTAAGGGACGGGGATAGGATAGAACCACTATTCTTACATTTTTTTCATAGTTCTATGCTCTGTTTGGAACATAGGATTTTTCATGCAAGAAATCATCATATGGAAAATGTTCATATGGTGCTCTTTGGATCGTGGAATTGCTTTTAAAATTCCTATAGGAATCCTTCTTTTCCTCTGCATTTTGGAGGATTCTAAACATTTGCTTAAATCCCATGTTTTCGCTTCCTTTTGAAATTGAATGCTATTTTTTTATCTCTCATCTTCTATTTCGCTCGGAAAAAATCATGCAAAATTCCTTTGGATCATCTGAACAACTATGGTGTATTAAATTCTTGTACGAACGTGACATCCATTTCCTATTCCTACATTTTCCCCGGGTTTCCTATCTCGTGTTACAAATAGACCTTTAAGACGTAGGAAATATATATGAATGTTACATTTGATTTGAGTTTCAAGGAAAAACAAAGAAATTTTACAATCCACTCAAACATTTTTTTGCAATCATATGTGCAAAGGACAAGGCAAACATCATACGTTGCATAATAGCAATATATAATCTTAGCTTCTCATGTACTAACCTTGATTTCACTAGAATTTATATACTTTTCATGTTCCTGCAAATCAATTATCCAATACCTTAAAATTCAAGTTGTTCACAATCCTTTGTTTTGCTTGTAAAATCCTACAATACGTTGAAGGAAACCACGAAAGTCAATGAAGCCCTTAACCCCTTGAGCCTTCATCTACGATCAAGCTTGGTGATGTGCAAGATGAAAAGGCTTTCCATGCACTAAGTCCAACTCCTACGCATGACCCCAAACGGACGTCCGGTTCGTCCGGATTTCATCCATTTGGGTCGGCAAAACGGACGGCCGCGTTCGGTTTTCCGCACCTGCCGATTTGTGCATCCAACCGGGTGGCTGCGTCTCAAACTGTCCGGCTAGGAGTTCCAAAAAAAGAATCCGGACACACATTTGAAAATATAAGGTAAAATTAATTAAACTTTACTAAAATATAAAAAGTTCACAAATGTCCCGACCACTCATTAAACTTAACTTAACATAAAAAAGCTTCGATGCCACCATCGTCGTGGCCGTCTTCGATGCCACCGCCGTCTTCACGCGTCGTCGTCCTCCTCGTTGTCCATGGCCAGGTTGACTTACGGTGGTGGCTGCTAGAGGTGGGTTGGTGGACCCTGCGGAGAGATGCCAATTCTCGGGGAGGTGAACGTCACTCCATGGGAGTGGCGTCTCCGTATCCCAATGCCGGCGACATAAGGCTGCATGGACATACGACCGAGCTCGCATCGGGGTCGTCGGCGGCGAGAGGCTAAACGTTGCAGGTGCGGAGCTGGTGGAGCTGGTGGAGCGGCAATGACCAGAGGAGGAACCAACCTCATGGGCATGCCTCCAAACCATAGCAGCAGGCGAGGAGGTGGAGGAGAGGAGGAGTAGGAGAGCTAGGGTTGGGTGTCGGGGTTCGAGGAGGCACGTGACGTGGCTTGAGACTGCGTCGGTATTTCCCCAAAGAGGAAGGGATGATGCAGCACAGCAACGGTAAGTATTTCCCTCAGTTATGAAACCAAGGTTATCGAACCAGTGGGAGGATCACCACCACTCAATAAGCAGCACCTGCACACAAACAACAAATACTTGCAACCCGACGCGAAAGAGAGGTTGTCAATCTCTCTACGGTAAAAAGATAGATTAGATAGTGATAGATAGGAGAGATATATCTCTCAAGAACACAAAATAGAAAAGGCAAATAAAATATGCAGCAATATATTTTTGGGTTTTTGGTTTTGTAGATCTGAAAACAAAGATGCAAAAAGATAGATCGGAAAGCAATATGTTGGAAAAGTAGACCCGGGGGCCGTAGGATTCACTAGTGGCTTCTCTCATGAGTATAGCGCACGGTGGGTGAACAAATTACTGTTGGGCAATTGATAGAAAATCGAATAGTCATGACGATATCCAAGGCGATGATCATTATATAGGCATCACGTCCAAGATAAGTAGACCGACTCCTGCCTGCATCTACCACTATTACTCCACACATCGACCGCTATCCAGCATGCATCTAGTGTATTAAGTTCATGGAAAAACGGAGTAATGCAATAAAAACGATGACATGATGTAGACAAGATCTATTCACATAGGAATAGACCCCATCTTGTTATCCTTAATGGCAACGATACATGCGTGCCTTGCTGCCCCTTCTGTCACTGGGAAAGGACACCGCAAGATCGAACCCATCACAAAGCACCTCTTCCCATGGCAAGAAAAATCGATCTAGTCGGCCTAACTAAATCAAAGATTCGAAGAAGAAATACAAGGCTATAAGCAATCATGCATATAAGAGATCAACGAAGACTCAAATAATATTCATGGATAGAAACTGATCATGAACTCAAAATTCATCGGATCCCAACAAACACACCGCAAAAGTTTACATCAAATAGATCTCCAAGAGACCATTGTATTGAGAATCATAAGAGAGAGAGGAAGCCATCTAGCTACTGCCTACGGACCCGTAGGTCTATGGTGGACTACCCACGCATCATCGGAGAGGCACCTATGAGGAAGATGAACCCCTCCGTGATGGTGTTTAGATTGGATCTCGAGGTTCTGGAACTTGCGGCGGCTGGAATTTTGTTTCATCGACTCCCCTAGGGTTTTGGGAATATTTGGGAATTTATAGGCATCAGAGGCGGTGCAGAGGGGCCCCGTGGAGGGAACAACCCATCAGGGCGCGCCGGGGCCCCCCTGGCGCACCCTGGTTGGTTATGCTCTCCACAACCCACCTTCCTGGCTCTTCTTTGGCCCACTGGGTGTCTTTTGGTCCAGAAAAAATCTCCAAAAAGTTTCGTCGCGATTGGACTCCGTTTGGTACTGATATTTTGCGAAGTAAAAAACAAGCAAAAACAGCAACTGGCACTTTGGCACCATGTCAATAGGTTAGTCCCAAAAAATGATATAAAGTTGTTATAAAATGATTGTAAAACATCCAAGAATGATAATATAATAGCATGGAACAAGCAAAAATTATAGATACGTTGGAGACGTATTGGCATCCCCAAGCTTAATTCCTACTCGTCCTCGAGTAGGTAAATGATAAAAACATAATTTTTGATGTGGAATGCTGCCTAACATGTTCTGGATGTGAGTTGTATGTTGATATGGTGCTGTCCTATGGTGCCCTCCGTGTCACGCAAACGTGAGGGATCCCCGCTGTAGGGTGTTGCAATATGTTCATGATTTGCCTTTGGTGGGTTGCTTGAGTGACAGAAGCATAAACCCGAGTAGGTGGGTTGTTGCGTATGGGAGTAAAGGGGACTTGATACTTAATGCTATGGTTGGGTTTTATCTTAATGAACTTTGGTAGTTGCGGATGCTTGCTAGAGTTCCAATCATAAGTGCATATGATTCAAGTACGGAAAGTGTGTTAGCGTATGCCTCTCCCTCATTGCATATAACAAGTATCTATCATATTATATTCAATTGCCTAGGGGCAATCTTTCTCTTGCGTTACACAAAAAGCTTTCTACTAAGTTATTTAATTTTATTGTTCTTTTATTTAAAATAGAACCTAACTTTTATTTCCACGTTCTTTATTTTCTTGCAAAGTACTTCTAGTTTTATTCCCGCAAAGTAGTTTCATACTTGTTCTAGGTAAAGCAAGCATTAGCGTGCGTAGAGTTGTATCGGTGGTCGATAGAACTTGAGGGAATATTTGTTCTACCTTTAGCTCCTCGTTGGGTTCGACACTCTTACTTATCGAAAAAGGCTACAAACGATCCCCTACACTTGTGGGTTATCAAAACCTTTTTTTTGGCACCGTTGCCGGGGAGCAATAGCGTGGGGTGAATATTCTCGTGTGTGCTTGTTTGCTTTATCACTAAGTAATTTTTATTTTGTGTTATTAGTTGTTTTATATCTTTAGTTATGGATATGGAACACGAAACACCAAAAAAATTAGTGGTACTTGCTAATCATGGAGATGGGGAACCTCCTAAAACCCTCGATGCTAGTTATGTGCAAAGTATTAAATACTACTTTGATAATACTGAGAAGACCGCATTCAACTTGATAATGGGAGTAATGTTGGATCAACGTGAATACTTTAGAGATTATCGCTTGACTCAAAATGGGAAAATGTTATGGGATCAAATTCATATGTTGCATTGGTATGCTCGGGAGCTATGCTTGAGATATGATATCACTTGTTGCTCTAGGATGAACGATCCACACCTTCCCTTTTCATGCAAATTTAATGATAATGAACCCTTAGCTTCTTATGCTAAAGGTATTTATGATTACTATGATGTGGAACGAATAGAAGAATTTGTTGCTTTTAAAGGTGCTTATGAAGTTGCTTCTTTGATGGAAAAGTATTATGATGTTTCTTACGAATCTGAAAATCATGCCATACTTAAATATTTCTATGAGAATTATGATTGCAATGCTGATATTATTGAATTTATTGAAATAATGACCACTTCCTTGGAAGAGACTAAAATTTTGCAGGAATCTATGGAAGAAGAAATTGCTGAAACTGTGAGCTCATTAGATGAAAAAGATGAGGAGGAGAGCGAAGAACAAAAGGAGGAAGAGCGGATTAGCTACCCGTGCCCACCTTCTAATGAGAGTAACTCTTCAACTCATACATTTTTTAATTTCCCTTCGCACATACCGAAGGATGAATGCTATGATAATTGCTATGATCCCGTGGATTCTTTTGAAACATCCCTTTTTGATGAACTTGATGCTTGCTATGCCTGTGGCCATGATGCCAATATGAATTATGCTTATGAAGATGAACTTGATATATTTCCTTATGTTAAGCATGAAATTGTTGCTATTGCACCCACACATGATAGTCCTATCATGTTTTTGAATTCTCCCAACTACACTATATCGGAGAAGTTTGCACTTATTAAGAATTATATTGATGGGTTGCGTTTTACCACTACACATGATGATTTTGATGAATATAATATGCATGTGCTTTTTGCTCCTACTTGCAATTATTATGAGAGAGGAACTACATCTCCACCTCTTTATGTTTTCAATACGATAAAATTGCAAGAAACTGTTAATACTATGCATTGGCCTTTACTTGATGTGCATGAATTGTTCTTGTATGACATGCCGATGCATAGGAAGAGAGTTAGACTTCGTTGTCACATGATACATATCACTTTGTGCTCACTACTAAATTACAAATCATTGTTAATTAAAGTTGGCTTTGATATACCTTGGGATCCGGGTGGATCCATTACTTGAGCACTTTATGCCTTGCTTAATGGCTTTAAAGAAAGCGCTGCCAGGGAGACAACCCGGAAGTTTTAGAGAGTCATTTATTTCTGTTGTGTGCTTTTATAAAGTTTAAAAACAAAAATATATAGAGGGGAACCTAAAACTTCACAAAAGAAAGGTGAAAGTGAGAGAGATGATGAGCACCGTTGAAGTGGGGGACGTCCTTGAACTTTTGTTCATGCCCATGGAAACTTTGTGAATCTTGAATCACGGAAACTTTTCCAAAAAAATAATTATCTCCTTGTACAAATCCATTGTATTATAAAAATAATGTGCCAAGATTTGCCTTTAGGATGATTAGATTGCTTGTTGGTATGTGCGGTGTAAAAACAGAAACTTTGGCTGTAGTGCGTGAATTTTCATTTTTTACTGGAACGTCAAAAGTTTCTGAAATGTTTACGCAGTATTGATATACAAACTGTTTATTTCGTCCTAATATTTTTGGAGTTACAGAAGTATGGTCAAAGTTCAGATTACTACAGACTGTCCTGTTTAAGACAAATTCTCTTTTTGATGAATTGTTTTGCTTGTTTTGATGAAACTATCGATTTATCGGTGGTGTAAGCCATAGAAAAGTTATAATACAACAGGGATAATGCAAATATAAAATTTGAATGGGTTTGCAACAATACATAAAGTAGGAATTTGCTTTATTATACCAACGGATCTCACCAGTCTTCTGTTAAGTTTTGTGTGAATGAAGTGTTCGAACATCGAGGAGGTCTCGGTATGAGGAGAAGTAGGAGAGGCAAGAGTTCAAGCTTGGGGATGCCCAAGGCACCCCAAGTAAATATCCAAGGAGACTTGAGCGTCTAAGCTTGGGGATGCCCCGGAAGGCATCCCATCTTTCTTCAACAAGTATCGGTATGTTTTCGTTTTCATTTCGTTCATGTGATATGTGTAAATCTTGGAGCGTCTTTTGCGTTTAGTTTTCACTTCTTTTATGCACCATGCTGGTATGAGATAGTCCATGGTTGATTTATAGAATGCTCATTGCACTTCACTTATATCTTTTGAGTATGGCTTTATAGAATGCTTCATGTGCTTCACTTATATCATTTGAAGTTTGGATTGCCTGTTTCTCTTCACTTAGAAAACCGTTATTCATAGAATGCTCTTTTGCTTCACTTATATTTATTAGAGCATGGTCTTTTGTAGAAAGAATTAAACACTCTTGCTTCACTTATATCTATTTAGAGATTCAACAGGAATTGGTCATTTGCATGGTTAGTCATAAAATCCTACATAAAACTTATGGATCACTGAATATGATATGTTTGATTCCTTGCAATAGTTTTGCGATTTAGAGATGATAATATGTGGGAGGTACTAGTGGATGATCGTGTTTAGTAAGATATTGGTGTTAAGGTTTGTGATTCCCGAAGCATGCACGTATAGTCTCCCGTTATGCTAGGAAGTTGGAGCACAATTTATCCTTGATTGTCTATCTTTGTGTGAAGGTCGGGGGGGCGCGATGGTTAACTCCTACCAACCCCCCCCCCCAGGAGCATGCGTAGTAATACTTTGCTTCGAGGGCTAATAAACTTTTGCAATAAGTATGTGAGTTCTTTATGACTAATGTGAGTCCATGGGTTATACACACTCTTACATTTCCGCAATTTGCTAGCCTCTACGGTACCGTGCATTGCCCTTTCTCACCCCGAGAGTCGGTGCAAACTTCGCCGGTGCATCCAAACCCCGTGATATGATATGCTCTATCACACATAAGCCTTATTATATCTTCCTCAAAACAGCCACCGTACCTACCTATTATGGCATTTCCATAGCCATTCTGAGATATATTGCCATGCAACTTCCACCGCTTCCGTTTTGATGACTTGAGCATTCATTGTCATATTGCATTACATGATCGTAAGATAGCTAGCATGATGTTTCCAAGTCCGTTTTTTATATCTTTGCTACGCTAGATCATTGCATTCATATAGAGTCATACTTTGTTCTACTATCGTTGTAATATTGAGTTGTAAGTAAATAGAAGTGTGATGATCATCATTATTCATTATTAGAGCATGTCCCAGTGATGAAAGGATGATGGAAACTATGATTCTCCCACAAGTCGGGATGAGGCTCCGGACAAAGAAAAAAAAGAAAAAGAAAAAAAAAGAAAAAAAGAAAAAGAAAAAAAAGAAAGAAAGAAAAAGGGGCATGCTAATTCCACACTTGTGCTTCAAAGTAGCACCATGTTTTTCATATAGAGAGTCATATAATAGTGGGAATTTTTCATTATAGAGTTAGATGCACACCCACTTAGTTATCATATTGAGCTTTCATACACTTATAGCTCTTAGTGCATCCGTTGCATGGCAATCCCTACTCCTTGCATTGATATATATTGATGGGCATCTCCATAGCCCGTTGATACGCTGAGTTGATGCGAGACTTTCTTCTCCACTTTTACCCCTTTGAAACCTACCACCATATTCTATTCCACCCATAGTGCTATATCCATGGCTTGTGCTCATGTATTGCGTGAGAGTTGAAAATGCTGAAGCGCGTTAAAAAGTATGAACCAATTGCTTGGCTGACACCGGGGTAGTACATGATTTATACTTTGTGTTAAGAAGACAGAGCATGACAAGGCTATATGATTTTGTAGGGATAGCGTTCTTTAGCCTTGATATTTTGAAAGACATGATTTTTTGTTGGGATGCCTGAGTATTAATGTCTTTATGTCAAAACTAGACTATTGCTTTGAATCACTTGTGTCTTAATATTCATGCCATGATTAGATATATGATCAAGATTATGCTAGGTAGCATTCCACATCAAAAATTATCTTTTTATCATTTACCTACTCGAGGATGAGCAAGAATTAAGCTTGGGGATGCGGATACGTCTCCGTCGTATCTATAATGTTTGATTGTTTCATGCCAATATTATACAACTTTTACATATTTTTGGCAACATTTTATATGATTTATTGGACTAACATATTGATCCAGTGCCCAGTGCCAGTTCCTGTTTGTTGCATGTTTTTTGTTTCGCAGAATATCCATATCAAACGAAGTCCAAACGCGATGAAAATTTACGGAGATTTTTTTGGAATATTTGTGAATTTTGAGAAGTGGAATCAACGCAAACGGAGGCCCACAACCCCCAAGATACACCACGGCGCGCCCAGGGGGACCAAACGCGTGGTAGTGGGTTGTGCCCACCTCGTACGTCAGTTGGAGCTCTCCTTCGGGCGCAAGGAAGCTAATTTTTGGATAAAAATCCCCTCAAAATTTCAGCCCGATCGGAGTTACGGATCTCCAGGAATATAAGAAACGGTTTTCGGCCAGAAAACAGGAACGCGAAACAGAAGAGAACAGAGAGGGAGATCCAATCTCGGAGGGGCTCCTGCCCCTCCGCCGCCATGGAGGCCATGGACCAGAGGGGGAACTCTCCTCCCATCTAGGGGGAGGCCAAGGAAGAATAAGAAGGAGGGGCGCTCTCTCCCCCTCTCTCCCGGTGGCGCCGAAACGCCGTCGGGGCAATCATCGTGACGACAATCTACTCCAACAACTTCGCCGCCGTCAACACCAACTCTCTCCCCCTCTATGCAGCTGTGTAACACCTCTTTTCCCCGCTGTAATATCTACTTAAACATGGTGGTCAACTCCATATATTATTTCCCAATGATATTTGGCTATCCTATGTTGTTTGAGTAGATCTCTTTTGTCCTATGGGTTAATTTTGGTATGATGTTACAGATGTGAGTTGTATGTTGATATGGTGCTGTCCTATGGTGCCCTCCGTGTCGCGCAAACGTGAGGGATCCCCGCTGTAGGGTGTTGCAATATGTTCATGATTTGCCTATGGTGGGTTGCTTGAGTGACAGAAGCATAAACCCGAGTAGGTGGGTTGTTGCGTATGGGACTAAAGGGGACTTGATACTTAATGCTATGGTTGGGTTTTACCTTAATGAACTTTGGTAGTTGCAGATGCTTGCTAGAGTTCCAATCATAAGTGCATATGATCCAAGTACGGAAAGTGTGTTAGCGTATGCCTCTCCCACATTGCATATAACAAGTATCTATCATATTATATTCAATTGCCTAGGGACAATCTTTCTCTTGCGTTACACAAAAAGCTTTCTACTAAGTTATTTACTTTTATTGTTATTTTATTTAAAATAGCACCTAACTTTTATTTCCACGTCCTTTATTTTCTTGCAAAGTACTTCTAGTTTTATTCCCGCAAAGTAGTTTCATACTTGTTCTAGGTAAAGCAAGCATTAGCGTGCGTAGAGTTGTATCGGTGGTCGATAGAACTTGAGGGAATATTTGTTCTACCTTTAGCTCCTCGTTGGGTTCGACACTCTTACTTATCGAAAAAGGCTACAAACGATCCCCTACACTTGTGGGTTATCAATACGTGCTCGAGGTATTGAGGGAGGTTCTAGTGCCAATTTGGTACAAAAGAAAAGCTTCCAGCCCCACAAGTTCAAGAACAAGGGCAAGTTTGATGGTAAAGGAAAGTTTGATGGAAAGAATAATGCTTCGCAGCATACCAACTTCAATAAGAAGATTGACAAGAAGAAAGGTGTTTGTCATGTCTGCGGAGATCCTGATCATTGGGATCCTAGTTGTCCTAACCGTTATGACAAGCGCCAACATGGGAAAGGCGAGAAGATTTCCAATGTTGTCATTATTAACACTGAGATGAAGGATGTTGGGTACGGTATACTTCCCACTATCCTCTCAGTATGTCGTTCTCCTGATTGGTTGATTGACACGGGTGCTAATGTACATGTATGCAGTGATATTTCCATGTTTTATACTTATCAGGCCACAGGGACTACTTCTGTGTTGATGGGCAACGGTTCAAGTTCTTCTGTTCGTGGTGTTGGCATGGTCGATCTGAAGTTTACTTCGGGGAAGATCGTGCGGCTGAAGAATGTGCATTATGTCCCCTCCGTCAATTAGAATCTTGTTAGCGGGTCTCTTCTATGTAGAGATGGCTACAAGCTTGTCTTTGAGTCCAATAAATTTATAGTGTCCAATGATTAGACCTGTCTTTCTGCGTACCCGCTTGACTGATATTTTGAAGATGCCTCCCTATGCTAAATATATGAAGGACATTATTACCAACAAAAGAAAGATACCTGAAACTGAAATTGCCACCATGCTTGCTAATTATTCTTTTGATGGTGGAGTGCCTAAGAAGTTGGGAGATCCGGGTATACCCATGATACCTTGCTCCATTAAACGAAATTATGTTAAAACTGTTTTATGTGATCTAGGGGCTGGTGTTAGAGCTATGCCTTTCTCTTTATATAAAAGACTTGATTTGAATAAGCTTACACCTACCGAGATATCTTTGCAAATGGCTAATAAATCCACTGCTATACCTATTGGAAAAGAATTTACAAAGAAATATTGTGTAAAAATTTCAGAATATTTTGACGCTCCAGTAAATTATATACCGGAGGCAAAAAATTCTGTTTTTGCACAAAACCAAATCAACAAGTGTCCACACTATCCCAAAGGCTTTACTTGGCACATTATTGAAATAAAAGACACAAAACATGATTAATAAAGTAGCTTAATCATGTGAACACACAAAAACATTAAGGGTAACTTTTGGGTTGTCTCCCAACAAGCGATTTTCTTTAATGCCTTTTAGCTAGGCGTGATGATTTCAATGATGCTCACATAGGAATAGTAAATGAAACATGCAAAAGAGCATCATGAATCACATCACAAGCACACTAACCCACTTACTATGCATAGGGATTTTGCAAGCAAACAATTTATGGGAGCAAGAATCAACTAGCATAGGAAGGCAAAACAAGTATATCTTCAAGATTTTCAACACACAGAGAGGAAACTTGATATTATTGCAATACCTACAAGCATAAGTTCCTCCCTCATAATAATTTTCAGTAGCATCATGAAGGAATTCAACAATATATCTATCACATAAAGCATTCCTTTCATGATCCACAAACATAGAAAATTTATTACTCTCCACATAAGCAAATTTCTTCTCATACATAATAGTGGGAGCAAACTCAACAAAATAACTATCATGAGATACTTGATTGATTTGAACATTAAAATCATGACGGCAAGTTTCATGGTTAACAATACTCTTTATAGCATACATGTCATCACCATAATCATCATAGATAGCAACTTTGTTGTCATAATCAATTGAAACATCTTCCAAAATAGTGGAATCATCATTAAATAAAGTCATGGCCTCTCCAAATCCACTTTCATAATTATTGCCATAAGATTAACCACCCTCCAAGATAGTGGGATCATTAGTACCTAGATTTGACACTCTTCCAAACCCACTTTCATCAATATAATCATCATAAATAGGAGGCATGCTATCATCATAGTAAATATTATCATCACAAGTAGGGAAACTAAAAAGATCATCTTCACCAAACATAGCATCCCCAAGCTTATGGCTTTGCATATCATTAGCATCATGGATATTCATAGAAAGCATACTAACAACATTGCAATCATGATCATCATTCAAAGGACTCACACTAAACATTTTATTAAACTATTCCTCTCACAACTGAGCACAATTATCGGAATCCTTATTTTCACGAAAGACATTATAAAGACGAAGCATATGAGGCAACCTAAATTCCATTTTTTGTAGTTTTATTTTATAAAACCAAACTAGTGATAAAAAAAGAAACTAAAAGATTCAATTTAAAGATCTAAAGATATACCTTCAAGCACTCACCTCCTCGGCAACGGCGCCAAAAAAGAGCTTGATGTCTACTACACAACTTTATTCTTGTAGACTCGTGTTGGTCCTCCAAGCGCAGAGTTTTGTATGACAGTAGAAATTTTCCCTCAAGTGGATGACCTAAGGTTTATCAATCCGTGGAAGGTGTATGATGAAGATGGTCTCTCTCGAACAACCTTGCAATCGAATACAAGTAATCTCTTGGGTCCCCAACACACCCAATACAATGGCAAATTGTACAGGTGCACTTCAGCGAAGAGAAGGTGATACAAGTGTAGTATGGATAGTAGATATAGGTTTTTATAATATGAATAAAAAACAAAAAGGTAATAAGTAACAAAAGTTTGTAAAAACGGCGTTGCAATGCTTGAAAAACAAGGCCTAGGGTTCGGACTTTCACTAGTGCAATCTCTCAACAGTGCTAACAAAACTGAATCATATTACCATCCCTCAACATGCGACAAAGAATCACTCCAAAGTTCCTATCTAGCAGAGAACATAAGATGAACTTGTTGTGGATAGAAAAACCACCTCAAAGTTATCCTTTATGATCAATCTATTGAGCCATCCCTACAAGTGTCACAAACAAACCTAGAGTTCGTACTTAGAATAACACCTATGATACGCATCAATCATCCCTAATGTCACCTAGATACTCCAATGTCACCACAAGTATCTGTGGGTTAATTACTCGACATGCATCAAACAATTTCAGATGCATCATATTCAATCCAACACAAAGGACTTCAAAGAGTACCCCAAGATTTCTATCGGAGAAAGTAGGACAAGAACGTGTATCAACCCATATGCATAGATTACCCCAATGTTACCGCGGGAATCCGCAAGTTGATTACCAAACCATATATCAAGTGAATCAATAGAACACCCCATTGTCACCACGGATATCCACATGCAAGACATATATTAAGTCTTCTCAAATCCAAAGTATTCAATCCAACATAACGAGATCTAAAAGGGAAAGAGTCAATTCATCACATCAAGATAGCAAGGGAAGAACACCATATGATCCAACTATATTAACAAAGCCCGTGATACATCAAGATCATGCCATCTCAAGAACACGAGAGAGAGAGAGAGATCAAACACATAGCTACTGGTACATTACCTCAGCGAGGAGGGTGAACTACTCCCTCCTCATCATGGAGACCGCCGGGATGATGAAGATGGCCTCCGGTGATGATTTCCCCCTCCGGCAGGACACAGAAAAAGGGCTCCGGATGAGTTTTCTTCGGTACACAGGCTTGTGGCGGTGAAACGGAAGTTCTAGGTTAACTTCTGGGGTTTTGGGGATTTATAGGATTTTTCTGCGTTGGAATCACGCGGAGATATGCCACAGGGGCCCCACAAGACATCAGGGCGCGACCACCCCCCTCAGCGCGCCCTGTTGCCTTGTCACCTCCTCGTGGGTTGATACGTTCATTTTGCATCATGATTTCCTACTGTTATTTATTATGTTTTGTTGAATAAAAATGCTTTAGGGAGTGATTCTAATGCCTTTTCTCTCATAATATGCAAGGTTTAGACAAAGAGGGAGAATGCCGGTACCTGGAATTCTGGACCTGAAAAAAGCACATCAGAGATACCTATTCTGCACATCTCCAATGGAGCTGAAACTTTACAGAGATTATTTTTGGAATTAATAAAAAATACTGGAGCAAAGAACTACTGGAGGGGGCCACCCTGGTGGGCATTGACGTGGCTTGAGACTGCGTCGGTATTTCCCCAAAGAGGAAGGGATGATGCAGCACAGCGACGGTAAGTATTTCCCTCAGTTATGAAACCAAGGTTATCCAACTAGTAGGAGGATCACCACCACCCAATATGCAGCACCTGCACACAAACAACAAATACTTGCAACCAACGCAAAAGAGAGGTTGTCAATCTCTCTACGGTAAAAAGATAGATTAGGTAGTGATAGATAGGAGAGATAGATCTCTCAAGAACACACAATAGAAAAGACAAATAAAATATGCAGCGATATATTTTTGGGTTTTTGGTTTTGTAGATCTGAAAACAAAGATTGCAAAAAGATAGATCGGAAAGCAATATGTTGGAAAAGTAGACCCGGGGGCCGTAGGGTTCACTAGTGGCTTCTCTCATGAGTATAGCGCATGGTGGGTGAACAAATTACTATTGGGCAATTGATAGAAAATCGAATAGTCATGACGATATCCAAGGCGATGATCATTATATAGGCATCACGTCCAAGATAGGTAAACCAACTCCTGCCTGCATCTACCTCTATTACTCCAAACATCGACCGCTATCCAGCATGCATCTAGTGTATTAAGTTCATGGAAAAACGGAGTAATGCAATAAGAACGATGACATGATGTAGACAAATTCTATTCATGTAGGAATAGACCCCATCTTGTTATCCTTAATAGCAACGATACATGCGTGTCTTGCCGCCCCTTCTGTCACTGGGAAAGACCACCGCAAGATCGAACCCATCACAAAGCACCTCTTCCCATGGCAAGAAAAATCGATCTAGTCGGCCTAACTAAACCAAAGATTCGAAGAAGAAATACGAGGCTATAAGTAATCATGCATATAAGAGATCAAAGAAGACTCAAATAATATTCATGGATAGAAACTGATCATGAACTCAAAATTCATCGAATCCCAACAAACACACCGCAAAAGTTTACATCAAATAGATCTCCAAGAGACCATTGTATTGAGAATCATAAGAGAGAGAGAAGAAGCCATCTAGCTACTGCCTACGGACCCGTAGGTCTATGGTGGACTACTCACGCATCATCGGAGAGGCACCTATGAGGAAATGAACCCCTCCGTGATGTTATTTAGATTGGATCTCGAGGTTCTGGAACTTGCGACGGCTGGAATTGTGTTTCGTCGACTCCCCTAGGGTTTTTGGAATATTTGGGAATTTATAGGCATCAGAGGCGGTGGAGAGGGGCCCCGAGGAGGGCACAACCCATCAGGGCGCGCCGGGGCCCCCCTGGCGCGCCCTGGTGGGTTGTGGTCTCCTCGGCCCACTTCTCCATCACTTCTTTGGCCCACCAGGTGTCTTCTGGTCCAGAAGAAATCTCCAAAAAGTTTCGTCGTGATTGGACTCCGTTTGGTATTGATTTTCTGCGAAGTAAAAAACAAGCAAAAACAACAACTGGCACTTTGGCACTATGTCAATAGGTTAGTCCCAAAAAATGATATAAAGTTGTTATAAAATGATTGAAGAACATCCAAGAATGATAATATAACAACATAGAGCAAGCAAAAATTATAGATACATTGGAGACGTATCAGCATCCCCAAGCTTAATTCCTACTCGTCCTCGAGTAGGTAAATGATAAAAACAGAAATTTTGATGTGGAATGCTGCCTAACATGTTCATCATATATATTCTTTTATTTTGTATAGCATGGACATTTGGACTTGTAAATGATTCAAAGCAATAGTCTAGTTTTAACATAATGACTTCAATACTCAAGCATGTCAACAAGCAACCATGTCTTTCAAAATATCAACACTAAAGAAAGTTATCCCTAGCCCATCATGCTCAATCATTGATCCATTCATGAAACACACTCAAATATTAGCTATGCCCAATGCTCAAGTATGATCATAGTGCCCCCTAGTTGGTGCTTTATAAGAGAAGATGGAGACTCAAAGTAAAAATAAAAATTGCATAAAGTAAATAGATAGGCCCTTCGCAGAGGGAAGTAGGGATTTGTAGAGGTGCCAGAGCTCAAGGTTTAAATTGATAGAGAAATATATTTTGGGTGGCATGCTTTTCCTATCAACGAAAACGACAAAGTAGCTCACAATACTTTCCATGCTAGATATATCATAGGCGGTTGCCAAACAAAAAATAAAGTTTATTCCTTTTTCCACCAAACTTTCACTTTCCATGGCGGGCCGTATCCACGGTTGCCTTCCATACCTACACTTTCCAAGGAATTTATTATTTGACAACATAAAGTAAATATTTGTTCTTTTTCATTTCGGGAATGGGCATCCCTATTACCGCCACACTCTCATGCAATGTCAAGTGAATAAACACTCATCTTGAGAATAACACATCTAGCATGGAAAAATATTGGACACTCCCCACCGTTTCATGAGCGGTACGGGCACACAAAAGAGAAAATTTATTTTGAAAATTTAGAGATGGCACATACAAATTTTCTTGGAACGGCATGGAAATACCGCATGTAGGTAGGTATAGTGGATTCATAAGGCAAAACTTAGTTTTAAGGATTTTGGATGCACAAGTAGTATTTCTACTTAGTACAGACAAAGCAAGCAAAGATACAAGACGCTCCAAGCAAAACTCATGATATGTGACGAATAAAAATATAGCTCCAAGTAAAATACCGATGGTCGTTAGAAGAAAGAGGGGATGCCACTCGGGGGCATCCCCAAGCTTAGTTGCTTGTTACTCTTTAGATATATCTTGGGGGTGCGGTAGCATCCCCAAGCTTAGGCTTTTATCACTCCTTATTCCTTCATCCATCGTGATCTCACCCAAAACTTGAAAACTCCAATCACACAAAACTCAACAAAATCTTCGTGAGATCCGTTAGTATAATAAAGCAAATCACTACTTTAGGTACTGTTGCAAACCCATTCATATTTTATTATTGCATTATACCTACTTTATTTTAACTTTACCATCGTGTAGGATCGAAAGTATGTCTAGAGGGGGGTGATTAGACTACTTGACCAAATAAAAGTTCTACCTTTTCCCAATTTTAAGTGTTGGCAGATTTTAGCAATGATAGCAAGTCAAGTACACCCTACACATGCATGTCTAAGAGTATAGCAGCGGAAAGTAACAAAAAGCATGTATAGTAGAGGGTTGGAAGGAAGATCTAACGCAATTTGTAGACACGAAGATTTTTCCCGTGGTTCCGATAGGTGGTGCTATCGTACGTCCACGTTTATGGAGTCTTTAACCCACGGAGGGTAACGGTCGCGAGAGTCCATGGAGGGCTCCACCCATAAGGGTCCACGAAGTAGCAACCTTTACTATTCCATAACGGCTTCCGTCCACGAAGGACTAGCCTCACTATGGGTAGATCTTCACGAAGTAGGCGATCTCCTTGCCCGTACAAACTTCTTGGTTCAACTCCACAACACGAAGTAGGAGGCTCCCAAGCAACACCTAAGCAATCTAGGAGGCACCACCCTCCAAAAGGTAATAGGCTCGGCAATGTCGATGAACTCCTTGCTCTTGTGCTTCAAGATGATAGACTCCTCAACACACAATCACTCTGTCACAGATTTGGCTATGGTGGAAGAGATTGATTTGGTGGAAAGCAACTTGGGGAGGCTAGAGATCAAGATTCATATGGTAGGAATGGAATAGCTTAATCTCAACACATGAGTAGGTGGCTCTCTCTCAGAAAATAGGATGGGGCAAGTATGGAATAATTCTGAGTGCTTCTCTTTCGAGTGGGTGGTGGTGAAGGGGTATATATAGGCATCCCCAAAAATCCAACCGTTATGCCTAAAGTGACCAACTCGGTGACACCGAAGTGTAAAACTCGGTGATACCGAACTGACCAAAAGGCAGTAACTTTTGAATCTCGGTGAGACCGATATATAATTCTCGGTGGTACCGATTGGGTGACCAACGGTCAGATTGCACAACTCGGTGACGCCGATTCTCAAATCTCGGTGGTACCAATTCTTGACAATGGCTAACCAGAGAGTTGGTCCAAAAACTCGGTGAGACCGATTCACAAAACTCGGTGGTACCGATTCTTGTGAATAGCTAACCAGGAAGTTGGTCCAAGTCTCGGTGAGACCGACTGGCAAAACTCGGTGGTACCGAAGCTTGAAAATAGCTAAACAGAAAGTTGGCAACTGAACTCGGTGGCACCGATGCAGAATCGGTTGCACCGAAAGGCTAGGGTTTGCATGAGTTTGTCTGAGTTTGGAAATCGGTGGGACCGAGTGGAATTGTTGGTTGCACCGATTTTCATGAATGGCTTGGACAGACTTTTGTGGAAGAGTTTGTGGATGTTTTTGGTGACTATCACTTGTGCACGTGGAGCATCTTGTTCACCAACAGTACCTTACCCCCTTTTAATAGTATTGGCTTTCCTATGGACTCAAAGTGATTGCTCACAAAGTAAAATGTAGAGTCCTCTTGCTTGAAGCTTTGCCAATCCATTTCCTTGCATCGAGGGGTTTCTCCACAATCCTTTTGCCAACCTATCATTGAACTTTTCCTGAAATATACTTAGTGGAAACATTAGTTCAATGACATATATGTTGTTATTAATTACCAAAACCACCAAGGGAGAAAATGTGCTTTCACATGGCTCATACCCTTCAATATAACCCATAGATTCATCAAAACAAGCACACAATGCAACGAAAACAGAATCTGACTTAAACAGAACAGTCTGTAGTAATCTGTACTCTAACCATACTTCTGTAACACTAAACATTCTGAAAAATTAGGACAACATAAGGAATTTGTATAGAAACACTGTGTTAAAATTTCAGCTCAAGATCACGTTCCAGCAAAAAATGAAAATTCATATACTGGACGCAAAGTTTCTGTTTCAGATTCAGCATCGCTTCTACTCATCCTATGAATCATCCTAAAGGCTTTACTTGGCACAAACACTAAATAAAACATAAAAACACAATCATAACAGAGGAATAATTGTGTCAACACTCAAAAACAGAAAGGAAAAAAACATAAATTTATTTATTCATTGGGTTGCCTCCCAACAAGCGCTATCGTTTTACGCCCCTAGCTAGGCATACCGCATAGATTCAAGTATTGTCATCTTTGGTTTTGGACGAGGTGCCTTTGGCAAGAGGTTTTGCAAATAAGACTTGAAACACATCATCCATAGCAACTTTAGCACTATCAAGTTGTCCCTCTACGTACCACCTTTGATTACCGGCAACGATCCAAGAATATTGTTAGTTCACATCATTGAAAACTTGTTGGATGATATCTAAAACGGGGACTTCCTTTTTGAGATTCTTATCAAAAATTTGATTATTTCCAAGAAAATATCTCATCATGTAATCACTATTGTAAAGGATTTCTCCTATTACCGTTTTTTCATGGCTCATACCATAAAAGTCAAAGATCTCCATAGCTTCCTGTACTATATGATTAAATTCATTCATGAGAACAAGGATAGCTAACTTCTTAGCTTTGGGATCCTTTAAGACGGGTAGCTCATAGAACAATCTTTGCAAGGTGGGATGGGTACGAATAAATCTATTTTCATGTTTTAGAACTAGCGCCGAGATTGCTTCCGCATAAGATTAGTTCTTTTCAATATAGGAGTATCATCAAGAGTCAAATTCCCAACGCAATTGAAAAACTCTTGGATAGTTTCTTTTCCTATAACGTTCCCTTGCCCCAAAACAAAAGTTTTAGAATCACGATTAGCTGAACGTATAATTTTAGGAGTCCTGCCATCATCCATTTCTTCCATACCAATATCACTCATAGTGACAAGCAAATAAGAGATCCGGTGAGAAAAAGGCAAACGAAAAAGAGGGCGAATAAAATGGCAAATTGGTGAAGTGGGGGAGAGCAAAACGAGAGGCAAATGGCAAATAATGTAATTGTAAGGAGATGAGATTTGTGATTAGGAACCTGATAGATGATGATGGAGTCCCCTCGGCGCCTACGATAGGCACGTAGAAGAGACCGCTTCCTCCCCGGCAACGGCGCCAAAAATTCCTTTGACGTGGCTTGAGACTACGTCGGTATTTCCCCAAAGAGGAAGGGATGATGCAGCACAGTGACGGTAAGTATTTCCCTCAGTTATGAAACCAAGGTTATCGAACCAGTAGGAGGATCACCACCACCCAATAAGCAGCACCTGCACACAAACAACAAATACTTGCAACCCAACGCAAAAGAGAGGTTGTCAATCTCTCTACGGTAAAAAGATAGATTAGGTAGTGATAGATAGGAGAGATAGATCTCTCAAGAACACAAAATAGAAAAGGCAAATAAAATATGCAGCAATATATTTTTGGGTTTTTGGTTTTGTAGATCTGAAAGAAAGATTGCAAAAAGATAGATCGGAAAGCAATATGTTGGAAAAGTAGACCCGGGGGCCATAGGGTTCACTAGTGGCTTCTCTCATGAGTATAGCGCACGGTGGGTGAACAAATTACTGTTGGGCAATTAATAGAAAATCGAATAGTCATGACGATATCCAAGGCGATGATCATTATATAGGCATCACGTCCAAGATAGGTAAACCGACTCCAACCTGCATCTACCTCTATTACTCCACACATCGACCGCTATCCATCATGCATCTAGTGTATTAAGTTCATGGAAAAATGGAGTAATGCAATAAGAACGATGACATGATGTAGACAAGATCTATTCATGTAGGAATAGACCCCATCTTGTTATCCTTAATATCAACGATACATGCGTGTCTTGCTGCCCCTTCTGTCACTGGGAAAGAACACCGCAAGATCGAACCCATCACAAAGCACCTCTTCCCATGGCAAGAAAAATTGATCTAGTCTGCCTAACTAAGCCAAAGATTCGAAGAAGAAATACGAGGCTATAAGTAATCACGCATATAAGAGATCAAAGAAGACTCAAATAATATTCATGGATAGAAACTGATCATGAACTCAAAATTCATCGGATCCCAACAAACACACCGCAAAAGTTTACATCAAATAGATCTCCAAGAGACCATTGTATTGAGAATCATAAGAGAGAGAGAGAAGAAGCCATCTAGCTACTGCCTACGGACCCATAGGTCTATGGTGGACTACTCACGCATCATCAGAGATGCACCTATGAGGAAGATGAACCCCTCCGTGATGGTGTTTAGATTGGATCTCGAGGTTCTGGAACTTGCGACGGCTGGAATTGTGTTTCGTCGACTCCCCTAGGGTTTTTGGAATATTTGGGAATTTATAGGCATCAGAGGCGGTGGAGAGGGGCCCTGAGGAGGGCACAACCCATCAGGGCGCGCCGGGGGCCCCCTGGCGCGCCCTGGTGGGTTGTGGTCTCCTCGGCCCACATCTCCATCACTTCTTTGGCCCACCGGGTGACTTCTGGTCCAGAAAAAATCTCCAAAAAGTTTCGTCGCGACTGGACTCCGTTTAGTATTGATTTTCTACGAAGTAAAAAAACAAGCAAAAACAGCAACTGGCACTTTGGCACTATGTCAATAGGTTAGTCCCAAAAAATGATATATAGTTGTTATAAAATGATTGTAAAACATCCAAGAATGATAATATAACAGCATGGAACAAGCAAAAATTATAGATACGTTGGACACGTATGAGGCACAAGACACCAGGGCGCGCCCTGGTGGGTTTTGCCCTCCTCGGCCCACCTCCGGTGCCCATCTTCTTGTATATATTCACTTTTGACCTAGAAAAAATAAGAGGAGGACTTTCGGGATGAAGCGCCACCGCCTCGAGGCGGAACTTGACCAAGAGCACTTTTGCCCTCCTGCGGAGCGATTCCGCCGGGGGGAACTTCCCTTCGGGATGGGGAAATCGAAGCCATCGTCATCACCAACACCCCTCTCATCTTTGGGAGGCCAATCTTCATCAACATATTCAACAGAACCATCTCCTCTCAAACCCTAGTTCATCTCTTGTGTTCAATCTTTGTACCGGAACCTCAGATTGGTACCTGTGGGTGACTAGTAGTGTTGATTACCTTGCGTAGTTGATTACTATATGGTTTATTTGGTGGAAGATTATATGTTTTGATCCATTATGCTATTCAATACCCCTATGATATTGAGCATTATTATTATTATTATTTGTGAGTAGTTACCTTTGTTCTTGAGGTCACGGGAGAAGTCATGTTGCAAGTAATCATGTGAATTTGATATGTGTTCGATATTTTGATGTTATGTGTGTTGTGATTCCCTTAGTGGTGTCATGTGAACGTCGACTGCATGACACTTCACCATTCATGGGCCTAAGGGAATGCATTGTGGAGTAGTTATTAGATGATGGGTTGCTAGAGTGACAGAAGCTTAAACCCTAGTTTATGCGCTACTTCGTAAGGGGCTGATTTGGATCCAAACGTTTAATGCTATGGTTAGATTTTATCTTAATACTTTTCTCGTAGTTGCGGATGCTTGCGAGGGGGTTAATCATAAGTGGGAGGTTGTTCAAGTAAGAACAGCACCCAAGCACCGGTCCACCCACATATCAAATTATCAAAGTAGCGAACACGAATCAAACCAACATGATAAAAGTGACTAGATAAAATTCCCGTGTACCCTCAAGAACACTTTGCCTATGACTAGAGATTGTTCTGGTCTATCCTTTGCCACAAAAGGATTGGGATACCTTGCTGCACCTTATTTACCATTACTGTTACTTGCTCGTTACCAATTACCTTGCTATCAAACTATCTGTTACCTACAATTTCAGTGCTTGCAGAAATTACCTTGCTGAAAACCGCTTGTCATTTCCTTCTGCTCCTCGTTGGGTTCGACACTCTTACTTATCGAAAGGACTATGATTGATACCCTATACTTGTGGGTCATCAAGACTCTTTTCTGGCACCGTTGCCGGGGAGTGAAGCGCTCTTGGTAAGTGGAAATCGGTAAGGAAATACTTATACTACGTGCTGAAATTTATTGCTACTTGCTACTATGGAAAACAATCCTTTGAGGGGTTTGTTCGGGGTATCTTCACCTCGCCCGGAACCACAATTAGTTGCGCCTCAACCTACTACACCTACTGAAGATATTGGTTATGAATTTCCTTCGGGTATGTGATACGTCTCCAACGTATCTACTTTTCCTCACACTTTTGCCCTTATTTTGGACTCTAATTTGCATGATTTGAATGAAACTAACCCGGACTGACGTTGTTTTCAGCAGAACTACCATGGTGTTGTTTTTGTGCAGAAATGAAAGTTCTCTGAACGGAACGAAACTTTTTGGAGAATTATTTCATAATATATAAGAATTTTTCGAGCCAAAAACTACCATAGAAGGGGGCCAGGGTGGGCAGCACCCACCAGGGCGCGCGAGGCCCCCTAGGCGCGCCCTGGTGGGTTGTGCCCACCTCGTGGCCCCATTGACCCTAATTCCACTGCTATAAATTCCTATTTTCGGAGAAAATATCAAGGAGAAAGTTTCATCGCGTTTTACGATACGGAGCCGCCGCCACCTCCTGTTCTTCATCGGGAGGCCAGATCTAGAGCCTGTTTGGGGCTCCGGAGAGGGGAATCTTCGGTCTTCATCATCATCAACCCTTCTCCATTGCCAATTCCATGATGCTCCCCATCGGGAGTGAGTAATCCCTTCGTAGGCTTACTGGTCGGTGAGGAGTTGGATGAGATTCATCTTGTAATCGAGTTAGTTTTGTTAGGGCTTGATCCCTAGTATCCACTATGTTCTGAGATTGATGTTGCTATGACTTTGCTATGCCTAATGCTTGTCACTAGGGCCCGAGTGCCATGATTTCAGATCTGAACCGTGTATGTTATCACCATTATATCTATGTTCTTGATCCGATCTTGCCTAGTCATATGCACCTATTACGTGTTATGATTCGTCAACCCCATAGTGACAATATTTGGGATACTTCACGGTGATGACCGTAGTTTGAGGAGTTGATGTATTCATCGTGTTGCTTTGTTCCGGTTCTCTATTAAAAGGAGGCCTTAATATCCCTTAGTTTCCTTATGGACCCCGCTGCCACGGGAGGGTAGGACAAAATATGTCACGCAAGTTCTTTTCCATAAGCACGCATGACTATTTACAGAATACATGCCTACATTACATTTATGAACTGGAGCTAGTTCTGTGTCGCCCTAGGTTATGACTGTTATATGATGAATATCATCCAACGAGTTCACCGATCCAGTGCCTACGAATTTTCCACTTATTGTTCTTGCTAAGTTACTACTGCTGCTAATGTTCCAACTGCTACAAAACCATTGCTACTGCTACTGTTACCATTACTGTTACTGCTGCTATTGCTATCAAACTATCATATTACTGTGCTACTGATCACTTTGCTGCAGATATTTGATCTCCAGGTGTGGTTGAATTGACAACTCAACTGCTAATACTCTCAAGTATTCTTTGGCTCCCTTGTGTCGAATCTATAAATTTGGGTTGAATACTCTACCCTCGAAAACTTTGCGATCCCCTATACTTGTGGGTTAGCAAGACCTTTTTCTGGCGCCGTTGCCAGGGAGCATAGCTATATTTGTTAAGTCACTTGGGATTTATATCAATTGATCACTATGAAGAATCTGAAGGATCCAAAGACCAAGATTTTTCCCTCTAAGACGAGGGGAGGTAAGGAACTGCCATCTAGCTCTGCACTTGATTCACCTTCTATTATGAGTAAGCTTGCAAGACCACCACATGCTAGTAATCTTGATATGTCGCAAGTTATTGATGATGCTACTTCCACTATGAATGATGCTTATGATGATGCTAGTACCATGCTTGATGATAATGTGCCACTAGGTGAATTTCTTGATGAACAAATTGCTAGAGCTAAAGAGAATGAAATTACTGAAACTAATGAGATTGCTGAAACTGATGATGACTATGAAACACCTATTAGTCCTAGCTCTCCTAGGTTTGAAATGCCTAAGATACCTGAAGGTTATGTTATGGACGAAGAGGTAACTAGAGAAATTCTTTCTTGCAAGGATAGAAACGATCTTAAGAAATTGCTACGCAAGTATAAGGAAAAGACTTTGAATGCTAGAATGAAATGTGATCCTAAGTTTGCTACTTCACCTATCTTTGTTACAGATAAGGATTATGAATTCTCTGTCGACCCAGAGTTAATTACTTTGGTTGAATCTGATCCTTTCCATGGCTATGAAACTGAAACTGTAGTGGCACACCTTACTAAGCTGAATGATATAGCCACCCTCTTTGCTCATGATGAGAAGATTCGCTACTATTACATCCTTAAGTTATTTTCGTTCTCATTAAAGGGTGATGCTAAGACATGGTACTACACTCTTACTCCTGGTTGTGTGCATAGTACCCAGGATATGATTTACTATTTCTCTGAAAAATAGTTTCCTACTCATAAGAAACAAGCTGCCTTACAGGAAATATTTAACTTTGTGCAAATTGAAGAAGAGAGTCTCCCACAAGCTTGGGGGAGGCTTCTCCAATTGCTTAATGCTTTGCCTGATCATCCTCTCAAGCAAAATGAAATACTTGATATCTTCTATAATGGACTAACTGATGCCTCTAGGGACTTCCTAGACAGTTGTGCTGGTTGTGTTTTCAGGGAACGAACTGTTGAACAAGCTGAGGAATTATTGAATAACACATTGAAGAATTATGATGATTGGACTCTTCCTGAACCACCACCTAAACCCACTCCGAAGAAGGGGGGTATCTTATTTCTCAGTCCTGATGATATGCAAGAGGCAAAGAAATCTATGAAGGAAAAAGGTATTAAAGCTGAGGATGTTAAGAATTTGCCACCTATTGAAGAAATACATGGCCTTGACACACCACCACCTCCACAAGTGGTAACGGTAAATTCTCTATTAAAGTTTGATGAAGGTGATATCCCTCACAATAAACATCCTAGTCAATGCTTATATGAGTTTGACAACTATATTATGAAGCAAGATCATTTCAATGCACATGTCCTGAAACAATTGAAATATAATTCTGATATGATTGCTCGCTTGAGTGACTTGCTATTTAGAATCAGTAATGATGTTAGAGGTGTAGGAAAACATGCCTCTATGGTTCAAACTCAGTTAGAAGAAGTTGCTAAATCTCAAAAAGAATTTCTTGATGAAATGAATAATAATATGAATGATCTTGCTGCTAGAGTAGTAACTAGAGGAGGTAGAATGACCCAAGAACCACTTTATCCTGAGGGTCATCCTGAAATAATTGAACAAGACTCTCAGAGAATTAATATTGATGCACCTAGTCCTTCTAGGAAGAAAAATAAGAATAAAAATGATAGGACTTTGCATACCTCTAGTGAACCTGAGACACAAAAACCTCCTGATAACAATGATGTCTCTATTTCCGATGCTGAAACTCAGTCTGGTAATGAACATTCACCTAGTGATAATGAAAATGATAATGATGATGTTCATGAAGATGCTCAACCTAATAATCATAAAGAACCAGATAATGATGTAGAAATAGAGCCTGCTATTGATCTTGATAACCCACAACCTAAAAATAAACGTTATGATAAAAGAGACTTTGTGACTAGGAAACATGGTAAAGAAAGAGAGCCATGGGTTCAGAAACTCATGCCATTTCCACCTAAGCCGTCTAAGAAAAAGGATGATGAAGAATTTGAGCGCTTTGCTGAAATGATTAGGCCAGTCTTTTTGCGTACCCGCTTAACTCATATCCTAAATATGGCCCCTTATGCAAAGTATATGAAAGACATCATCACTAATAAAAGAAAGATACCTAAAGCTGAAATCTCCACCATGCTCACTAATTACTATTTTGAGGATGGAGTACCTAAAAAACTTAGACATCCTGGAATACCAACTATACCTTGCTCCATTAAAAGAAACTATGTCAAAACTGCTTTGTGTGACTTGGGAGCCGGTGTTAGTGTTATGCCTTTCTCCTTATATAAAATACTTGACTTGAATAAACTCACACCTACTGAAATATCATTGCAAATGGCAGACAAATCAACTTCCATACCTATCGGTATTTGTGAGGATGTGCCCGTTGTTGTTGTTGCAAATGTTACTATCTTAACGGACTTTGTTATTCTTGAGATGCCCGAGGACGACAATATGTCGATTATCCTTGGTAGACCCTTTTTGAATACTGCAGGGGCTATTATTGATTGCAATAAAAGCAAAGTCACTTTTTATATCTATGGTAATGAGCATACGGTGCACTTTCCGAAGAAACAATTCCAAGTGAATGGTATAAATGTTATTGAAGAATCTCCGACCATCACTATTGGAAGCTTTAAATTATCTCTACCTACTCCCAAAAAGAAATATGATATACTTATTGTTGGGGATATGCGCATCCCCATTGAGGTAACTTAGTGTTTTACGAAAGTTCTTCGGTTTCATGCTGATCGGAAGTGGTTGTTAATAAGACTTGATAAACCTTATTAATGGATCATTTTTGAGAGGTATGAAGTTGATGAATCTAGTAAGCACAACTCTCCGCTCCCACCTTTTATTTTCTGTTTTAGTTAGTTAAATAAAACAAAATGCCATGCTTATCCTGTTTTCTGTTTTCGCCATGCAATAAAAAATGACCCAAAAATAAAAGTTGTCAGAATATTTCTGAATTTCTGGTGCAAATAATATCAAAGGGGTGTCCACCTGGTGCCCACAAGACACCAGGGCGCGCCAGCACCCCCAGGCGCGCCCTGGTGGGTTGTGGCCCCCATGTGGGCCCCCTTACTTATCTCTTTAGCCCACGTCGTCCCTGTCGGTGTCAAAACCGGCGGATCTCGGGTAGGGGGTCCCGAGCTGTGAGTTTAGGATCGATGGGTAACAAGGGACGAAGGAGATGATGTTTTACCCAGGTTCGGGCCCTCCTATGGAGGTAAAACCCTACGTCTTGCTTGGTTGTATTGATGTGTATGAAGATTACAGAGTCGATTTACCTCGAGATCAAGTAGCCAAAACCCTAGATGAGTTTGTCTGCCCTCTACGATCTACCCCCCCCCCCCCCCGGTTTATATAGACACCGGGGGTACCTAGGGTTTACACATGATAAGTCTCCAGGCGGAAGTAAAGACGTTGATCCCCTCATCTTGACTTGGAGTGCACGCCGCGTCTTCGGAGGTTTCCTTAATAGAATATGGGGTCGTCGCATATCCCGGCCCTTCCTGCGATAATCAGAGAGCGGCCCACCAAGCCGGCCTATGAGAGATAGGCCAGCGGCCCGAGGACCCCTTAGTCCAGGACTCCCTCAGTAGCCCCCGAACTAGCCCCCAACACCAGGGGTCATGACACTAGCAGCTTCGCGTGATCAGAGTTTCCGGCTTGCGGGGTGAGTTCTTTCCCCCCTTTATGATCGGCTGGCTCTAGTCCGGCCGCCAATGACATGTAGTTATCTGAACATGTAGTTCTCCGGACGCCATAAGTCGCTTAACCTCGAAGACCGAACGTCAAAGTGAGAACAATATTTCCTGACAATCTTTCTGACGAAGGGTTGTGGCCTATCGTGACCGCTGAGACGGTCACAAAAATTTGATTCGCGGTTCGAGGCCGTTTCTCCATTGGCACGTCTTATCAACGTGTAGATCGTGTCCCGTTTCTTACGGGATATGATTAGTGCCCTGGGTTATCCCACGCGCGCATAACAGCACGATTGTTTCAGGAAGTGGCGAGATCTGCGGCGCAGTAAAAGGGAGGCTCTTGGTATTACGGCACCCCGTAAAAGGGAGAAAACCCCCAAGGCCTATTCATGCTCCAAATTCGCACCCTTTGACTCCTCAACCTTCCCAAGCTCCGAGAGCCCAGATCCAGTTCTTCCTCAATCTTCCCTCCGAGTTCGGCCATGGCTGGTTCAGGCTCCATGGGCAAGTGGGAGGCCTCCTCCGTCACCGACAATGACATTCGGGAGCTAAAGCGTGCCGTCTACCTCTCCGCCAATATCGCCCACCACGCTCCAGAGGCGAATCAGGTGGTTCCCACACCGAAGCCGGGCGAGAGGGTGGTGTTCGTCCCCCATTTCATCCGGGGACTGGGCTTTCCGCTCCACCCCTTCGTCAGGGGCCTCATGTTCTTTTACGGGTTAGATTTCCATGACCTCCCCCCCCCGAACTCCTTCATGCACATCTCGGCGTTCATCATCATCTGCGAAGCCTTCCTGCGGGTACAGCCGCACTTCGGCCTGTGGCTCAAAGTGTTCAACGTTAAGCCGAAGACAGTTGCAGGCGCGCATGCGGATTGTGGAGGGGTGGTAATCAGCAAGCTCCCCCGTGTCGAGTGGCCGGACGGCACCTTTATCGACACGGTCAAGATCTGGCAAAAGGAATGGTTCTACATCACCGAACCAAGGAGCGCGGACTGGGTGGCACCTGCCGAGTTCAGATCTGGACCACCCGCGAGGCTAACCTCGTGGCTCAAGAAAGGCCTTGACTGGGGGTCGGCCGCAGAGGTAAAATCGCTGCAGAAGCGCATCTCCGCGATGATTGAGGCCAAAATCGAGCTGGTCAACGTGATCCAGGTCATGCTCCGCCGCCGTCTCCTCCCCTGTCAGCACCGGGCCTCGCCAATGTGGGCTTACCAGCTCGGGGACCCGGCCACCGTGCGTCAATTCTTCTGCACTACCCACGAGAAATTGTGGAAAGTGATATTAAAGCCCCAGAAGAGCTGGCCGGCCGAGGAGGAGGACACCGGTCTTGAAGCCGAAACCCCTCCTACCAAGGTATGATAAAACTTTAATTCTCCGGCTCTTTTTTTTTCAAAGAGCTGAGCCCCTTCTCCCTCATCTTCATAGAAATGGCTGAGCAAGGTCGTGCAAATTGAATGTCCGGCCCCGCAGCCCGAAGACCCTCGGTCGGATCTGCTGACAGAGATGCTCGTCGTGGTGCCGTATTCGGCGCCAGAGAAGAAGGAGAAGAAGAAGAAAGGGGAGAAGAATGAGGCCCGAGAGGGTCTTCATCTAAGGGGTCTTCCGGACACTAAGTCCGAGGAGACCCATGCCTCTTCCACTCACGAGGAAGAGCACGAGGATGAAGGGGAGTGCAACTCCCCCCTCACAAGGAAAAGGGCGGCGTCAGCGGACGCCGCGGAGGACCTACCTCCTCCTGCCCCGAAGAGGAGATGCCGGACAAAGGCAGTCCTGGCCGACGATAACTCGGACTCCGATAAGGAGTCTGAGGCCTTTGAGAAGGTTCCCCGAAGGAACCCAAGGGTTAAGCCCCCAGCCCAGAGGTATGAATCCGAAGACCCTCTGGGTCACTTATATAGAGCTTTTAATGCTAAATGGGCGAACGTCTTTCAATTTGCAGCCCACCACGCGATCTCCCCACCGACCAAATCTCAGACGGGGAGTCTCTGCCCGCCGACCTGGCGGAAAGTGGGACTGCGTCACATCCCACGCCTCCTGAGGTCTCGAAGGAGGCCGCGGAGGTGTTATCGCGCCAGGCTCCTTCTGAGCCGAACATCGGCGGTGGGGGTGACGACGTTATGGCTGAGGTTAATACCTCGGCCGCCGAAGACCAGGAGGAGGAACATCTCCTGGCAACTAAAGAGGGGGGACGAAGTCCGGTCCAGTCCCCTCCGAGGACATCTCCGGAGCGCTCTATGCCTCAGGAGCTGCCAGCCAAATCCCCCACCGGAGGGAGGGTTGGCAGGTCACCACCGGTGCCGCCCATGACTGGGTGGCCGGCCGTGATGGAGGAAGCTTTATCCGGCTCCTCCATCGCCGAAGATCACCGCGCCCTTACGGGTGCGGTTTTGCAAGGCATTCAGTCCTTTGATAGCGGACTGAAAGAGGCCTTCAACGGTCTCTTGACGGGCTTCAAGGTGAGCCACGTAATACTCTTTTTTCCAGAAAAAGTTAATTTACCAAGTTTATACAATCCTTATAAGTGTAGTAGCCCCCGAGCCATGGGTGAGTTTGAAAAACCCACCCGGGGGTCAAATGTCCGAAAATTAGTAACGATGCTCAAGGCACCCTTTGTCCTTCATTATTCTAAGAGCTCCGGAGAGTACTTAGCAGAGGGTCTAAATCCGACAGCTCGGGAGTTTTAATGCACATAAGTTGTTTTGTAGGCCTCGTTATCGGCGGCGGCCGCCAACGCAGTGGAGCTTGCCGAGCTAAACCGGAAGCTCAAGAGCTCCGATGAGGAGCTCGATCGCCTGAACAAGAGATTTGACGAGATGCAAGGTGAGTCCGAATTGTATCATTCGGGCTATTGTCTATCCTCATTGATTGAGATATCCGGATTGTTATTCCTAAGTGTTATTTACTCATTGTTACCACAGCTGTGGCCGCGGAGGTTGAGAACCTCAAGGCCGAGTTGAAAAAGGTGAGGCAGGAGGCCGCGGATGAGAAGGCGGCGGCCGAACAAGCAGCAGCCGAACTGTCGGCCTTAAAAGCCGTGAGCGACAAGCATGAGGCCCAGGTGGCAGAGGTGCAGCTGGAGCTCAAGGATGCCAGCACGAAGTGCGAGGCCCTTGAGCAAAAGAACGAAGACCGGGCCACCGAACTATCCATGCTGAAATCCGACCTCAAAGCGGAGCGAGTTGATAGGAGGTTCTTTGAAGAAGAACTCCGCCAAGTCAAGGCGATCGCGGATGGTAAGCCGTACTTACTGGAATGTGCCTTTGGTGGTAACAGGTTTGCATTGCTCACCCGGGTGTGGCGTTCCTCAGGCGCCTTTACGGACCTCCCGAGGAGTGCAGCGGACGCGAACAAATACTTCGCCTCTCGGGATGGGGATGCTGAGCCTCGGCTGTTCTGGGCGCAATTTCAAGCCCCCGAGCATCCTCCCCTCCTGAGCAATCAGATGAAACAATTGATGGAGCAGCACAGTATGGCGGAGCCGGCCATGAAGGACCTCTGCATTCGGCTGTGGCCTGCAGAGCCATTGCCGAGCAGTTACTTCGGCTTGGTGCAGAAACTGTGTGACGCTGCGCCTCGGATTGACGCTCTAAAGCATTCTACGTGCATCGAGGGAGCTCAGATGGACTTTTCAAGGACCATGATGCACTGACCGAGGCTCAAGCCGACCGAGATGGCCACCGCGCCTCCACCCCTTGGGAAGGAGCATAGGCGCCCCGAGCAATACTTTTCCACCGTGATGGATGGTGCTCGGGCGATAGAAGCCCAATGCCCTAAGGATGTAATTTATGAATGAGCGTTTTGTCATGTATCCGATGACTGTTCTGCTTTATAATGCGGTTGCATGGTTTATCATGTCTTTAAGCTTTGTATTATTTTGACTCCTATGTGGCCGTTTTATCTGAAAGTTGCGAGTCGTCGGCTTCAGCCCCCATGTAGATACTACACGAGGTGTTTCTACCTCCACACTGGGACCCTTAGCCGTAGGAGCTTGACTGGAGGGGCTGATGACTAGCCCCCAATGTTTTGTGATATTCGGATACACCGAGGTTGAAACCAGCATCACATGGTTTGTAATCATACAAACCCCTCGTATAACACGGAATAACCTCTATCGATTTTTAGTTTGACACTTATGCTAGGATTGCAGACCGGTTTTCGCTTATTATGACAGCCAGTTTTCGGCTTTCTCCACTGAGGTACTTGACCAGGTGAGCTGGAAGCACAATCACAGTGGTTCTCCCTTTACCCTTTTAGCCGAACGAGCGGAACGTAAGAGGGCAAACACAGGAGCCGGGCAACCCAACCATTGACCCAAGACATAATTCGGAACCGATTCATATAACGCAACATCCGAGACGCCAAACACATAAACAATAGTGCCGGGGTGATGCTTGGGGCAATTTTTATAGTCAAGCCCCCGGTCTATTAGCCGGTCGCATCGTAATATGTACCGAACAGCTTTGCTATCGGCGTCGGTGAGTAGAGAACAGAGTATGTGACATAAAATACAGCGAGGAGGCCGTAAAGGATGGTCTTTATTTCTGATGAATTCTTATAACTCAAACTGCCGAAGCAACTGTTACAGGTATTTTGAAATGAAAAATAAAGTTTGCAAAGGAGAGGTTTTACCCAGGGTCTTCGATGGGTGGCTTGACGTCCTCAATGTGCCCTATCGCATGTCTGCTCCTTTGCTCCCGAGGGGGTTGCGTTCCTTTAAAGGTGATTGCTATCGGCGAACGGACCTTGGGAAGAAGATCTTGAGAAGTCGCCGCAGTGTGGATGAGCTTTACGCTTGGAAGGTCCTAGATGGTACCTGTGGTTTGTCCGAAGACATGTGTTGGCAATAGTTCGGTCCAGCCGAACACTTTCCCTTTGATAGTGGGTCCCCACAGCTGCCCATGGTATTTTTAGCGCGAAGTTGTGCCTTCTTGGCAAATATTTTACGGGAACTAGGGTTGTGCTGTGGGGGGCGTATCCCTATTTTTGTTGGGCGGAAGATGATTCCGGGAGTTCGGGCTGAGACCGAGCTCGTTTACTAACCTGACGTGCCTTTATGGCTGATTTGGGCGTCGGCCTATCGTCACCGTACTGGAATTCGGCTGCCAGGGCCGCTGTGTGTTCCTCAGTTCGGAGAGAGCGCTCTGTGTTGCCGTTGACAGTAATGACCCCCTTGGGCCCGGGCATCTTGAGCTTCAGGTACGCGTAGTGGGGGACGGCGTTAAAGCGAGCGAATGTTGTGCGACCGAGTAGGGCGTGATAACCGCTGCGAAAAGGGACAATGTTGAAGATCAAGTCTTCGCTGCGGAAGTTGTCGGGCGAGCCAAACACTACTTCCAGATTCACGGTGCCCGAGCAGCGGGCTTCGACGCCTGGGATCACTCCTTTAAAGGTAGTGTTGCTAGGTTTAATCCTTGACGAATCTATACCCATCTTTTTCACCGTGTCTGAGTAAATCAGATTAAGGCTACTTCCTCCGTCCATCAGGACTCTAGTGAGGTGATACCCATCGATAATGGGGTCTAGGACGAGGGCTGCCGAACCTCCGTGACGGATACTGGTCTGATGGTCCCGTCGGTCGAAGGTGATCGGGCAAGCCGACCATGGGTTATACTTCGGGGCTACGGGTTCTACGGCGTAGACCTCCCGAAGGGCGCGCTTCCTCTCCTTTTTTGGTATGTGAGTGGCATATATCATGTTCACAGTTTTTACCTCTGGAGGGAACTGCTTTTGTCCTCCATTGCTTGGACCGCAGGGCTCGTCATCGTCCTCGCTGCGTGGGCCCTTGCCTTGCTCTTCGGCTGCGAGTTTGCCAGCTTGTTTTGAATACCCAACAATTACGGTTGGTGTGGGTAGCGGGCTTGTCTTGGGTGCCGTGGATCTGGCAGGGCCTATCCATGATTTTATCCAGCGTGGTAGGTCCGTCTCGATTTCCTTTAGAAGGTTTCTTTCGCTATCCGGATTTTGGGTTGCGGAAACCGGCATTAACGGCCGTGTCCTCAGCATCGCCCTTGTTGTGCCGAAGTTTGTTTTTGTTACGTCGTGGTTTCCCATTTCCATCCCGGACTTCGGAGGTGCCGGGGTCTTCGGGGTTATGGCCTCATCGAGCTAGCCAGTTATCCTCACCCGCGCAAAAGCGGGTCATAAGTGAGGTAAGGGCGGACATTGTCCTTGGCTTGTCCTGGCCGAGCTGACGAGCTAGCCACTCGTCTCGGATATTATGTCTGAAGGAGGCTATTGCCTCGGCGTCCGGGCAGTCGACGATCTGATTTTTCTTGGTCAGGAACCGATTCCAGAATTGCCGAGCCGATTCACCTGCTTTCTGGACAACATTGCTCAGGTCGGAGGAGTCCGGTGGCCGGACATAAGTGCCCTGGAAGTTAGATCGGAAGGCATCCTCCAGCTCTTCCCAGCTCCCGATGGAATTCTCGGGGAGACTGTTTAACCAGTGTCGAGCTGGCCCCTGAAGTTTTAGGGGCAGATACTTGGTGGCGTGGAGATCATCTCCTCGTGCCATATGAATGTGGAGGAGGAAGTCCTCAATCCACACGGCTGGGTCTGTTGTCCCGTCGTATTGCTCTATGTTGATGGGTTTAAACCCTTCAGGGAACTGATGCTGCATCACCTCGTCTGTGAAGCACAGTGGGTGGGCAGCGCCTCTGACCCGAGCTATGTCATGCCTACGATCGGCGGTCGATCAGGCCCGGTTTTGTTCCCGACCTCTATTGTTGTGGTCGATCCAAGACTGGTACCCGTCCCGTCTAGCGGGGGAGTACCCTCTTGATCCATAGATAGATCTTGTGTGGCCTGCTCTATAATCCAGGTCATGTCGTAAGTCATACCTGTCCTCAGGCTCTGCTGGCTCTTTTCCTCTCCTGCGGGGTACCGCAGGTCTGTACTCGGCCTTGCCGGCCGTCCTATCCCGTCCTCGGGGAGGGCGGTCCGGCTGGTCGTACGGAGTATGCCTGGGAGACGATGTTTCAAGGACCTCGTCATCGAACTGCGGCAGCAGCCGCCGGCGTGGGTAGCTCTTGGGTTGGTCCGGTAGATTGGTACCGTACCCTTCTTCGGCTTCCAAGACCCTCGTCCATCTATCATTGAGGGTGTCTTGCTCGGCTTTGAGCTGTTGTTGTTTTGCCTTCAGGCTTCGGGCGGTGGCAAAAAGCTGCCACCTAAACCGTTCCTGATCCGCAGGGTTTTTAGGGACGGTGAGGTCTTCGGCTTCCAGGCTGTCCTCCTCCTCGAAAGGGGGAAGGTAGTTGTCGTCCTCGGAATCATTAAAATCCCCGGTGTCGCGCCGATCTTCGGGCCTTTCCTGGTCCTCAAGTGGCTGTTCGGGGACTTCAGGGTCGCCGAGGTCTTCCGGGGTGTCGTTTTCCCCGGTGCCTGCAATGGCTTCCCTTCCCTTGTTTGCCTTAGATCGTTTGCGCTGTTTCCGGCGCCTTGACGGCGCCTCACTGGATTTATCGCCATTCTTCTTAGGGGTGCGATCGCCCTTATCGTCGGTGGTGTCTACCATGTAGACGTCGTAGGTGGAGGTGGCAGTCCATCGCCCAGTGTTGACAGGGGCTGGGGCACCGTCCTCTTCATCCATGTCTTCTGCCTCCTCGGAGGTGTAGTCCAGCATATCGGTTAAGTCTTCGATAGTGGCTACCAAGTGGGTGGTGGGTGGGTCGAAAAATTCCCCATGACCCGCCTTCAGACCAATCTGAGCATGGGTCGAGGTCGGGTCGTCTGTGATTTTTATTGATAGGATCCGATCCAGCGCCTCGTTGATCGTCGAGAGCTGGACCGGATCGATTTGCCTAGGACTTTCGGAGTTAACATCCAACGTGTTCGCACAAAGAGTGTGTTGGGCAGGGGCCGACCCCTGGCCCTCAGGTACTGTAACCGGATCCGGACTAAGAGCCAGATCATCGGCAGGGATAGACCCGAGGGCGGAGTCGAGAAGGAGATCCGAAGTTAAGGCTTCGGAGACTTTGGGCTCGTCAAATGAAATCGCGAGCCCAGCGAATGAAAGATCGCCCCGGGAGTCTACGGAGAACTCTAGGTTCCCGAATCTGGTCTCTTGATCGGGGGCGAGACTCCCGATCCGACCAGGGTGGCCGGTCGGGTCGGCGTGCAGCACGATGCTGCCGAAAGCGAAAATCTGTCCGGGGGCGAAGGAGTCCCCGTTACGGACTTCATCGCTAATGATTAGGCGAGCCATCAATTCCTCTTGTGATCCCACAACGGAACTCTCAATGAAAGCACCAATGTCGGTGTAAAAACCGGCGGATCTCGGGTAGGGGGTCCCGAGCTGTGAGTTTAGGATCCATGGGTAACAAGGGACGAAGGAGATGATGTTTTACCCAGGTTCGGGCCCTCCTATGGAGGTAAACCTTTACTTTTACCACTTGGGAACCGCCGCTAATTTGTTTAGCATGGAAGATATTGATAACTCTTGGTCGGAACGTTGACAGGAAGGGTGTACCTCCCAAAATTATATCTATCTCTGTTTTAAACTTTGAGCTCTGGCACCTCTACAAATCCATGCTTCCCTCTGCGAAGGGACTATCTATTTATTTTTTATGTTGAGTCATCACCTTCTCAAATAAGCGCCAGATCTGAGAGCACTATTGTCATCCTCATGCATTGTGTATAGTTGATGTTGGGTGCAGCATGACTGGATCTTTTCTATCATGAATTACAATGTTTAGTCGCTGCTTGAACTTTGGAGGTGCTCTGCATTTATGTTTTGCGGTCTCGGAAAGGGCTAGCGAGATACCACTATTTTCATATTGTATCATGATTGTTTTGACAAAGTGTTGGTATTTGAGATATCTTATTATTGCTCGCTATTTGCTTATGTTACTGATATGAGTTAATATAGTTTCTAAGAGTTATTGTTGGCATGGTTAGTCATAATCTTTGCTGAAAACCTGGGTGCTACTTAAGCATATATATGTAAACAAGAAAAAAAGAGTTCGTAAAAGTTTTTCTTTATCACTTTCAGTTTGTCAACTGAATTGCTTGAGGACAAGCAAAGGTTTAAGCTTGGGGGAGTTGATACGTCTCCAACGTATCTACTTTTCCTCACACTTTTGCCCTTGTTTTGGACTCTAATTTGCATGATTTGAATGAAACTAACCCGGACTGACGCTGTTTTTAGCAGAACTACTATGGTATTGTTTTTTGTGCAGAAATGAAAGTTCTCGGAACGGAACGAAACTTTTTGGAGAATTATTTCAGAATATATAAGAATTATTCGAGCCAAAAACTACCGGAGAAGGGGGCCAGGGTGGGCAGCACCCACCACGGCACGCCCTGGTGGGTTGTGCCCACCTCGTGGCCCCACTGACCCTAATTCCGCTGCTATAAATTCCTATTTTCGGAGAAAAAAATCAAGGAGAAAGTTTCATCGCGTTTTACGATACGGAGCCGCCGCCACCTCCTGTTCTTCATCAGGAGGCCAGATCTGGAGCCCGTTAGGGGCTCCGGAGAGGGGAATCTTCGGTCTTCATCATCATCAACCCTCCTCCATCGCCAATTCCATGATGCTCCCCACTGGGAGTGAGTAATCCCTTTGTAGGCTTGCTGGTCGGTGAGGAGTTGGATGAGATTCATCTTGTAATCGAGTTAGTTTTGTTAGGGCTTGATCCCTAGTATCCACTATGTTCTGAGATTGATGTTGCTATGACTTTGCTATGCCTAATGCTTGTCACTAGGGCCCGAGTGCCATGATTTTAGATCTGAACCGTGTATGTTATCACCATTATATCTATGTTCTTGATTCGATCTTGCCTAGTCATATGCACCTATTACGTGTTATGATCCATCAACCCCATAGTGACAATATTTGGGATACTTCACGGTGATGACCGTAGTTTGAGGAGTTCATGTATTCACCTTGTGTTAATGCTTTGTTCCGGTTCTCTATTAACAGGAGGCCTTAATATCCCTTAGTTTCCTTATGGACCCACTGCCACGGGAGGGTAGGACAAAAGATGTCATGCAAGTTCTTTTCCATAAGCACGTATGACTATTTACGGAATACATGCCTACATTACATTTATGAACTGGAGCTAGTTCTGTGTCGCCCTAGGTTATGACTGTTATACGATGAATATCATCCAACGAGTTCACCGATCCAGCGCCTACGAGTTTTCCACTTGTTGTTCTTGCTAAGTTACTACTGCTGCTACTGTTCCAACTGGTACAAAACTATTTCTACTACTACTGTTACCATTACTGTTGTTGCTGCTATTGCTATCAAACTATCATATTACTATGATACTGATCACTTTGCTGCAGATATTTAATCTCCAGGTGTGGTTGAATTGACAACTCAACTGCTAATACTCTCAAGTATTCTTTGGCTCCCCTTGTGTCGAATCTATAAATTTGGGTTGAATACTCTACCCTCTAAAACTGTTGCAATCCCCTATACTTGTGGGTTATCAGTATGGTAGAACAACTGCTTGCTAAACCTTATGCAGGAGATGGAACTGAACATCCTGATATGCACCTATTATATGTGAACGAAATATGTGGATTATTTAAGCTCGCAGGTTTACCCGGAGATGAAGCTAAGAAGAAGGTTTTCCCTTTATCTTTGAAGGGAAAAGCATTTACATGGTATAGGCTATGTGATGATCTTGGATCGTGGAACTGGAATCGTTTGCAATTGGAATTCCACCAAAAGTTTTATCCCATGCATCTAGTTCACCGTGATCGGAATTATATATATATTTTTTGGCCTCGTGAAGGAGAAAGCATCGCTCTAGCTTGGGGGAGGCTTAAGTCAATGTTATATTCATGCCCCAATCATGACATCCCGAGAGAAGTTACCATTCAGAATTTTTATGATCGGCTTTCTCATAATGATCAATCCATGCTCGATACTTCTTGTGTTGGTTCTTATATGAAGAAGACTATTGAATTCAAGTGGGATCTCTTAGAAAGAATTAAACGCAACTCTGAAGATTGGGAACTCGACGAAGGTAAGGAGTCAGGTATAAAGCTTGAGTTTGATTGTGTTAAATCTTTTATGAATACCGATACTTTTCACAAGTTTAGCACTAAATATGGACTTGACTCTGAGATAGTAGCCTCTTTCTGTGAAGCATTTGCTACTCACGTTGATCTCCCTAAGGAGAACTGGTTTAAATATCATCCCCCTATTAAAGAAGAAATTAAAGAACCGGTCATTGCTAAAGATGAAACCATCATTTACAATGTTGATCCAGTTGTGCCTACCGCTTATATTGAAAAACCACCTTTCCCTGTTAGGATAAAGGAACATGCTAAGGTATCAACTGTAGTTCGTAAGAGTAATATAAGAGCACCTATGCCCCCTAAGCAAATTAAAGTAGAACCTAGTGTTGCTATGGTTAAAGATCTCTTGGTAGAAAATATTGATGGGCATGTTATTTACTTCTGTGATGAAGCTGCTAGAATTGCTAAACCCGATGAAAAAGATAAACATAGACCCATAGAAGGCATGCATGTTGTCTCAGTTAAAATAGGAGATCATTGCTATCATGGTTTATGTAATTTGGGTGCCAGTGTGAGAGCTATCCCTTTTACCTTATACCAAGAAATTATGAATGAAATAGCACCTGCTGAAATAGAAGACATTAATGTTACTATTAAACTTGCTAATAGAGACACCATCACACCACTTGGGATTGTTACAGATGTTGAAGTCTTGTGTGGGAAAGTAAAATACCCTACTGATTTTCTAGTTCTTGGTTCCCCACAAGATGACTTTTGTCCCATTATCTTTGGTAGACCATTTTTGAGCACCGTCAATGCTAAAAAAGATTGTGAAAAACAAACTATCGGTGTCAGTTTTGGTGGTGTGTCTCATTAGTTTAATTTTTCCAAGTTTAATAGACAACCTCATGATAAAGCGTTATCTAGTAAGGATGAAATAATTGGTCTTGCTTCTATTGTCGTGCCTCCTATTGATCCATTAGAACAATATTTGCTTGACCATGAAAATGATATGCACTTGCGTGAAAGAAATGAAATAGACAAAAATTTCTTTGAACAACAACCTCTCCTGAAACACAATTTGCCTATTGAAACTCTTGGAGGTCCTCCTCCACCTAAAGATGATCCTGTGTTTGAATTGAAACAATTGCCTGACACATTGAAGTATGCTTATCCTGATGAGAAAAAGATATATCATGTTATGTGATGAGAAAAAGATATATCATGTTATTATTAGTGCTAACCTTTCAGAACATGAGGAAGAAAGATTATTAAAAGTTCTAAGGAAGCACCGGGCTGCTATTGGATATACTCTTGATGATCTTAAGGGCATTAGTCCCATTCTATGTCAGCACAAGATTAATATGGAACCTGACGCTAAACCTGTTGTTGATCATCAACGGCGATTAAATCCTAAGATGAAAGAAGTGGTAAGAACTGAAATATTAAAGCTTCTGGAAGCAGGTATAATCTATCCCATAGCTGATAGTAGATGGGTGAGTCCCGTTCATTGTGTCCCTAAGAAAGGAGGTATTACCGTTGTTCCTAATGGTAAAAATGAACACTTTCCACAAAGAATTGTCACTAGTTATAGAATGGTAATTGTCTTTAGAAAGTTAAATAAAGCTACTAGAAAATATCATTACCCTCTGCATTTCATTGATCAAATGCTAGAAAGATTATCTAAGCACACACACTTTTGTTTTCTAGATGGATATTCTGGTTTCTCTCAAATACCTGTGTCACAATCCGATCAAGATAAAACCACCTTTACTTGCCCTTTTGGAACCTATGCTTATAGACGTATGCCTTTTGGTTTATGCAATGCACCTGCTACCTTTCAAAGATGTATGACTACTATATTCTCTGACTTTTGTGAAAAGTTTGTGGAGGTTTTCATGGATGATTTTTCCATTTACGGGACTTCTTTTGATGATTGCTTAAGCAACCTTGATCGAGTTTTGCAGAGATGTGAACAAACTAATCTCGTCTTGAATTGGGAGAAGTACCACTTTATGGTTAATGAAGGCATTGTCTTGGGGCATAAAATATCTGAACGAGGTATTGAGGTGGATAAAGCTAAAGTTGATGCAATTGAGAAAATGCCATGTCCTAAAGATATTAAAGGTATTCGAAGTTCCCTTGGCCATGCTGGTTTCTATAGGAGGTTCATTAAAGACTTCTCTAAAATTTCTAGGCCTCTTACTAATCTGTTGCAAAAGGATATCCCTTTTGTTTTTTATGATGATTGTGTGGAAGCCTTTGAAACACTCAAGAAAGCCTTAACCTCTGCACCTATCGTTCAACCACCTGATTGGAACTTGCCTTTTGAAATTTTGTGTGATGCTAGTGATTATGTTGTTGGTGCTGTTCTAGGACAAAGAGTTGATAAGAAATTGAATGTTATCCACTATGCTAGTAAAACTCTAGACAGTGCCCAAATTATGCTACTACTGAAAAAGAATTTTTAGCAGTTGTGTTTGCGTGTGATAAATTTAGATCCTATATTGTTGACTCCAAAGTTATTGTTCACACCAATCATGCTGCTATAAAATATCTTATGGAAAAGAAAGATGCTAAACCTAGACTCATTAGGTGGGTTCTCTTGCTTCAAGAATTCGACTTTTATATCGTTGATAGGAAGGGAGTTGAGAACCCTCTAGCTGATAACTTGTCTAGGCTAGAAAATATTCTTGATGGCCCATTACCTATTGATGATAGTTTTCCTGACGATCTGTTAGCTGCAATAAGTGTTTCTCAAAATACCCCTTGGTATGCTGATTATGCTAATTACATTGTTGCCAAATATATACCACCTAGCTTCACATACCAACAAAAGAAAAAATTCTTCTATGACTTAAGACATTACTTTTGGGATGACCCACATCTTTATAAAGAACGAGTAGATGGTATTATTAGACGTTGTGTACCTGAGCATGAACAGGAACAAATCCTACGGAAATGTCATTCCGAAGCTTATGGAGGACATCATGCGGGAGATAGAACTGCTCACAAGGTATTGCAATCTGGTTTTTATTGGCCTACTGTCTTCACGGATGCCCGTAAGTTTGTCTTGTCTTGTGATGAATGTCAAAGAATTTGTAATATCAGTAAGCATCAGGAAATGCCTATGAATTATTCACTTGTTTTTGAACCATTTGACGTTTGGAGCTTTGATTATATGGGACCTTTTCCTTCCTCTAACGGGTACAGTCATATTTTGGTTGCTGTTGATTATGTCACTAAGTGGGTAGAAGCTATTCCAACTAGTAGTGCTGATCACCACACCTCCATTAAGATGCTTAAAGAGGTTATCTTCCCTAGGTGTGGAGTCCCTAGATATTTAATGACCGATGGTGGTTCACACTTTATTCATGGTGCTTTCCGTAAGATGCTTGCTAAATATGATGTTAACCATAGAATTGCATCACCCTATCACCCTCAATCTAGTGGTCAAGTTGAACTCAGCAATAGAGAAATAAAATTAATATTACAAAAAACTGTCAATAGGTGTCGAAAGAATTGGTCTAAGAAATTAGATGATGCACTTTGGGCTTCTAGAACAGCTTATAAAAATCCGATGGGTATGTCTCCATACAAAATGGTATATGGAAAAGCTTGTCATTTGCCTCTAGAATTAGAACATAAAGCATTTTGGGCAATTAAAGAACTCAACTATGATTTCAAACTTGCCGGTGAGAAGAGGCTATTTGATATTAGCTCACTAGATGAATGGAGAACCCAAGCCTATGAAAATGCCAATCTATTCAAAGAAAAAGTAAAAAGATGGCATGACAAAAGAATCCAAAAGCGGGAATTCAAAATAGGAGACTATGTTCTTTTGTTCAACTCTCGTTTAAGATTTTTTGCAGGTAAGCTTCTCTCCAAATGGGAAGTACCTTATATTATCGAAGAGGTTTATCGTTCTGAAGCTATCAAGATTAATAATGCCGAAGGTACTAACCCGAAGGTGGTCAATGGACAAAGAATTAAGCACTATATCTCAGGTACGCCTATTAACGTTGAAAGCAATGTTATCCAAACCATGACACCGGAGGAACACATAAAAGAAACCTTCCGGAACACTCCAGAATTCTGAAAAATAGGAGGTATGTGATACAGTAAGTAAACGGACTCCGAAAATCCGCAAAAATATTTTTTGTCAGTTTTGGAATATTAGAAAATTTCAGAAATTAAGAAATAAACCGGAAGGTGATCGAGGTGAGCACGATACACCAGGGCACGCTAGGCCCCCCTGGGCGTGCCCTGGTGGGTTGTGCCCATCTCGGACACCTTCCCGACTTCGTTTTCCTTCCATAAGCTTGTTTTCCAAGGATAAAAATTCTCTGTATATACCCCCGACTGTTTTGACGACCGCATAGCAGAAAAATCCTCTGTTCTTGTTTTGTGCTGTTTTCCTGACAGATCTGAAAATATGTCGTCTCAAGATTCGGAGGGGGAGAGCTATGTTGCTGACTATGTTGCAAACCCCAAGACCTATGGAGAAGTGGAGCATTATGGATGGACCTCAGATGAGGAGGAAGATGCTGCTATGAAGGAAACAAAGGATGATACCTCTGAGGAAGAGGATGACCTACTACCTCACCCCGGAGACATGCACGTGGAATTCAAGAAGTCAAGCCTCCCTAGAGGATACAAACCTGAGGTTCAATTTATCCCATCTCGTTTTCTGCAGGAGAGCAAAGTGGCATTATGCAAAAAGCTATTAAAGCTCGAGTTGGAGAATGATGATCTGAGGGAGGAAAATTGCATGCTTAAATATATGTTGAAGAAGAAGGCTACACCACCGTCTACCTCATTGTTGGGGAACGTTGCATGGGAAACAAAAATTTTCCTACGCACACACAAGATCTATCCATGGTGATGAGCATCTACGAGAGGGAGAGTGAATCTGCATACCCTTGTAGATCGCTAAGCGGAAGCGTTAAGAAACGCGGTTGATGTAGTCGAACGTCTCCGCGATCCAAATCGCAAGTCGTCCCTCGATCCGATCACGAACTAGTGCCGAACGGACGGCACCTCCGCGTTCAACACATGTACGGCTTGATGACGTCTTCACCTCCTCGATCCAGCGAGCGGTGATGAAGTAGTAGATGAGTTCCGGCAGCACGACGGCGTGGTGATGATGGTGAGGAACAATCTCTGCAGGGCTTCGCCAAGCACTACGGAGATTATGACGGGAGAACTAGAGGGTTAGGGTTGCCGACACATGGCTTGGGAAATCTTAATGTATCCCGTGTGCTAGCCCTGCCCCTCTATTTATATGTTGAGCCTTGGGGTCTAAACTTGGAGTAAAAGCCTCCTCCAGGTCGGTTTTGCCCGCACAAGGTCGGTTTGGCCCGCAGGGAAAGAGTCCAACTCAGATCCCTGCAGTACCGCGCACAAGCGGTAGTACCGCTTGGGCGGTAGTACCGCTTCACACAAGCGGTAGTACCGCTTACGCGGTAGTACTGCCTTACCAGCGGTAGTACCGCTTAAGGCAGCAGCAAAACTTCCTTTAGCACTTTCCAATACCTCGTGGGCTTTATCCCTTTGGCTCATATAAAGTGTTGCTGCACCCGAACACTTCGGTAAACATCCGGAACCCTTCCGGAAACCAAAACACTATTATCACATATATCAATCTTTACCTCCGGACTCTTCCGGAGATCCTCGTCATGTCCGGGATCTTATCCGGGACTCCGAACAACCTTCGGTCACCAACAAAATAACTCAACTATACTAATCGTCACCAAACGTTAAGTGTGTAGACCCTGCGGGTTCGAGAACTATGTAGACATGACCGAGACACCTCTACGATCAATAACCAATAGCGGGACCTGGATGCCCATATTGGCTCCTACATATTCTACGAAGATCTTTATCGGTCGAACCTCTATGTCAAGGATTCAGTTAATCCCGTATGCTGTTCCCTTTGTTCTTCGGTATGTTACTTGCCAGAGATTCGATCGTCTGTATCTCTATACCTAGTTCAATCTCATTACCGGCAAGTTTCTTTACTCGTTCCGTAATACAAGATCTCGTGGCTAACATTTTAGTCACATTGCTTGCAAGGCTCATTGTGATGTTGTATTACCGAGTGGGCCCTGAGATACCTCTCCGTCACACGGAGTAACAAATCCCAGTCTTGATTCATGCCAACCCAACAGACACCCTCGGAGATACCTGTAGAGCACCTTTATAGTCACCCAGTTACATTGCGACGTTTGATACACACAAGGTACTCCTCCGATGTCAGGGAGTTACATGATCTCATGGTCATAGGAACAGATACTTGACATGCAGAAAACAATAGCAATAAACTGACACGATCATATGCTACGTTCGTAGTTTGGGTCTTGTCCATCACATCATTCTCCTAATGATGTGATCCCGTTATCAAATGACATCTCATGTCAATGGCTAGGAAACCTTAACCATCTTTGATCAACGAGCTAGTCAACTAGAGGCTTACTAGGGACACAGTGTTGTCTATGTACCCACACATGTATTTGAGTTTCCAATCAACACAATTATAGCATGGATAATAAACGATTATCATGAACAAGGAAATATAATAATAACCAATTTATTATTGCCTCTAGGGCATATTTCCAACAGTCTCCCACTTGCACTAGAGTCAATAATCTAGTTCACATCACTATGTGATTTACATTGTAATGAATCGAACACCCATGCAGTTCTGGTGTTGTTCATGTTTAGCCCTTGGAAGAGGTTTAGTCATCGGATCTGCAACATTCAGATCCGTGTGTACTTTGCAAATATTTATGTCGTCCTCCTTGATGTAATCGCGGATGGAATTGAAACGTCGCTTTATGTGTCTGGTCCTCTTGTGAAATCTTGATTCCTTGGCTAGAGCAATGGCACCAGTATTATCACAAAACAGAGTCATTGGGTTAAGCGCACTAGGCACTACTCCAAGATCTGTCATGAACTCCTTCATCCAGACACCTTCCTTCGCCGCCTCCGAGGCAGCGATGTACTCCGCTTCGCATGTAGAATCAGCTACCACGCTTTGCTTGGAACTGCACCAGCTAACCGCACTCCCATTAAGAATAAATACGTATCCGGTTTGTGATTTAGAATCATCCGGATCAGTGTCAAAGCTTGCATCGACGTAACCCTTTACGACGAGCTCTTGATCACCTCCATAAACGAGAAACATGTCCTTGGTCCTTTTCAGGTACTTCAGGATATTCTTGACCGCCGTCCAGTGTTCCATTCCTGGATCACTTTGAAACCTTCCGACCATACTTATGGCAAGGCTGACATCGGGTCTTGTGCACAGCATTGCATACATGATAGAGCCTATGGCTGAAGCATAGGGGATGACACTCATCTTTTCTCTATCTTCTGCAGTCACTGGGCATTGAGTCTTACTCAACTTCACACCTTGCAAAACAGGCAAGAACCCCTTCTTGGACTGATCCATTTTGAACTTCTTCAAAACTTTGTCAAGGTATGTGCTTTGTGAAAGTCCTATTAAGCGTCTCGATCTATCTCTATAGATCTTGATGCCTAATATGAAAGCAGCTTCTCCTAGGTCCTTCATTGAAAAACTCTTGTTCAAATATTCCTTCACACCTTCCAACATTTCTATATTGTTTCCAATCAGCAATATGTCATCCACATATAATATTAGAAACGCTATAGAGCTCCCACTCACTTTCTTGTAAATACAAGCTTCTCCGTAAACTTGTATAAACTCGAACGCTTTGATCACCTCATCAAAGCGAAGATTCCAACTCCGAGATGCTTGCACCAGTCCATAAATGGATCGCTGGAGTTTGCAAACTTTGTCAACATTCTCTGGATCGACAAAACCTTCTGGTTGCATCATATACAACTCTTCCTTAAGGAAACCGTTAAGGAACGCTGTTTTGACATCCATCTGCCAAATTTCATAATCGAAAAAGGCAGCTATTGCTAACATGATTCTGACGGACTTAAGCATCGCTACGGGTGAGAAGGTCTCATCGTAGTCAACTCCTTGAACTTGTGAAAAACCCTTTGCCACAAGTCGAGCTTTATAGACGGTGACATTACCGTCTGCGTCCGTCTTCCTCTTAAAGATCCATTTGTTCTGAATGGCCTTACACCCTTCAGATAATACTTCCAAAGTCCATACTTTGTTTTCATACATGGTTCCCATCTCAGATTTCATGGCCTCTAACCATTTCTCGGAATCCGGGCCCATCCAAAGCTTCATGATCATCATCATTAACTTCCTCTTCAGCTGATGTAGGCTCTACAGAAACATCTTTCTGCGCTGCGCTACTTTCAGGTTGAAGTAAAGGTTCAACAACCTCATCAAGTTCTATCTTCCTCCCACTCAATTCTTTCGAGAGAAACTTTTTATCAAGAAATGTTCCGTTTTTAGCGACAAACACTTTGCCTTCGGATCTGAGGTAGAAGGTATACCCAACTGTCTCTTTTGGGTATCCTATGAAGACGCATTTCTCCGCTTTGGGTTCCAGCTTTTCAGGCTGAAGCTTTTTGACATAAGCATCACATCCCCAAACTTTAAGAAACGACAGCTTTGGCTTCTTGCCAAACCAAAGTTCATATGGCGTCGTCTCAACGGATTTCGATGGTGCCCTATTTAAAGTGAATGCAGCTATCTCTAATGCATAACCCCAAAACGATAGTGGCAAATCAGCAAGAGACATCATAGATCGCACCATATCCAATAAGGTTCGATTACGACGTTCGGACACACCATTACGCTGTGGTGTTCCAGGAGGTGTCAGTTGTGAAACAATTCCACATTGTCTTAAGTGACTGCCAAACTCATAACTCAGATATTCTCCTCCTCGATCAGATCGTAGGAATTTAATCTTCTTGTTACGATGATTCTCAACTTCACTCTGAAATTGTTTGAACTTTTCAAATGTTTCAGACTTGTGTTTCATTAAGTAAATATACCCATATCTACTTAAGTCATCAGTGAAGGTGAGAAAGTAACGATAACCACCGCGCGCCTCAATACTCATCGGACCGCACACATCAGTATGTATGATTTCCAATAAGTTACTTGCCCGTTCCATTGTTCCAGAGAACGGCGTTTTAGTCATCTTGCCCATGAGGCATGGCTCACATGTGTCAAGTGATTCAAAATCAAGTGACTCCAAAAGTCCATCAGCATGGAGCTTCCTCATGTGTTTTACGCCAATATGACCTAAACGGCAGTGCCACAAGAAAGTGGTATTATCATTATCAATTCTACATCTTTTGGCATCAATGTTATGAACATGTGTATCATTACTATCGAGATTCAATAAGAATAAACCTCTCACATCGGGTGCATGACCATAAAAGATATTACTCAGATAAATAGAACAACCATTATTCTCTGATTTAAATGAGTAACCGTCTCGCAATAAACAAGATCCAGATATAATGTTCATGCTTAACGCAGGCACTAAATAACAATTATTCAGGTTCATCACTAATCCCGATGGTAATCGAAGAGCGAGCGTGCCGACGGCGATCACATCAACCTTGGAACCATTTCCCACGCGCATCGTCACTTCGTCCTTTGCCAGCCTCCGTCTATTCCGCAGTTCCTGTTTTGAGTTGCAAATATGAGCAACCGCACCGGTATCAAATACCCAGGCACTACAACAAGAGTTGGTAAGGTACACATCAATAACATGTATATCATATATACCTTGTTTGTTGTTGGCCGCCTTCTTGTCAGCCAAATACTTGGGGCAGTTCCGCTTCCAGTGTCCAGTTCCCTTGCAATGAAAGCACACAGTTTCAGGTTTGGGTCCAGCCTTGGGTTTCTTCACGAGAGGAGCAACTGCTTTGCCACTCTTCTTGGAGTTACCCTTCTTACCCTTGCCATTTTTCTTGAAACTAGTGGTTTTATTGACCATCAACACTTGATGCTCCTTCTGAATTTCAGACTCAGCGGCTTTCAGCATCGCAAACAGCTCGGCGACTGACTTGTTCATCCCGTGCATGTTATAGTTCAACACGAAGCTCTTGTAGCTAGGTGGCAATGATTGAAGAACTCTGTCAGTGATAGCCTCTGGTGGAAGGGGCATCCCCAATTCAGCCAGACGGGTGGAGTACCCAGACATTCTGAGTACGTGATCACTGATAGACCCGTTCTCCTCCATCTTGCAAGCATAGAACTTATCGAAGATCTCATATCTCTCGATCCGGGCATTCTTCCGAAAGATAAACTTCAACTCCTGGAACATCTCATATGCTCCATGACGTTCAAAACGTCTTTGAAGTCCCGGTTCTAAGCCATACAATATTGCACATTGAACTATTGAGTAATCTTCAGAACGAGCCTGCCAGGCGTTCACAACGTCTAGAGACTCAACTGGAGCGGGTGGATCACCAAGCGGTGCATCAAGGACATAAGCCTTCTGGGAAGCCGTAAGGATAATCCTTAGATTACGGGCACAAAACACCAGGGTGCGCCCTGGTGGGTTGTGCCCTCCTCGGCCCACCTCCGGTGCCCATCTTCTGGTATATATTCACTTTTGACCTAGAAAAAATAAGAGGAGGACTTTCGGGACGAAGCGCCGCCGCCTCGAGGCAGAACTTGGGCAGAGCACTTTTGCCCTCCGGCGGAGCGATTCCGCCGGGGGAACTTCCCTCCCGGAGGGGGACATCGAAGCCATCGTCATCACTAACACCCCTCTCATCTTTGGGAGGCCAATCTTCATCAACATCTTCAACAACACCATCTCCTCTCAAACCCTAGTTCATCTCTTGTGTTCAATCTTTGTACCGGAACCTCAGATTGGTACCTGTGGGTGACTAGTAGTTTTGATTACCTTGCGTAGTTGATTAAGTAAGAGTGTAGGTAACAGATAAGCGGTTTTCAGCAAGGTAATTTCTGCAAGGTAAGTAAGAGGGGATCAATCGTAGTCCTTTCGATAAGTAAGAGTGTCGAACTCAACGCGGAGCAGAAGGAAATGACAAGCGGTTTTCAGCAAGGTAATTTCTGCAGGCACTGAAATTGTAGGTAACAGATAGTTTGATACCAAGGTAATTTGTAACGAGCAAGTAACGGTAACGGTAAACAAGGTGCAGCAAGATAGCCCAATCCTTTTGAGGCAAAGGACAGGCCAGAACAATCACTAGTAATAGGCAAAGTGTTCTTGAGGGTACACGGGAATTTCGTCTAGTCACTTTTATCATGTTGGTTTGATTCGTGTTCGCTACTTTGATAATTTGATATGTGGGTGCACCAGTGCTAAGGTGCTGTTCTTACTTGAACTAACAACCTACTTATGATTAACCCCCTCGCAAGAATCCGCTACTACGAGAAAAGTATTAAGACAAAGTCTAACCATAGCATTAAACATGTGGATCCAAATCAGCCCCTTACGAAGTAGCGCATAAACTAGGGTTTAAGCTTCTGTCACTCTAGCAACCCATCATCTAATAACTACTCCACAATGCATTCCCTTAGGCCCATGAATGGTGAAGTGTCATGTAGTCGACGTTCACATGACACCACTAAGGGAATCACAAGATACATACCATCAAAATATCGAACACATATCAAATTCACATGATTACTTGCAACATGACTTCTCCCGTGACCTCAAGAACAAAGGTAACTACTCACAAATAATAAACATGCTCAAGATCAGAGGAGTAATGAATAGCATAATGGATCTGAACATATAATCTTCCACCAAATAAACCATATAGTAATCAACTACGCAAGGTAATCAAAACTACTAGTCACCCAGAGGTACCAATCCGAGGTTCCGGTACAAAGATTGAACACAAGAGATGAACTAGGGTTTGAGAGGAGACGGTGTTGTTGAAGATGTTGATGAAGATTGGCCTCCCAAAGATGAGAGGGGTGTTGGTGATGACGATAGCTTCGATTTCCCCCTCCGGGAGGGAAGTTCCCCCGGCGGAATCGCTCCGCCGGAGGGCAAAAGTGCTCCTGCCCAAGTTCCGCCTCAAGGCGGCGGCGCTTCATTCCGAAAGTACTCCTCCTATTTTTTTTAGGTTTTTTTGGAATTTATACCAGAAGATGGGCACCGGAAGTGGGCCAGGCTGGGCACGATACACCAGGGCGCGCCTAGGGGGCCTGGCGCGCCCTGGTGGGTTGTGCCCACCTGGGGGCCCTCCTCCGGTAGTTTTCAGCTCCAGTAATTTTTATTAAATACAAATATAATCTCCGTACATTTTTCAGCTTCATTGGAGTTGTGCAGAATAGGTATCTCTGACTTACTTTTCTTGGGTCCAGAACTCCAGCTGCCGGTACTCTCCCTCTTTGTGTAAACCTTGCATATTATGAGAGAAAAGGCATTAGAATCACTCCACAAAGCATTATTATTCAACAAAACAAAGTAAATAACAGTAGAAAATCATGATGCAAAATGGACGTATCAACTCCCCCAAGCTTAGACCTCGCTTGTCCTCAAGCGAAAGCCGATATTGAAAAGCATGTCCACATGGTTTGAGAGAGAGGTGTCGATAAAACAAAATACGGACATAGAAGCATCATGCTTATTAACATAACAGCAACAAACTCTAACATAAGAACTTATTTCAATATATTTTTATCATAAGGCTTCTCATGAGCAAGTAACAATTCATTACAACATAGAAGTATGAAGCATAAACCTTATTGGAAACCAACAAACTATGTTCTTAGTCAACTTTGCAACTACAATTCATCATATTTTCAGGAAGGGTCTCATGTCGGAGCCTTTTGGCAAGTCCACATACTCAACCATCATTTAGTCTTCTATGATTGCTAACGCTCACGGCATACCCATGAACAAAAAGTTTCAACCGGACACATAGGAAGATAGGGGCATATAGTTTTGCCTCCCAACTCACTCACCTCAAGGGTGATGTCAACAATAATAACTCGTGTCCACCCATATCCAACTCGATATATGTGCCTAGATCTTTCCTCACCACATGATGCTTGCAAAGGAAAAAGTAAAAAGGAATAGAGAAGAATACTTTGACTCTTGCATAAAAGTAAGTGCATAAAAGTAAAAGATAGGCCCTTCGCAGAGGGAAGTAGAGGTTGTCATGCGCTTATTGGTTTGTATGCTCAATCCCTTAATGTAAAAGAACGTCACGCTATATTGCCCCCTATGATAGCAACCTTTATTATGCAGTCCGTCGCTTTTATTACTTTGCCATCATAAGTTCGTATAACGCTCAATTTTCTCTTACACTAATTGATCAAAACATTTTTAGGAGCAATTTTTATTGCCTTGTTGCACCGATGACAAATTACTTGAAGGATCTTTCTCGGTCCATAGGTAGGTATGGTGGACACTCAAGGAAAGAGTTTGGGTTTGGGTTTTTGGATGCACAAGTAGTATCTCTACTTAGTGCGGAATTTTTGGCTAGCAAAGATATTGAGCAAGCACCACATGTTAAAGGATCTATGACAATATAACTTCTATGTGGATATGAACAAACATAAATCATTACGTTGTCTTCCTTGTCCAACGTCAACAATTTTGACATATAATACTTGATGGGGGCTCACAATCATAAAAGATGTCCAAGATAGTGTATTTGCATGTGAATCTTCTCTTCCCTAATTAATTCTTTCATGAATTGCATCATTGACCAATGCTATGTTTGTCAACCTCCAATAAATTTTACTACTTATACTTTTCCTTATGTGATGTCATTACTCACCATAAGATTAGCATATGATTCTTTTCATTTATTTGTCTTTCTTTTATTTCATTGCAACAAGAAAGTAGAGAAGCAAAAACTCAAACTAAACTTTATTATATAACTTTCACTCGATTACATAGATAGGTAGGCCACGAGACTAACACACGAAAATAGATCACGCTAAACTTTTATTCGACTAAGGCAAAGGGAAACTAAAGATAGAACCAAAATAGGTAAAGGTGAATAAAAAGTGGTGGTGATACGATACCGGGGCACCTTCCCCAAGCTTGGCTCAAGCCAAGGGGAGTGCCCATACCCATGTACTCAAGTCTCCTTCGGTGGTGGTGATGAAGAAGGTGGAGGTGTTGATGTAGGTGGTGGTGATGTGATGCCACACTTTAGCTTAGAAGATGCTCCAATTTGCGGATGACTCTCCTATGATTGTCGATGTGTTCTTGCAACAAGATGTTTTCACGGATGAGAAATTTATTCTGAACACGAACCGCTTCGAAGGCTCTAAAGGCTTCGATTTCAATAGGGGTGAGATGACTGTAATAAGGTTGAAGGATATCTTATTCCTCTCCCTCCTTTGCTGGCGTGAATTGATCTCCTTCAGGGAGATAATCCACCTTAGCTTCATTGTCCTTCTCCTCTTTGTAGGCGTCTTCCGGCTCCTCCCTCTTCAACTCTATCTTCATTAGCCAGGCATCTTCTTCCACATTGTTAGGAGAGGGAGACGACATGATGCCTGACTTGACAGATCTGATAGGAAAACAGCAAGAAACAAGAACCGAGGATTTCTCTACGATGCGGTCCTCAAAATAGTCAGGGGTATATATAGAGAACCTTTATTCTTGGGAAACAAGTATTTGGAAGGAAAATGGAGTCGGGAAGGCATCCAAGGTGGGCACAACCCACCAGGGCGCGCCCAGGGGTGCCTGGCGCGCCCTGGTGTATCGTGCTCACCTCGATCACCTTCCGGTTTATTTTTTTATTCCTAAAATTCCAAAATATTCCAAAATTGACAGAAAATATTTTTGCGGATTTTTCGGAGTCCGTTTACTTACCGTATCACGTACCTCCTATTTTTAAGTATTCTGGAGTGTTCCGGAAGGTTTCTTTTATGTGTTCCTCCGGTGTCATGGTTTGGATAACATTGCTTTCAATGTTAATAGGCGTACCTGAGATATAATGTTTAATTCTTTGGTCATTGACTACCTTCGGGTTAGTACCTTCGGCGTTATTAATATTGATAGCTCCAGAACGATAAACCTCTTCAATAATATATGGTCCTTCCCATTTGGAGAGAAGCTTTCCTGCAAAAAATCTTAAACGAGAGTTGAACAGAAGAACATAATCTCCTATTTTGAATTCCCGCTTTTGGATTCTTTTGTCATGCCATCTTTTTACTTTTTCCTTGAATAGCTTGGCATTTTCATACGCTTGGGTTCTCCATTCATCTAGTGAGCTAATATCAAATAGCCTCTTCTCAACGGCAAGTTTGAAATCATAATTGAGTTCTTTAATTTCCCAAAATGCTTCGTGTTCTAGTTCTAGAGGCAAATGACAAGCTTTTCCATACACCATTTTATATGGAGACATACCCATAGGATTTTTATAAGCTGTTCTATAGGCCCAAAGTGCATCATCTAATTTCTTAGACCAATTTTTACGAGACCTATTGACAGTTTTTTGTAATATTAATTTTATTTCTCTATTGTTGAGTTCTACTTGACCACTAGATTGAGGATGATAGGGTGATGCAATTCTATGGTTAACATGATATTTAGCAAGCATCTTACCGAAAGCACCATGAATAAAGTGTGAACCACCATCGGTCATTAAATATCTAGGGACTCCAAACCTCGGGAAGATAACCTCTTTAAGCATTTTAATGGAGGTGTGGTGATCAACACTACTAGTTGGAATAGCTTCTACCCACTTAGTGACATAATCAACCGCAACTAAAATATGAGTGTACCTGTTAGAGGAAGGAAAAGGCCCCATGTAATCAAAACCCCACACGTCAAATGGTTCAACAACAAGTGAAAAATTCATAGGCATTTCTTGACGCTTACCGATATTACCAATTCTTTGACACTCATCACAAGACAAGACAATCTTACGGGCATCCTTGAGGAGAGTAGGCCAATAAAAACCAGATTGCAATACCTTGTGAGCAGTTCTATCTCCCGCATGGTGTCCTCCATAAGCTTCGGAATGACATTTCCATAGGATTTGTTCCTGTTCATGCTCAGGTACACAATGTCTAATAATACCATCTACTCCTTCTTTATAAAGATGTGGGTCATCCCAAAAGTAATGTCTCAAGTCATAGATTTTTTTTCTCTTTTGTTGGTATGTGAAACTAGGTGGTATATATTTAGCGACAATGTAATTAGCATGATCAGCATACCAAGGTGTGTTGTGTGAGACACTTATTGCAGCTAGCTGTTCATCAGGGAAACTATCATCAATAGGTAGTGGGTCATCAAGAATATTTTCTAACCTAGACAAGTTATCGGCTACGGGGTTCTCAGCTCCTTTTCCTATCAATAATATGTAAGTCGAATTCTTGAAGTAAAAGAACCCACCTAATGAGTCTAGATTTAGCATCTTTCTTTTCCATAAGGTATTTTATAGCAGCATGATCGGTGTGAACAATAACTTTGGAGTCAACAATATAGGATCTAAATTTATCACAAGCAAACACAACCGCTAAAAATTCTTTTTCGGTAGTGGCATAATTTCGTTGGGCACTATCTAGAGTTTTACTAGCATAATGGATAACATTCAATTTCTTATCAACTCTTTGTCCTAGGACAGCACCAACATCATAATCACTAGCATCACACATAATTTCAAAAGGCAAGTTCCAATCAGGTGGTTGAACGATAGGTGCAGAGGTTAAGGCTTTCTTGAGTGTTTCAAAGGCTTCCACACATTCATCATCAAAAACAAAAGGAATATCCTTTTGCAAAAGATTAGTAAGAGGCCTAGAAATTTAAGAGAAGTCTTTAATGAACCTCCTATAAAAACCAGCATGACCAAGGAAACTTCGAATACCTTTAATATCTTTAGGACATGGCATTTTCTCAATTGCATCAACTTTAGCTTTATCCACCTCAATACCTCGTTCAGATATTTTATGCCCCAAGACAATACCTTCATTAACTATAAAGTGGCACTTCTCCCAATTCAAGACAAGATTAGTTTGTTCACATCTCTGCAAAACTCGATCAAGGTTGCTTCAGCAATCATCAAAAGAAGTTCCGTAAACGGAAAAATCATCCATGAAAACCTCTACAATATTTTCACAGAAGTCAGAGAATATAGCAGTCATGCATCTTTGAAAGGTAGCAGGTGCATTGCATAAACCAAAAGGCATACGTCTATAAGTATAGGTTCCAAAAGGGCAAGTAAAGGTGGTTTTCTCTTGATTGGATTGTGACACAGGTATTTGAGAGAAACCAGAATATCCATCTAGGAAACAAAAGTGTGTGTGCTTAGATAGTCTCTCTAGCATTTGATCAATGAAAGGCAAAGGGTAATGATATTTTCTAGTAGCTTTATTTAATTTTCTAAAATCAATTACCATTCTATAGCCAGTGACAATTCTTTGTGGAATGAGTTCATTCTTATCATTAGGAACAACGGTAATACCTCCTTTCTTAGGGACACAATGAACGGGACTTACCCATCTACTATCAGCTATGGGATAGATTATACCTGCTTCCAGAAGCTTTAATATTTTAGTTCTTACCACTTCTTTCATCTTAGGATTCAATCGCCGTTGGTGATCAACAACGGGTTTAGCATCTGGTTCCATATTGATCTTGTGCTGACATAGAGTGGGACTAATGCCCTTAAGATCATCAAGAGTATATCCAATAGCAGCCCGGTGCTTCCTTAGAATTTTCAATAATCTTTCTTCTTCATGTTCTGAAAGGTTAGCACTAATAATAACAGGATATATCTTTTTCTCATCAAGATAAGCATACTTCAAAGTGTCAGGCAATTGTTTCAATTCAAACACAGGATCACCTTTACGTGGAGGAGGACCTCCAAGAGTTTCAATAGGCAAAATGTGTTTCAAGAGAGGTTGTTGTTCGAACAAAATTTGATCTATTTCATTTCTTTCACGCATGTGCATATCATTTTCATGGTCGAGCAAATATTGTTCTAAAGGATCAGTAGGGGGCACAACAATAGAAGCAAGACCAATTATCTCATCCTTACTAGGTAACGCTTTATCACGAGGTTGTCTACTAAACTTGGAAAAATTAAACTCATGAGATACATTACCAAAACTGACACCGACAGTTTGTTTTTCACAATCTATCTTAGCATTGACGGTGCTCAAGAAAGGTCTACCACAGATAATGGGACAAAAGTCATCTTGTGGGGAACCAAGAACTAGAAAATCAGTAGGGTATTTTACTTTCCCACACAAGACTTCAACATCTCTAACAATCCCAAGTGGTGTGATAGTATCTCTATTAGCAAGTTTAATAGTAACATCAATATCTTCCATTTCAGCAGGTGCTATTTCATTCATAATTTCTTGGTATAAGGTAAAAGGGATAGCACTCACACTAGCACCTAAATCACATAAACCATGGTAGCAATGATCTCCTATTTTAACTGAGACAACGGGCAAGCCTTCTATAGGTCTATGTTTATCTTTCTTATCAGGCTTAGCAATTCTAGCAGCTTCATCACAAAGGTAAATGACATGCCCAACAATATTTTCTTCCAAGAGATCTTTAACCATATCAACACTAGGTTCTACTTTAATTTGCTCAGGGGGTTTAGGTGCTCTTATATTACTCTTACGAACCACGGTTGATACCTTAGCATGTTCCTTTATCCTAACAGGAAAGGTGGCTTTTCAATGTAAGCAGTAGGCACAACTGGATCAACATTGTAAAAGATAGTTTCTTCTTTATCTATGACCGGTTCTTTAATTTCTTCTTTAATAGGGGGATGATATATAAACCACTTCTCCTTAGGGAGATCAATGTGAGTAGCAAATGCTTCACAGAAAGAGGCTACTATCTCAGAGTCAAGTCCGTATTTAGTGCTAAACTTGTGAAAAGTATCGGTATTCATAAAAGATTTAACACAATCAAATTCAAGCTTTATACCTGACTCATTACCTTCGTCGAGTTCCCAATCTTTAGAGTTGCGTTTAATTCTTTCTAAGAGATCCCACTTGAAATCAATAGTCTTCTTCATATAAGAACCAGCACAAGAAGTATCGAGCATGGATTGATCATTATGAGAAAACCGAGCATAAAAATTCTGAATGATAACTTCCCTCGGAATGTCATGATTGGGGCATGAATATAACATTGACTTAAGCCTCCCCCAAGCTAGAGCGATACTTTCTCCTTCACGAGGCCAAAAATTATATATATAATTCCGATCACGATGAACTAGATGCATAGGATAAAACTTTTGATGGAATTCCAATTGCAAACGATTCCAGTTCCATGATCCAAGGTCATCACATAGCCTATACCATGTCAATGATTTTCCCTCCAAAGATAAAGGGAAAACCTTCTTCTTAACTTCATCTCCGGGTAAACCTGCAAGCTTAAATAATCCACATATTTCGTTCACATATAAGAGATGCATATCGGGATGTTCGGTTTCATCTCCTGCATAAGGTTTAGCAAGCAGTTGTTCTAGCATACCCGAAGGAATTTCATAAGTAACATTTTCAGTAGGTGCTGTAGGTGGAGGGGTAACTAATTGTGGTTCCGGTCGAGGTGAAGATACCCCGAACAAACCCCTCAAAGGATTGTTCTCCATAGTAGCAAGTAGCAATAAATTTCAGCACGTAGTATAAGTTTTTCCTTACCAATTCCCACTTACCAAGAGCACTTCACTCCCCGTCAACGGCGCCAGAAAAGAGCCTTGATGAGCCATGAGTATAGGGGATCAATCGTAGTCCTTTCGATAAGTAAGAGTGTCGAACCCAACGAGGAGCAGAAGGAAATGACAAGCGGTTTTCAGCAAGGTAATTTCTGCAGGCACTGTAATTGTAGGTAATAGATAGTTTGATAGCAAGGTAATTTGTAACAAGCAAGTAATGGTAACGGTAAACAAGGTGCAGCAAGATAGCCCAATCCTTTTGAGGCAAAGGACAGGCCAGAACAATCACTAGTAATAGGCAAAGTGTTCTTGAGGGTACACGGGAATTTCGTCTAGTCACTTTTATCATGTTGGTTTGATTCGTGTTCGCTACTTTGCTAATTTGATATGTGGGTGGACCGGTGCTAAGGTGCTGTTCTTACTTGAACTAACAACCTACTTATGATTAACCCCCTCGCAAGAATCCGCAACTACGAGAAAAGTATTAAGACAAAGTCTAACCATAGCATTAAACATGTGGATCCAAATCAGCCCCTTACGAAGTAGCGCATAAACTAGGGTTTAAGCTTCTGTCACTCTAGCAACCCATCATCTAATAACTACTCCACAATGCATTCCCTTAGGCCCATGAATGGTGAAGTGTCATGTAGTCGACGTTCACATGACACCACTAAGGGAATCACAACATACATACCATCAAAATATCGAACACATATCAAATTCACATGATTACTTGCAACATGACTTCTCCCGTGACCTCAAGAACAAAGGTAACTACTCACAAATAATAAACATTCTCAAGATCGGAGGAGTAATGAATAGCATAATGGATCTGAACATATAATCTTCCACCAAATAAACCATATATAGTAATCAACTACGCAATGTAATCAACACTACTAGTCACCCACAGGTACCAATCCGAGGTTCCGGTACAAAGATTGAACACAAGAGATGAACTAGGGTTTGAGAGGAGACGGTGTTGTTGAAGATGTTGATGAATATTGGCCTCCCAAAGATGAGAGGGGTGTTGGTGATGACGATAGCTTCGATTTCCCCCTCCGGGAGGGAAGTTCCCCCGGCGGAATCGCTCCGCCGGAGGGCAAAAGTGCTCCTGCCCAAGTTCCGCCTCGAGGCGGCGGCGCTTCGTCCCGAAAGTCCTCCTCCTAATTTTTTTAGGGTTTTTTGGAATTTATACCAGAAGATGGGCACCGGAAGTGGGCCAGGCTGGGCACGATACACCAGGGCGCGCCTAGGGGGCCTGGCGCGCCCTGGTGGGTTGCTTCCACCTGGGGGCCCTCCTCCGGTAGTTTTCAGCTCCAGTAATTTTTATTAAATACAAAAATAATCTTCGTAAATTTTTCAGCTTCATTGGAGTTGTGCAGGATAGGTATCTCTGACTTGCTTTTCTTGGGTCCAGAACTCCAGCTGCCGGTATTCTCCCTCTTTGTGTAAACCTTGCATATTATGAGAGAAAAGGCATTAGAATCACTCCCCAAAGCATTATTATTCAACAAAACAAAGTAAATAACAGTAGGAAATCATGATGCAAAATGGATGTATCAGAGTGACAGAAGCTTAAACCCTAGCTTATGCGCTACTTCGTAAGGGGCTGATTTGGATCCAAACGTTTAATGCTATGGTTAGATTTTATCTTAATACTTTTCTCGTAGTTGCGAATGCTTGCGAGGGGGTTAATCATAAGTGGGAGGTTGTTCAAGTAAGAACATCACCCAAGCACCGGTCCACCCACATATCAAATTATCAAAGTAGCGAACACGAATCAAACCAACATGATAAAAGTGACTAGATGAAATTCTCGTGTACCCTCAAGAACACTTTGCCTATTACTAGAGATTGTTCTAGCCTGTCCTTTGTCACAAAAGGATTGGGCTACCTTGCTGCACCTTATTTACCGTTACCGTTACGTGCTCGTTACCAATTACCTTGCTATCAAACTATTTGTTACCTACAATTTCAGTGCTTGCAGAAATTACCTTGCTGAAAACCGCTTGTCATTTCCTTCTGCTCCTCGTTGGGTTCGACACTCTTACTTATCGAAAAGACTACGATTGATCCCCTATACTTGTGGGTCATCATGGGTCCCCTGGTACTCCCTTGAAGCTTCCTGGTTCCCTTTCCTTCTAGAAAAAAATTGAAAAAGTTTCGTTCAATTCTGAGAACTTTTATTTTCTGCAGAAAAACAACACCACGGTAATTCTGGTGAAAACATCGTCTGTCCAGGTTAGTTCAAATTTAATCATATAAAGTGCATCAAAACCATATAATTTTTTGTAAACATGAGTAAATATGGCATGAATACTTCGTAAATTATCGATACATTGGAGACGTATCATGTTCTAAGTGGCTTATTTAAGCATAGATGTTGTCCTGCGGAACATCTTTTGAAGAACACCCCTATATGAGTCTGATTATAAAACGTCGCAATCTACGAGAGTACGGTGCTCTATAGTAAACTCATGAAAGGCCCGGAGTATGACACATAAGCTCCACCCGTGGGGTAGTCCCACGGTAGCCTAATATCGGTCAAGGCTTTGTGTGAAGCTAGATTCGCAGAAAACTTGCAGTTCGAGGCCTAGTCCGCTGTTCAAGTTGCTTACTAGTGTAGCATAGAGTTCTAAGTGGAAGTTCAACTTCAGTCTCCATTGCAGTACCAATATCTAAACAGTGTTTTGAACCAAAGGCAAAAAAAAATTGTGCCTCTGGGATATGGTGGGGAATTGCTAGAATTTGGCCTATTTATGGACCAACCCAATAGCATTTTCAAAATTCCTAATAAATCCTAGAGGCCCATTCATCCCATTCATGCAAGGCAAGAGGTGGGACTAAAGTTTAGTCCCATACTGCTCACTTAGTAGGAGTTGGACCTCCTTATAAAGGAGGTTGTTTCTCCACATGTATGAGCATGAGAACAAGAGAGACATTCACGCGCGCTCCTCCTCCGCCGCCGGCCTCGCCACGCCACGCCTCGTCACGACGCGCCGCGCCGCGGGTTATGGGAATGAGCCTAGCCGTTGTCTTGATATTTGCCACGCATGACTGTTATGTGAAAGGTCGCACTGGAGCTGAAACGATTTTGCTGTAGTGGTGAATGAATACGAACGTTGTACCTTTCGGCTGCTGGTCGTTCGCTTCGTCTCCCGTCTTTTCGTTTTATCTTCCGTTGCCGCCAGTTCGCCTCCTTCTTCTGTGTCTATAAAAGAGAGGTCGCTCCTTTCCAGAGAGAGACACCAGGACATCATCTTCCTCATGCCATCAAGTTCCAAACTTTGAGCTATTGCTAGGTTCTTCCCCATCCAGGCTTGCAGCGTGTACCGCAGGTCGGGACAGTAGGCCTCCGAAGCCCCACCTATTTGAGTCATGTACGGGAGAAGGGTGATAAGGTTTTCGGGGAGCGCTCTGCGCGACTACTGACTTCTTCATCACGGATGTCGACGATCACTTCGCTAACAACAACTTCTTCCCCAACGTCGACAACCTCTTCGATGGCATGGTCGGCGACAACGCCAACGCCAACGCCATTGCTACTGCCTAACCTTGGTATGTGTTCGTGTTTTCCCTGTTCGAGATCCTGCTACAGTTTCTTCTTCTAGTGTCTCTTCTAAAATATGTTCTGCTCTAGTTCACATCTTCACATGTTGTTTGTCTACTCTTTGTTAGATTGCATGACTTGTTTTATCTAATACTAGCAAAAGAGACCGTGCGTTGCAACGGGTGAAAAAAATACCACAATTCATAACCTAATAGCCATGACTTCGGACTCTAAGAGGTTTACGTCATTTATTTCAACACATGACATGCCATCTGTGTTGTCGCATATCTTCTTTCCCACCCTCGCCGACAGTGGCATCAGTGTTCACACAATGATAACACATGTGAATGCTATCAATTCTAAGGCGCATCTCTTGGCATAAGATGATAAATGTGCTTTTCCGTGAGGTTTTGGCGAGGCATGCATGTGTGGCTATAGATGTGTTTTTCGTCTCCCATCATGATTTTGTTGAGGGGTTCATTTTCAATTTGGATCAGCATCGGTATGATTTTTTTTGGATCATGCGCTATTGATTAAGGTTGCACTCTAGATAGCATTTTTAAAATGGTTAACAGGCATATTAAGATTTTACATATTTTTCTAATCAAAATTCATATAAAACATATTAAATTTGGAGTTAGGGTTTAAAAGATATAGATATTTTTAAAATGCATTTGATATGTGTTGTGAGTTGATTAACCCAAATATCAGGGAGTTCATTGCAAAAGCAAAAAAAATCTAATTTATATATGGCTTGCAGGTTAATTTCCAAAAAGTTCTAGAAAGCATGAAAATCTGATTTAAAAGTGAATTGTGGGTTGATTAACAGAAACGTGAGGGGTTTTCGTAAAATAGCATGACGGGTCAAAAATATATATTTCTTTTATTAGTAGGTATAGATTTATGTAATAAAATCATATGGTAAATTACTCATATTTCCAACAAAAGCGTGGACTGGCTGGTCCACGCCTTCCACATTAAGACTACCCACAATGGGAAGTAACATAGAGTAGTAACATACATATGTTACTAGTCTAAGTTACTACCTCCACGGTGGGTAGTAACATAGGGGTAGTAACATTGAGCCTTTCATTTATTAGCTTATAGACTCATTTTGTCTTGGTATGTGTTATGTTACTCATAGTAGTAGTAACATAGTATGTTTCAATTTCTCTCTCTCCTCATTAATTAGCTGCCACATCATATTTTTTGTTTAGATGGCATCTATGTTACTCTCACTGTGCGTAGTCTAAGAAGGACGGCGACCGCGGTGGATGGGTGGCTCTGGCTGGCAGGTAGGTCCGCCCACTCGTGCATAGTAAATGTGGGCGGCCGATAGGCTGGCCCGAGACGGACGAGGAGCGGGCACGTGAACGTCCGTTCGATGTCCGTCTGAACGCAATGCGCAAGTTTGTGCCGAAAATAAGCGCAATGCGCAAGTTTGTGCCGGAAATGAGTTGAGTCGGACGCCTGATAGACGTATTTTGCGGACGGGGTCGCGTTCGGCCGCCTCGTTTGTCCGTGGAATTGGCCTAAAGGATGATCTTTGCCCCTGGAAAACGAAAACAAAATCGAATCTTATAATGTTACAGCAGGCCAGAAGAACCACTTCAACAAAGAAAGGTTGCCCAAAACGCATCCAGGCTGCCAAAGCCATGTGCCACATGACTACATCTCATTTCCAGACCAGAGTCTGAAAATGCGCGTTGGCTCAGGACAGCGGAAACACCCTTCAAGTTGACACAAATAACAAGGGCCTTAGATAGTTTAGATCAATGCGGTTCAACTATGATACAATCACAGAATTATACATATAGATAATCAGACTTTACAGATGACAAAAGAGTCGCAAAGGTTGATTACTACACTACCAGAACATATGCACAGCACGATCCACGAGGAAGCGAAAAGAAACAACCACCTGGTAACTTCGCAGGTACTACCCTCTACTCCGCAGGCAACTCGACCATTTCGAGCTTTTGTGGCGACAGCAAATAGGAGCCCACATATCCTGGTCCGCGGACCTTCTCTTTCCTGTTTACACGGTCACAGATGATAGGGAACAACCAGAACGTTTCTGTTCTGGGTGATGACAACCCACTGGCAAAGCTTCATGATGCCTAAGCATGGCCATTGTCACCACGGGAATCACAACCTTGTGTCACTTGACATTTCCAGGAGCTGCGAAAGCTCTAACCGGCGCTCGAGGCCTCGGATGTAGTGGCCCAGCAGCATACACCTAAACAGCCATCGCAGAAACGGGTGATCAGAGTTCACCTCCAACATACCAACATGTAACGTAGGGAAAGAGGGCTATAAATCCATTTGTATTACCAGAATAATAGACGCGCAAGATGATCCCGAGGAATAGATACGAGGGGCTGAAATGGGAGCGATACATCCTCCACGAGTTCAGCACGGTCATCATCCCCATTCCCGTAATTCAGGGTTCCACCAGCCATGTTCTCTGATGGCGGAGGGGGCTTTGCATGCATTTTGGGAGAGAGAGTTGCTAGAAGACCATGTACCACGGAATGAATAGCTTCCTGCACACCAGGGCAGGAAGGTTCCGAGAGTTCGATAACCTGTAAAAAATAGTTAGTGGCTCAAATCAGACACAAAACAGGTACCCAGCAAACCTGAGAAGCTTATCCGTTGAATTGTTCAACTAAAGGACAATAAGAAGCACTGGATAGACTACATGCAGAAACAAGAGGAAACATATTACTGCTGGATGAAGAAGCAGGAGATAGAACAAACCGTGTCAGGTGATAATGATCTCAAGTAGTCCAGTAACTCATTTTTTTCTTCTCCAGCAAACTGTTGCATTTGCAGGGAAGAATTTTTCTTCTTGAGTTCATGTAGCTCCTGCAGGATGGAAAACAGAGTAAGCATCCCAATAAAATTCTCAAGCAATGGTCGATGAGTGGAAACTTAAGGGGAGAAGATTATAAAGAACAGAAATGGGAATAATTTCTTGCTGAAGAAAGTAAGATGACCTCAGGCATTACAGAAACTAACCCTTCATGTCCCAGGCAGGAATTCTTGATACAAAAAGGTAACTGTGCAAAAAATGCACCATGGCTTTGATAGCTAATACATAGGGCTGCTCATAAAAACAGAATAGACATCTAAAACTGAGAACTCCCTCTGTTTTACTATATCTATCCTCGGCCTACTATGCTTACAGCCCACTAATCCTGAGAAAAGGACAGACCCAGTGCTACAAGTTCCCACACCAAGTGGTGTCTGGGGAAGGATTATACGAGGCAAGCCTTACCCCTGCACAGCGCAATGCAGAGAGGCTGCGTCGAACACAAGACCTCATGGCACAAGTGGGGAGTACTTCACCACTGCACCAGGCCTGTCCTTCGCACTAATCCTGAGAAAAGTAAATAAGAAATGACCATAATGCATATCTCTACTAAATAAATTTTTATTTACTATAACCATTCCCAACGTTAACTGACAGGGGTATAGAATGGAGTCAACACAATAACCACACTACTGATTTCCTCAACACACAGACATTTTGAAATGGAGTATCACGAGGTAGGAGAGACCGAGAGAGATAGTGAAACAGTTGGAGTAACAATCATCTTATATTGCCAAATTAAGTACTCCCTCCGGTCCTTTTTAGTCTGCATATTAGTTTTGTCCGAAGTCAAAGTATCTCTACTTTGACCAAATTTATAGAAAAATGTATCAACATTCACAATGCCAAATCAATATTATTAGATTCATTATGAAATGTAGTTTCATGGAATGTATATTTGATATTGTAGATGTTGATATTTTTCAATATATATTTGGTCAAACTTGGACACAAATCTAATATGCAGAGTAAAAAGGACCGGAGGGAGTATAAAATAGACGTTACCCTTTCCATAGAATCCAAGCGAGACTGCAATTGGAGAATATGTTCTTTTGCTTGAGCGTTTAAGCTATCTAATCCACCCATATTTTCTGATAATAAACTGTCATCCCTCTTTTCTGATTCATTAGTCACTTCATCATCTTCTGATAATCTCAAAATAGATCCTCCCAAACCGAGGTCACTGTGACTATATTCAGCGTTATCTCTTTCCTTGCACTCAGTTTCATCATCAGACAACTCTAGGATTCTTTCAAGGGAGAGCCTGTATTCAGCATTAGACAGAGTGTACCTGAAATACAGACAAAGTAACTTTAGGTGATAATTATCCCTCGCATGTTTATCATGTTTGTGAGTAGGCAGTGCAAGCCAAGTGCGCAACCAAGAGGCAGGAGCTTGTTCAAATTTCCTGTCTTGTTTTAGAGAAGTGAATAAACAAAGTTTTCGATTTTTTTCTTAATAACAACTATTACCACATGAAAATAAGTTGGTCAAGATCAGTGTTTTTTTTTTGAATGAAAGGGGTCTCCCCCCGCTCCATCTTTTTATAAATGAAGCAACATAAAGAGTCAAGGTCAGTGTTTCAGACTGAAGTCTGAATGATTAAGTTTAGCTAGCATGTTTTCATCTGCTGCTTCTCAAATTATTAAAAATGTAGTCATTCAATAACAAATGGAAGGGCATGGAAAAAATCAAGCAGGATTTGCATATTCTATGTGACAAACGTCTAAGTACACAAGACAACAATTGTACCAGCATTAAAATCGGACACTCAAAGAAACTATGCAACATGAATCGGATTCCATAGTTCACACCCTTAAAACATGTTTTTGACATGTGTGACTCAAAGTGCAGCAAACAGTTCTGATAACTGCCATTTTTACATTAAGTAGTGACATTGACTTTCGATTTCCTACACAAAGATAATAAGAGCAAAGCTCCAGCAGGCTACCAGCCAACCAGTGATGGCGCACTTCCTAGTCCACCGCACATAACGGGTTGACCTGGATTCCACATCAGGTCATTTGCTACTTCTATATGCACAGAATTGCAAAAGGTAACCATGCCAAAAATGTGTCTTCTTTTGACCAGAGACAATCAAATTCAACTATAATCTATACGAATGGTATGACTCAGGAGAAAAGCATACCCTGTCTTTATTGAAGATATCACCAATTTGAAGAAGGGATCCCAAAGGGCCTCCACGACAACACGGAACTGATCAGACGGAAGCAGACCCAACATGCCCGAAACAGTCCTCTTCATTGCATCCACAGTTTCAGGAGGAACATCTCTCTGGACTACAGTTAGATCCAAAGGTTCTACATCTTTTATCAAGTTCCAAAGTGAAGATTTCTGCAAACAATACAAGTGCGCCATGATAATGAACAGTATCGATACATCGATTCGATAGGATTAAAAGATGCTAATCCTATTCCAGATAACTTTTTCCAGTGGAAGGCCGTAAGCTCACAAGAATCTAATTCTTTCTCGGTGGGAGGTAAATGACTTCCTCACACCTGTCCGGAGGCACCTCAATCTACAGGTAACCTATTCTATGCTGCTTATGATTTCCGCTTCTATCTACACGATCGTTTTCTTTTATAATTTATGTTGTAATTTGTAATTTGCCCAAACAAAGGCGCAGAGTTTCCTTTCGCGGGCACGGACAGAGAGCTCCACGGAGGAGCACCGGCATCGGCATCGCGCTCACCTCGGGGAACCCGTGGAGATGCCTCCCGCGCGCGTGGAGCTCGTCGGGCGACGCCGCGGAGGAGGCCGCCGCCACCACGACCCCGAGCCTCCTGCGCCGGACGCTGCCCGCCGCCAGTTGAGGAACGGGAACGCGGAGGAGCCGCCTCCCGGGGACGTACACAGCCGCCCCCTGCGGCGGCGCGCGGATGCCGGCGGAGATCGGCATGTGCGGGCGGCCGTCGCCGGCGGCGAGACTCCTCTGATTATCTCGCGAGGTCTGGTGCTTGGTTGGTGGGTGGTGGGTCGAGCGGGCGCCTAGCTGGACCCAGGATAAGCGCCAGCTCGTGTCTCACTGCCATGCGGGCCCGGCGGGACGCAACGCGTGGACACGCCCCGGCCTTCCCACGTATGGCCTCGCGTGGACCGTCGCGTCACCTTCACCCCGCGCGTCGCGTACTGAGTGAGCACGGCCGCACCTGCGCCAGCAGAGCAGGCCCAGTTCCCGTGTACCGCGGCACAAAGACTTGCGTCTAATGAAAAATCAGATCAGAGTTATTCTCATCACTTACGAAGGTGTCTATGACAATTTACATCAATTGATGTGTCGGTTTAGTTTTTTAAAGGTGTTCATAGAGAAAAAAATGTTCGTGTGTGTGTTCATAAGGACGGGTGTACGAGCGTTCGCATCTTTACTGCGTCAAGAAAAAAATGTAGTCCCGTGAGGAAGGGGAGAAAAAGATCATCACAAACTCGTTTGGAGCAAATTATGGAATGACAAAACACGTAAGCTAGCCGTGTTGGTTTAGCACGCGAGCTTTGTGAACCGTGATGTGATGCATGGTCAGTTGATCGCTGGGTCAAACGTGTAGGGGTTCGTCTGCCGTGACCAGGCGATCACAATTCACAAAATCACATGGTTGTTGGATGCAGGGGCGGCTAGCAGCAAGTTTGGTTTCGTCAACGATGCGATTTGTCTAGTGACTAGGGAGTTGCCGTCCAAGACCAGCTTAATTAGCCGGTGCTAACCAACTAAAGAATGAAGCAGGTTCTTTGACTTGTCATTACACCGACGATACTCACGAAACAAATGCACAACGACGACAAATCATGATTTGTCTGCGCACGGTTAGTACGTTGACATAACCGTAATTTCCAGCAAGAAAAACCCGTAATTCTAAAATCAAACATATACTACAAGGTCGATCTTGGAATGGACAATTCAACAAGTTATTTCCGGGAAAACGCACCGCCCCTTGGGAGCCTGCGTGCAATCCATGAAGGATCAGGTTCCCTTCCTCGTAAGTCGCCATGGCCGCCTTCCTCTCACCTCCTGCCGGTGTTCCTTGCGTCTCCTTCTGAGAACATTTCAAAAGTTAATTGATGGAGCAAACCAATTTACGGTTGGATGGTTAGAAGGACAGTGGTATTCCTAGCCACCAGGGTTTAAGTCCTGATGCTTGCATTATTTTAGGATTTTCGACGATGCGTATTCAGTGGGAGGAGACGTTCCCGTCAACACGGCGAGACGTTTACGGTAACTTCGTAAATCTCAAGATGATATGCCGGCTCAGTCTCGCGGAGGTGCTCATAGGGGTAGGATGTGCGTGTGTGCATTTATAGGGGTGAGAGTATGCGCGTGTATATGAGTGCTTGCGTCTGTACTGTGTTCAAAAAAAGTCATTTGATGGACCCTCGGGCATTACCTTTCACTCGAATCAGTAGTACATTGGACAGTAGCCGTTTTGACAGCATATGCGATCCACTAACCGGGTAAGGGTCGCACCTAATCGATCCTCTATAGTTAGCGAAGCAAAATTAAATTTATGACAATTTTGTATACTAGCCTCACAAACACAATATGTACACAATACATATCTTAAAATCATTTAAATTAAAGCATGGATAACAATAATCGTCATAACATAAAGTTTCATCATCACGTTTTTCAAATTTAAACATGCGAAGTTCACCCAAAAGACATCACTTCAAACACAATGTTTGATTTAAAATCACCACAAACATAGCATGTATATGTTGTGGATCGAGCCAATCTTTGGCATGCACCATCACCCTCTCGGCCACCACCACTCAAACGACGTCCTTGACAAAGAAATCAACCTCGACATCCTATCGGCCACCATTACCGCCACCATCACCCTCTCGGCCACCATCACCATCCTTTCCGCCGCCATCAACACCACCACCACCATGAGGCAAGGTTTTATTTTTACCTTGTTGGCATTTCATCGAGCACTTGGCGGCTGCGTTTTTTTTGCTGACTGCGGCCGCCGCTCGCGCCTGAGAAATCGCCGTAGGGGCAGCCGGAGTTGCCGCACGAGGCGTGGGGCTTTGGACGAGGCGCCGCCGCGGTCTTCTTCATCTTCTTCTTGGCGGCCACCGTCGGCTTTCGAGCCCGTTTGCCTCCGATAGGTGTGGCGGGAGGGCGGAGTGCCATTGCCAGAGATGCGGTGGCCACCCCGGACAACATTGGCGCGGTTGGAGGCGGAGCTTGGACCCGATGGTTCTTTGTCATCCCCAAGCTTTTTTTCGGCACCGGCGGCGGCGCGTGGGTGGTTTCCGGCGACGAAAAGCCGGCGCCGGTGTCCGGCGACGAAAAGCCGGCACCGGTGGCCGGCGGGGTGAGCACGCGCGCGGGGGGGAGGGGGGGGCTGGCTATCCATTCCGGCCGACTCAGAGGTCGTCGGTGGTGGCGGAAGGGGGTGGCAGGCAGTGCGGCGCAGGAGTTCGCCCTCCCGTGCCGCAATGCCTCCCACCCCCGCCGCCGCCATCAAGTAATTAGCAAAATAATTTTTAATCTCAAGTGTGATTCACTCAGTCTATCATGAAACTTACTCACAAAAAGTGAGGGCCATGTGGTCCATGTGCTAATTTTGCTAATTACTCTATTCTTAACTTTTCCTAACTCACTTTTCAGCATTTTTTCTCCTTTTTTAAACAAGGGCAAAAGCTTTGTCACATTTCATTGATTAAGAAGAGAGTTTCTACATGTACAAACAACACATGTGGGCACGAAACCAAAAGGAACTACTCTCGCGGCATGATGCATCTCAAATGTTTAGCCCCGATGGTCTCTCAATTCTCGGCTTTTTGTTTAATCACGGCGACGGTGATAGACAATAATGAAGAATGGTTTCGCAAAATCTGTGCATTTTGTTTGTTCCAAATCTCCCAAGACACTAACATGACTAAAGATGGCATGGCTTGCTCCGGCTACCATTGGGATGGGCTACTGAAGACCATCATTCAAAGACCAAATTGAAGTTAGCCCAACAATTAATTCCCATGTTCGTCAAACCTAGCCAATATCGAATCATGGTCCAAATGCCATCGAAGAGGTGGAATTTGAAAAGAAGGTGAGCGACAGTCTCTGGTTCCTCCTACAAAGCGAACAAAGGTCACAATCTTGCCAACTACTCTTTTGGAGGCGATCCGCATCCAAACTTTATATTCGCATATAAGGCACACAAAGAATTTACGCTGGGGGGGGGAGGAGGTAGGTGCGAGTGCAAATGTTCCAAATGATCGACCGCATAATCATGGCAGTAATGCCTTCAAATTGAGCATGATATGGTGAGGTGTCATCTGAAGTGGGCTTTTAAACAATGGACATGGGTATGCCATTGTCAAGGTCTACAATGTGAAGAATCAGCCAAAGAGAGATGAATTCTTACAACCTGGTCACCTTAATTCCCGCCGCTGTGTTTATGTTGCTTATTCATGCACTGTCCATGAGAGCCTTCTTGGCATTATGATTGGTGGCCTTGGAGACATCGAAAGTGATCGGACGACATCCTTTGGTTTGCGCCCCCGAGTCACGGAGCATGTTGTATTTTTGCCATTTCTTCATCACCGACTATTACCGATGTCAAGGTGTATAATATGTGCATGTGTGTGTGGTTTGTATTATAAAAGGTACAAGTGTATTATACTTTTTTTCGAACGATAGCAGGAGAGCTGCTATATTCATTGATCAGAGAGAAATGGTACAAAGAGACCGCTCGGTTAATTAAAGGAAAACCGGGCTAAAACCCTAACAAACGGGCAAAACACTAGCTAAACTAGGTCAAGAGCACCGCAAGTCGCAACCACCGGCAACGGCAAGCTACAAGCTACTCCCCTTACAACCACACAAACCCAAGCTCCACCTACAGCCAAGTACATCCTCGAAGGCCGTCGTCAAGATCTCCAAAGTGACGCCTCCAAGAAGGAAGCGATGTCGCAGACACCGCCGTCACCCGATCCGGTATAGCCAAATCTTAGGTTTTCACCCGAAGACCACTAGACCCGAGATGTCAAGGTACAACAAGATCCACAACAGCACCTTCAAGAAGGAAAGCGACATCCACATACGTCGTTGCTGCCGGCATAGACAAGGTCAATGCGAGATTTTCATCCGGAGTCGAGCCTTCCAATAGACCATCTCAACCTTCGAGGACACCCAGACGCCACCCAGACGAAAGGAGGCCGAACACGCACCACCGGGACAGATCTGAACGTTGGAGCTGGGCGGAAGCCATGCCAACTGGCCGTCCACACCGCCGCGCGCAGGACAAGCTGGAACCTTGCCGGATCTGACCGACCCGCACCGCCGCACGCAGGCACTGGGCGGAAAACGACACGCACCGCCGCGCGCTGGATCTGGCCGGGACCGCGCCAAAATCTGACTGGCCCACGTTGCCGCTCGCCGAAACTGGGCGGGAACACACCAAAGAAAGCTGGCCCGCACCGCTGCGCTCAAGATCGGGCCGGGGATGCGCAGAATCAGACTAGCCCGCGCCACCGCGCGCGGGGATCTGGGTGGAACCTCGCCAGGGAGGCTCCGCCCGCACCTCCTTCAGTCGCGAGATGTGCCGGCCAGGAGAAGCACCACCGAGCCCAACCAAATCAGGAGAGAGCACCGCCGCCGCTGCCAACCTCCCGCTACGCGCCGCCGCTGCAGCAAACCCTCCGCCGGGAACTCGGGGTTACCTCGCGAGCACGCGAGCCCCCGCGTCGCCAAGACCCCGTCCCGCACCACCGCCGTAGCTAGCCTCCCGCCGGCAGCCGCAGCCAGCCTCCCGTCAGCGCCGTTGCTGCAGCAAACTTCCAGCCACGCGCCGCCCAGGGCCACCACACCGCGTCTGCGAGCCTCCGCGCCGACCATGGCAGCCACCTCGCCAAGCTTGCAGGCGAGGGAAACGAAAGGGCCCCGCCGCCACCATCACCGGAGCCGGCGCGGGCTTCGCCGGCCGCTCCTCCGGTGGCGGCGAGCCAAGGGGAGGGTGGGAAGGGGGGGAGCGGCGCCGATCTAGGGTTTCCCCGTGTCGCTAGGGAGAGCGACGCGGGGGACGAGAGGGAGCCCTGAAAGCTAAGTTTGCGACACAAGTGTATTATACTTACAAAATGCACACACGTATCATGTCTGTAACATGTGGATAATGTGCATCGATTTACGCTGACAAAACAACACACCGTCAAAAGAAAAGAAAAGAGGCGTGGAACAGTGGAAATCATATTTTCTTAACTTCTATCCATAAAGGGCTAAAAGCTTTTATTCATAAATCCCTTACTCATATTTTTAAAATCGAAATACTTAATCCAGTGTAAAATTATGCTTTGCGAGGTTTTACCCATAATCCAATTTGTATTCCAAATACAATTTAGACTAGTCTTTGTATATACAAATCATGAGAATATATATTCTTCCTCAATATGCCCCCGACCGAAAATTATCACTGTGTGCGTACCGATCTGAAAACGAAACGGGGCAGACATCCGTTCCTGCATTTCTCCACGCCCGTGTCCCTCTCCCAACCTCCCGATCCCCCTTTTGAGCTACACCAACTTTGCCACAAACGAACCAGGCAACCACAGCCCTGAGCGCACCTCCGCAACAAATTTTTGTTATACCATGCATACTTCTGCTGGTAGCATCAGTCGTCAGCCGTCACTCTCACAACTAGTGCGTGCCATTTGGCTTTGGGGCAAAGCACAGGATGCTCGGCGTCTCTTCGCTGCACGCCGGCCGTTCATTTTTGAAAGAACTGTTGGGATTTCATAATTCCGTAATGTTTAGTCCATATGCAGCGTTGACAGGGACAGGGGATGCGTGGACGTGATGACAGGTCTTCGACGTAGGAGCGATGAGAGATCTACGACCGGATCCGGACGGGTTGCCCGGTCACTGCGCGGACAGAAAACACACATCCAACCAAGCTTTTCATAGCCTGTCAAACATTCAGACTGGCTAGCACTTTTCATATCTGACTCATATATGAAACGAATATGGGAAGGTGTGAACGTGTCTGGGCACGCCCGTCACGGATTGACCGCAAGGGCTCGCGAGGTCACACGCATAGACCGGCGGTCCGACGGGCGCCATTTCTGGTTCTCGATGTAGATGCGTTCATGCGCCACGTGGCGCCACTCCGTCATGCCACCCGAGGGAGCAGGTCCGTCTACTTAAGCCGGATGGCGGCTGCGGAACCGTAGCCCGTCCCATTCCTTCCCTCTCCTTCCCACCGTGCCGCCAACTTCCCTCTCTCTCCCGCCGCCCCGTAACCATGGCCCGACAGAGGATCACCACCTATGCAATGTTGACGCCGAACACCGGTTGCAGGTCGAGGAGGAGATCCGTGCCAGGCGCATTGCACATGTCGCTACCGATTTGCATCCGGACTGAGCCGGAGTAGGAGGAGGCGGAGGTGCCGCAACAGCAACCGGAAGCGGAGCAGGCCCCCAGCCTATGGAGGAGGAGGGAGGAGGAGGATCCGAAAGCGGACGACGCGGCGGAGGCGGAGTAGTAGTAGATGGCTACGGGCTTTGGCATGGAGGACGCCCTAGCGGCAGAGATGGCGGAGCAGACCGCCATCCTCGAATCCATCCAAGTTCGGCGCTTCATCCGGCAGTAGAGGGCGGAGATCGACGAGCTCTTTGCCTCTAGTTCGGACAACGACGAGCCGGAGATGTCGTACGCGGCGGAGCTGCCACACACGCCCATCTACCTGGAGCCGGGGACGGAGATAGTGGACATCTCCGACGATGAGTAGTTTAGATATGTACGTAGTACATAGGTTCTTTATCTGCATGGCTATTATGGATTTGAGTTTTCATCTTTGAGGTACATGGTTGCGGCGGGCGTTTTTTATGTGATGTCCGGTCACTGTCCACAGATGCGGGCGTTTGAAGGCCAGATTTTGGTGCTTCTGGTTGTAGATGCTCCGATAAACTATTTCATCTGAATTCTGCCCCTGACACGATCAAATTCATTTGGATGGTGCAGGGAATTCGGTCGAAGTAAAATTCATTCGACCTGAATGGGGTTTGGCTAGCTAGATACCTAGAAGACTCTCTAGCGAACGCGATGCGGGTCGAAGTCCCGATGGATTAGGGCATCTCAACGCCGACCCTTAAACCGTCCGTATATATTCGCATCATGCGGTCCGGACCGTTGAAGCCATCAACGCGGGCCTACATCGGTCTGCCGAGCGGTCCAGACGTGCTTTTTCCTGCAAACCGGAGATAAAGTGAGGGGGGTGGGGGTACGGGCGTCCGGACAGTCGTCATGTCTGCTTATAACTGCCCTGGCCCACCCAAAACCCTCCTTCCCTCGCCCGCACACGTTCCCGCCCATAGCCACCTGCCCGCATTCATGCCGCTATAGAGCGGCCGCTGCGCATTGACGCCGAACTAGAGCAGACGCGACCTCTCACTTCCGGCATTGAAGCGGCACGTCGACCAAGAGAGCATCGTCCGATGCACGTCTGGCTGAACAAGCCTCCCCGCTATATTCAAACAGTTGTTGATTGCCCGCCTTCCTCCATTAAAACCGCGTGTGTGCCAAAAAACCTACTCCGACAACACGTCTGTTCGCTAGCTGATCGACATTAAATACAACGCCGGTTCGCTCCTAGGGTATGCCCACTATTTAAACGAGGCTAGACGCCGGGTGAAGAATCGCACCGCACCTCCGCTCCCCCATCTCCTCCTTGCACCATTTTCTCCACACTATCAATGGTATCTGACAAGCAGTAAGAGGAGTTCTCCTACATAAAAACCGGTTGGGTGGCCCGCCGACCCGTCGGACACGAGGAAGGCAACTCGCTACTCCACCTCCCTCGCCGCTCCACGAGGAGCAAGTAGCCGCTCCAAGCCAGTGCGTGGTTCAGCAACTCGCCGCTCCAAGCTAGCTCGCGGAGGAGTTGCGAGTTGGTGCCGTGGACGAGGCCCGCTCCTCCCGCGGAGGGTTGCAGAGGAGGCGGGCCTTCATTTTTTGAGGCACATGGTCGGCCTGCGATGGGATACGAGCGCCGACCGTTATTTTAGTCTAGGTTTATAGTCCGGTCTAGTTGAAATATGTGTAAATGTAATGAATTTGCTCCGGTTTAGATGAAAAGCATCCGTTTTACGTAAAAATCATCCAAGTATGAATGAATATCGTCTGGTTTATTTGAGTTTGCATCAAATTTGATCATTTTCTTTAAAATCCATTTGAAATGTAAGCCGACATATGCAACTAGCTTTGGATGGCCGGCTTTCGCATCTGTGTCCGCGGATTGGCTTACATTTCAAATGGATTACAGTATGCAAAACTAACACGTATGATCTCGTTCTATGCCGAAGCAAATTTGCGAGTTGGCGTTGGAGATACCCCAGTATGCAAAGCTAACACGTATGATCTCGTTCGTGTTGACACATGCTAGTATCTACGAACCCACTCTCATATTCTTTAGCTTATGATGTGTTTGGTTACTCACATCGTTTTTTGTCACATCGCATACTTATACCAGTTGGGCCTGTCTGAAAAAAGGCAAGCCCTGCATGTAGACTTTTTTGCATTAGGGGAGCAATTTTAGCATGACTGATACGTCCATTTTGCATCATGCTTTTATATTGATATTTATTGCATTATGGGCTGTTATTACACATTATGGTACAATACTTGTGCCTTTTCTCTCTTATTTTACAAGGTTTACATGAAGAGGGGGAATGTCGGCAGCTAGAATTCTGGACTAGAAAAGGAGCAAATATGAGAGACCTATTCTGCACAACTCCAAAAGTCCTGAAAAGCTACGGAGAATTATTTTGGAATATATAAAAAATATTGGGCGAAAGAAATACCAGAGGGGACCCACCAGGAGGCCACAAGCCTCGGGGGCACGCCCTACCCCCCCAGGGCGCGCCCCTGTGGCTTGTGGGCCCCCTGGCAGCCCTCCGGTGCCCATCTTCTGCTATATGGAGGATTTTGACCTGGAAAAAATCATAAGAGAGCTTTCGGGATGAAGCGCCGCCGTCTCGAGGCGGAACTTGGGCAGAACCAATCTAGGGCTCCGGCGGAGCTGTTCTGCCGGGGAAACTTCCCTCCCGAAGGGGGAAATCGAAGCCATCGTCATCACCAACGATCCTCTCATCGAGAGGGGGTCAATCTCCATCAACATCTTCACCAGCACCATCTCCTCTCCAAACCCTAGTTCATCTCTTGTATCCGATCTTTGTTTCTAAACCTCAGATTGGTACCTGTGGGTTGCTAGTAGTGTTGATTACTCCTAGTAGTTGATGCTAGTTGGTTTATTCGGTGGAAGATCATATGTTCAGATCCTTAATGATAATTAATACTCCTCTGATTATGAACATGAATATGCTTTGTGAGTAGTTACGTTTGTTCCTGAGGACATGGGATAAGTCTTGTTATAAGTAATCATGTGAATTTGGTATTCGTTCGATATTTTGATGAGATGTATGTTGTCTCTCCTCTAGTGGTGTTATGTGAACGTCGACTACATGACACTTCACCATTATTTGGGCCTAGGGGAAGGCATTGGGAAGTAATAAGTAGATGATGGGTTGCTAGAGTGACAGAAGCTTAAACCCTAGTTTATGCGTTGCTTCGTAAGGGGCTGATTTGGATCCATATGTTTCATGCTATGGTTAGATTTATCTTAATTCTTCTTTCGTAGTTACGGATGCTTGCGAGAGAGGTTAATCATAAGTGGGAGGCTTGTCCAAGTAAGGGCAGCACCCAAGCACCGGTCCACCCACATATCAAATTATCAAAGTAACGAACGCGAATCATATGAGCATGATGAAAACTAGCTTGACAGAAATTCCCATGTGTCCTCGGGAGCGCTTTGCTTTATATAAGAGTTTGTCCAGGCTTGTCCTTTGCTACAAAAAGGATTGGGCCACCTTGCTGCACCTTTGCTACATTTGTTACTTGCTACCCGTTACGAATTATCTTATCACAAAACTATCTGTTACCGATAATTTCAGTGCTTGCAGAGAATACCTTACTGAAAATCGCTTGTCATTTCCTTCTGCTCCTCGTTGGGTTCGACACTCTTACTTATCGAAAGGACTACGATAGATCCCCTATACTTGTGGGTCATCAAGACTCTTTTCTGGCGCCGTTGCCAGGGAGTGAAGCGCCTTTGGTGAGTGGAATTTGGTAAGGAAAAATTTATATAGTGTGCTGAAATTTACTGTCACTTGTTACTATGGAAAATAATCCTTTGAGGGGTTTGTTCAGGGTATCTTCACCTCGACCGGAAGCACAAAGAGTTGCTCCTCAACCTACTGAACCTACTGAAAATATTTATTATGAGATTCCTTTGGGTATGATAGAGAAACTGCTAGCTAATCCTTATGCAGGAGATGGAACACTACATCCTGATTTGCATCTGATCTATGTGGATGAAGTTTGTGGATTATTTAAGCTTGCAGGTGTTCCCGAGGATGATGTCAAGAAGAAGGTCTTTCCTTTATCTTTTAAGGAGAAGGCATTGACATGGTATAGGCTATGTGATGATATTGGATCATGGAACTACAACCGATTGAAATTGGAATTTCATCAGAAGTTTTATCCTATGCATCTGGTTCATCGTGATTGGAATTATATTTATAATTTTTGGCCTCGTGAAGGAGAAAGTATCGCTCAAGATTGGGGGAGGCTTAAGTCAATGTTATATTCATGCCCTAATCATGAGCTCTCAAGAGAAATTATTATTCAGAATTTTTATGCCCGGCTTTCTCGTAATGATCAATCCATGCTCGATACTTCTTGTACTGGTTCCTTTATGAAGAAAGATATTGAATTCAAATGGGGTTTATTGGAAAGAATTAAACGCAACTCTGAAGATTGGGAACTCGACGAAGGTAAGGAGTCAGGTATAAACCTTAAGTTCGATTGTGTTAAATCTTTTATGGATACCGATGCTTTTCGTGAATTTAGCACTAAATATGGACTTGACTCTGAGATAGTAGCTTCTTTCCGTGAATCTTTTGCTGCTCATGTTGATCTCCCTAAGGAGAAGTGGTTTAAATATCATCCTCCCATTGAAGTGAAAGTAGTTGAACCTATTAAAGTTGAAGAAGAAACTATTATTTATAATGTTGATCCTGTTATTCCTGCTGCTTATATTGAGAAACCACCTTTCCCTGTTAGAATAAAGGAACATGCTAAAGCTTCAACTGTGGTTCGTAAGAGCTATGTTAGAACGCCTACACCCCCTGAACAAATTAAAGTTGAACCTAGTATTGCTATGGTTAAAGATCTCTTGGTTGATAATATTGATGGGCATGTTATTCATTTCTGTGATGAAGCTGCTAGAATTGCTAGACCTGATACTAAAGATAAACATAGACCTATTGTTGGCATGCCTGTTGTTTCTGTTAAAATAGGAGATCATTGTTATCATGGCTTATGTGATGTGGCTGCTAGTGTGAGTGCAATTCCCTTTACCTTATATCAAGAAATTATGAATGATATTGCACCAGCTGAATTAGAAGAAATTGATGTTACCATTAAGCTTGCTAATAGAGATACTATAGCACCAGTTGGGATTGTTAGAGATGTTGAAGTCTTGTGTGGGAAAATAAAATATCCTACTGATTTTCTTGTTCTTGGTTCCCCACAAGATGATTTTTGTCCCATTATATTTGGTAGACCTTTCTTGAATACTGTTAATGCTAAGATAGATTGTGAGAAAGAAACTGTTACTGTAAGCTTTGGGGATGTGTCACATGAGTTTAATTTCTCTAAATTTCGTAGACAACCCCATGATAAAGAATTGCCTAGTAAGGATGAAATTATTGGTCTTGCTTCTATTGTTGTGCCTCCTATTGATCCCTTAGAACAATATTTGCTAGACCATGAAAACGATATGCATATGAATGAAAGGAATGAAATAGATAAGATTTTCTTTGATCAGCATCCTATTTTGAAACACAACTTGCATGTTGAAATACTTGGGGATCCTCCTCCACCCAAGGGTGATCCCGTGTTTGAGCTTAAACAATTACCGGATACTCTGAAATATGCTTATCTTGATGAAAAGAAGATATATCCTGTTATTATTAGTGCTAACCTTTCAGAGCATGAGGAAAAGAGATTATTGAAAACTCTGAGGAAGCACCGTGCTGCTATTGGATATACTCTTGATGATCTTAAGGGCATTAGTCCCACTCTATGTCAGCATAAAATTAATATGGAGCCTGATGCTAAACCAGTTGTTGATCACCAACGATGGTTAAATCCTAAAATGAAAGAAGTGGTAAGAAATGAAATATTAAAGCTTCTGGAGGCAGGTATAATTTATCCTATTGCTGATAGTAGATGGGTTAGTCCCGTTCATTGTGTCCCTAAGAAGGGAGGTATTACCGTTGTTCATAATGATAAAAATGAATTGATCCCGCAAAGAATTGTTACAGGATATAGAATGGTAATTTATTTTAGGAAATTAAATAAAGCTACTAGGAAAGATCATTACCCTCTACCTTTTATTGATCAAATGCTAGAAAGACTATCCAAACACACACACTTTTGCTTTCTAGATGGTTATTCTGGTTTCTCTCAAATACCTGTGTCAAAAGAGGACCAAGAGAAGACCACTTTTACTTGTCCTTTCGGTACCTTTGCTTATAGACGTATGCCTTTTGGTTTATGCAATGCACCTGCTACCTTTCAAAGATGTATGACTGCTATATTCTCTGACTTTTGTGAAAAGATTGTTGAGGTTTTCATGGATGATTTCTCCGTTTACGGAACTTCTTTTGATGATTGCTTGAGCAACCTTGATCGAGTTTTACAGAGATGCGAAGAAACTAATCTTGTCTTGAATTGGGAGAAGTGTCACTTTATGGTTAATGAGGGTATTGTCTTGGGACACAAAATCTCCGAAAGAGGTATCGAAGTTGATAAAGCTAAAGTTGATGCTATTGAAAAAATGCCGTGTCCTACGGATATCAGAGGTATAAGAAGTTTCCTTGGTCATGCTGGTTTCTATAGGAGGTTTATTAAAGACTTCTCTAAGATTTCTTGGCCTCTCACTAATCTTTTACAAAAAGATGTTCCATTCGTTTTTGATGATGATTGTGTAGAAGCATTTGAAATCCTTAAGAAAGCCTTGATTTCTGCACCTGTTGTTCAACCACCTGATTGGAACCTACCCTTTGAAATTATGTGTGATGCTAGTGATTATGCCGTTGGTGCTGTTCTAGGACAAAGAGTTGATAAGAAATTAAATGTTATCCATTATGCTAGTAAAACTCTAGACAGTGCTCAAAGAAACTATGCTACCACTGAAAAGGAATTTTTAGTAGTTGTGTTTGCTTGTGATAAGTTTAGACCTTATATTGTTGATTCCAAAGTAACTGTTCACACTGATCATGCTGCTATTAAATACCTTATGGAAAAGAAAGATGCTAAACCTAGACTTATTAGATGGGTTCTTTTGCTACAAGAATTTGATTTGCATATTATTGATAGAAAGGGAGCTGAGAACCCCGTAGCAGGCAACTTGTCTAGGTTAGAAAATGTTCTTGATGACCCACTACCTATTGATGATAGCTTTCCTGATGAACAATTAGCTGTCATAAATGCTTCACGTAATGCTCCATGGTATGCTGATTATGCTAATTACATTGTTGCTAAATTTATACCACCTAGTTTCACATACCAACAAAAGAAAAAGTTCTTCTATGATTTAAGACATTACTTCTGGGATGATCCACACCTTTATAAAGAAGGAGTAGATGGTGTTATTAGACGTTGTGTATCTGAGCATGAACAGGAACATATCCTACACAAGTGTCACTCCGAGGCCTACGGAGGACACCACGCTGGAGATAGAACTGCACACAAGGTATTACAATCTGGTTTTTATTGGCCTACTCTCTTCAAGGATGCTCGTAAGTTTGTCTTGTCTTGTGATGAATGTCAAAGGATTGGTAATATTAGTAGACATCAGCAAATGCCTATGAATTACTCACTTGTTATTGAACCATTTGATGTTTGGGGTTTTAATTATATGGGACCTTTTCCAAAGTCCAACGGGTATACTCATATTCTAGTTGCTGTTGATTATGTTACTAAGTGGGTGAAAGCTATTCCAACTAGTAGTGCTGATCATAACACTTCTATTAAAATGCTTAAAGAAGTTATTTTCCCTAGATTTGGAGTCCCTGGATATTTAATGACTGATGGTGGTTCACACTTTATTCATGGTGCTTTCCGTAAATTGCTTGCTAAGTATGATGTTAATCATAGAATTGCATCTCCATATCATCCTCATTCTAGTGGTCAAGTAGAATTAAGCAATAGAGAAATTAAATTGATCTTGCAAAAGACTGTTAATAGATCTAGAAAGAATTGGTCTAAGAAACTTGATGATGCATTATGGGCTTATAGAAGCTGGTGAGAAGAGGTTATTTGACATTAGCTCACTTGATGAATGGAGAACCCAGGCCTATGAGAATGCCAAGTTGTTTAAAGAAAAAGTTAAGAGATGGCATGATAAAAGGATACAAAAGCGTGAATTCAATGTAGGTGACCATGTCTTGCTATACAATTCTTGTTTAAGATTTTTTGCAGGAAAACTTCTCTCTAAATGGGAAGGGCCTTACGTTATCGAGGAAGAATATCGTTCCGGTGCCATCAAGATCAACAACGCCGAAGGCACAAATACGAAGGTGGTAAACGGGCAAAGAATCAAACATTATATCTTAGGTACTCCCATAAATGTTGAAACCAATATCATCAATACCATAACTCCGGAGGAGTACATTAGGAAGACCTACCAGAACGTTTCAGACTCCGAAAAGGAATAGGTATGTGGTACGGTAAGCAAATCGACTCCAAAACTTTTCCAATAGCAACTTTTCTCCGTTTTGGAATATTTAATAAATTAGGAAAATTTAAAGTAGTCCGAAAAGTGCACGAGGAGGCGACAAGCCAGGGGGGCGCGCCCTACCCCCTGGGCGCGCCCCTGTGGCTTGTGGCCACCCCGTGTACCCTCCGGACTCCGTTTTCTTGTGGTATACTCCTTTAGGTCGGTAAAAATTCATTATATAATCTCCCAAAGGTTTTGACCTTCGTATCACAACAATATCTCATGTTTTTGTTTCGAGTTGTTTTCCGGACAGATTTAGATCGCCATGACGTCCCCAAGTGCTTCGAGGGACAAGTTCTTCGAGAAGGTCATCAACCCCTACCTTGCGGAGGTGCTGCGACACCCTCAAACCATTGAGATGCGTGAAGGGGTGCTGCACATCCGTGATGTTGAGGGGCCAAAGAAGACCGGAAGCGTGGAGACAAGGCTCGAAGCAATGGAGCAGCAAGTCTTCAAGTGCCAAGGGATGGTGGAACGTGGACTCAATGCCAATCACATGATGATCGCGGAGTTTACCCATAAGCACAAGCTGGACGCCAAGGACATCGGGGAGCACATCTTCAAGCTTTACGAGAAAATCGAGCATCTCCAAGCCCAGATCTATGACCTGCAAAACCAAAACTGTGAGTATGAATACAGATTTAAGAGAATGAGTTTGGCTGCAGATTTGAGGATCCCGGAGACTCGTTCATCTTTTTATGATGGTGAGCCTACGCCTTGGAAGACGGAGGACAAGCTTCCAACCTCATCAACAACTCCAACATCACCACCTCCGAAGAAAGACAACTAAACACATGGGTATGGGCACTCCCCTTGGCTTGTGCCAAGCTTGAGGGAGGTGCCCCGGTATCGTATCACCATCACATCTTTTACTTTTATCGTTTTTCTTAGTTCGATCCTTTTGGTTATATCTTGATCTAGTAGAATAAAGTTTTTAGTGTGATCTACTTTTGAGTTTTGCTTTATGTTCCCCCTATGTAAGCGAGTCCGAGAGTTATATAATAAAAAGTAGTTTTGAGTTGAGGGCTTTGCTTGCTTGCTATGATCTTGAGAAAAAGAAATAGAAATAAGTATAGAATAAAAGCAAAGAGTATATATGATGATCTTATGGGGAGTGATGACTTCACATATAAGAAGTATGTCGATTGAAATTTGTTGTGAGTTGACAAACATAGCGATTGGTCATTGCTGCAATTAAAAGGAAGTAATAAAGAAAGAGAGGTTCACATATAAATATATTATTTTGGACATCTTTTATGATTGTGAGTTCTCATTAAAATATTATATGCTAAGAAGTTGATGTTGGACAAGGAAGACAACATAATGGGTTATGTTTGCTTATTTCTGAATAGAAGTTATATGGTTATAGATCCTTTAACATGTGACGCTTGCTTCCACCCCATATTAGCCAAAACTTCCGCACCAAGTAGAGATACTACTTGTGCATCCAAACACCCTCAACCCAGTTTTGCCATGAGAGTCCACCATACCTACCTATGGATTGAGTAAGATCCTTCGAGTAAGTTGTCATCGGTGCAAGCAATAAAATTGCTCTCTAAATATGTATGATCTATTAGTGTGAGGAAAATAAACTTTATATGAACCTGTGATATGGAAGAAATAAAAGCGACAGACTGCAGAATAAAGTTCTTTATCACAAGCGGCAATATAAAGTGACGTTCTTTTGCATTAAGAGATTGTGCATCCAACTATAAAAGCGCATGACAACCTCTGCTTCCCTCTGCGAAGGGCCTATCTGTTACTTTTACTTTCTAGTACTTACCTTTATGCAAGAGTCATGGTGATCTTCACCACTTCCTATATTTCGCCTTTCTCTCTTGGCAAGCGGCATGTGTTGGGGAATGATCTAGATACATATATCCACTCGGATGTGGGTGATCATGAGTTATTTCTGTTGACATTACCCTTGAGGTAAATAGTTGGGAGGCAAAACTATAAGCCCCTATCTTTCTCTGTGTCCAATTGAAGCTTTGACCTCATAAGTACCGCGTGAGTGTTAGCAATTATGAAAGACTAAAAGATGATTGAGTATGTGGATTTGCTTTACAAGCTCTTATATTGACTCTTTCCGATGTTATGATAAATTGCAATTGCTTCAATGACTGAGATCATAGTTTGTTGGTTCTCAATAGAGTTCTTGATTCATACTTTACCTTGTGAATGAATTGTTACTCTAGTATAAGAAATTATATATCAATAAGTATTGATGTTCTAAAGATGATCATGATGCTCTCATGTCTGTATTTTATTTTATCGACACCTCTATCTCTAAACATGTGGACATATTTATCGATTTCGGCTTTCGCTTGAGGACAAGCGAGGTCTAAGCTTGGGGGAGTTGATACGTCCATTTTGCATCATGCTTTTATATTGATATTTATTGCATTATGGGCTGTTATTACACAATACGGTACAATACTTATGCCTTTTCTCTCTTATTTTACAAGGTTTACATGAAGAGGGGGAATGCCGGCAGATGGAATTCTGGACTGGAAAAGGAGCAAATATGAGAGACCTATTCTGCACAACTCCAAAAGTCCTGAAAAGTTACGGAGAATTATTTTGGAATATATAAAAAATATTGGGCAAAAGAAATACCAGAGGGGACCCACCAGGAGGCCACAAGCCTGGGGGGCGCGCCCTACCCCCCAAGGCGTGCCCCTGTGGCTTGTGGGCCCCCTGGCAGCCCTCCGGTGCCCATCTTCTGCTATATGGAGGATTTTGACCTGAAAAAAATCATAAGAGAGCTTTCGGGACGAAGCGCCGCCGTCTCGAGGCGGAACTTGGGCAAAACCAATCTAGGGCTCCGGCGGAGCTGTTCTGCCGGGGAAACTTCCCTCCCGGAGGGGGAAATCGAAGCCATCGTCATCACCAACGATCCTCTCATCGAGAGGGGGTCAATCTCCATCAACATCTTCACCAGCACCATCTCCTCTCCAAACCCTAGTTCATCTCTTGTATCCGATCTTTGTTTCTAAACCTCAGATTGGTACCTGTGGGTTGCTAGTAGTGTTGATTACTCCTAGTAGTTGATGCTAGTTGGTTTATTCGGTGGAAGATCATATGTTCAGATCCTTAATGATAATTAATACTCCTCTGATTATGAACATGAATATGCTTTGTGAGTAGTTACGTTTGTTCCTGAGGACATGGGATAAGTCTTGTTATAAGTAATCATGTGAATTTGGTATTCGTTCGATATTTTGATGAGATGTATGTTGTCTCTCCTCTAGTGGTGTTATGTGAACGTCGACTACATGACACTTCACCATTATTTGGGCCTAGGGGAAGGCATTGGGAAGTAATAAGTAGATGATGGGTTGCTAGAGTGACAGAAGCTTAAACCCTAGTTTATGCGTTGCTTCGTAAGGGGCTGATTTGGATCCATATGTTTCATGCTATGGTTAGATTTATCTTAATTCTTCTTTCGTAGTTGCGGATGCTTGTGAGAGAGGTTAATCATAAGTGGGAGGCTTGTCCAAGTAAGGGCAGCACCCAAGCATCGGTCCACCCACATATCAAATTATCAAAGTAACGAACGCGAATCATATGAGCATGATGAAAACTAGCTTGACAGAAATTCCCATGTGTCCTCGGGAGCGCTTTGCTTTATATAAGAGTTTGTCCAGGCTTGTCCTTTGCTACAAAAAAGATTGGGCCACCTTGCTGCACCTTTGCTACATTTGTTACTCGCTACCCGTTACGAATTATCTTATCACAAAACTATCTGTTACCGATAATTTCAGTGCTTGCAGAGAATACCTTACTGAAAACCGCTTGTCATTTCCTTCTGCTCCTCGTTGGGTTCGACACTCTTACTTATCGAAAGGACTACGATAGATCCCCTATACTTGTGGGTCATCAATGACGTTTGGTGTCTTGCATTGGTTGACTGATACAACTACTAGGTGTTTGGTTGTATACATTGAATATGCTTAAGAGCTATCACCTATACATAACACACCGAGTTACACTAGAGTCCTCGGCGACTGCGGTGGAGGTGGTCGTGGCACCGCAGCCGCCACGACGAGCATGGAGTCGCATGTGACTGACCCCCTTGGCGGCGCGACAAACTAGTTTCTAGCGTTGTCGTCGCAGAGAAATTAAAGTTCGTGCGGAGAGACGAATAGGAGGGCGCTGAGGGCTGAGGCAGAGGACGGTGGAGGATAAATGTTGTGCGGGCACATCACGGCGTCAGTGTAGTAAGACGCGGGAGAGAAGGCCAACAGGAACGACGCTGACGACTGTAGTAGGATGCACACGAGGATGCCAAGAGAAATGACACCGACGATTGCGCCAGTGTAGCAGGACGTGGCAGAGAAGGTCGAGACGAACGACGCCAATGGCGATGCTGGTGCAGCAGGACGCTGTAGAGGAGGCCGAGAGGAACAACGCCGGTTGGGCGTTAGTGTAAATGGACGTGAGATATGAGGCCGAGAGGAACGATTGGAATGGACTAGGTTAAGGAGATTAAGGAGTGTCATTTAACATACCACACACATGCATATGTGCAATCACGAGAAAGTTGTAGATCTACTCATACACGATCGTCGAAACAAAAAAGGGCAACACGAAAATCGTGTGAAACTGTGAAATGAAGATATTGGTTAGAAGAAATTTCAAATGATCGACCGTGCGCAACAAATTTGACAAAAATTGTCCAAAATAGCTCCAAATATGAACACAAAATTGAGCATATGGTCGATGAAACTACGAGCCGATCATATGAATGGAACAACAACATTGATGTGCATCTTTTTCATGTAGAACTTATCTCGAATCGGAACCATTGTGTAGATTAGGAGGTGAATATTAAGGTAAGATTATAATGGAACACGTGCAAACTCACGTACAGGGTGTACCCAACCTACAAGAGCTCATATGTAGCTGCACCAGGAGAGTCATCCACGTGCGCTCTTTTGTATCACTCGAGCCTGGCTCGCTGAAAACAGCCAAATCGAGCGTTCCCAGCGATGTAGGCCCAAAGGGGCTTCAAAGTACGTGCAATGCATGCCCAAAGGTGAACCCAGAAAACCAAATAGGTTAATTTCATCATGCGCAGGCCTGGTTGAGGGTAATGCAGCCTACCAAACACGTCATTAATGAATAGCTTTATCACTCCTCCGCCCCATGACCTTGTAGGATCAGACCTTTGCATTTTGCTCTTTCATTCAGTTTCGCTCAAAATGACGTGCGATAAGAACTCCATTAGGATGATGCTTTCCGTAGAGGGGCAGCTAACATTAGTTTCTACCAGCAAAAGACTTTGTGTGTTGTAATGGAAGAAAAAGATACCACACCTTCCTAATCCAATAATCATGACTCAAGACCCTAATAGGCTTGCGTCCTTTATTCCAACACATGACATCCCATTTGTGTTGTCACTTATCCTTGTTTTCACCATCACCGACGACGGCCTTAGTGCTTACACAGTCACAATGCGTTTGATTGTTGTCAATCCTAAGTTATCTCTCTTGGCATATGATGAAAAAATTGCTTTTTCCGCGAGGTTTTGCCGAGACGCGCATATGTGGTTATAGATGATTTCTTTCGTCTTCAATCATAATTTTGCTGAGGTGTTAATTTCCAATCAAGATCAGCGTCGGTATGAAAGGAATACTGATCATGTGCTATTAATTAAGGTTGCACCCTAATTAGCATTTTAAAAAAGGACAACAAGTAAAATAACATCATATATAGATTCTAACATTTTTCTAATCAAATTTTATACATAACATGTTAAATTTGGAGTTATGGTTTAAAGGATATGAATGTTTTTTAAAGTATTTGATATGTACTATGAAATGATTTACGAAAATTCGCCCACCGAGTGCCGACAATGTTCAACGGTTGGATGCATATAAGGGCTTTGCTCCGCTGCCAGGTTGCCTACCATCCGGGTAGCTTAGCCGGCAGGGCGAAGCTATCAAGTAGGTACAAAGAGGATGGGACATGGTGATGGTGTCCTAGATAAGGGGGGTACTAACCACGTCGCCCCCAAGCATGGGCTGGGCAGAAGACCCCCAAACTATCAGCCAAGTGGGCCACTTTTGTCAGGTCCCATGACGTACTCAACATCGAATCTTCTGAAGACTTGGTGCACACTCCAAGGCACGATGTAATCTCGACATGTTTATCCCCGATGTAACCGACCTAGGTGTAAACCTAGGTACCCCCGGTGTCTATATAAGTTGAGGGGTTTAGACCGTAGAGGTAGATTCATTGACACATACTATCACAAGGTAGATCAACTTGTACTCTGTACCCCATCCACAATCAATACAATACAATACAAGCATGACATAGGGTTTTACCTCTTCGAGAGGGCCTGCACCTGGGTAAAGGTCGTGTCTCTTCTTCATCCCGTTACCATCGCGCCAAGATCACCAGCTCGGGACCCCCTATCCGAGATCTGCCGGATTTAACTCCGTCATTGGTGGCCCGTACATTTCCCTCTGTATGGTCAAAACGGCTCGATGGCTCACCTTCATATCGACTAAAAGCAAAATGCCATGGACCTGGAAATTTACATGACACGGTTTTTGCAAGTAATAGTTCTCCTGTGTGAGAAGGAATAAAACATAGCCTAGAACTTTTGAAGAAAGGTATGATGTCAAGGATTGGTAATGGAAACATGTGAGAGTTTGGCGAGACCCATGGATACCTAGAAGGGGACCACGTCCAGCATTTGATCAAAAAAGGTAATTGTCGGTTCACTAGGGTGGAACAACTCCTCCTGTCAGATGGATCTTGGAATGAAAAGAGGTTGAATGGGCACTTCATTGCGGCGGATATAGGGGAAATTTGAAAATAAAAGTATCGCCTGAGATCATTGAAGATTTTCCAACATGGCATCTGAGCAAAGATGGACGGTTTAGTATGGAGCGCATGCCACCTTGCTGTTACACATCATATCCAACAACAAGGTGGGGAGGCAATGAGTACACGGTTAGATGGTGAGCGTCAAGTGTGACACATGTTTTGGAAAATAGATGTGCCGCACAAGGTTAGGATGTGCACATGGAAATTATTAAGGGGAGACCTACCCACACGTCAAGTTAAAAAGCATAGACATCTGGAGGTCATTGACTAGTTCCATATGTGTGGATACAGAATTGAGGACAACTTCGACGCGGTTGGGCGAGGTTTGTGCGATCACAACAAAGGAGACAATACTTAAAACTAGGGATGAATGACTATTTGACTTGTTGGTTACGCTTACGGATGTGGAACGGGCGAGCGTCATGATGATCATATGGAGGAATTGGCAAATTCGAAATGATACCTTGCATGATAAGGCCCAAGTTGAAGCAACACCGAAGTTCCTGCTAATCCATGTTTCAGCATTTGGAGCAAATCAAACTCAACGATGACAGACACATGGTGAAAGGAAAGGGACTAGCTTTTATGGAGGATACCATGACCAGGAAAGCACACATGCAACCTCCAAAAGAGTAGATACCATGGCCTCCATTGCATGCAGGCTGGCTTGTTGTTTCCACACATACATTGTTTGGAACATGTGATAACGGGGTTGGTGCGACTTTGTTAGCAGGAGATAGCAATGGTGGGCATGTGCTCGCGGTCTGCCGGTACATCCCACAATGTTTTTTTTAAAGTAACATCCCACAATGTGTTGATGCCTTTAAAGCCGAGATGATGGCAGTCACATAGAAGGAGTCAAATTGGCATTGCCTTGCCGCTTATCATTCACACTCGTTTTATTTCTGAAGTGAGGGTGTTGAAGAAGATTGGACAGAACAAGTCATACGTAAGGCATTTGATAGATGTTGAGATAGAAGGAGCATTGCTTATGTATGCCGATTGTTTGCAGAATAAGATGCATATCGACTAGTCTATATGTCGAAAACAGAGTATCGAACCGAATTGTGGTTTCACGATGGCCCCGAGGCTCTGAGTTGCCTGCTGGTTAGCTATTGTTAATCCTATCATTGATAATAAGTAGGATAATTCTATCTTTGATAATAATCAATAAAGCTCCTTTTCCACACACACAAAAAGGATAATTATATTTTTCAGGGACAACCAAATAGACGTCGCCACAATAGGAGAGTAGGACTAGCAGAAGGGACGCAGCTGTTCTGCTCCCGAGCTCATGTGAGCTCGGGTGAACAGTAAATTCGAAAAAATAGTAAAAAAAAATCAAAAAAATCTGATTTTTTTTGTTAGAAACATTGATGTAGCTTTTTTGGAGCATCGATTTTGTTTTTTTGCCACATTTTCCACGAATGTCATCTAGTGATGAAATTTTGCACGCATGTGAAAAAAACATCAATGTTTCTAACAAAAAAAAATCAGATTTTTTTGATTTTTTTTACTATTTTTTTCGATTTTACTGTTCACCCGAGCTCATGTGAGCTCGGGAGCAAAAGAGCACTTTCGTAGCAGAAGGCTGCACTATCGATCCGAGAAGGATTAATAAGCGTACTACTATAAAAGGGTCCAAAAAGGCCGAGATAGTGGTGTCACGAAGCATCCGGTTGGGGAGCCTGGCACGTGCCGACCACGTGCCCCGCGAAATCGCCGCACGCACCTCACCGTCGCGGCGTAAACTCGCACAGAAACGCATCTCGATGTCCGCCCACGCCGGCTCCGGCGCCGCGGGAGACGCCGGCGCGGCCCGAGCCGACGATGAGGCGCGCGCCCTCCTCCCCGCCTCGGCGCCCGGGGGCGACCACGGCGACGGCGGCAGCTGCAGCGGCGGCGAGGAGGAGGAGGAGGACCTCGAGGAGCGCGCGTTCGAGGCGTCCGAGAAGGTCATCGTCTCCATCTCGGACGACCCGGACGCGGACGCCGACCTGGAGGCGCAGCTCGCCTCGTCCTCGGGCTCGCCACCCTTCTCGTGGCGGAAGCTCTGGCTCTTCACGGGGCCCGGCTTCCTGATGAGCATCGCGTTCTTGGACCCGGGCAACCTCGAGGGGGACCTCCAGGCCGGTGCCGCGGCCGGGGACACGCTGCTGTGGCTGCTCATGTGGGCCACCGCCATGGGCCTCCTCGTGCAGCTCCTCGCCGCGCGCCTCGGGGTCGCCACCGGCCGGCACCTCGCCGAGCTCTGCCGCGACGAGTACCCCGACTGGGCGCGCCGCGCGCTCTGGCTCATGGCCGAGGTCGCCATGGTCGGCGCTGACATCCAGGAGGTCATTGGAAGCGCGATCGCCATCAAGATCCTTAGCAATGGGTATCTGCCGCTCTGGGCCGGCGTTGTCATCACCGCCTTGGATTGGTGAGTTTGGACCTCTCTCATTGGCTGTTGAATTTTTTTATTTGCAATTGGAGTAATTTGATTGTAGACAAGGTGCTGAATCACAGAGTAGTTCCAAAATAAGTTGCTTTTTGTCTAATCAGCATTAGGGATTTTACCAAAAGATAAGAAACTGGAAAAGTGATTTTTGTCCCAGTCGTTGCTAGAATGCTAGTGACATTTGGGCGAGGTTTTAGTGTTAGATCTCAGTTAGTTATTTGCTTACTGTCACTGCTTATGGTAGCGTCACATTAGTTTGAGGACCCAGCATGGTTAGGTGTTGGTTTGGTGCAGATTTGATTGTAAATCATGATGCACACTTGCTTTAATTCTCAGCTACAGGATTGCTTGATCTTTTTTGTTGAGGTTGTACTACCAGCGAAGTGACAAGTGATGATGTACATTTGGCCTACTTTTAATTCACTCTGCCCTATGATATATGAGGGTTGCAGTCTTGCAGACATTTACCTTCCTTGACAAGAATCAGCAAAATTTTAATTAGACGTTTCAAGTTTGAATTTTAATTCGTTTTCTGCTTAGCAACTACAGAAACTGGAATTTTCTGAACCCTTGCGGTGAAAAGATCAGAGAGGCTTGTTATGCGATTGATTGGCACTTGGTTTTATTTAAAACTTAGAATCACATTGGTGGTTAGGGATGTCTGGCATGGATAAACACCGAACCAAGTAGTGTTCACTTTTCCTGAATAGTGGCTCACTTACCGGTGACGAGTCCTGGCAACTTTATTTGTGACCTCCTTGTTAGATTTTGTTCCCTACAACGTTTTGTTGTGCTCTTCTCATCCTGAGATATTGTGGCATGAGTGTACTGTATGATTTTCTTGACCTCTGGTTATAAAGCGAAGGTTTATACTGGCTTTTGCACGATGAATTAATGCTGCTGACATATGCATACTTTATTTTATTTCACAAGAGTTAGATGTTGGGAACCTTGTATCCAAAAGTATGCTTCTTAGCCTCTGCTTAAAATTCTGTGATTCTTTATGTTAATTTAATGCTTTTGACAGGAGTTGGATTCTGTGAACTTTTATTTGCATCTCATTCCGAAGTTCTACGGATGGTCCTTGAATTGCATATTAATAGTGACATACACTTTTTCCAAATGGACACAAACTCACAATTTAGAACTAATCATTTGTTTATAATATTAAGTACAACTGATATTGTTATCTGAATTTATACCTTCGCTTTGGGCCTGGATAAGGCTAACATCACTGTACTTTGCATGTTTTGTCACATGCCTTTAGTACGTCTATTTATATAATCTAAGGCTAGAAAGCTATGTAGCTATATTTTGTGAATCATCAACTTACCTCGTTATTACCTTTTGTCAGTTTCATTTTCCTTTCTCTTGAGAACTATGGTGTGAGGAAACTGGAAGCTGTATTTGCAGTTTTGATTGCAACGATGGCAGTGTCCTTTGCATGGATGTTCACTGATACCAAGCCTAATGGGAAGGACCTGTTAATTGGTAAGGATCTCACAGATTAGCCTTCGATGCTTTAACTTGTCCCATATACTCCTGTCCATTGATCATGCCTAATTTATAAACAGGTATTTTGGTTCCAAAATTGAGCTCTAAGACAATAAGACAAGCAGTTGGAGTTGTTGGCTGTGTTATTATGCCCCACAACGTGTTCCTCCATTCAGCGCTTGTACAATCGAGAAAAATAGACCCAAAAAAGGAGTACCAAGTCCGTGAAGCATTGAGATACTACTCAATAGAGTCAACCGTCGCATTGGCTATATCCTTCATGATAAATCTCTTTGTCACAACTGTTTTCGCTAAAGGATTCTATGGTAGTAAAGAAGCTGGCAGTATCGGCCTCGAAAACGCTGGGCAATATCTACAAGAGAAGTTTGGTGGGGGCTTTTTACCTATCCTCTACATTTGGGGGATTGGGCTATTAGCGGCCGGCCAGAGTAGCACAATAACAGGAACTTATGCTGGACAGTTTATAATGGGTGGGTTCCTAAATTTGAGGTTAAAGAAATGGCTCAGGGCGCTGATCACCAGAAGCTTCGCAATTGTGCCGACTATAATTGTGGCTCTGTTCTTCGATTCATCTGATGCACTAGATGTTCTAAATGAGTGGCTCAATGTGCTTCAATCAATTCAAATTCCTTTTGCACTGATTCCTCTGATAACCTTGGTATCCAAGGAGCAAGTCATGGGAGTTTTTAGAATAGGTCGTAAAATGCAAGTAAGTCCTTCCTTAACCTCAGATCTAATCCTTCTCCTGTTTTTTTCTTCATAATTGTGCGCCTTTATTTTGTGGATGCTCAGATGTTCTGTGTGAAAGCATTTACCTAGCCACACGATATTCTCTGGAGGGATGTATGTTTTAAGATTATTCATGTGCAGGTCTGTTTCTAGGTTAAAAATGCTGGCACATTCGCTTGCAAATAATTGCAGTACTGTACCCAGTGTTCCATGGTGGAAATTGTAGAGCCTAGTTGTGGTATTTTCTGGTTCACGATTCTAGATTTTGCTGCAATCCATATGTAGGTGCATGCTTTGACAAAACCCTCTGGCCTAAATTCATAAGCCACTGGTTTATATATTTAGTTAATATAAGTGACCACTATTTTCTCCCCAGTGTTTATTTGTTCTTGTAGGACTTGTATTAGACAAATCTATACTAAAATCAACATTTGCACAACCTTGTAATGTGATCACCTGAACATTATTTTCTCTAGCCCCTCTGTTTAAATTTCGCATTGTTCAAGATGATGGCGTTCTCACCATGTTTGGGCATCTCTATGCAGGCTGTAACCTGGACAGTGGCTGCACTATTGATCACAATCAACGGCTATCTCTTGGTTGACTTCTTCTCGTCTGAAATACGAGGTCCATTGTACGGCTCGGTTCTCTGCGTGGCAGTACTTGCCTACGCCTCATTCGTATTGTACCTCATTCTGCGGGGCACCGAAATCTCCAACCAGATGATCGTGGCGATACGCAAGAGGTTGTCATGACAGCTGTAACAAAATTTTGCTCTCTTATTACACAACCATAACCTCTCAACCTATAGAAGGCTTCTCTTCTGAGAACAGATACCGGGGATCTACAGTGTACAGTGACATTTGAGTTGTTGCAATAGACCCGAACCGCTGTTGAATTTGGTTGTAGCTCTCTGACTCGTCCGGAAGGCGAAACATTTACAGGGCAGTGAATTGGTGATGCTGCTGAACAGCTTCGCGTTCATTCCTTTTATCTAATTCTTTATTTGTCGGCGAACTAAAGCGTAGAGAAAGAGAAGAGTAGAAGAGGAAGAAAGCAGTGTAATCTTATATCCTTCATCTGTACATGAAACCATTTCTATCTGGACAGTGAATGTGTTGACCCAATTCTGACTATTGTTTGTACGAATGTCTCCATGATATGTTATTTGTACTGATACTTTGGTGCTGGAATGTGCTATATTGTCCTTGAACTATAATATAAACATGTTTCTTCTTGTTAATTAATGCAATGATATTGGAAGCTTTCGCTGTCTCTTGACGAAAATAAGACATGATACTTTGATGCCTGGTGGGAATTTATTCCTGAAACTGTCATACTGCCACAGTGGAGGATGGCGATGAACCAAATAAATACACAAAAATCGGCATGTAGAGGCCATCAGGATCATGGAACAACACGGTCAGGTGGACAAGATCAGTGCCCTACGATGCATGCCTTGATGATGAACATGATCCAAAGCCTGCGCTTCACTGATGAACATCATCCAGCACGGTCAGCCTGCGCTCCACTGATGTTGCGTGCCTTGCTGATGAACACCATCCAAAGCAAAGATTAACAGGGCCACATCCTGTCAGCTTCAGAGAGAAGAGAACCTGCTGTTGTTTGTATCAGTAAAATAGCGTTCTCTGCGACCAACCAAAGTGAGAGGCACAAACTCTCAACAGCTAGAGGATTCCACACATTTTTGCCTCACCCTTGGACATCTCATCTCTCTAGCTGCCTACCACATGGCATATGTGGTAAGCTATAAGAAAAAATCTCTCTGGCTGCCTAGCTTGAGCACATAACTCTTGTAACAGGTAGGCTTGTAGCAGACTCGCACACGTATATGGTTTTGCTTCTCGGAAAAGAAAAGAAAAACACGTTTTTTTTTTCCGTTCCTCAAGAGGCACGGTTTTGCTTCCGCGAGAGGCACGGCTGTGGCTCTCGGAAAGGAAAAAAATGCGGTTTTTTCGTTCCTCGAGAGGCATGGTTTTTCTTTCCCGAGAGGTACGGATTTGCTTCCGCGAGAGGCACGGCCGTGCCTTTCGGAAAAAGGAAAAAACACGTTTTTTTCCTTCCACGAGATGCACAATTTTGTTTCCTCGAGAGGCACGGTCGTGCCTCTCGGAAAACAAAAAAAAACACGTTTTCTTTTTCTTTTCTTTTCGCGTGAGGCATAATTTTTTCATCCGATTTTTTTCATCTGTTTTTTAGTAAAAGAAAAGTTCATCAAAACCTATCAATATGGGATCTAATTTTGAAGATCTCGACGCGAGGAATCCAACGATGAAATTGTTTGAGATTTGGACGCACGGTTTAAGAGATAAAACGTTTCGAAATAACAGATATACGAAAAAAAGAAAAATCTAAGGTTGCGACAAGTGGCAGACATGCAGTGCGTCACTTATCACAACCTAAAAAGATGAAAGTGATCTTTGAAAAAAGTACTCTTCAATTAATGATTTCGATATAAAGTTTGGTTTCAGTCCTGAAAAAAATCTCGCTGCGTTAAACAATGAGTAAACACACATGGCGCAACGTCATGGGCCTGACACAATAGGAGGGGTGGGGGAGTGATTTCTTTTCTCGGTTTTCAATAGTGGTTTTCCGCTCCGATTTTTGCTGTCTTGAGTTTCATATACTGATCCAGGTCTCTGGTTTTTTCGACGTGGTTCACTTTGTTTGTACTTCTTTTATTTTTCGGTTTTGTCAATTTTTATAAAGGTCCAGAGTTTTTTTGTAAAATACATATGAAAATTTCAAAATGTTCACATTTCAAAAAAAAATAATCATGTTTTTCCAAAAAATATTCACAATAAGTAAAATATGCTCAGTATTGTTTTAAATGTTTATATTTTCTTGAGAGACCCACACGAAAACCCATGAAACCGAAAGACCAGATAAAAGACGCTAGAAACAAATTAGCGACAACATGGCCGACCCATATATCCATCGATGGGTGTGTCCTCCCGACATTTTGACGCACAAAGCGTCGCATAGGGACTCCCATTCGGCTTGTTTGCTGCTCTGGAGTAAATAGCATAAAACTACTATAATTCAGGCTAGGGTTTCAAAAAACTATCAGATTTATTTTTTCGCTCATAACTACCAACTCAAGGGCTGGCTGTTTCGAAAAACCCCAAATGGCAGTAGTTAAAAAATTAAACCAGTTTATAACATATCGGGTTCGCACCTAAACGATCCGTCTATTTGACCGTTAACTGACATATGGGGCCCACATGTCAGTGTCTCTTTCTATTTTCTTCACTACTCCCTGCCTCCCTTCTTCCCAGGAGGGTGACGGAGCGCCGTCCGCCTCTCCTTCCACCAACGTCGGTCGCCCCTGCTTCCACCTCGTCGGCGGCGCCGGATGACTGCTCCTCCGCCTCCACTACTGCCTCCTCTCCTCGGAACCTCTTCTCCTCCTTGTGGCCTACAACCCAACGCGCCGCCCGCCTCGGCCTGCAACCATGGCGCCCGACGTGCCGCCTTCCACGGAGCCATGGCGCTACCGGCCAGAGGTGCAGCCCCGCATTGCCGGCCAACCCCAGCAGCCACCGCTCATGCAGGGTCCAGGCGGAGGTGGGTTGCGGCTACGGGTGGCACGGGTGGCTAACTCCGGCCTCCCTGGATGGGGTCCTCCATGGCGGCGTCCAGTAGGGCGACAGAGTTGTCCATCCCCACCCCGCGAGATGGAAGGGAGCTCCGCGACGGCGCCATGGCTGCTGACCGGCGACCATGGCTGCGGGCGCACAGCCACGGGAGGGACCTGATTTTTTTTAAGTTTACATGGACCCGATTGCGTTTGTTTAAAAAGTTTGCATGGACCCGATGGTGTTTCTTAAATGTTTACAAGGACCTGATTGTGATTTTTAGATGTTTGCAGGGACCCAATTGATTTTTTAAATATTTACAGGGACCCAGTTGTTGTTTTATGAGGAAGAGACACTCACATGTGGGCCCCACATGTCAGTTAACGGTCAAATAGACGGATCGTTTATGTGCGGGCCCGATCTGTTATAAACCGGTTTAATTTTTTAACAACTGCCATTTGGGGTTTTTCGAAACAACCGGCCCTTGAGTTGGTAGTTATCAGCGAAAAAATAAATCCGATAGTTTTTTGAAACCCTAGCCTGAATTATAGTAGTTTTATGCATTTTCTCGCTGTTCTGGGACGTCTTCATAAGGACCTTCTAACTTGGGCTTCTTGACTCTAAAAAGAAGTTGGCGTGGCTTTCTCGCTTCATGCCAGCTTAGTTTCACGAGCCACTAACCCCTAAAAAAAGTTCCATGAGCCACTAGCTTGGCTTTGTTACATGCTGTTGCACGCACGATGTGAGTCGTTCGAAAGTTTGCGGGCAAATTTCGTTCCCCCAAATTTTGTATCTTGCAGATGATTGCTGAACATGCTAGTCTTATCACGGCGTAACACATTATATCTCAGCGCACCTCGGGCGATTCCGGAGTGAGGCAAACCTTTATTCATACTGTGACTCTCAAGAGCGAAAATTGTGAGATTTCGGCTGCGATACCATGGCCGTGGCCCGTGGACCGCTTCATCGAAAGGCTAAGATACTAGGAAAACATGGCCAGTATTTCAATCCTGCTGAGTGCCGGCGAGGAGTGCATCGCTAAGGATGTTCATCTTTGATGTTCTTCCCGCCGAAGCAGAAAGATACTCTGTTAAAACGCACTACGTACTCCTGAGTCTTTCTGTCTGGTCAAATGCATAGCTACGACCACGATGCACCGAACGATCGCGACAAATTGGCATGCCGAAACCCGTGCGACCTCATCACAAAACGCGCTGCAGCTAGTCGCCAAGGCAAGGCAAGCGTCAGGTCGATGCGGTAGCCAGCCGCTGCATGCATTGCGTGCGAGCTAATTTGGCCTTTTAACGGCCAGTATCCCTGTCCGGTAGCCATCGGAAGGGACCTAAACCAAATTAAACACTAGCCTCTGCCAAGATCGGTCCGATAAGCCGATAACGTACGGCCTTGGAGTTGGACACCGGTACGTGATCCGTAGCGGCTAGCGCCGATGCAGCCATGCAGGCGTTTACCAGCCCTAGCTATATATGCGTGCCTGTCGGGCGTCCGTCCGTTCAGAGAGCGGCATAGCTAGACTAGCCTACGGGCGACACTGTGCTGATGACAGCCATATGCATGCATGTTATGCTATGCTTAGGCTTTGCAATTTGCATCAGGTAGTACGCGAGAGGCGAGATGCATGCATGCATGCTCAAGCTTCTTGTTTGGCGTTGCACGCCGTTTCCTTTTCCCTCCCTGGCTCTTGCCCTTGTTTCGATGTTGGCAGCATGGCCGCTTGGCCAGGCTTGCAATCGAGTGTGTGACGTACCAGTGCGCATCTCAATCGATGCTTGCAGCCTTGTTTGGCTTAATTTGTCCTGGTCTGACTGAATTTAGCATACACATATTTGTCTTCTACCTAATTAAGAGTATATGATAGTACTAGCATACTATATCTTAATCTTGTTGTTTCGTAGAAATGTATTTATTTTAGCTTAAGTACTCCCTCTATCCATATATATGGGGCGTGCTACGCGTCCGCCGGCTGATCTTTTTAAAAGATCGGCCAGGTCACGAGACGTCCGATTGTATGGTGTGAGTCGCCTGATCGTTTCTCTTCATTTTTTCGCAACAAGAACCTTGTTGCAAACCTTCTTTGCAACAGAACCTTTGTTGCAAAAACATCTTCGGTCGCTTCTTGTCTCTTCTTTGTATTCCTGCAACAAGATCCTTGTTGCAAAATTTACACATCTTCTCTGTATTCCTGCAACAAGGCCCTTGTTGCAAAAAAAAAAATTGCAACAGAGGTGATGTTGCGTAGCATCTCCGGCCTCTTCTTTGTATTCCTGCAACAAGACCCTTGTTACAATTTTTTTTTTGCAACAGAGGTGATGTTGCAAACAGCGACGCATCCCCCACATCGCCTCTGTTGTGGTCGCAGTGGCGCATCCCCGCAGCACTGGTCGCAGCACAACACCGGCGACCCCCTGTTGCGCTCGCAGCAACGCATCCCCGCAACACCTTAGGCAGCCCAACACTTGCGACCCTCTGCAGCAGCCCCGTCACAGCGCCGACGACCTCTGCAGCAGCTCGTCATCAGGTGTCCCGCCTGTCGCCGTGGGGCTGCATCGCAACAATCGGGTAGGAAGGGGATGGCGCTAAGGAAGAAAAAAGAAGAGGAATCCATGGGAGAAGCTGCCTTGTCATCGCAGCCTTTGCCGAGGCACCCTGCAGTTGCACGGCGTGCTAGCCATCGGAGTAGGAAGAGAAAAAAGGGGGAGAGAGTGCTGATGGATAGAGACGAGTGGACATGAGAAAACGAGATAAGAAGATAAGGTCTCGAGAAGCTTCTGCCACCGTTCAACCTGCCCATTACGTGGCCGTCCGATAAAAACGATCCAACGACGCGTTGCGTGGCGGATGGAAGCACGCGATCCGCCGGCTGAAACGAAACGTTTCCATATATATATATATATATATATATATATATATATATATATATATATATATATATATATATATATATATATATATATATATATAGGGTCTAATGCGTTTTTCGAGACTAACTTTGACCACATGTTAAAGTAATAATATATGACATGCAAGCTACACAAAGCATACCGTTAAATTCGTAAGTAAAAGTAGTTTCCAATGATATAAGTTTCACATTATACATCTCATACACTATTAATTTTACCAATAATCAAAGATGGTCTCGGAAACGAATTAGGCCCTATTTATATGGATAGAGGGGGTAGCAATCATCTACGTTTACATAATATATTAGGCCAAACATGGATCGTCATATATGCAACAAGATGAGAGGTTTATGTGGACATGAAAGTTTGGTTGCTGGGTGTATATATACACCCTATATGCAAAATAAAAATAGTAATTAAATAAAAAGTCAAAATTTTCTGAAAATATTTTTGAAATAAACTTGACCTTTTATTGTACTCATAAAAAATCCATGACAGAATAACCCCCGTTGACTTCAGGGCCCGGATTAGCAAGTTCTGGCTGTAGAAAAATCAGAATCCAAAAAGTTTTGTTCCACGTGGCTACATCGGTCCGACGGAGGAGACGAGCTTTGGACCGCCGGATTTCCGAACGAGTCCGCGTGGGACCCATCGTCAGGCCGACGTGGCGGGCGCGCCCGGGCTCCCCCATATCTGCCTCATATTTGGGCTGGATATGGGGGTGTCGGTCAGTCCGGACGTTTGAGGCCGGTTTGAGAGGCACGTCTGGGCCGCATTTTCGTGACCGGTCAATGACCGGGCGGCCTGCCCGGACGTTTGAGACGTGTTTGATGGGTCTGGTTGTAGATGGTCTTAGGAGGGTATGATTATTGCCAATGTGATTACACATAGGTCAAGGTTCTAACTTAATTTACTCATCTCGGATCAAATCTTGGTTGATGGTGTAAGTAGATTGGATCGTGTATTATATATTGGTTTATTTATTTTAGTTTCCATTTTCATCTATATAGAGTAATAGAAAATATATTGATATATGAAGTTGATTTCACGTTGCGCCTGCAATGAGCTGCAGCAAGCCTATTTCGTACTCCCTCCGTCCGGGTTTATTAGGCCTCCTTATATTTCGGGTCCAACTTTGACCATCTATTTGACTAAAAAATATATAACATGTTGCTATAAAAAAGTATATTGATGTATTTGTATTTGAAAGAAGTTTTCCATAATATATTATTATAAGATAAAATTTACATTTAATAAATTTAAATTCATGGTCAAACTTTGGCGCAAAATGAAAGGGGGCCTAATAAATCCGGACGGAGATATCTATCTTGCACCTCACTCCTGGCTTCTTTCATTCGTCAACACACACCCAACCAACCAACAACCAACGAAAAGAAGAACATGATTAGCTAAGATCGCGGTAAAATCCTGGCAAAACGTACGAATCCAGTAAATCCTGACCCGGCCGGCCACCTTACGCACATTTCACCCACCTCTTTTACTGCCCGCCTTACGATTAAAGTTACACCTCTCGTGCACGTGCACACCACGATCGACATTGCTAAGCTAGGTGGTTAGCTAGCTTCCCTTTCACTCATCGATCAGCTGATATTATTACATAGTACTGTACTACCATATATATGGGCACTTTGCATGCTGTCACAGTGTGTTGTCAGTGTGGTAGCACCGGCCGTCTCAAAATCCAGCGATTTTTATTAAGTTTCGTTGTAAAACTTTGGTCTGTAGGTCGGTCATGCATGACAATTGCATGCAACTGATAGCTGGATATTGATCCAAATTAAGCCGGGAGAGTTGTAGTCGAGGTTATAGACATACATAGAATATACAGTATATCCTTGTGATGGTCTCCATGCATGTTTTTAGCGTCGCGAAATGTATACTTTGGCAGTGAAGGTGTTCGCGGCTTCAACAGCTTACATGCATGTGTGGTCGTAGTACTGGTCTTCTTTTTCTTTTGTTCCACAAGCTTGCTTCCATTCCAAGCACCATATGATCGATGGATCGAGGGAGGGAGAAAAGGCGAAAGGCGAAGGTACCTAGCTAGCTAGCTATAACTGCGTGCATATGCATGCATGCATGGCGCCCCCGACCGGCCGTCCAGCCTCTTTTCGTAAAGAAAAATGCACATACAATTCTCAGCTTCTCTCTCTCTCTCTCTCGACTGATCGATCTTTGTCTGGGGTTCTCACTCGGATCTAGCGATGTCGGTTGATCGATCGATGACCCCTTTTGCCTTTTGGGTTGCTTTGTTTTCGTCTATGATGAGATACAACTCTCAGCTTCTCAAGTCTCAACACATCAGTGATCAGTACATGATGCATGTAATCTAACCATGTATAAAACACTGATCCTACTGGCTACACCAGCACTAATATAGATAATCATGTTTAGTTGATTGTACCTAAAAGCTAATGTAGCATTTTTACTGGTATATATGCAGCTGAGGCGAACCGTTGATATATTGTACGTATGCATGCATGCACAAAGAGTAGTGTTTTTGATAATGCTTCATCTACGTGAACCTACATAAACTTTTTACGTAAATTGCCTAAATACCCCCCCCCCCCCCCCCCTTGAATTTAACGGGGGTGCCCCCTGCCGCTAATTTTTTTTAAATAATACATTTTTTTTATTAATTTTCATAAATATTACGCTAGATGAAAAATTTTCAAAAATAATACACCGTCGGCCCGCAGCAGGCCGATCGGCCCGCAGCAGGCCGATCGGCCCGCAAGCAGGCAGGAGGCCTGGCCAGTCCACGAGAGGGGCTGTCGGCGGGTGCGGGCCCCTGTCGGCCCGCTGCCGGCCGATCGGCTCGCTGCGAGCCGACAGGGTCCGGGCCTGGCTCCTTCGTCCTCTCTCTCCTTCTTTCTCCTCCTTCCTCCTCCTTCTTTCTCCCCAGCCACAGGCACAGCTCCTTTTTTTGTCCGTTCGGCCTGCTGCCGGCCGACAGGTGCCTTTCTCATTCGTTCCTCCCTTCCTCAAGTACAGCTCCTTTTTTTGTCCGTTCCGCCATTAAATTTTTCACATTTTTTCTTTGCCGTCAATATTATTTCGAATTTTTTTCAAAACATTTGCATTCCGAAGAGGGGAATCAATAGATCATAGCATGCCGAAGAGATACATTTGCATATTAAGATACTCTGTTATCTCCCGCCATTTTCTTTCCCGCCCTGCTCTCCCACCATTTACTTTCCCGCCCTGCTCTCCCGCCATTTGCATATATGTCTCCAACTCTGATAGAAGCTAGTGCGATAGTAACACATACATCAAGCATGTCTCATACATACATAACGACTCATACATAGATAACCATATCACTGCTAGGGACGACGACGAATCTGGGTCTTTCTCCTCGGACGAGGACCAAAAGACATAAATAGTTCATGACCACGATGGTCCACGATAGTTCAAACGACATAAACATCACATATAACTCGGTTTCTTGTAGCAATGCAAGTCAACAACCCTTTTCCATTCCCATTCTTTGAGCATTTCATGAATTGTATCATCATCAGTTATTTCAATGAATTTTCTTTCCCCAGGGCCATCTGAGTGCAAGCTGCTGACGTAGTACACAAAATCGTCTTCCTTCAACCCTTGCTTCAACATGAATTTAGTCTTTAACCAATCAAAAGTGATGTCCACTTCACTAACTTGCACAACACTTGGAGGAAAGCCTTGGACATGAACAATAGGGCTAAGCACCCACTGAGTACCCTTAGCCATCTGCAACACACAAATCCCACTCAAATCCCAATGAGCACATAACTTACCCCTTGAGCATAACCACTACGACAAAGAAAACTAGGGTTTGCAAAAAACTATGATACATTAAACGAACCAAATAATGGGGGGGGTGGATTTGATTTACCTTCTCGTTTGGAAATGCCTTCGATCCAACGGTGAAACGAGACTACACTAGACTGCTTACCCACGTTACTGCCGAGGGTGTTTTATAGGTTGAGAGCACAAAGAAAGGCGGGAGGGAGACACTGCCGGGAAGTAAAGAGCGAGAAAATATGGGACTGTAGTGATTGGCATACTGTAGTGATTGGCATACTGCACTGCTGCGCTGCGCGGCGCCAGCCTCCGATTCCCGCGCGCGAGGCGACAGCTCCCTGTGGCAGACGGCGCTCACGCCAATGCAAAGATGCTGCTGCTGCTGCTGCGTGATTCCCGCCTAAATTTTCGTCCATCTGTTCCCTCGCTGCTGTTGATTGCCTGCTACTGCTGCTAATTGGTACTACTGCTGCACTGATTAAAACACTGCTCGCCTCGCCAGGGCTGTCTGCTTTGTATGATTCCTGCTGTCGGCGGTGCCGTGCCGTGCTGTTGCTACCGACAACACAGTGCTCCTCATCTTTATATACTAGACTGCTTACCCACGTTACTGCCGAGGGTGTTTTATAGGTTGAGAGCACAAAGAAAGGCGGGAGGGAGACACTGCCGGGAAGTAAATGGCGAGAAAATATGGCGGGACTGTAGTGATTGGCATACTGTAGTGATTGGCATACTGCACTGCTGCGCTGCGCGGCGCCAGCCTCCGATTCCCGCGCGCGAGGCGACAGCTCCCTGTGGCAGACGGCGCTCACGCCAATGCAAAGATGCTGCTGCTGCTGCTGCGTGATTCCTGCCTAAATTTTCGTCCATCTGTTCCCTCGCTGCTGTTGATTGCCTGCTACTGCTGCTAATTGGTACTACTGCTGCACTGATTAAAACACTGCTCGCCTCGCCAGGGCTGTCTGCTTTGTATGATTCCTGCTGTCGGCGGTGCGGTGCCGTGCTGTTGCTACCGACAACACAGTGCTCGTCATCTTTATATACGAGATGCCGTTGCCTGCTCTCTCACGCTCTTCTCTTTGCTTCTGCCCACACTGCTTGCTCTTTCTCACTCTCTTCTCTATCGTCCAGCCGTACTTCAAAACACCAACGCGCTAGTCATTATGAGTTTGCCTTGCTCGGATCAAAGCATTAGGCCTACGAAAATGAAGAGTGCGAGTTTGCCTCGGGGGGTGGAAGTACTTCGTTGTTGGTGTGGCGATCTCTGTAAGGTGAAGGAGGTGACGGATTTTTCAGATTGGTTGGGCATGAAGTTTTTCATGTGCGCCAATTATGAGGAAGATCCACCCGTTGCTACTTCACCGTACATCAGGCCTCCGGTGTGTTTCAGTCTTGAAGAATAAACACGTTGTTGATATTATTGTTGATTTGACATTTCTATTTCTATTTTGGTTGTAGTCTCCTCCGCCTCTGTGCATGTACTATCGTTGGATTGACACAAAAAAACCGGACTGGGCGGTGACCGAGATTCGTGAAAGAGGTCGTCGTGCATGGGCAAGTTTGGACTTAGAAGAGCGCCGCGCGAAGGCGGCAGCAGAGGAGAAAGCAGAGCAGGAGAGAGAGTGGCAAGAGTACTGTGTGAAGCAGAGGGCTTTTATTGATGAGATGAAGAAGAAAAACCGAGAAGAGGGACTACGACTGGCGGAGGTTTACCGACAGCGAGAGGAGGCCCGTGAGGCTGAGAGGCAGATGAAGAAAGAAAGGGCTCGTGCAGCCAAGGCAGCAGAAGAAGCTGGTGATGGGAAAGGAAAATATCCCCGTTGGACTCAGTAGATTTATGTTATTGTATCCTAGAAGGTTGTATCTTAAAATTCGTACGAAGTTGTATCTTAATTTCAACATGTTAATTTTTATGTATCTTGTGGACTCAGTAGATTTATGTTTGATTCAGTTGCAATGTTTAATTCAGTGGTAATGTTCAATTTTAGTTGGATGAAGAAAGAAAGGGCTCGTGCAGCCAAGGCAGCAGACGAAGCTGGTGATGGAAAAGGAAAATATCCCCGTTGGACTCAGTAGATTTATGTTATTGTATCGTAACGTTCGCATTGCCACTGCAAATTGGTTTAGAGAGATAACACTTGTACTGCAAACTACATGCATCCAACTGAATTTAAACATTACCACTGAATTAAACAGTACAACTGAATTAAACAATACAACTGAATTAAACACTACAACATTAAATCAACAGTACTACATAAAACAGTACTACATGAATGCATCATCCTCCTCCTCCGTCGATACAGATCTCTTGCCCTTTGTCGAAGTAGAACTCTTGGCCTTCGACGATGAGGTAGTCTTGACATTGCTGCTCGGCATGAAGAGGTCGTCTTCGTCCTCACTGTCTACTGACCATAAATCTGAATTCTTCCTCCCAAGCCTGATGTAAGATTCACTCTTATGCAGTTTGACCTTCTGCCATCTGCCATGCAACCTGAGAAGTTCTTTTCGTATCTCCTCAAATGTCCTGGGAGGCCACCCATTCCTAGCTAATGAGTGAGCCAACTCATTCATTATGGTGTCACTACTGATGAGTTCCTCCCATGGAACTACTCTATCATCCATCTTGAAATTGGCGGCTAGTTTGAGAAGACGATCAGACATACCAGAGTGAAAACTACGATCAAAAGGATAATGAGGATGAGACATCTCCACGAAAGGAGGGCGGGAGCGAAAGGCGTGAGAGAAAGGGGGGACAGAAGGGCCTGCTCACCCACCTTACTGCGGATGTGGTTATATATGTGGTTATATAGGTTCACAAGAGAAGATGGCGGGAGAGAAAGGCGGGAAAGAAAGGCGGGAAAGAAAATGGCGGGAGATAATGGCGGGAGAGAATGTCGGGAGAAAAAATGGCGGGAGAGTATGGCGGGAAAGAAAATGGCGGGATATTAGTCGTATGTATCTTATTTTATGCATGTATGTTGTAAGTTAAGTCGTATGTACCGTTTAATTTAGATGTAGTTCTATCAAGTTGTTTGTACTGTCTTGTTGTACGATCATTATGTTCTATCTAAATATGATGTTGTAGTTCGAATAACAGAGTACTAAATAGAGTAGGCATATGTCTCATACATAAGTACATAGTCATTTGTCTCATACATAGAATAGACATAAGTCTCATACATAAGTAGATGGTCATGTCTCGTCACTGACGACGTCTGCCATGGCGCGGAGGCTGATCTTGAGGTGGCGTCCATCCGAACCTGTTGGGTGCCCTAACCTGGCGAGGAGGAATCTCAGACCACTCACCCTGGTCATACTGTGTATCCTGTGTGGGGCCAGGTGGAGGAGTCGAGTACATGTTCATCCAGTCGGTTTGCTGCGACATCTGAGCCTGTATGTTGTCCTCAGGACGTTGATCACTCCCCCACGTATCATGTGATGCCGACATAGACGCATGATATCCGTAGGCTCCTGCACGATGAACGTTAAGTCATCAAGAATGAGGTCGACTCAACTAATATTGAAAACAATAAATATGAAGAGACATACCTGCTGGCTGTGACGGCTGCTCTGGCTGAAACACGAAGCTCGACGAGGGACCATAGTGCTGTGGGTGATGCCACGTCGAACCACCAGGTTGGTCAAGAGGGGGTGGCCTGGTCGTCGGTTGATGTGCTAGACGTGGACGTGGCTGCTGTCGGTGCGTGGAGTGACGTGGCTGCTGCTGGTGGTGGTGCTGCTGCTGCTGGTGCTGAACAACATCGCTTCTCCGGGTGCACGTGATAGCCTCGTAGACAGCCCGTATCTTGTTCTGCATGCGTTCCAAGAAGGGCTGTACCACAGGCCGGTGTTGAAGAAGAGGTCCAGACGACAGTGATCGTCCAAAGGTGGTCACGTCGTCGTATAGTTCGTGTGTCAAGCGAGCCTGAAAAATTTCATGACGAATATTAAGTATGCACGTCAAAGTATGTCACAACTTTACTTAAAGAAAATATATCTTACCGCGTACTGCCTAGAGCCCGAAGTATCATAGCTCGGGTACATATCCGACAGAGTAGGGTCAGGTATCTCCTCTGGGTGAGAGTGCTCAATGATGCGTAACCGTGTTCCGGTCATGTAACGCCGCAAATAGAGATTGAATTCATTGAGATTAAAATCGTGATTCTCGTGCCATAGATGTGTGTTTGCTGTCTCCCACTCTGTAACATACGGCTCTAGTCTAACTAGCCAGTCAGCAGTTGTCCTATGCATGCCCTTCCTCGTCATCCTAAAATTGTGGTGTGTGTTGAACAATTACGTAATGCTTCGAATGGATTACTGTCAAAGATAATGCAACATTGAAAAACTGGTTAATACCTGTGGATGTGTGCTGGCACCGGGTTCTCTGTAGGGGGAGGCAGCTCCAACTGCAGAAGACCAAATTGCCTCATAACCCTCTGTTGTGCCATCTCCTCGACGAAGATATCAAAGATGATCTTCGATTTCGTCATCCAGTAATCTCGATCCCTTGTGCATAGCACAGACATACCACCGGGGTATCTTGCTTGTATGGCTGCTTCCGTGTAGGGCTGCCAGATGACCCCAGTGTACGTATCAAACTGCTCGTTCAAAGCCGTGTATGCCTTCCTGGTCTGATCACCAGCAAAGCGTCTCTGCAGAAAACAAAAGTTAGTAGCCGCTAGCATTGAACTATCTCTTGTGCACACAAAATTTGCATTAAACTATAACACGATACATACCTCGCGACGTGTCCAACACAGACCGAAAGTAGGCATGTCAATGCCGTCAGCATCGAACATGGCATCCATAGGCTGATGAACACGTACATCTGGTCGCCCTATAGAGAACCTCTCCCACGACCACAGTTGTAGGAATAGAGGGCATCCAAGAAGGGCTGGCTTTGTCGATGAAAGCTGGCAGGCATTGCACATACCTCGGTATGTAGCCGCTAAGACCGCCGAACCCCAACTCCTCTGTCTGATCTGATCCACCGTCTCCGCGCTAGCTATCTCGAGTGCCATAGGGATGTAGAGCGCGCTAATAGTGGTGACATGGTTTTCTGTGAACATCACCTTGCCGAAAAGCCACATTAAGTAGGCCTCCAGGCTCCGAGTGACCTATTCCGCACTCAACGGCGCTGGTAACTTCTAGATCTGCATTAAGCAAAGACAAATATTTAGTAAGCCACAGGTATTTTCTGTAGAACCATTTGCATGATAACTTGAAGATAATAGGTAGGGGATCTAACCTGGAATTTGAGCAACCAATCATACTTAGGTCCGTGATGCTCCCATTCCGGATCCGGAGCATCCGGAAAAACACCATGAAAACGTTGTGTAAGACCAAGCTCCCAACCAGCCGGTGCGTCCAACGGTCCTATGGCATGACCTGCCAACGGTAGTCCCAGCAAAAGTGACACATCCTCTAGAGTAGGAGCCATCTCTCCCCACCGGAAGTGAAACGTGTGGGTCTCTGGCCTCCAACGGTCCACTAAGCAGCTCAACAAGGAGGAGTCGATGGCGAGGCGTTTGCAGCCCGGGATAGACTCAACCAGACGCGCGAAAGGTAAAAGGCCGGCCCATTTCAACCTTCATGACAGAACATTTCAGTTAGTGTCTCCCATTAATATTCATGTCAGTGTGCAAATTAATAAAGCACGTACCGCTGAACCCATCCTGGGTGTATCATCCAGTTCTCCAGAGGAGTGCGAGTGACCAGAGGCTTGAGCTTTCGCTCAGACCATATCGCACCACGATGACCCTTATCAATTTCCCCATTCAGCAACCACATTCCCGCCATTCCTGCACATACCAATTTCAAACATAGTTGCCACACTTAATATAAATATAGAACATAGTGCCACACTTAATACAAATTCAGAACATAGTTGCCACACTTAATACAAATATAGAACATAGTGCCACACTTAATACAAATTCAGAACATAGTGCCACACTTAATACAAATTCATAACATAGTGCCACACTTAATACAAATTCAGAACATAGTGTCACACTTAATACAAATTTATAACATAGTACTGCTAGCTTAGCTTCTTCCTCTCCCTCTTACTCCTCTACCTCCTCTACCTCCCCTTCGTCCCCGGTTGCCTCGTCCACGACCAGTACCACTGGCAGTGACGAAAGTGGGACAATTAGTGTCCCTATGGCCAAATTCATTGCATAGAATGCATTGCATAGTTGGACCTCCTCCTTCAGATTCATCCATATCATTCCGGATGCGCTGACACTGCCGTCTGCCTCTACTTGTACGCATATGCTCTGGGTTTGGAATGTAACGCCTTTCAGCGGGGTTGACGTTGTTGAAGTTACCCATTGATCGAAAACCCATCAGCTCACCTGTCCAGGTATTGAGGATAGACTCTTTCAGATAAAATGGAGACACAAACGATATTGCGTCCATTCCAAGTTGCCCGCAAGCAGCAAGTACATGTGAGCAAGGTAGGTGAAACAATTTTGGTTTGTTGCATGTGCACTCACACGTTGGCCAGGCTTCATTTCCAATTTTCACCTCATGCGTCCTCAACTCATTTGCACATCCGAATTTGTTGTTGACTAAGCGGACCTCAAACCTTCTCTCTTGATTACCGATGGCGACTACAGTGTGTGACCTAGCTTTTTGCATCTTGTTGTCCATGTACTTCATCACTCTTTCACAGTAACGTGTATTTGGGTTGTTCAACATATGCTGCTCTGCTTTTTGACGTCTATCTCTGAAATACTTCACGGTGCCATAGAAAATACCCTCAACGATGGCTGTAAGTGGCAATGCCCGGTTTCCTCTGAGGACAAAGTTGTATGTTTCCGCGAGGTTGGTTGTCATGACACCGTACCTTGCTCCATGTGTGTCATGTAGCAAAGACCACCTCTCCAGAGGCTCATGCTCTATCCACTGCTGGAAGGTTTTAATCGACCTTCCAAGCCTTCTCCTAGTACCAGGTGGGTCAAAGCCTGGCAGGTCACATAGCCCAACAGGCTCCTCCTCCACGGCCGCTGATCCTGTTGCCAACTGTGCAGCTACTGCTTCAACATGTGCCCTCACCGCTGCATCTCTTGCAGCTTTCCTGTCCCTAACGTGTCTCTGCGTGCACACATTAAGTCTGTCACGTATCAAATTGTACTTCCATAACTGGTTCTGCTTGCAGAGTTTTTTGAACAGATTCATTAGGTTCTTATTTCTGAACTGCGAGAAGAAATTAGCCCCCAGATGGCGCATGCACCAATGGCTCTGCAAGTCTTGCCATGGAGTTTGTTCCTCAGGGCCTGGGTTTGTTAGTGTCCTTATCGCACTGAGTATACCTGCATGCCTGTCATGAAGGATGCACACATTGGGCTTCTCCTTCACAACTGATATTTTCAACTGCCTGAAGAACCATGTCCAACTTGGAATGTTCTCACTCTCCACAAAAGCAAATGCGAGTGGGACAACTTGATTTTGGCCGTCTTGACCTATGGCTGTTAGGATCTGACCCTTGTACTTGCCAGTGAGAAAAGTACCATCTACACATATCACCGGTCGGCAATTCCTGAAAGCTTCGATGCATACACCGAAAGAGAAGAAGAGACGATGCAACACCCTCACAGATGGGAACTCTGGCATGAAGAGGTCTTGGATATCGATATAGGTGCCTGGATTCCGCTGCTGCAGTGTGTGGAGGAGTTGGACAACAGAGTCATATGCATCAAAATAAGAACCAAATCTCCTCTCAAGCGCCGCATGCTTAGCCCTCCAAGCCTTGCCATAAGAAATTATGTACTTGAACCTGGCGAAAACTTTTCTCTGGATTGCCTTCACTTCCATAGCTTTGCCCTCCACTATCTCATCGTAAAACAACCGAGCAATAAGCGTCGATGAAAGGTTGGCATGATCTTGAGGGATGCAGGGAATAAGACAAGTGTGATTAACTAAGTCACTGATCACCCAACTTGTGCCATACTTAGGGAGATAGCCGTGCACCCTGGCGGGACAATCTGCGTTCTTGCATACCATTGTCAGGTATTTCTGACTTGACACCTGAGCTGTGAAAACCCTTTGCGTGGACATTGCCCAATTTATTATTGCATCCTTCAGAGCTTGCTTGTTGGGATACATAGCACCCGTCGCAATATTGTTCTGGTGATATTGCCAGGCAGAATCATGTCCATCGTTCACCATCATTGCAGATGAGAAGTCATGATTCCATGATGCAGGATTCGGGACCTCCTCTGCATTTTCTTCTTCATCCGACTCGTCAGAATCATCGGCATGACCCATATCAACATCGGTGTCTTCTTCTTCCATCTGGTCCTGCATGTGCCCATCTACCTCGTCAGCGTCCACCTCGCCACTGTAATCACCATCGGCATTTCCTCCTTCTACCTGACTACTCTGCCCTGGTTCGTAACCATCATCTCCAGCATTTGACATAGATAACTGCCTCCCTCCACTGCTCTGCCCAGGATCGTAGCCACCCTCGCCTTCATGTGCAGTCACCTCCTTCACGACGGGAAGCACTAAGGCAATAGGATTGCATCCCCTGCGTTCGCAACCTTGTAACCACCGCACCCACTCGGAGTCTCGCTCTATTGGCCTCAAATAAAAGTAAATTATTGAACTTGACCGTGTCCACAATGCATGAACACCGACGGTGTGTGTTTCTGTATCAAGCCCTAAACTTCCTGTAATCCATTCTTTCAACTGACTGACAGACCATGTTTGAGGTGCGCTCATTGGCACCTCTATGTGAGTAAATTCACTCAGATCAGCTCCCATGTTAGTTGTTTGGACAGTACCAGGACCGTAGTAAAATTTGAACTTCACTACATCAGACATCTCGGCTCACCTATTTTTTTTCAACAATGACAGACAAGTATTATGCAACAACTTTAAATATCCGCACTACTAATTATTTGACATGTGTATATATTACGGAATATTCATGGAGCAACTAAAAAAATTCACACACCTACAAATATATTACAAATAATTGCCGGAGCAACTCCAACTACTGACACACCTAAATATTTGACATCCACATATAGTACGGAATATTACCGGAGCAACTTCAAATATTGACACAACTAAATAGTTGACATCTAAATATATTTACGGATACTATCGGAGCAAATAGCTACCGGAGCAAATCGCACACCTAATTTATTTCACATCGAAACATATTACCGAATACTACCGGAGCAACTACGAAAAATAAAATGTGTGCTGAAATATACCCTTGAAGCGTGCGAGCGAACGACGAACGACGAACGACGAACGGAGCCGGAAACTCCACCAAACTGCCGGAGATTCACCTCCACCACACTGCCCCAGCTTCAGCACCACCACCTCCACCTCCACCGCTGCCACAACCTCCTCCAATGTGCTAAAAAAACCTTCAAGAAAAATGCTCACCACGACCACCACGAGCTACCCCATCAGTAGATCGAGGTCTTCCTTGGCTCCCCTAACTACGTAGAACCCATTCACGGTGCTCAATCTCTAAAAAACCGCCTCATTTTGGTGTATTAATTGGAGGCATTTCTTGTAAGAAAGAGGAGAAAAAAAGAGCTGTGCCTGTGGCTGGGGAGAAAGAAGGACGAGGAAGGAGGAGGAAGGAGGAGAAAGAAGGAGAGAGAGGACGAAGGAGCCGGGCGCTGGGGGACCGGACCCTGTCGGCTCGCAGCGAGCCGATCGGCCGGCAGCGGGCCGACAGGGGCCCGCACCCGCCGACAGCCCCTCTCGTGGACTGGCCAGGCCTCCTGCCTGCTTGCGGTGGGCCGATCGGCCTGCTGCGGGCCGACGGTGTATTATTTTTGAAAAATTTTCATCTAGCGTAATATTTATGAAAATTAATAAAAAAAATGTATTATTTAAAAAAAATTAGCCCCCCTGCCTCCCTCTAATTTTCGGTCAATGCCCTCCATGCTGCTCTTTACGTTAAATCCAGTGTTTTTCTAGGGTAACAGGGGGAGTATTTTGATAGATGCCATTTGGTCAAACCGTGCATGCATGCATGCATGTGTAGGTTGAGAAAGCTAGGCATGCGTACTACGCACCTTCCCCACGTGTCAGTAGCAGTTGCCTGTCCTGTAGCAGCACGTTTTGTGCCATGCATGTATGCCTCGATCGTAGCCAGCTAGTTTCACACGAGTCAGGTATTTGCCCTACGTACGCCGCTTGCATCCACCGATCGACTTAACCACACTGATCCGACCACTGATCAAGAACTAACCTCTGTACCCGGTGTACCCTCACGATGCCATCAGTCAAGACGCACGCACAAGACCGTGCGTTTAATTGATCCAGACATGCAGTAGTGCGTGGACCGGTCGTTGCTTGGTCACTGTTAACTGTGTCCCAACTCCCAACTCCTAAGACCCCGATCATATTTTTTGACGAGGCATGCTGCTGGAGTAGCTAGTAAAATTAAGTATGAATCAAGCCGAGTAAGTTGTCCCTAGAGTTACAAAGAGCACGGTCGCTGCTGTATCCGGGAAAAGGAGCGCTGGTTGCGTTTGCGTGGTAGCAATACAAAAGTTACGAACCCATATCATACTAGTTCGGTACCAAAAGAAAGTTAGTATATAAGTTGGATGTTACAAAGAACATGGTGGTGTAGCACTGCAGGAATGCAGGTGTATTATCTATATAAATTCACTTCTAGTCATAGATCCGGCCGGTGAAGCACAGGCGTGTGTGGTTATGTATTTGTTCTGGCTTGAGGGCCAGCCGGTGAGTTGAAGGACAAACCGATGGATGCCATTGAAGGCTCCAACGAATTTTCAGGGGACCATTCATAATCATGCATATATTTCTAGATACCCCTCTCTTTCCATATGATTGTCTTGGATACCACGCCCTGCAATCATCCGGTCTGCATTTGATCGTGGCACTACTATCCAGCTACTACTAGTAGGTATACGTACGTACGTACGTACGTGCATGCATGAATGCCGCCAAACTGACCTAACAAGCGGCATTCATTCATGCAACTATGCAAGCACTCATATGCACGTAGCTATCGGTGCATGGAGTGATTGGCAGGTGCGTATATGCAGCTACCTGTCCAACACATTACAGCTCGATCGGCAGGAGTCTCTGTGACTGTGAGAGAGTCCATTGACGGCGAGGTTGGTAGAGAGAGAGAGACGAGCAATACTGTGCATGTTCTCTCTCCTCCTTTTGTGCCACTGTGCCCGCCGTACCGCTAGTTCTTTGTCTCTCTGGAAGATGGTCCATGCATGCGCGCGCGTAGGACCATGTTGATGAAGAACGCACATACGCCCGTGCATACATACATAGTACGTATCTCCGCGAGAGAGAGAGAGAAAGGGAGAAGCGAGCACGCAGGATTATGTGCGATGGTCCGAGCTAGAGCGCTAGACGAGGATGTATGGGGCCATGGTTATTTACTCATTAATCTCCAGGAAATTAAATGACCTCCCGCACGCCAACAAGAAGAAAAGCCAAAACTTCTGGTGCCGCTGACCCAACAAGCTAGCAGGTTTAATTTCGGCCGGGTAGGTGTAGCATTAATGGACGAGAGTGAAGTAATAACTATTCTCTCCTCGTCTTTTTACTCCGCCTACAAAATTTGTCTAATGTCAAACATTATAAAGTTTTTGACCAAATTTATATTTAAAACATCAATTTATACAATACTAGAATTCTACAATACTAAATTATACAATATAGAAGTTAACTTTATAATGCATTCGATGATATTGATTTGGTATCGTGAATATTGATATTTATTCAGATAACCATGTAAAATTTTACTATGTTTTTTTAAGCAGATGTTATATGAAAAGTAAAAAAACAAAGTACTAATATATACTTTTTGAAGCTTAGTAAGAGCAACTACAACCACAAGTACCAAAATTTGCCCCAAAACGCCCGTAGGCGCGTTCGCGGGACATCGCAACAAAAATCATTTTCACAACCGGATACCCAATTTGCAAATCCTTAAATCCATATTATTACATGTATGTGAAACCTAATCTTAAGCGAAACTCATACGGCTCTGGTTGTGATCTTCGGAGTGTTGGTGTGGTCGTCACCAAAGTAGGGTAGGACATGGGACACGCACTGTTTCATGGGACTTGAGGTACACTCGTCTTCCATGTCCTACTCTTCTTTGTTGGAGCCCGTGCCCTGCATGTCGCCGGTGAATTCGAGGTCGATGATGGATTCGCCATGGTCGGAGCCGGTCGCATCCACCACGCTGAGGTTGCGGCGGCAGCTGTTGTCGAGCACGATATGTGACACCGGAGAGTGCGACTCCGTCTTGCCAACGTATGCAGCAAGGGCTGCCACGACCTCCTATGCCCTCTGCCTCGCACAGCTGGCACGCCGCGCCATACTTGTGCCGGATGAGGCCTAATCATTGACATCCGCTTCGGCTCACCAATGAAGCGGTTGTGCATTCGCACGGCGTTCTGACGCCAGGCGGACCGCACTGCCTCTGACGAGACAACAGCGACACGCCTCGCGTCTGATCCGTGCACCATTTGGGCGGACACAATGGATCCCGTCGGATGGAGTCCGACCGCTGTCGTCGGGCGGACTCATCACGGGAAAGGCGGAGCGCAACGCGTACGACCATCTCCTCCTCGGGGCCGTGTGGGACGAGCTTCGGGTCAACAGATCAGTTGTCCACCATGCCGGAGAAGGGGTAGATCGTCGGACGGGAGCTTGTGGGCGGAGGGGAGTGTAGTGGAGTGGAATGCGGCTAGAGTTTCGCCCGAAGTGCGGATAGGGTGTAATTTATGTGGGTTCGAGTGGGCCAAAGTGGGTCGGATCCGACGTGTCGGGCACATCCGGGCGTCCCCATATCCGCCACATATATGGGCTAGATATGGGGAGTATAGGTTGCTACCCCCGTAAAAGCTGTTGGATTTCCCTGAAGAGGAATGATGATGTAGCATAACGGCACAAAATATTTTCCTCAGTTAAGAACTAAGGTTTATCAAATCAGTAGGAGGGACCACACTAACAATGTTAGCAATACCTGCACAGAAACACAATAGATGCTTGCACCCAACAAAGGCAAGGAGGTCGTCACTCCCTTGTTCTTGCTCGTTACACGATACAAACTGGTAGTGATAGGCAAAGTAGTAAAACAGTAAAAAGTAAACAAGTAGCAATTGTACAAGTTTTTGTATTGATGGAAAATACACCCGGGAGGCATAGGTTCACTAGTGGCATCTCTCTTGAAATCATAGCAATGGTGTGATAGACAAATTACTGTTGGACAATTGATATAATTGCGCATAGTTATTATTGTAATCATTCATGTCATAATCTCATATAAGCATTACTTCTGTGACAACTAGACCATTAATCCAACTGCATCACTACTATTACTCCACCCAAGACCGCTATCAGTATTAATTTCATGATAAATAGAGTAATGCAATAATTAAGATGACATAATATAGATAGGAAGAGATCAATCAATATGACCAAAGCCCGTCGTTTTACCCGTAGTAGCAATAACACAATACGTGCCTTCGCCCCTTTTTTCACTGAGAAATATCTCCGTAAGGTTGAACCCACTACTATGCACCACTTCCTCTGAAGTTCTACCCATCTAATTGTCCAAAGAAAACTTTTAGATCGGAACACATATATAGCTATAAATACACATATAAATGTGACATCAAGAGAATCAAATATAACTCAGTTAATAATCTGGTCATAATCCACAATTCAACAGATCCCAACAAACACACCGCAAAAAGACTACATTGGATTGATCTTAGAGAAGATCATTGTATTAAAAATCAAAAGGGAGAGAGAGAGGGAGAGAGAGCTAGAACTATGGACCCGCAGGTCCTGGTGGAACTACTCACACATCATCATGGAGGCAACAAGGTTGATGAAGATGACCTCCCCAATGATCCCCTCCGGCAGAGTACAGAACAGGGCTTCAGATGGGAACGCAGTGGAACAGAGGCTTGCGTCAGCGATGAAATTGCTTCGGGTTCTCCTTGAGGGTTATAGGTCAAGAGTTAGTGCAATCAGAGTCACGAGGGGCCTACACGCCAGGGGTGGCGCACTGTGATATGTCTCCAACGTATCAATAATTTTTTATTGCTAAATGCTATTATACTATACTTTTGCGCACTTGATATTTCATTTTATATTACTTTTATGGACTAACCTATTAATTTATTGCCGAGTGTTAGTTCTTGTTTTCTGCATGTTTTTTGTTTCGAAGAAAAAACATACCTACTGAAGTCCAAACACGACAAAACTTTTTGATGAGTTTTTTCTGGAACATAAGAGGCCCTAGAAGCTTTGGGGGAGGACGAGAAGACCGGCGAAGAGCCCACAAACCAGATCGGCACGCCCCCCTCCTAACTTGTGGCCACCTCGTGGTTGTGATTGCCTTGATTCTTGGCCTATAAATTCAAAAACCCCCAACACGATACCCAAAACTGTTTTATTGCTGCCGCAAGCCTCTGTCCCGTCGTGATCCCATCTGGAACCCTTTTCCGGTACTCTGACGGAGGGTGAAATCATTAGGGAGGCCATCTTCATCAATGATCTTGATCTTTAATACAGGACTTACGAGTAGTTCCATGATGATGTGCGAGTAGTTCCTACAGGACTTACGAGTCCATTGCAGTAGCTAGATGACTTTTCTCTCTTGCTGCCTCCATGATGATGTGCGAGTAGTTCCTACAGGACTTACGAGTCCATTGCAGTAGCTAGATGACTTTTCTCTCTCTTTTGATCTTTAATACAATGATCTTCTTTATGATTTATCCGATGTGATCTTTTGCGATGTGTTTGTTAGGATCCGATGATTGTGGGTTTATGATCAGATTATTCATGGATCTACTTTGAGTTCTTGAGTGTACCTATTTGCATAATTTTATAGCTTTGTATTTCTCTCCGATCTATCGGTCTACTTTGGCCAAGTTTGGCTGATTTATCTTCAGTGAGGGAGGTGCTTTGTAGTAGGTTCTACCTTGCGGTGATCCTGTCCAGTGAAAGAAAGGATTAGGACACGTATTTATGTTGTTTCTAATAAGGATAAAACGATGGGGTTTGACCATATCGATTGGTTTTACTTAGTCTATTATGTCATCTTGCTTATTGCATTATTCTATTTATTATGAACTTAATACTTTGAGATGCATGCTGGATAGCAGTCTTGGGATGGAGTAATAGTAGTAGACGTCAGTAAGTTTTAGGGTCTACTTATCACAGACGTAATGCCTATGTAATGATTATGCCATGGGTGATCTTCATAACTATGCACAATTCAGTTAATTGCACAACAGTAATTTGTTTACCATTCACTATTTTGCTTACGAAAGAGATGCCACTAGTGAACCTATGTTCTCCGGGTCCATTTGAATTAATATTGTCCTACAATTACTATTAGTATTTTGCTATCACTATCACTATTAGCTTTTAATCTTCTAACTAGCAAGAACAAGGGGAGTGACAACCCCCTTGCCTTTGTTGAGTGCTAGCAATTATTTTGTTTGTGTGGAGGTACTGTTAAAGTTGATAGAGTGGTGCCTTCTACTGGTTCAATAAATCTTTGTTCTTAATTGAGGGAAATACTTTTTGCTGTTGTGCTACATTGATACACCTCCAATGTATCTATAATTTTTGATTGTTCCATGCTATTATATTATCAATCTAGGATACTTTTTACGCATTTATATGCTATTTTATATCATTTTTTGGAACTAAACTATTAACCCAATGCCAAGTGCCACTTGCTATTTTTTTGCTTGTTTTTGGTTTTCTAGGAAATCTGTACCAAACGAAGTCCAAACACTACAAAACTTTTTGACGATTTTTTCTAGACAAAAGAGACCCAGGGAGCTTCGGGAGGAGTCCAGAAGCCAGACGAGGAGACGGCAATGCAACAGTGCGCGCCGTAATGCCTTGTGGGCCCCTCGTGGCTCCGTCTGACCTAATTCCACCTCCGTAAATTCTCTAAAACCGGGAAACCAACAGAGAGCCACCCGAAACACTTTTTCCGCCGGCACAAGCCTCTGTTCCAATGGGAGGCCATCTGGAGATCTTTCTCGGTACTCTGCCGTAGGGGGAATTGACCACGGAGGCCATCTACATCAACCTTGCTGCCTCCATGATGATGCGTGAGTAGTCCACCACAGACCTACGGGTCCATAACTAGTACCTAGATGGCTTCTTCTCTCTCTTTGATCTTCAATACAAAGTTCACCACGATTCCTGCAGTGATCTATCCGATGTAGTATTCTTTTGCGGTGTGTTTGTTGGGATCCTATTAATTGTGGGTTTATGATTAGATTATTCATTAAAAGTAATTGAGTCTCCTCTGAATTCTATTATGCATGATTATTATAGCTTCGTATTTCTCTCCGATCTATCGGTTTAGTTTGGCCAACTAGATTGATTTATCTTCAGTGGGATTGGTGCGTTGTAGTGGGTTCAATCTTGCGGTGCTCTACATCCTCGTGACAGAATGGGACAAGACACGTATTTGTATTGTTGCCATTAAGGATAAACCGGGATCTGAACATATTGCATGTCTTATTTTGTCTACATCATGTCACCTTGCTCCAAGCATTACTCTGTTTGTTATGAACTTAATACCTAGAGAGGCAAGTATAGAAGTGCTCTCGAAGTGGAGTAATAGTAGTAGATGCGGAATCATTTCGGTCTACTTGTTTATGGACGTGATGCCTATATACATGATCATTGTCATGAATAACATGTCATAACTATGCGCAATTCTGTTAATCGCCCAACAGTAATTTGTCTACCCACCGTATTCTATTTTTAAGAGGGAAGCCTCTAGCGAACATTATGCCCCCCGGGTCTACCTAAACATAAATACAAAAACTCTTAAATTACCTCGCTGCCTTTTATTATTTGTTTTTACCTTTATTATTTGCAATAGCTATTCTATCAAGATTTAATCCTTGCAAGTAACGAGTTCAAGGGGCTTGACAACTCTCTTGCCCACGTTGGGTGCAAGTGTTTGGTTTTGTGTGTGTAGGTGCTGTTGAAAGGAATTTGCTTGGTTCTCCTATTGGTTCGATAACCTTGGTTCTCACTGAGGGAAATACTTATCTCTATTGTATTGCATCTCCTCTCCTCTTCGGGGAAAATCCCAATGTAGCTCACAAGTAGCAGGAAGAATTTCTGGCGCCGTTGCCGGGGAGACATCATCAAATTATCGTCAGGTCCCTACACATAAATTATCTTTCACCTTTTCTATTTTTTATTTGCTGTTATATTTTACTTTATATAAAAATCAGAAATACAAAAATATTTCTATTTGCTTGTTTGCTTAGTTATCTAGTTTACTTATTAGTTCACTTGTTTGCTATCTAGTTTACTTGCATGCTTGTCACCATGGCTAGTTCTTCTATTGTTCCGTGTACTCCCGAGAAGGAAGTGCTTAATGTCAAAACAAGGAGAGGAGAGAGTTTAAAAGATGTGTGGTATAGGATTTGCAATGCTGAAAATAGGTCAACTCATAAGCGATCCACCAATATTTGGTTTCGTAATTTTTACGTGGGTGTGACTACTTGGTATAGATTCGTTCTTGACACCATTACCGGTGGTAGTTTCTTAATGAGTCACACTCTAGATGCTTATAATGCTATTAAAAATCTCGTAGGATCACCCCCTACTATTGTTAATGGAACCGTTTTGACATTGGAAGATGTTATGCGTAGGCTAGATGCTATAGAAAATAAAATACCTACTATTGAGCATATTGAAAATCTAGACAATAAGGTCCATAATCAAGTAAATCAAGTTGGTTCCGAAGTAGGAATTATTCTAAAGATGCTAAAAGAAAACGAGCCAAAGATTAGTGGAGAGCTAGGGCAAAGCCTTCTCAAATCGATAAGTTAGAAGAAATCCTTAATAAAGTGGGGTCCGCTTTTGTTCCTACTAAAACTATTGATAAAGTTCCCCTAAAAAAAGAGCCCCAACATTATGTATGTTCCTATGCCTACGAGTGGTACACCTTGTAAAAAGAATGAGGATCTTAAAATGACACGTGTGCACCCCAATTTCATAAATGTAATAAAGGAACCTATCATCAAGCCTCCCCCCTTTGTCCCTAGGAGCGCGGTTATTAATAACTTATGTGTTAAAACTCATAGGAAGCATGGTTTCATAATTGAGGAGTTGAATGTGAAGGATGACAATACTTGATACTATTAATTATGCCTAACTAGGGGCATAAAACAATAGCGCTTGTTGGGAGACAACCCAATAGTTAATTTTCAATTTTTGTTTTACTTTCTGTTTTGATGTGTTGACATGATTATTGCTACTGTAATGATTGTATTTTTATATTTAAATTAGTGTTTGTGCCAAGTAAAGCCTTTGGGATGATTTGGAAGATAGTAGAATTGATGGGGTGCAAAAATAGAAACTTTTGTGTCCAGTGCAGAATTTCTCTGATTTTACTAGAACGTCTTTTTAGTCTGAACTATTTACACAATATTGGTATACAAATTTCACAGGTTTTCCTATTTTTTCAGAATTTTCGGAGTTACAGAAGTATGGTTTTGCTACAGATCTTTACAGACTGTTCTGTTTTAGACATATTCTGTTTTTTGCTTGCATAGTTTGCTTGTTTTGATGATGCTATGGCTTGTATCGGGGGTATAAGCCATGGCGAAGTTAGAATACAATACCTATTATGCAATAATGAAATATGAATCGATTTATAATATTACCTAGAGTATTTGATATGTCTATTATACTAACGGATCTCACGAGGTTTTGTTGAGTTTTGTGTGCTGAAGTTTTCAAGTTTTGGGTGAGAGAACGATGGATGAAGGAATAAGGAGCGGCATAACCTTAAGCTTGGGGATTCCCAAGGCACCCCAAGGTAATATTCAAGGAATACCCAAGCGTCTAAGCTTGGGGATGCCCCGGAAGGCATCCCCTCTCCCGTCTCCAATCTATCGGTATGTCACTTGGAGCTATATTTTTATTCATCACATGATATGTGTTTTGCTTGGAGCGTCATGTGTTATATTTTGTTTTTATTTAGTTTGCCGCAATCATTGTTTGCTGGATACACATATTTGATAGATACACACAATTATCATAATTTGTTAGAATACTTTATATGCTTCACTTATATCTTTTGAGCTAGGCAGTTGCTCTAGTGCTTCACTTATATCCTTTAGAGCACGACGACGTTTAGATTTTTTAGAAATAATTGAACTCTTATGCTTCACTTAAATATTTTTGAGAGTATAATAATAAATAGGAATGGTAAATGGCACGAGTTATAAGACTAGTCCAAAAAGGATAGGTATTCAAGGGGGATATAATAAAAACTTGCATGTAGTAATATGAAAGGGCATGAGTACATGATTGTTGGTTAGTAGAAATATCCACAATTAAATCTTGTTATTGGTAATTCATATAAGTATTAATCGGGGCATGGTGATGATGTGTGAACATTTTTATGTCTTAAATGAAATCCTATCGTGTTGTTTGAATCGGGGGCGCACGATGGTTAATTCCTACCAACCTCCTCCCTAGGGGTATGCAGTAGTACTTTGCATCGAGAGACCTAATAAGTCTTTACAATAAGTATGTGAGTTCTTTATGACTAATTTGAATCCATGGATATACGCACTCTCACCTTTCCGTAATTGCTAGCCTCTTCGGTACCGTGCATTGCCCATTCTCACCTCGAGAGTCGGTGCGTCCTTCGCCAGTGCATCCAAACCCCGTGATTTGATACACTCTATCAGACATAAGCCTCCTTATATCTTCCTCAAAACAGCCACCATACCTACCTATCATGGCATTTCCATAACCATTCCGACATATGTTGCCATACAACTTCCCCGTTCCGTCACATGACTTGTGTGTTCATCATCATATTGCTTTACATGATCATATAGCTGACATAGTATTTGTGGCAAAGCCATCGTTCATCATTTTCTACACGTTATGCTAGATCATTGCACATCTTGGTACACTACCAGAGGCATTCATATAGATTCATATTGTTTTATGTTGAGTTGTATTATTCAGTTGCAAGTAAATAAAAGTGTGATGATCATCATTATCAGAGCAATGTCCCAGTGAGGAAAGTATGATGGAGATGATGATTCCCCCACAACTCGGGACGAGACTCTGGACGAAAAAAAGAGAAATGGGGGAGGCGGAAAAAATTCCACCATGAAAAAAACATGAGAGAAAGCGAGAAGGGACAGTGCTACTACTTATTTTCCACGCTTGTGCCTCAAAGTGGCACCATGTTCTTCATATAGAGAGTCTCTTGTTTGGTCACTTTCATATGCTAGTGGGAATTTTTCATTATAGAACTTGGCTTGTATATTCCGATGATGGGCTTCCTCAAATGCCCGAGGTCTTCATGAGCAAGCAAGTTGGATGCACACCCACTTAGCTTCCGTTGAGCTTTCATACACTTATAGCTCTAGTGCATCCATTACATGGAAATCCCTACTCCTCGCATTGATATCGATTGATGGGCATCTCCATAGCTCGTTGATCCGCCTAGTTGATGCGAGAATTTCTTTTCCACTTTGACTCCTTTGATATCTACCACCATACTCTATTCCACCGATATGCTATATCCATGGTTCACGCTGATGTATTGTGTGAAGTTGAAAATGCTAAAGCATGTTAGAAGTACGATCCAATTGCCTGGTTTGACACTGGGGTGCTCATGATTTATACTTATGCGGTGAAGACACAGTCATGCCATGCTTACTATGTTAAAATGAGCAGGGAATAACATTCTTTAGGGATCATCTGTTTTGAAAAATAATGGTTATGCTATTTATGCTTATGGATATTATTACGTTGATATCAATTAGTTCATCGTTTCTCAAGGATCATACAAAAAAGAGATTACATGTTGGGTGATATGTCTCCAACGTATCTATAATTTTTTATTGTTCCATGCTGATATATTATCATTCTAGGATACTTTTTGGGTCTTTATTTACCAATTTATAATATTTTTGAGCACTAACCTATTGACCCAGTGCCCAATGCCACTTGTTGTTTTTTGCATGTTTTTCACTTCTCAGGTTTACGGTACCAAACGAAGTCTAATTGCCACAAAATTTTTTGATGATTTTTTCTGGACCAAAAGAAGACTTGGAAGATTCGGAAGAAGGCTGGGGGCCACACCAGGGCCCCACAAGACAATAGGGAGCACCCTGGGGGCGCCCTGATGGCTTGTGGGCCCCTGGAGGCTCCCCCGACCTCGTTCTCTGGCCTATAAATTCTCATATATCGTGAAAACCCTGTAGGCAGTCCCGAAACCCTTTTTACACCGCCACAAGTCTCTGTTCCGTCGTGAGGCCATCTGGAGCTCCGTTTCGGCACCCTGCCGGAGGGGGATCGATCACGGAGGGCCTCTTCATCAACCTTGCTGCCCTCATGATGATGTGTGAGTAGTTCACCACAGACCTACGGGTCCATAGCTAGTACCTAGATGGCAATCTCTCTATCTCTTGATCTTCAATACAATGATCATCGCATCTTCGCTTTGATCTATCCAATGTAATCCTTTTGTGCAGTGTGTTTGTTGGGATCTGATGAATTGTGGGTTTATGTTCAGATTATTCATGAAAAGTATTTGAGTCACCTCTGAATATTATGATTCTTATTTGCATGATCATTATAGCTTCGTAATTCTCTCCGATCTATTGATTTGCTTTGGCCAAGTAGATTGATCTATCTTCAGTGAGAGAGGTGTGTTGTGGTAGGTTCAACCTGACGAGTTCTATATCTCAGTGACAGAATGGGACAAGTTGCGTCTTTTTGTTGTTGCTACTAAGGATAAGACGATGGGGTTTATTCATATTGCTTGAGTTTACTTTGTCGACATCATGTCATCGTTCTCCATGCATTACTCTGTTTTACTTAATACTCTAGATGCATGTTGGATAGCGGTCGATGAGTGGAGTAATAGTAATAGGACCAGGCAGGAGTCGGCCTATTTATTTTTATGGATGTGACGCCTATATACACATGATCATTGCCGTGAAAATCGCATAACTATCCGCTTTTCTATCAATTGCCCAACAGTAATTTGTTACCCACCGTATGTTGCCTACATGAGAGATGCCGCTAGGGAAAACTATGGCCCCCGGGTCTATTCACTTATAAATTCATAAACGCTACTATTACCTTGCTGACTTTATTTGTCTTTTATTTTATTTTGCAATTTACAATTATCTACAATTATCTACACAACTCATTTGCTTGCAAATAACAAGATCAAGGGGATTGACAACCCTCTTGCCCGCGTTGGGTGCAAGTTGTTTGCTCTTTTGTGTGCAGCCGCTGAAGACGGTTGAGGATTGATATTCCTATTGGTTCGATAAACCTTGGTTTCATAACTGAGGGAAATACTTACCCACTTTGTGCTGCAATTACCCGTTCCTCTTCACGGAAAACCCAACACAGATCACAAGTATCAGGAAGGATTTCTGGCGCCGTTGCCAGGGAATATGATACGTCTCCAACGTATCGATAATTTATGAAGTATTCATTCCATGATTGCCTATGTTTACAATAATTTTATATGGGTTTGATGCATTTTACATGATTTATTTAGAACTAACCCGGACCGACGCTGTTTTTAGCAGAACTACCGTGGTGTTGTTTTTTGTGCAGAAATCAAAGTTCTCCAAATGCAACGAAACTTTTTGACGATTTTTTTGGAACAACAGAGGCACTAGAAGCTTCGTTGGAGGGCCAGAAGAGCCACGAGGTGGGCACAACCCACCAGGGCGCGCCAGGCCCCTCTTGCGCGCCCTGGTGTCTTGTGGTCCACTCGTGGCCCATCTCCGCTTGAAACCGACGCCCAAAAATCCTATATATTCAGAAACCCCTAGAAATAACCCTAGACGAGAAGTTTCGCCGCCGCAACTCTCTGTATCGATGAAAAACCAATTTGGAGACGTTCCAGTACCCAGCCGAAGAGGGTAGATCATTGATATGTCTCCAACGTATCTATAATTTTTGCTTGTTCCATGGTGTTATATTATCATTCTTGGATGTTTTACAATCATTTTATAGCAACTTTATATCATTTTTTGGGACTAACCTATTGACATAGTGCCAAAGTGCCAGTTACTGTTTTTGCTTGTTTTTTTACTTCGCAGAATATGAGTACCAAACGGAGTCCAATCGCGACGAAACTTTTTGGAGATTTTTTTGGACCAGAAGACACCCAGTGTGCCAAAGAAGTGCCAGAGAGGTGGGCCGTGGAGACCACAAACCACCAGGGCACGCCAAGGGGCCCCCGGCGCGCCCTGATGGGTTGTGCCCTCCTCGGGGCCCCTCTCCACCGCCTCTGATGCCTATAAATTCCTAAATATTCCAGAAACCCTAAGGGAGTCGACGAAAAACACATCCAGCTGCCGCAAGTTCCAGAACCTCGAGATCCAATCTAACACCATCACGGAGGGGTTCATCATCCTCATTGGTGCCTCTCCGATGATGCGTGAGTAGTCCACCATAGACCTACGAGTCCGTAGGCAGTAGCTAGATGGGTTCCTCTCTCTCTTTTGATTCTCAATACAATGGTCTCTTGGAGATCTATTTGATGTAAACTTTTGCGGTGTATTTGTTGGGATCCGATGAATTTTGAGTTCATGATCAGTTTCTATTCATGAATATTATTTGAGTCTTCTTTGATCTCTTATATGCATGATTCCTTATAGCCTCGTATTTATTCTTCGAATCTTTGGTTTAGTTAGACCAACTAGATCGATTTTTCTTGCCATGGGAAGAGGTGCTTTGTGATGGGTTCGATCTTGCGGTGTCCTTTCCCAGTGACAGAAGGGGCAACAAGGCACGCATGTATCATTGCCATTAAGGATAACAAGATGGGGTCTATTCCTACATGAATAGATCTTGTCTACATCATGTCATCGTTCTTATTGCATTACTCCGTTTTCCATGGACTTAATACAATAGATGCATGCTGGATAGCGGTCAATGTGTGGAGTAATAGTGGTAGATGCAGGCAGGAGTCGGTCTACTTATCTTGGACGTGATGCCTATATAATGATCATCGCCTTGGATATCATCATGATTATTTGATCTTCTATCAATTGCCCAACAGTAATTTGTTCACCCACCGTGTGCTATTCTCATGAGAGAAGCCACTAGTGAAACCTACGGCCCCCGGGTCTACTTTTCCAACATATTGCTTTCCAATCTATCTTTTTGCCGCTTTTGTTTTGAGATCTATTATTCCAAAACCCAAAAATACCTTGCTGCACTTTTTACTTGTTATTTTTATTTTTTGTTCTTGAGAGATCTATCTCTCCAATCTATCACTATCTAATCTATCTTTTTATCAATGAGAGATTGACAACCTCTCTTTCGCGTCGGGTTGCAAGTATTTGTTCTTTGTGTGCAGGTGCTGTTTATTAGGTGGTGGTGATCCTCCTACTGATTCGATACCTTGGTTTCATAACTGAGGGAAATACTTACCGTCGTTGTGCTGCATCATCCCTTCCTCTTTGGGGAAATACTGACGCAATCTCAAGCCATGTCAAAGGAATTTCTTGCGCCGTTGCCGGGGCGGAAGCGGTCTCTTCTACGTGCCAATCTATGGCGCCGAGGAGACACCATCATCATCTACCAGGTTCCTAATCACAAATCTCATCTCCTTGCAATTACATTATTTGCCATTTGCCTCCCATTTTCCTCCCCCCACTTCACCCAATTTGCCGTTTTATTCGCCCTCTTTTTCGTTTGCCTTTTTCTCGTCAGATCTCTTGTTTGCCTATCTTGTCGTTATGTCTAGTTCTTCCTCTATTGCGTGTACCCCCGAGAATGAAGTTCTTAATTTTAAGCAAAAGGGAGGCTGCTTGGTATAGGATTTGCAATGCTTATAATAGATCTATTCATAAGCAATCTACCGTTCTTCTTCTTCGCAGTTTTTATGTGGGCATCACCACTTGGTATAGATTCGTCCTTGATACGATTACTGGTGGGAATTGCTTGATGTGTCCATCTTTGGATGCTTTTAATGCTATGGGAAGTTTAGTGGGATCACCACCTCTTACGATCAATGAAACAAATTTAACTCTCGAACATGTTATGGAGAGACTTGATGCTATTGAAAAGAAGATGATTACCAAGGAACATCTTGAAAATTTGGATAAGAAAATGCATAATCTTGCTAATAAAATTGGGTCTAAAGCGGGAGATGCTTTTAAATTGTTAAAGGAGAAAGAAACCGTAATTAACGAAAGGATAGAAGAGAGTCCTTACCGGATTGATAAGTTGGAAGAAATTTTTAGTAACTTGGGCTCGCCTTTTTCTTCTGTCAAAACTATTGAAAAAACTCCCACAAAAATTTGCAAAACCATGAAAATCACTAAAAACAAAGTTGCTACACCTAGTGGCCACAAGGGAGATCTTAAAATGATTAGTATTCATCCCGACTTTGTTGAAATAGTAAGAGGCCCTATTTACAAAAATGAATTTTTGGTCTTTTTCCTAGAAGTGTTGTCATTGAGAGTATGCATGCTAAATCCTTGAAGAAATCTAGTTGTGTGATTGAGGAGTTGAAAACCAAAGATGACAATACTTGAATCCAAAGTTGTCAGAATCGAGATTCTGAATCGGATCGGAACTTTGTTGGTAGGATCGTGAATCGTAGAATCATAACTGCCAGAATCGTAGAATCTTAAATTCTATGAGCAAAATCGTAGAATCGGAGGGGCTAGTTTGGATCATAAGGTCGTAAGATTCTAAGAATTGAGTCGCGATTCTAACAACTTTGCTTGAATCTATGTGTTATGCCTAGCTAGGGGCGTAAAACGATAGCGCTTGTTGGGAGGCAACCCAATGAATAAATTTATTTTCCTCTTTTTATATCTGTTTTTGAGTGTTGAAAAAATTATGTCTCTGTTATGATGGTGTTTTTATGTTTTATTTAGTGTTTGTGCCAAGTAGAGCCTTTAGGATGATTCATAAGATGAGTAGAAACAATGCTGAATCTGAAACAGAAACTTTGCGTCCAGTGTGCGAATTTTCATTTTTTTACTGGAATGTGATATTGAGCTGAAATTTTAACAAAGTGTTGCTATACAAATTATTTACGTTGTCCTAATTTTTTAGAATTGTTAGAGTTACATAAGTATGGTTAGAGTACAGATTACTACAGACTGTTCTGTTTAAGACAGATTCTGTTTTCGTTGCATTGTGTGCTTGTTTTGATGAATCTATGGGTTATATTGAAGGGTATGAGCCATGGTAAAGTTAAAATACAGTAGGTATAATGCAATAATAAAATATTAATGGGTTTGCAACAGCACCTAAAGTAGTGATTTGCTTTATTATACTAACGGATCTTACAAACATTTTGTTGAGTTTTGTGTGATTGAAGTTTTCAAGTTTTGGGTGAGATCATGATGGATGAAGGAATAAGGAGTGAAAAGAGCCTAAGATTGGGGATGCTACAGCAACCCCAAGATATATCCAAAGAGAAACAAGCAACTAAGCTTGGGGATGCCCCGAGTGGCATCCCCTCTTTCTTCTAACGACCATCGGTATTTTACTTGGAGCTATATTTTTACTCGTCACATATCATTTGTTTTGCTTGGAGCGTCTTGTATCATTTGAGTCTTTGCTTACTTTTCTTTTTAGTTTGCCTTTAGTATCCTTTCTGGACACACCTATGTGAGAGAGCCAAAATTATGCTATGATTTGTTCGAATTGCTCTATATGCTTCACTTAAAAATTTTGAGCTATAGGATTGCTCTAGTGCTTCACTTATATCTTATTGAGCGTGGTGTGCTTGGAAATTTTTGTAGAAATAATCTCATGCTTCACTTAGATAAATTTGAGAGTTAGTAAATTTTGAAGAAATCCTTTCATGCTTCACTTAGATAAATTTGAGAGTTAGTAAATTTTGAAGAAATCCTCTCATGCTTCACTTCTATTTTGAGAGATGAAACTTTTATGCTTATGTGCTTCACTTAAATTTGTTTGAGCTTGTCAAAATCAATGGCAATATATGAAACTAGTCCCAAAGTGATAGATATCCAAGGAGGATATAATAAAAACCTTCATGAAGATCACTGGACAAATTAAACTTGATTCCTTGTAATAGTTTTGAGACATGATGATAGTAATATGTGAGTCATGTTAGTGAGTAATTATGCTTTAGTAGTAATATTGGTGTTAAGGTTTGTGATTCCCTATGCAAGTACGAAACTCAATAGTTATGCAATGAAATTACATCCTACTTATGGTGCATTATTAGGTGTTAGTTATGCTCAATGCTCGCTTATGTGAATTTTCGTTTCTTGGTTGGTTGCTTCTCAATCTATTTGCTAGCCTCCACTTGTACTAAGTAGATATACCACTTGTGCATCCAAAATCCTTAAACCTAGTTTTGCCTTATGAGTTCACCATACCTACCTATATGCTGTATTTCCATGCCGTTCTAAGAAAATTTGTATGTGCCATCTCTAATTTTCAAAATAAATTTCCTTTTTGTGTGCTCGTACCGCTCATGAAACGGTAGGGGGTGTCAAATATTTTTCCATGCTAGATGTGTTATTCTCAAGATGAGTGTTTATTCACTTGTCATTGCACGAGAGTACGGCGGTAATAGGGATGTCCATTCCCGAAATGAAAAAAGAAAAAAAATACTTTATGTTGTCAAATAATAAATTCCTTGGAAAGTGTTGCTATGGCAGGCAACCGTGGATACGGCCAGCCATGGATTGTGAAAGAATGGTGGAAAAAGGAATAAACTTTATTTTCTGTTTGGGAACCGCCTATGATATATCTAGCATGGAAAGTATTGTGAACTACTTTGTCGTTTTCGTTGACAGGAAAGGCATGCCACTCAAAATATTTTTTCTCTCTCAATTTAAAACTTTGAGCTCTGGCACCTCTACAAATCCCTACTTCCCTCTGCAAAGGGCCTATCTATTTACTTTATGCAATTTTTATTTTTACTTTGAGTCTTCATCTTCTCTTATAAAGCACCAACTAGGGGGCACTATGATCGTACTTGAGCATTGGGTATAGCTAATATTTGAGTATGTTTCATGAATGGATCAATAATTGAGCATGTTGGGCTAGGGATAACTTTCTTTAGTATTGATATTTTGAATGACATGGTTGCTTGTTGGCATGCTTGAGTATTGAAGTCATTATGTTAAAACTAGACTATTGCTTTGAATCATCTAAAGTCCAAATGTCCATGCTACAAAGAAAAGAATATGAGATGAACATGTTGGGCAGCATTCCACATCAAAAATTCTGTTTTTATCATTTACCTACTCGAGGACGAGTAGGAATTAAGCTTGGGGATGCTGATACGTCTCCAACATATCGATAATTTTTACTTGTTCCATGCTGTTATATTATCATTCTTGGATGTTTTACAATCACTTTATAGCATCTTTATATCATTTTTTGGGACTAACCTATTGACATAGTGCAAAAGTGCCAGTTGCTGTTTTTGCTTGTTTTTTTACTTCGCAGAATATCAGTACCAAACGGAGTCCAATCGCGACGAAACTTTTTGGAGATTTTTTTGGACCAGAAGACACCCAGTGGGCCAAAGAAGTGCCAGAGAGGTGGACCGTGGAGACCACAACCCACCAGGGCGCGCCCTGATGGGTTGTGCCCTCCTCGGGGCCCCTCTCCACCGCCTCTGATGCCTATAAATTCCCAAATATTGTAGAAACCCTAAAGGAGTTGATGAAAAACACATCCAGCCGCCGCAAGTTCCAGAGCCTCGAGATCCAATCTAACAAAATCACGGAGGGGTTCATCATCCTCATTGGTGCCTCTCCGATGATGCGTGAGTAGTTGACGTGGCTTGGACTGCGTCGGTATTTCCCAAAGAGGAAGGGATGATGCAGCACATCGACGGTAAGTATTTCCCTCAGTTATGAAACCAAGGTTATCGAACCAGTAGGAGGATCACCACCACCCAATAAGCAGCACCTGCACACAAACAACAAATACTTGCAACCCGACGCGAAAGAGAGTTTGTCCATCTCTCTACGGCAAATAGATAGATTAGGTAGTGATAGATAGTAGAGATAGATCTCTCAAGAACACAAATAAAAAGAGTAAATATGCAGCAATATATTTTTGGGTTTTTGGTTTTGTAGATCTGAAAACAAAGATTGCAAAAAACGTAGATCGGAAAGCAATATGATAGAAAGGTAGACCCGGGGGCCGTAGGGTTCACTAGTGGCTTCTCTCATGAGTATAGCGCACGGTGGGTGAACAAATTACTGTTGGGCAATTGATAGAAAATCGAATAGTCATGACGATATCCAAGGCGATGATCATTATATAGGCATCACGTCCAAGATAGATAGACCGACTCCTGCCTGCATCTACCTCTATTACTCCACACATCGACCGCTATCCAGCATGCATCTAGTGTATTAAGTTCATGGAAAAATGGAGTAATGCAATAAGAACCATGACATGATGTAGACAAGATCTATTCATGTACGAATAGACCCCATCTTGTTATCCTTAATAGCAACGATACATGCGTGTCTTGCTGCCCCTTCTGTCACTGGGAAAGAACACCGCAAGATCGAACCCATCACAAAGCACCTCTTCCCATGGCAAGAAAAATCGATCTAGTGGGCCTACTAAACCAAAGATTCGAAGAAGAAATACGAGGCTATAAGTAATCATGCATATAAGAGATCAAAGAAGACTCAAATAATATTCATGGATAGAAACTGATCATGAACTCAAAATTCATCGGATCCCAACAAACACACCGCAAAAGTTTACATCAAATAGATCTCCAAGAGACCATTGTATTGAAAATGATAAGAGAGAGAGAGAAGAAGCCATCTAGCTACTGCCTACGGACCCGTAGGTCTATGGTGGACTACTCACGCATCATCGGAGAGGCACCTATGAGGAAGATGAACCCCTCCGTGATGGTGTTTAGATTGGATCTCGCGGTTCTGGAACTTGCGGCGGCTGGAATTGTGTTTCGTCGACTCCTCTAGGGTTTTTGGATTTTCTGGGAATTTATAGGCACGATAGTCGGTTGAGGGGGTGCCCGAGGTGCCCAGCACCCACCAGGCCGCGCCAGGGGGCCTCTTGCGTGCCCTGGTGGGGGCTGGCCACCCTGGGCCCCCTCTTCTGGTGTTCTTTGGCCCATCTTCTTCCTTCTGGTCCGTAAAAAATCCACAAAAATCCCCGCAGCGTTTTAACTCCGTTTGGTACTGATTTTCTGTGAAGTAAAAAACAAGCAAAAACAGCAACTGGCACTTTGGCACTATGTCAATAGGTTAGTCCAAAAAATGATATAAAGTTGTAATAAAATGATTGTAAAACATCCAAGAATGATAATATAACAGCATGGAACAAGCAAAAATTATAGATACGTTGGAGACGTATCAGCATCCCCAAGCTTAATTCCTACTCGTCCTCGAGTAGGTAAATGATAAAAACAGAATTTTTGATGTGGAATGCTGCCTAACATGTTCATCATATTATTTTCTTCTTTGTATAGCATGGACATTTGGACTTGTAAATGATTCAAAGCAATAGTCTAGTTTTAACATAATGACTTCAATACTCAAGCATGTCAACAAGCAACCATGTCTTTGAAAATATCAACACTAAAGAGGGTTATCCCTAGCCCATCATGCTCAATCATTGATCCATTCATGAAGCACACTCAAATATTAGCTATGCCCAATGCTCAAGTACGATCATAGTGCCCCTAGTTGGTGCTTATAAGAGAAGATGGAGACTCAAAGCAAAAATAAAAATTGCATAAAGTAAATAGATAGGCCCTTCGCAGAGGGAAGTAGGGATTTGTAGAGGTGCCAGAGCTCAAAGTTTTAAATTGAGATAAAAAATATTTTGGGTGGCATGCTTTTCCTGTCAACGAAAATGACAAAGTAGCTCACAATACTTTCCATGCTAGATATATCATAGGCGGTTCCCAAACAGAAAATAAAGTTTATTACTTTTTCCACCAAACTTTCACTTTCCATGGCGGGCCTTATCCACGGTTGCCTTCCATACCAACACTTTCCAAGGAATTTATTATTTGACAACATAAAGTAAATATTTTTTCTTTTTCATTTCGGGAATGGGCATCCCTATTACCGCCGCACTCTCGTGCAATGACAAGTGAATAAACACTCATCTTGAGAATAACACATCTAGCATGGAAACATATTGGATACTCCCCACCGTTTCATGAGCGGTACGGGCACACAAAAGAGAAAATTTATTTTGAAAATTTAGAGATGGCACATACAAATTTGCTTGGAACGGCATGGAAATACCGCATATAGGTAGGTATGGTGGACTCATAAGGCAAAACTTGGTTTAAGGATTTTGGATGCACAAGTAGTATTTCTACTTAGTACAAGTGAAGGCTAGCAAATAGATTGGGAAGCAACCAAACCAAGAAACGAAAAATCACATAAGTGAGCATTGAACATAACTAACACCGAATCATGCACCACAAGTAGGATGTAACTTCATTGCATAACTATTGACTTTCGTGCATGCATAGGGAATCACAAACCTTAACACCAATATTCCTACTAAGCATAATTACTCACTAACATGACTCACATATTACTATCATGATGTTTCAAAACTATTACAAGGAATCAAGTTTAATTTGTCCAATGATCTTCATGAAAGTTTTTATTATATCCTCCTTGGATATATATCACTTTGGGACTAGTTTCATATATTGCCATTGCTTTTTGGCAAGCTCAAACAAATTTAAGTGAAGCACATGAGCATAAAGATTTCATCTCTCAAAAAGGTATAAGTGAAGCATGAGAGGATTTCTTCAAAATTTTACTAACTCTCAAATTAATCTAAGTGAAGCATGAGAGTATTTCTACAAAAGTTTCCAAGCACACCGTGCTCAAAAAGATATAAGTGAAGCACTAGAGCAATTCTATAGCTCAAAAAGTTTAAGTGAAGCACATAGAGCAATTCTAACAAATCATAGCATGATTTTGGATTTCTCAAATAGGTGTGTACAGAAAGGATACAAAGGAAAAACTAACAAACAAAGCAAGCAAAGATACAAGACGCTCCAAGCAAAACACATGATATGTGACGAATAAAAATATAGCTCCAAGTAAAATACCGATGGTTGTTAGAAGAAAGAGGGGATGCCACTCGGGGGCATCCCCAAGCTTAGTTGCTTGTTACTCTTTGGATATATCTTGGGGGTGCGGTAGCATCCCCAAGCTTAGGCTTTTACTACTCCTTATTCCTTCATCCATCGTGATCTCACCCAAGACTTGAAAACTTCAATCACACAAAACTCAACAAAATCTTCGTGAGATCCGTTAGTATAAGAAAGCAAATCACTACCTTAGGTACTGTTGTAAACCCATTCAAATTTTATAATTGCATTATACCTACTGTATTTTAACTTTACCATGGCTTATACCCCCCAATACAAACCATAGATTCATCAAAACAAGCACACAATGCAACGAAAACAGAATCTGTCTCAAACAGAACAGTCTGTAGTAATCTGTACACTACCCATACTTCTGTAGCTCTAAAATTTCTGAAAAATTAGGACAACGTAAGGAATTTGTATAGAAATACTGTGTTATAATTTCAGCTCAAGATCACGTTCCAGAAAAAAATGAAAATTCATATACTGGACGCAAAGTTTCTGTTTCAGATTCAGCATCGCTTCTACTCATCCTATGAATCATCCTAAAGGCTTTACTTGGCACAAACACTAAATAAACCATAAAAACACAACATAACAAAGGCATAATTGTGTCAACACTCAAAAACAGAAAGGAAAAAGCAAAAATTTATTTATTCATTGGGTTGCCTCCCAACAAGCTTTATCGTTTTACGCCCCTAGCTAGGCATGATGATTTCAATGATGCTCACATAAAAAGTAGTAATTGAAATATGCAAGAGAGCATCATGAATCTCATGACAAGCACTTTTAAGTCTAACCCACTTCCTATGCATAGGGATTTTGTGAGCTGATACGTCTCCGTCGTATCTATAATTTTTGATTGTTTCATGCCAATATTATACAACTTTTACATATTTTTGGCAACATTTTATATGATTTATTGGACTAACATATTGATCCAGTGCCCAGTGCCAGTTCCTGTTTGTTGCATGTTTTTTGTTTCGCAGAATATCCATATCAAATGAAGTCCAAACGGGATAAAAACTTACGGAGATTTTTTTTGGAATATATGTGAATTTTGGGAAGTGGAATCAACAGAAGGCGGTGCCCGAGGGGCCCACAAGCCAGGGGGGCGCGCCCTAGGGGGTAGGGCGCGCCAGGGTGGCTTGTGGTCACCCCTTAAGGCGGTGGGCACCCTTCTTTCGCCGCAAGAAAGCTAATATCCGGATAAAAATCGTGTTAACAATCAAAGTTACGGATCTCCGGGAATTTAAGAAACGGTGAAGGGCCAGAATCGGAAACGCAGAAACAGAAGGAAACAGAGAGAGAGATCCAATCTCGGAGGGGCTCCCACCCCTCCGCCGCCATGGAAGCCAAGGACCAGAGGGGAAACCCTCCTCCCATCTAGGGGGGAGGACAAGGAAGAAGAAGAAGGAGGGGGGCTCTCTCCCCCTCTCTCCCGGTGGCACCGGAACGCCGCCGGGGCCATCATCGTGACGGCGATCTACACCAACAACTTCGCCGCCGTCATCACCAACTCTCTCCCCCTCTATGCAGCGGTGTAATAACCCTTCTCCCCGCTGTAATCTCTACTTAAACATGGTGCTCAACGCTATATATTATTTCCCAATGATGTATGGCTATCCTATGATGTTTGAGTAGATCCGTTTTGTCCTATGGGTTGATTGATGATCATGATTGGTTTGAGTTGCATGTTTTATTATTGGTGCTGTCCTATGGTGCTCTCCGTGTCGCGCAAGCGTGAGGGATCCTCGCTGTAGGGTGTTGCAATGTGTTCATGATTTGCCTATGGTGGGTTGCTCGAGTGACAGAAGCATAAACCCGAGTAGGTGGGTTGTTGCATATGGGAGTAAAGAGGACTTGATACCTTATAATGCTATGGTTGGGTTTTACCTTAATGATCTTTAGTAGTTGCGGATGCTTGCTAGAGTTCCAATCATAAGTGCATATGATCCAAGTAGAGAAAGTATGTTAGCTTATGCCTCTCCCTCATATAAAATTGCAATAATGATTACCAGTCTAGTTATCGATCGCCTAGGGACAAATAACTTTCTTGTGACAAAAAGCTCTCTACTAAAACTAACTTAGTTGTTTCTTTATCTAAACAGCCCCTAGTTTTTATTTACGTGCTCTTTATTATCTTGCAAACCTATCCCGTTACACCTATAAAGTACTTCTAGTTTCATACTTGTTCTAGGTAAAGCGAACGTTAAGCGTGCGTAGAGTTGTATCGGTGGTCGATAGAACTTGAGGGAATATTTGTTCTACCTTTAGCTCGTCGTTGGGTTTGACACTCTTACTTATCGAGAAAGGCTACAATTGATCCCCTATACTTGTGGGTTATCAAGACCTTTTTTCTGGCGCCGTTGCCGGGGAGCAATAGCGTGGGGTGAATATTCTCGTGTGTGCTTGTTTGCTTTATCACTAAGTAGATTTTATTTGCTGTTCTAAGTTGTTCTCTATCTTTAGTTATGGATATAGAACACGAAATACCAAAAAAATTAGGTGTACTTGCTACTCATGGAGATGGGGAACCTCCTAAAACCCTCGATGCTCGTTATGTGGAAAATATTATGCACTACTTTGATAATCCTGAGAAAACCCCATTCAACTTGATAATGGGATACACGTTGGATCAACGTGAATACTTTAGGGATTATCGCTTGACTCAAAAAGGGAAACACTTATGGGATCAAATTAGAATACTGGAATGGTTTGCTTGGGATGCATGCTCGAGATGTGACTTTACTTGTTGCTCTAATATAGAAGCTCGACACCTTCCCTTTCAATGCAAATTTAATGATAATGAAACCTTAGCTTCTTATGCTAAAGGTATTTATGATTACTATGATGTGGAACGAATAGAAGAATTTGTTGTTTTTAAAGGTGCTTATGAAATTGCTTCTTTGCTTGAAAAGTATGATGATGATGTTCCTTACGAATCTGAAATTTTTGCCATACTTAAATATTGCTATGAGAATTATGATTGCAATGCTGATATTATTGAATTTATTGAGAGAATGTCTACTGCTATGGAAGAGACTAATATTTTGCAGGAATCTATGGAAGAAGAAATTGCTGAAACTGTGAGCTCATTAGATGAAAAAGATGAGGAGGAGAGCGAAGAACAAAAGGAGGAAGAGCGGATTAGCTACCCGTGCCCACCTTCTAATGAGAGTAACTCTTCAACTCATACATTGTTTAATTTCCCTTCGTGCTTACCGAAGGATGAATGCTATGATAATTGCTATGATCCCTTGGATTCGTTTGAAATATCCCTTTTTGATGAACTTGATGCTTGCTATGCTTGTGGCCATGATGCCAATATGAATGATGCTTATGGAGATGAACTTGCTATAGTTCCTTATGTTAAACGTGAAATTGTTGCTATTTCACCCACACATGATAGTCCTATTATCTTTTTGAATTCTCCCAACTACACTATATCGGAGAAGTTTGCACTTATTAAGGATTATATTGATGGGTTGCGTTTTCCTATTGCACATGATGATTTTGATAGATATAATATGCATGTGCTTGCTGCTCCTACTTGCAATTATTATGAGAGAGGAACTACATCTCCGCCTCTCTATGTTTCCAATACGATAAAATTGCAAGAAACAGTTTATACTATGCATTGGCCTTTACTTGATGTGCATGAATTGTTCTTTTATGACATGCCGAAGCATAGGAAGAGAGTTAGACTTCGTCATTGCATGATATGTATTACTTTGTGCTCACTACTAAATTACAAATCATTGTTAATTAAAATTGGCTTTGATATACCGTGGGATCCGGGTGGATCCATTACTTGACCACTTTATGCCTAGCTTAATGGCTTTAAAGAAAGCGCTGCCAGGGAGACAACCCGGAAGTTTTAGAGAGTCATTTTATTCTGTTGTGTGCTTTTATATAGTTTAAAAACAAAAAATAAAGTGGGGAACTTAAAACTTCACAAAAAGAGAAGTGAAAGTGAGAAAGACGAGCATCGTTGAAGTGGGGGCTAGCCTTGAACTTTGTTCATGCCCATGGAAACTTTGTGAATCTTGATTACAGAAACTTTTCAACAAAAATAATTATCCCCTTGTATAAATCCATTGTATTATAAAAATAATGTGCCAAGAATTACCTTTAGGGTGTTTAAATTGCTTGTTTGATATGTGCTGTGTAAAAACAGAAACTTTTGCTGCAGTGTTTGAATTTTAATATTTTACTGGAGCATGAAAAAATTGTGAAATTTTTACACAATACTGTTATACAAATTCTTGACTACGTCCTAATTTTTAAGAATTTTTAGAGTTACATAAGTATAGTGAATGTTCAGATTACTACAGACTGTCCTGTTTTTGACAGATTCTGTTTTTGATGCATTGTTTTGCTCGTTTTGATGAAACTATCGATTGTATCGGTGGTATAAGCCATGGAAAAGTTATATTACAGTAGCTACAATGCAAAAACAAAATATGAATTGGTTGGCAACAGTACTTAAAGTTGTAATTTGCTTTATTATACTAACGGATCTCACGAGGGTTTTGTTAAGTTTTGTGTGATTGAAGTTTTCAAGTTTTGGGTGAGATCACGATGGATGAAGGAATAAGGAGTGGAAAGAGACTAAGCTTGGGGATGCCCGAGGCACCCCAAGGTAATATTCAAGGAGTCCCAAGAAACTAAGCTTGGGGATGCCCCCGAAGGCATCCCCTCTTTCTTCTAACAACCATCGGTAATTTTACTTGGAGCTATATTTTTATTTGTCACATGATATGCGTAAATCTTGGAGCGTCGTGTGCTTTTTATTTTTATTTTAATAATGCACCATGCTGGTATGAGAAAGTCCTTGGTTGATTTATAGAAGGCTCTTTGCACCTCACTTATATCTTTTGAGTATGGCTTTATAGAATGCTTCATGTGCTTCACTTATATCATTTGAAGTTTGGATTGCCTGTTTCTCTACACATAGAAAACCGCCATTTGTAGAATGCTCTTTTGCTTCACTTATATTTGTTAGAGCATGGGCATATCTTTTGTAGAAATAATTAAATTCTCATGCTTCACTTATATCTATTTAGAGAGTTAACAGGAGTTGGTCATTCACATGGTTAGTCATAAAATCCTACATAAAACTTGTAGATCACTGAATATGATATGTTTGATTCCTTGCAATAGTTTTGCGATATAAAGATGGTGATACTAGAGTCATGCTAGTGAGTAATTGTGGATTGGTAGAAATACTTGTGTTAAAGTTTGTGATTCCCGTAGCATGCACGTATGGTGAACCGTTATGTGATGAAGTCGGAGCATGGTTTATTTATTGATTGTCATCCTTTGTGCGGAGGTCGGGATCACGCGATGGTTAACTCCTACCAACCGTTCCCCTAGGAGCATGCGTGTAGTACCTTGTTTCGATGACTAATACATTTTTGCAATAAGTATGTGAGTTCTTTATGACTAATGTTGAGTCCATGGATTATACGGACTCTCACCCTTCCACCATTGCTAGCCTCTCTAGTACCGCGCAACTTTCGCCGATGCATTAAACCCACCATATTCTCTTCCTCAAAACAGCCACCATACCTACCTATTATGGCATTTCCATAGCCATTCCGAGATATATTGCCACGCAACTTCCAGCGTTCCGTTTATTATGACACGCACCATCATTGTCATATTGCTTTGCATGATCGTAAGATAGCTAGCATGATGTTTTCATGGCTTGTCCGTTTTTTTGATGTCATTGCTACGCTAGATCATTGCACATCCCGGTACACCGCCGGAGGCATTCATATAGAGTCATATTTTGTTCTAGTATCGAGTTGTAATTCTTGAGTTGTAAGTAAATAAAAGTGTGATGATCATCATTATTAGAGCATTGTCCCATGTGAGGAAAGGATGATGGAAGCTATGATTCCCTCACAAGTTGGGATGAGTCTCCGGACTTTACAAAAAAAAAGAGGCCAAAGAAGCCACCAAAAAAAAACAAAAAAAATGTGAGAGAAAAGAGAGAAGGGGTAATGCTACTATCCTTTACCACACTTGTGCTTCAGAGTAGCACCATGTTTTTCATATAGGGAGTCTCCTATGTTGTCACTTTCATATACTAGTGGGAATTTTTCATTATAGAACTTGGCTTGTATATTGCAATGATGGGCTTCCTCAAATTGCCCTAGGTCTTCGTGAGCAAGCGAGTTGGATGCACACCCACTTAGTTTCTTTTTGAGCTTTCATACACTTATAGCTCAAGTGCATCCGTTGCATGGCAATCCCTACTCACTCGCATTGATATCTATTGATGGGCATCTCCATAGCCCGTTCATACGCCTAGTTGATGTGAGAATATCTCTTTCTTTTTGTCTTCTCCACAACCACCGTATTCTATTCCACCTATAGTGCTATATCCATGGCTCACGCTCATGTATTGCGTGAAAGTTGAAAAAGTTTGAGAATACTAAAGTATGAAACAATTGCTTGGCTAAAACCGGGGTTGTGCAAGATTTAATACTTTGTGTGATGAAGATGGAGCATAGCCAGACTATATGATTTTGTAGGGATAACTTTCTTTTAGCCATGATATTTTGAGAAGACATTATTGCTTTATTAGTATGCTTGAAGTATTATTGTCTTTATGTCAAATGATAGACTATTTCTTTGAATTACTCGTGTCTTAATATTCATGCCATGATTATATTATATGATCAAGATTATGCTAGGTAGCATTCCACATCAAAAATTATCTTTTTTATCATTTACCTACTCGAGGACGAGCAGGAATTAAGCTTGGGATACTGATACATCTCCGTCGTATCTATAATTTTTGATTGTTTCATGCCAATATTCTACAACTTTCATATACTTTTGGCAACTGTTTATACTAATTTTTGGGACTAACATATTGATCAAGTGCCCAGTGCCAGTTCCTGTTTGTTGCATGTTTTTTGTTTCGCAGAAAATCCATATCAAACGAAGTCCAAACAGGATAAAAACTTACGGAGATTTTTTTTGGAATATATGTGAATTTTGGGAAGTGGAATCAACAGAAGGCGGTGCCCAAGGGGCCCACAAGCCAGGGGGGCGCGCCCTGGGGGGTAGGGCGTGCCAGGGTGGATTGTGGTCACCCCTTAAGGAGGTTGGCACCCTTCTTTCGCCGCAAGAAAGCTAATATCGGGATAAAAATCGTGTTAAAATTTCAGCCCAATTGGAGTTACGGATCTCCGGGAATTTAAGAAACGGTGAAGGGCCAGAATCGGAAACGCAGAAACAGAAGGAAACAGAGAGAGAGATCCAATCTCGGAGGGGCTCCCGCCCCTCCGCCGCCATGGAAGCCAAGGACCAGAGGGGAAACCCTCCTCCCATCTAGGGGGGAGGACAAGGAAGAAGAAGAAGGAGGGGGGCTCTCTCCCCCCTCTCCCGCTAGCACCGGAACGCCGCCAGGGCCATCATCGTGACGGCGATCTACACCAACAACTTCGCCGCCGTCATTAGCAACTCTGTCCCCCTCTATGCAGCGGTGTAACACCCCTTCTCCCCGCTGTAATCTCTTCTTAAACATGGTGCTCAATGCTATATATTATTTCCCAATGATGTATGGCTATCCTATGAAGTTTGAGTAGATCCGTTTTGTCCTATGGGTTGATTGATGATCATGATTGGTTTGAGTTGCATGTTTTATTATTGGTGCTATCCTATGGTGCTCTCCGTGTCGCGCAAGCATGAGGGATCCTTGCTGTAGGGTGTTGCAATGTGTTCATGATTTGCCTATGGTGGGTTGCTTGAGTGACAGAAGCATAAACCCGAGTAGGTGGGTTGTTGCATATGGGAGTAAAGAGGACTTGATACCTTATAATGCTATGGTTGGGTTTTACCTTAATGATCTTTAGTAGTTGCGGATGCTTGCTAGAGTTCCAATCATAAGTGCATATGATCCAAGTAGAGAAATTATGTTAGCTTATGCCTCTCCCTCATATAAAATTGCAATAATGATTACCGGTCTAGTTATCGATTGCCTAGGGACAAATAACTTTCTTGTGACAAAAAGCTCTCTACTAAAACTAACTTAGTTGTTTCTTTATCTAAACAGCCCCTAGTTTTTATTTACGTGCTCTTTATTATCTTGCAAACCTATCCCGTTACACCTACAAAGTACTTCTAGTTTCATACTTGTTCTAGGTAAAGCGAACGTTAAGCGTGCGTAGAGTTGTATCGGTGGTCGATAGAACTTGAGGGAATATTTGTTCTACCTTTAGCTCGTCGTTGGGTTCGACACTCTTACTTATCGAGAAAGGCTACAATTGATCCCCTATACTTGTGGGTTACCATGAGCAAACAATTCATGGGAACAAGAATCAACTAGCATAGGAAGGCAAAACAAGCAAAACATCAAAACTTTGAACACATAGAGAGGAAACTTGATATTATTGCAATTCCTACAAGCATATGTTCCTCCCTCATAATAAATTTCAGTAGCATCATGAAGGAATTCAACAATATAACTATCACATAAATCATTCTTTTTCATGATGCACAAATATAGAATTTTCATTACTCTCCACATAAGCAAATTCCTTTTCATCCATGGTAGTGGGAGCAAACTCAACAAAGTAACTATCATGAGACACTTGATTAACATAATCACATTGCAAATTAAAACCATGATGATAAGTTTCATGGTTATCATTACTAATTATAGCATACGTGTAATCACCATCATCATAAATAGGAGGCATGCAATCATCATAATAAATTTGCTCATCAAAACTTGGTGGACTAAAAATATCATATTCATCAAACATAGCATCCTCAAGATTGTGGCTTTCCATGACATTAACATCATGTATATTTAGAGAATTCATACTATCAACATTGCAATCATGCTTTTCAATCAAGGATCTATCATGAATCAACTTATAAATTTCATCTTTCAACACTTCATCAAAAATTTCAGATTCATGATTTTCAAACAAAACATCATGGAGATAATCAAGTGCACTCAACTCACTAGCAATTGGTTCATCATAATTTGGTCTTTTGAAAAGATTAGCAAGTGGATGAGGATCCATATCAATAGTTTTTTAGCAAGCGAAGATGCAAGCAAATAGAAGGCACATGGCAACACAAGCAAACAAAAAGAGATCCGGCGAGAAAAAGGCAAACGAAAAAGAGGGCGAATAAAACGGCAAATTTTGTGAAGTGGGGGAGAGGAAAATGAGAGTTAAATGGCAAATAATGTAATTGCAAGGAGATGAGATTTCTGATTAGGAACCTGGTAGATGATGATGGAGTCCCCTCAGCGCCTACGATAGGCACGTAGAAGAGACCGCTTCCTCCCCGGCAACGGCGCCAGAAATTCCTTTGACGTGGCTTGGACTGTGTCGGTATTTCCCCAAAGAGGAAGGGATGATGCAGCACAGCGACGGTAAGTATTTCCCTCAGTTATGAAACCAAGGTTATCAAACCAGTAGGAGGATCACCACCACCCAATAAGCAGCACCTGCACACAAACAACAAATACTTGCAACCCGACGCGAAAGAGAGGTTGTCAATCTCTCTACGGCAAATAGATAGATTAGGTAGTGATAGATAGGAGAGATAGATCTCTCGAGAACACAAATAAAAAGAGTAAATATGCAGCAATATATTTTTTGGTTTGTGGTTTTGTAGATCTGAAAACAAAGATTGCAAAAAACGTAGATCGGAAAGCAATATGATAGAAAGGTAGACCCGGGGGCCGTAGGGTTCACTAGTGGCTTCTCTCATGAGTATAGCGCATGGTGGGTGAACAAATTACTGTTGGGCAATTGATAGAAAATCAAATAGTCATGACGATATCCAAGGCGATGATCATTATAAAGGCATCATGTCCAAGATAGATAGACCGACTCCTGCCTGCATCTACCTCTATTATTCCACACATCGACCGCTATCCAGCATGCATCTAGTGTATTAAGTTCATGGAAAAACGGAGTAATGCAATAAGAATGATGACATGATGTAGACAAGATCTATTCATGTAGGAATAGACCCCATCTTGTTATCCTTAATAGCAACGATACATGCGTGTCTTGCTGCCCCTTCTGTCACTGGGAAAGAACACCGCAAGATCGAACCCATCACAAAGCACCTCTTCCCATGGCAAGAAAAATCGATCTAGTTGGCCTAACTAAACCAAAGATCCGAAGAAGAAATACAAGGCTATAAGTAATCATGCATATAAGAGATCAAAGAAGACTCAAATAATATTCATGGATAGAAACTGATCATGAACTCAAAATTCATTGGATCCCAACAAACACACCGCAAAAGTTTACATCAAATAGATCTCCAAGAGACCATTGTATTGAGAATCATAAGAGAGAGAGAAGAAGGCATCTAGCTACTGCCTACGGACCCGTAGGTCTATGGTGGACTACTCACGCATCATCAGAGAGGCACCTATGAGGAATATGAACCCCTCCGTGATGGTGTTTAGATTGGATGTCGCGGTTCTGGAACTTGCGGCGGCTGGAATTGTGTTTCGTCGACTCCTCTAGGGTTTTTGGATTTTCTGGGAATTTATAGGCACGATAGTCGGTTGAGGGGGTGCCCGAGGTGCCCAGCACCCACCAGGCCGCGCCAGGGGGCCTCTGGCGCGCCCTGGTGGGGGCTGGCCACCCTAGGCCCCTTCTTCTGGTGTTCTTTGTCCCATCTTCTTCCTTCTGGTCCGTAAAAAATCCACAAAAATCCCCGCAGCGTTTTAACTCTGTTTGGTACTGATTTTCTGCGAAGTAAAAAACAAGCAAAAACAGCAACTGGCACTTTGGCACTATGTCAATAGGTTACCCTAGAAAATGATATAAAGTTGTAATAAAATGATTGTAAAACATCCAAGAATGATAATATAACATCATGGAACAAGCAAAAATTATAGATACGTTGGAGACGTATCAGTAGTCCACCATAGACCTACGGGTCCGTAGGCAGTAGCTAGATGGCTTCTTCTCTCTCTCTTTTGATTCTCAATACAATGGTCTCTTGGATATCTATTTGATGTAAACTTTTGCAGTGTGTTTGTTGGGATCCGATGAATTTTGAGTTCATGATCAGTTTCTATCCATGAATATTATCTGAGTCTTGTTTGATCTCTTATATGCATGATTACTTATAGCCTCGTATTTCTTCTTCGAATCTTTGGTTTAGTTAGGCCAACTAGATCGATTTTTCTTGCCATGGGAAGAGGTTCTTTGTGATGGGTTCGATCTTGCGTTGTCCTCTCCGAGTGACAGACGGGGCAGCGAGGCACACATGTATCGTTGCTATTAAGGATAACAATATGGGGTCTATTCCTACATGAATAGATCCTGTCTACATCATGTCATCGTTCTTATTGCATTACTCCGTTTTTCCATGAACTTAATACACTAGATGCATGCTGGATAGCGGTCGATGTGTGGAGTAATAGTAGTAGATGCAGGCATGAGTTGGTCTACTTATCTTGGACGTGATGCCTATATAATGATCATCGCCTTGGATATCGTCATGATTATTTGATCTTCTATCAATTGCCCAACAGTAATTTGTTCACCCACCATGTGCTATACTCATGAGAGAAGCCACTAGTGAAACCTACGGCCCCGGGTCAACTTTTCCAACATATTGCTTTCCGATCTATCTTTTTGCCACTTTTGTTTTCAGATCTATTATTCGAAAAACCCAAAAATATCTTGCTGCACTTTTTATTTGTTCGTTTTATTTTGTGTTCTTGAGAGATCTATCTCTCCAATCTATCACTATCTAATCTATCTTTTTACCGTAGAGAGATTGACAACCTCTCTTTCGCGTCGGGTTGCATGTATTTGTTCTTTGTGTGCAGGTGCTGTTTATTAGGTGGTGGTGATCCTCCTACTAGTTCGATACCTTGGTTTCATAACTGAGGGAAATACTTACCATCGCTGTGCTGCATCATCCCTTCCTCTTTGGGGAAATACCGACGCAGTATCAATCCACGTCAAGATGTCCCGATCTTGATGTATCACGGGCCTTGTTAATATAGTTGGATCATATGATGTTATTCCCTTGCTACCTTGTTGTGATGAATTGAATCTTTCCCTCTGAGATCTCGTTATGTCGGATTGAATATTGGATTTGAGATCACTTGATGTATGTCTTGGTACTCAACTTGTGGATTCCCGTGGTGACAATGGGGTAATCTATGCATAGGGGTTCATACACATTCTTGTGCTACTTTCTCCGATAGAAATCTTGGGGTACTCTTTGAACTTCTTTGTGTTGGATTGAATATGATGAATCTGAAATTGTTTGATGCACGTTGAATAATTAACCCACGGATATTTGAGGTGACATTGGAGTATCTAGGTGACATTATGGTTGATTGATATGCATCATAGGTGTTATTCTAGTACGAACTCTAGGGCTGTTTGTGACACTTATAGGAATAGCCCAAAAGATTGATCGGAAAGAATAACGTTGAGGTGGTTCTACTACCTACAACAATTTCATTTTATGTTCTCCGCTAGTTATGAACTTTGGAGTGATTCTTTGTCGCACGTTGAGGGATGATCATATGATTCTGTTATGTTAGCATTGTTGAGAGATTGCACTAGTGAAAGTATGAATCCTAGGCCTTATTTCCAAGCATTAATATATCATTTTGCTCGCTGTTTTCCACTTGCTACCTTGCTGTTTTTATATTTTCAGATTACAAAAACCTATTTCTACCATCCATATTGCACTTGTATCACCATCTCTTCGTCGAACTAGTGCACCTATACATTTTGCCATTGTATTGGGCGTGTTGGGGACACAAGAGATTTCTCGTATTTGATTGCAGGGTTGTTTGAGAGAGACCATCTTCATCCTACACCTCCCATGGATTGATAAACCTTAGGTCATCCACTTGAGGGAAAATTGCTACGGTCCTACAAAACTCTGTGCTTGGAGGCCCAACATAGTCTACAAAAATAAAGTTGTGTAGTAGTCATCAAGCTATTTTCTGGCGCCGTTTCCGAGGAGGTGAGTGCTTGAAGGTATATCTTTAGATCTTGCAATTAAATATTTTAGTTTTTTTATCACTAGTTTGGTTTATAAAAGAAAACTACAAAAAAATGGAGTTTAGGTTGCCTCAATTGCTTTGTCTTTTTAATGTCTTTCGTGGAAATGATGGTTCGAAAAATTGTGCTCAATTGTTAGAGGAAGAATTATAAAAATGCTTAATGTGAAATCCTTCAATGATGAGTATGATAGCAATGTTGTTAGTATAAATTCTCTGAATATCCATGATGCTAATGATACGCAAAACCACAAGCTTGAGGATGCTATGTTTTATGAAGATGATATTTTTAGTCCCCCAAGTTTTGATGAGCAAATTTATTATTATGATAGCATGCCTCCTAGTTATGATGACTATATTGTTGAAAGTGGGTTTGGAAGAGTGTCAACTCTAGGTACTAATGATCCCACTATTTTGGAGGGTGTTGAATCTTATTTGAATAATGATAAAATTGGATTTGGAGAGGTCATGACTTTATTTAGTGATGAGTCCACTATTTTGGAAGAGGTTTATATTGACTATGACAACAAAGTTCCTATCTATGATGATTATGATGATGACATGTATGCTATAAAGAGTGATAGTAACCATGAAACTTTTCATCATGATTTTAATATTCAATGTGGTTATGTCAATCAAGTGTCTCATGATAGTTATTTTGTTGAGTTCGCTCCCACTACTTTGAATGAGAAGAAATTCACTTATGGGGAGAGTAATAAATTTTCTATGCTTGTGGATCATAAAGATAATGATTTATGTGATAGTTCTATTGTTGAATTCCTCCATGATGCTACCAAAAATTATTATGAGGGAGTAACATATGCTTGCAATAATTGCAATAATATCAAGTTTCCTCCCTATGTGTTCAAAGTTCTGAAGTTATGTTTGTTTTGCCTTCCTATGCAAGTTGATTCTTGCTCCCATAAATTGTTTTATTGCAAAATACCTATGCATAGGAAGTGGGTTAGACTTAAATGTGCTTGCCATGTGATTAATGATGTTTCAATTATTACTTTTTATGTGAGCATCATTGAAATCATCATGCCTAGCTAAAAGGCATTAAAAAAGCGCTTGTTGGGAGACAACCCAATATTTTTCCTTTCCATTTTAGTGTGTTCACATGATTAAGTTACTGTAGTAATCATGTTTTGTGTCTTTTATTCAATAAAGTGCCAAGTAAAGCCTTTGGGATAGTGTGGATACTTGTTAGTTTTATTCTGTGCAAAAACAGAAGCTTTTACGTCCAGTGCAGAATTTCTCTGATTTTACTAGAGAGTCAAACAAAATTGAAATGTTTTCAAAGTCTTGATATGCAAAATTTTTGCGTTGTCCTAATGTTTCAGAATTTCTAGAGATATGGAAGTATGGTTTTAGTTCAGATCTTCACAGGCTGTTCTGTTTTTGGCAGATTCTGTTTTGCATGCATAGCTTGCTTGTTTTAGTGTTTCCATGGCTTATATTTATTGGTATAAATTATGGGAATGATAAAATACATTAGGTATTATGTGGGAACAATTATGAATCTTGTCTTGAGAGTACCTAAGTGAATGGTCTATCTTTATTACACTAACACATATCACGAAGTTCCGTTAAGTTTTTTGTGATTGAAGTTTTCAAGTTTTGGGTAAGACACCGATATGAGGAGAATAAGGAGTGGTAATACCCTAATATTGTGGATGCCCAAGTCACCCCCAAGGTAATATCCAAGGAAGACTTAAGCGTCTAAGCTTGGGGATGCCCCGGAAGGTATCCCCTCTTTCGTCTTCAACATTGTCGGTATATCTTAGAGCTATATTTTTATTCGTCACATAATATGAGTTTTGCATGGAGCGTCATTCTTAAATTTTGCTTGTTGTTATTTATAATCTTGTTTTCCAATAAAAAGTTCCAAGAATTTCCTTTTAGGATGCTTGAATTGCATGTTTGATGTGTGATGTGTAAAAATAGAAACTTTTGTTGTAGTGTTTGAATTTTCATATTTTATTGGAACGTGGAAAGTTTCTAAAATTTTACACAATATTTTCATATAATTTCTTTATCATGTCCTAAATGTTCAAAAAATTTGAAGTTACAGAAGTGCACTTTGTAAATTAATTGCTACAGACTGTCCTGTTTAGACAGATTGTTGTCATAGTTTTGTTATCTACTTCTCCTATAGTTTTCATGACTTATATTGGTAGATATAAATTGTGGAAAGTATACAGTAGATAATGTTTGAAAATTATTATGCATCTTGTCTTGGCAGTACATAAAGAGTTGATTTATTCTTATGTGCACTAACCTATCTCATGAGTTCTTTTCAAGTTTTGTGTGGATGAATATTTTGAGACCTAGGTGATACCGTGATATGAGAGGAATTAACGACATACAAAAGCTCAATCTTGGGGATTCCCAAGGCACCATAAGACAATATACAAGAATTCTCAAGCATCTAAGCTTGGGGATGCTACGCATCCCACCTCTCTTCGTTAATAATTATCGGTTAGCCTATGTTGAGCCTAAGTTTATATTCGTTCACATGAGGAGTGATATTCTTGGAGTATATTTTTGTTTTGTTTGCTATTTTAATAAAATATCAGATCTAAAAATCTTTATTGAGAGAGAGTCCTCACATAGCTACTTAATTATTTAATTACCCATTGATCTTCACTTATATCTTTTGAGAGTAGTTTGATGTTTACTCTTGTGCTTCACTTTTATCTTAAGAGTAAATTGTGAATGAATGAAATATCATAAATCTGAAATTATCCATGTGCTTTATGCTTAGTAGTAGTTTCGCATTTGGTTTAGAAACTAAAATCTATTGAAGTTTGACAATCACAATATTGGTCATGCAAGCAATCCATGAATGATTAGTATAAGAAAGAGAACTTTCACATACAAATATATTATCTTGGACATCTTTTATGATTGTGAATACCCATTAATTATTTTCAACCTTGATCAAATTGTTGAAGTTGTACAAGGAAGACAATGTAATGGTTATGTTTGGGTATATTTGCATAGAAGTTATATTGTTATGGATCCTCCAACATGTGGTGCTTGTTTAGGACCTTTTGCTAGCCAAAACTTCGTACTAAGTAGAGATACTACTTGTGCATCCAAATACTTGAGCCAAGTATCTTCCATGAGAGTCCACCATACCTACCTATATATGGTATTTCATTGCCATTCCAAGTAAATTTGCATGCGCCACCTCTAAAACCTTCAAATAAACATCCATTTTGTGTGCATGTACCGCTCATGGAGAGATCGGGGCGGTCAATATCTTCCATGCTAAGCGGGTTATTCTCATGATGAGTGTTTACTCACTTGTCATTGCATGAGAGAGGCTGGTAAAAAGAATGCCCAGTCCTGCATAAATACAAAAATTAAATTAACAAGAACTCCCTCTAGAAGGTTGATTGTTTGGAGGGAAACCGTGGGTTCGACCAGCCATGGAATGTGTTTGAATGGTGGAGGGGGAGTAAAATTTCAAGTCTGTTTGGGAACTGCCAATAATGTGATTAGCGTGGAAGATATTGATATCCCTTGTTGTAACGTTGACAGGAAAGGCACACCACCCAAAATATATTCATCTCTGTTTTAAACAATGAGCTCTGGCACTTCTGCAAATCCCTGCTTCCCTGTGCGAAGGGACAATCCATTTATTTTTATGTTATTTACTTTATTCTTATTTACTTTTCATGTTGAGACAACTTCTTATTCCAACCTTAATCTATTAGTTGGCAAGCACCATGTTGTGGCGAAAGATCCAAACACATATATCCAGTCAAATACATTTGATCATGATTCATTATTGTTGACAATTATCTTTATGATAAGTATGTTGGGAGGCAAAACATTAAGCCCCTATCTTTCTATGTGTTCAATGGATGCTATTTGTTCTAAAAATATGCTTTGAGTATTAGCAATCATAGAAGACTATATGGTAATTGAGTATGTGGAGCTCTTACTTAGACTTTGTTGAAAATAAGATGCATTGAAATTGTTTGGTGACTAAGAACATAAGTTGTTAAGTTTCAAGAGAATGCATTGTTTGAACCATGACATGTGAATTGATTGCTACTCTATCATGATGATTTTTATGAGAAAAAGTTGCTGGTTATGATGCTAGAAAAGTGACTGAAATTATCAATGATCAAAACTATTCACTATGCTAGCATTCGCACTTCATAAATTACTTCTTTTATCATTTACCTACTCGAGGACGAGTAGGAATTAAGCTTGGGGATGTTGATACATCTCCAAGGTATCGATAATTTATGAAGAATTCATTCCATATTTGCCTATGTTTACAATACTTTTATATGGTTTTGATGAACTTTATATGATTCATTTAGAACTAACCCGGATTGACGCTGTTCTGCAGAATTACCGTGGTGTTGTTTTCGTGCAGAAAATAAAAGTTCCCGGAATCGCCCGAAACTTTTTTATGATTTTTTTCTAGAGAAAATAAGAAATACCGGAGTGAAGAACCACCAGAGGGGAGCCACCTGTGGGCCACAAGCCAACAGGGCGCGCTCACCCCCTGGGTGCGTCATGCTAGCTCATGGGGCCCACGTGGCTCCGGTTGACGTGATTCCAACACTGAAAAATCCTATAAATCCAGAAACCCCGAAAGTTAACCTAGAACTTCTGCTTTGCCGCCGCAACTATCTGTATCGAAGAAAAACCCATCTGGAGGGGGAAATCATCACCGGTGGCCACCATCATCATCCCGGCGGAGGCCATGACGAGGAGGGAGTAGTTCACTCGAGGCTGAGGGTATGTACCAGTAGCTATGTGATCTCTCTCTCTCTTGTGTTCGTGAGATGTTTCGATCTTGATGTATCACATGCCTTGTTAATATAGTTGGATCATATGATGTTATTCCCTTGCTACCTTGTTGTGATGAATTGAATCTTTCCCTTTGAGATCTCGTTATGTCGGATTGAATATTGGATTTGAGATCACTTGATGTATGTCTTGGTACTCAACTTGCAGATTCCCGTGGTGACAATGGGGTAATCTATGCATAGGGGTTGATACACGTTCTTGTCCTACTTTCTTCATTAGAAATCTTGGGGTACTCTTTGAAGTTCTTTGTGTTGGATTGAATATGATGAATCTGAAATTGTTTGATGCACATTGAATAATTAACCCACGGATACTTGAGGTGACATTGGAGTATCTAGGTGACATTATGGTTGATTGATATGCATCATAGGTGTTATTCTAGTACGAACTCTAGGGCTGTTTGTGACACTTATAGGAATAGCCCAAAAGATTGATCGGAAAGAATAACTTTGAGGAGGTTCTACTACCTACAACAATTTCATTTTATGTTTTCCGCTAGATATGAACTTTGGAGTGATTATTTGTCGCACATTGAGGGATGATCATATGATTCTATTATGTTAGCATTGTTGAGAGATTGCACTAGTGAAATTATGGACCCTAGGCCTTATTTCCAAGCATTAGTATACCGTTTTGCTCGTTGTTTGCCACTTGCTACCTTGCTGATTTTATATTTTTAGATTGCAAAAACCTATTTCTACCGTCCATATTGCACTTGTATCACCATCTGTTCGCTGAACTAGTGCACCTATACAATTTGCTATTCATTGGGTGTGTTGGGGACAAAAGAGATTTCTTGTATTTGATTGCAGGGTTGTTTGTGAGAGACCATCTTCATCCTACACCTCCCACGGATTGATAAACCTTATGTCATCCACTTGAGGGAAAATTGCTACTGTCCTACAAAACTCTGCGCTTGGAGGCCCAACATAGTCTACAAGAAATGACAGAAGGGAACAAGACACGTATTTGTATTGTTGCCATTAAAGATAAAACAACGGGATCTAAACATATTGCTTGTCTTATTTTGTCTACATCATGTCACCTTGCTCCAAGTATTACTCTATTTGTTATGAACTTAATACCTAGAGAGGAAAGCATAGAAGCGCACTCGAAGTGGAGTAATAGTAGAAGATGCATAATCGTTTCATTCTACTCCCTCTATCCCGAAATAAGTGACTCAACTTTGTACTAGCTTTAGTACAAAGTCAGTATAAAGTTGAGTCACTTATTTTGGGACAGAGGGAGTACTTGTTTATGCAATTCCTTCTTTTCTGGGAGCCCATTCAAAAAGAACTCCAAATTTATGCGTGCTTGTCTTGGAGTAATTCTAGGATGAGTGACCGATCGGGAAGTTGGTCCCGGGTGCGCACGAGTGAGGACAAAGTGCGCAGGAATGATTAGTGTTGGTCTGTGGGGCCAGTCTAGATCCCGCCAGGCGTAACGGGGTGCTACAATTGGTATCAGAGCCGACCCTTGCAGTTACACGAGCATGCGTGGGTCAGGTGCGCGGGCATGTGGCGCATGTCGCGTGTGGCCCGTTGTGGCACACGGCATGGCACATGTGCCGGACTGGATGCACATAGGTGTGCCAAGGGGGAACGTTCCTGATGGGCCAACGCGCCCATTCAAAAAGAACTCCAAAGTTAAGCGTGCTTGTCTTGGAGTAATTCTAGGATGGGTGATCGACCGGGAAGTTGGTCCCGGGTGCGCACGAGTGAGGACAAAGTGCGCAGGAAAGACTAGTGTTGGTCTGTGGGGCCAGTCTAGATCCCGCCAGGCGTAATGGGGTGTTACAAGAGAGAAGCCTCGGGCCTACGGGTCTACCTAAACATAAATACAAAAATTCTTAAATTACCTTGCTTCCTTTTTTAACCTTTATTATTTGCAATATCTATTGTATCAAGATTTAATCCTTGCAAGTAACAAGCTCATGGGGCTTGACAACCCTCTTGCCCTCGTTGGGTGCAAGTGTTTGGTTTTGTGTGTGTAGGTGTTGTTGAAAGGAATTATATTGGTTCTCCTATTGGTTCGATAACCTTGTTTCTCACTGAGGGAAATACTTATCTCCACTATACTACATCTCCTCTCCTCTCCGGGGAAAATCCCAGCACAGCCCACAAGTAGCATACATCACCCTTCCTCTTTGGGGAAATCCAATAAATCCTATAGGAGTAGCGCACCCTACCCCCGGGCGCGCCCCCTGTTTTGTGGGACCCTCATGGGTCTTCTCATCCTCCCCTAAAACTTTTAGTGTCTCTTATTGTTCATAAAAAATCGTCAACAACTTTCATCATGTTTGAACTTATGTAGGTATGTTTCTGCAAAACCAAAAACATGCAAAAAACAGGAATTAGTACTGGGCACTAAATTAATAGGTTAGTCCAGAAAAAGAATATAAAATTGCAAATAAAGCATACAAAAGTGATAACATAATAGCATTTAACAATAATTTTTTTGATACATCTGAGACATATTAGCATCCCCAAGCTTAATTTCTACTTGTCGAGGCAACGATCCTAGCAATGAGTACTAGGGGTACGAACGAGGGGCGGAGCCTAGCTACGGCACAAGTATAAAACTCGGATTTTACGAGTTTGGGTCCCTCTCAGAGAGGTAACAACCCTACGTCTCGTGCACGGAGGCTTGTGTTTTCTCTCGGGGGTGTGATTACAAGAGGGTGTTGAACTCTTGTCCAGGAGCTCGGGGGCGGCTTATATAGAGTTCGCCTGGACCCGTTGAGCGTCATTGCAAGGTTGAATTAATGCCATTATGATAGCAGTTTCTAGTAACGATAGTTACAAGGTTGAATTAATGCCATTAATGCCATCATGACAAAGTTTTTAGTAGCACAGTAACAATAGCAATGGATATAATGGAACATAGCAGTTTGTAGTGATTGTAACAGTAGTAGTAATGAAAGTAACTTCAAGGAAACCAAAGCGAAAAGCGTAGACCATGGATTAGTGATGGATTGATATGGATGACATTCATCATGTAACAGTTACACACTAGAGTGACACAGAACTAGCTCCAATTCATCAATATAATGTAGGTATGTATTTCGTATATAGTCATACATGCTTATAATAAGAACTTGCATGACATCTTTTGTCCTACCCTCCCGTGGCAGTGGGGTCCATAAGGAAACTAAGGGATATTAAGGCCTCCTTTGAATACAGAACCGGAACAAAACATTAACACATGGTGAATATATGAAGTCAAACTACGGTCATCACCGGAAAGAATCCCAATTATTGTCACCATGGGGTATGCGGATCATAACACGTAATAGGTGCATACAACTGGCAAGATAGGATCTAAAACACTCTCATATTCATGGAAACATAATAGGTTTAGATCTGAAATCATGGCAGTCGGGCCCTAGTGACAAGCATTAAGCATAGCAAAGTCATAGCAACATCAATCTCAGAACATAGTGGATACGAGGGATCAAGCTCTATCAAAATAAATCGATTACATGATCAATCTCATCCAATCCCATCACCATCCAGCAGGAAGAACAGGAGGTGGCGGCGGCTCTGTCTCATAAAACGCGATGAAAACTTGTCTCCTATTTTTTCTCAGGAAATAGGAATTTATAGGTTGGAATTAGGGTCTGCGGGGCCACGTGGCCTTCCCAAGGCAAGAGGGCACGCCCTAGGGGGGTCGTGCCCTGTTGCCTTGCCAGCAGTTGGTGCCCCCCGGTGGTTCTTCACTCCAATATTCGTTATATATTCCAGAAAAAATCTCCAAAAGTTTCATCCAATTCCGAGAACATTTATTTTTGCATAAAAATAACCCATGGTAGTTCTGCTGAAAACAACGTAAGTCCGGGTTAGTTTCATTCAAATCATGCAAATTAGAGTCCATAACAAGAGCAAAAGTGTTTGGAAAAGTAGATACATCGGAGACGTATCAACTCCCCCAAGCTTAACTCACTTCTTGTCCTCAAGCAATTCAGTTGATAAACTGAAAGTGATAAAGAAAACTTTTACAAACTCTTTTGTTCTTGTTGCTATATATATGCTTAACTAGCGTTCAGGTTTTCAGCAAATATCACAAATAACCATATCGATGGTAACACTTAGGTATTATGTTTACTCATGGCAATAACATAACCAACTAGTGAGCAATAATAAAATATCTCACATGCCAACAATTTATCAAAACAATCAGGATATAATATGATGATATGGTATCTCACTAGCCCTTTCTGAGACCGCAAAACATAAATGCAGAGCACCTCTAAGGTCCAAGCAGTGACTAAACATTGTAATTTAGTGTAGAGAAGATCCAGTCATGCTCACACCCAACATTAACTAGTCTCAATACATGAAAATGACAATAGTGCTCTCAGGTCTGGTGCTTTAGCGAGAAGATTATGACTCAAGAATAAAATGAAAATAACATAAAAGTAAATAGAAAGGCCCACCGTAGAGGGAAGCATTGATTTGCAGAGGTGCCATAGCTCATGGTTTAAACCAGAGATGAAATTGTAATTTTGAGTGGTATACTTATCCTGTCAACGCCACGATAGAGTTTTTGGCATCTTCCATACTAAACACATTATTGACGGTTCCCAAGTGGAATTGTAAAGTGTACTCCCATCCACCATACATACACAAGCCATGGTTGACCGAATCCACTGATGCCCTCCAACATTTCAACTGTCCCGAGAGTTTTGTTTAATTTAATTTTGATTATGCAGGACTGTACATCCTTTTTACCAGCCTGTCTCGTGCTATGACATGCTAATAAACGCCCATTTTGAGAATAACCCGCTTAGCATGGAAGATACTGACTGCCCCATCGCTCATACGAGTACACAAAACAAATGTTTATTTGAATGTTTAGAGGTGACACTTGCAAATTTACTTAGAACGGTAGGGTAATACCACATATAGGTAGATATGGTGGACTCATTTGGAACAACTTGGGCTTAAGGATTTTGGTTGCACAAGCAGTATTCCCGCTTAGTACGGGCGAAGTCTAGCAAATAGGTTGAGAAGCGACCAGCCAGGAAGCGAAAACGGTCATAGCCATGCATTGAGAATAATTAATATTGAACACTAGCATGAGTAGGATATAAACACTCTCAACATAAATATTATGAAGGCTACACTGGATTTGAATCAACTACATGTTTGCACATGTGCCAAGTCAAGCCGCTCGAATTACTCAGAGGAGGATACCATACTACCATACCACATCACAACCATTTTAATGCATGTTGACACATAAGATAAATCATTATCCACTCCTAGCAATTGAAGCATGGCATGAGCAACTATAATCTCTAATTGTCATCATAAATATGTTTACTCATAATATGTTGAATCAAGATCAAAGGAGCTAAACATATTTACAAAAACGGAAAACAAAAGAGTTCATGCCAGCTTCCTTTGCCACGATCGCTTCATCAAATATCGTATTATTGCCTTTCACTTGCATGACCGAATGATGTGAAAATAATAATAGTGCAAGTGTGTCGTGAGCTAAGCTGGAATATGTGAAACAGTTTACACAAGGGAGAGCACAAGGTAATATTGGCTCTCCGTTAGGTCTACAATATTGCATATGAGAGCCACTCAACATTTTCATCGTGGTCTTCTCCTTCCAACCACTCAATGAAAAGAAGAGAAATTTAGAGAAACAGACTGAAATATTTTTGGAATTTTTAGTTTTTCTGAAGAAAGCAGATTAACGAAGGAAATTAACGAAGGAAAAACATTTTTAGTTTGTTAGATTTATCTTAATTCTTCTTTCGTAGTTGCGGATGCTTGCGAGAGGGGGTAATCATAAGTGGGTTGCTTGTTCAAGTAAGAACAACACCTTAGCACCGGTCCACCCACATATCAAATTATCAAAGTAACGAACGCGAATCAACTCAACATGATGAACATGATTAGACAGAAATTCCCATGTGTCCTCGGGAGTGCTTTCTTTATATAAGAGTACTTTCGGGTCTGTTCTTTGCTATAAAAAGGATTGGGCTACCTTGCTGCACACTTGCTACTATTGTTAGTTGTCACTTATTATGAATTATCTTGCTGCAAAACTATCTATCATTGTTACTCACAGCACTTGCAGAGAATACCTTTCTGAAAATTGCTTATCATTTCCTTCTGCTCCTCGTTGGGTTCGACACTCTTACTTATCGAAAGGACTATGATTGATCCCCTATACTTATGGGTTATCAAACTAAACCATCTTCCTCCCAATGTCATCTCATATCTAGCCGCTTTTGTCTCCCTCTGCGAAAACTTCATTGGCTGTCATCCCCACTGGGGGCTTTTCAAACACTTGTTCACTTGTTGGTCGATAACCATGAAGAAGGCCTCCTCGGGTGGGGAGAAGACCAACGTGAACCAACAGTGTGGCGGTCTAGGCATCCAGCTTAGGGGGAAGGGCAGTTTCCCTACCATGTCTTTTCATGACTCGGTGAAGGGGTGGCAGGACGAATGGTTTTACTGTAAGGACATCCTACTTGCCGGCGGTCAGTCGGGCCTCCCGTACTTGGCAGAGAGGGTAAGATCCCCTCTGTCCTTATCCATGTCCAAGGAGGAGAATACAACCACAGAGATCCTCGTGCTGGCCCTCGTGACCATAGTCAGGAATGGTCTCAACGGGAAGGACTTCTTGGAGTTCTTCATCCAGCTGAGGATCCAGCCCCTGCAAGCGAGGGCCCATCCCATGTGGGAGTATGAGGGTCCGAATGACCCCACTCAGGTCCATCCGGAGGAGTTCGCGACCAAGACGCTGGAGGCCAAGCTCATGGCCATCACCTCAGCGCGCGACAACCACTAGGGCACCAGAGTGATAGCTCCTTTTGATAAGGAGCATCCGCTAATTGAGGCAATTCCGAATCTTTCTGATCCGAATGATTTCATAGTCATTTTGTTGTTATTGACTTTGACGTCTTCTCTCTTGACAGAGTTTCACTGAGATGATTTGTGCAGTGCCGACTGTCGACCGCATGCCCAAGGATGTGGCGAGTGACACCAAACACCCTGAAGATGATGATGATGAGGATGACGAAGAGGAGGACAACGATGAGGAGGACGACTGTAACGCCCAAGATGCGATCCTATCCTTATTTTTGGCTCGAGGGCCTCGACAGGGATAGAAACTCATCTCGTCGTTTTGCAAGAATGGATATCATTACAAGTACATGTAAAGAAGAGATGAGTATATGGAATTGGCTTACACTCGCCACAAGCTACATCAATAGCACATCAATACAACAACATATCCAAACATCATACAGAAGAGCAGGGTCCGACTACGGACGAAAACAAACGATAAAATGACATCCATCCTTGCTATCCCAGGCTGCCGCCTGGAACCCATCCTAGATCGATGAAGAAGAAGAAGAAGAACTCCAAATCAAACAAACATCGCGCTCACGTCAAATCATCGCATTACCTGTACCTGCAACTGTTGTTGTAGTAATCTGTGAGCCACAGGGACTCAGCAATCTCATTTCCAAGGGTATCAAGACTATTAAAGCTTAATGGGTGAGGTATGGTTAAGTGGTGAGGCTGCAGCAAGCACTAAGCATTTATTTGAGTGGCTAACTTACGAGTACAAGAATAAAGGGGGATGATTGTCGCATAAACGGTCGTGAACTAGTAATGATCTCTAAGAGATCCTGAACACCTACTTACGAACAAACATAACCCCACCGTGTTCTCTCTCGGATAAAGACTCACGAGAAGAGACAGTCACAGTTACGCACACAGTTGGTGTATTTATTTGAGTTTACTTCAAGTTTGCCATGACCGGGTGTTAAACAAAGTTTCCAAGTTGCCACGTAACCGCGGGCATGGCTTTCCGAAAGATTTAACACTGCAGGGGTGCTCCAACTCATCCATCACAAACTAACCACACGCCGCGGGAATAACCTCGACCACGAATCCCGTGATTTCCTAGGCAATTCCATTGGAAAACCGCAACCTCGAGATAGCCCGAAGTATTCCCGGAATTCCTCGTACAAGACGTTCGAGAAAGGTAAAACAAATCCAGCAAGGCCTCCCGGTGAGCCAGATCCGCATCTAGAGCCGCGCGCTCTCTATCTACGGGCATCATCCGTCTATGCAAAGTGGACGGTAGCCTGAAAATGCCTCGAGTTGCCCCGAGGTGGCACCGCCGACTGCTAGGTAGGTGGACCAACACTCTTGAGGAGCACTGGCCCGGGTTGTTGATTACTTATCCACGGGGTCCGGAAAGTCTTTATGCAAGTTTTATTAGGTTGGCGAATGGTAAAACCAATGTTGGGCCTTGCCAGATAAGTTTTATCCCAAAACGAAAATCAAGGGGGTCCCCATAACAACCCCGAGCATGTTAGGAGCGCAAAATATGGAACATAACACCGGTTCACAAGTAACTAGGGCGGCAAGAGTGGAACAAAACACCGAGCAAAAGGCCAAGCCTTCCACCCTTTACCATGTATATATGTGCATTAAATTAAAATAGCAATAATATTGTGATATAACAAAAGGATATCCATGTTGGCACATGGAAACAATTTGCACCTGCAACTAGCAACGCTATAAAAAGGGCTGAGCAAGCGGTAACATAGCCAAACAATGGTTTGCTGGGTTGTGGAGGGGTTAGAGGCTTTTCATGGCAATTTCGGAGGCTTGACAATCATGTGGTAGGTAGCGAGACAAGTGATAGAAACGAGGCATCTAGCATGGCAATGATAGTAGTGGTATCCAGGGAAATGATCATCTTGCCTGAGATCCCGCTTGGAAGAAGAACGAATCCATGAAGAAGGCGAGCCAACGTAGTCGAATGAATCCTCACACTCTGAACGCTTTCGGAACTCTATCGAGAAGAAGCAAATCGAAAACAACAATCAACACACGGGAACACCACAACATATGCATGACATGATGCACAACAAATATGATGCATGTCAAGTTTAAATATGCAAGGCATGGCAAATCACAACAATCGATTACTACACATTAAGTGAAGTTCAATATGCAACGGGTTGCATATGGATGAAACTCCACGTTCGAAACATTTAGTTCACTCTCGTTTATTTACACGACACGTTTAAATGTTGTTAACATGGCAAGAGGTGAAGCATAAGTAAACTACACATCTAGGCAAGTTTAAATGAGGCCGAAAACAACATATAGCATTCCCGAAACGACCCCATATGTTAATTTTGAAATTGGTCCAGATCTGAACTAATCATGTTTTATATTTATTAAAGAGGGAAATAAAATGCACAATGCGATTCTACTCGTCATTCTAGTCGATTTACATATATAGAACGTTTAAAACGGAGCTACGGTCTAAAAGTTATGACCAACACAAGATGAATATGCCATGAATGCAAAATGCATGAAATGACAACCACAAGCACATCAAATCATGAATGCAACAAGATATTATGAAACTACATGAAATTCTACTCAAGTTACATTTGCAACATGTTCGAAACGGAGCTACGGTTCAACCACAACACCAATACGAGTTTTAGTTCAAATCTGTCCAAAACAGCAACATGGCATATTGCACGCATGAAAACAACAAGCCACAAGATTCTAAAATGCACAAACTAAGCATGGGGCAGTAGCATATAACACACACTTCATTTCATCTTCACACATCATACTCAAAAGAGTCATGGATCACATGGTAGGAAGCTCACAACATGACAATAAAATATAGCAGATTAGGACTTAGTGAAAATAACAGGTTTTAGCATAGCAGTTTTTCACGAAGGCATATTGGCAGCAGCAAAACTATATGCTACGGGGCATATTATGGCATGAAAATTAACAGCATGGTAGTAGACATGATGCACTATAATTCATACCATGGTGGCAAGGTCTAATTATGCATAGAAATATGGCTAGCATTATCACAACATGGCATAGCAACCCTACCAACAGCAAGTATACATGGCATACTACAACGCACTCCAAAGACTCAACTAAAAGGAGGCATGATTGCTTAATACGAGCAACGCAAAATGGAACTTAACGTTAACAGATTTTAGTTTTTAGCACGATAGCACATTGAGAGCAAGAAATGAACATGATAATGAAGTCCTACCTAGCAACCAGAGGCATGGCATCAAAGTAGGCATAACATAGATCAATACTCATGAAGACACCACATGCAAAAGACCTACGGATATGATGCAATCACCCACGCAAGTTTGAACAAAATATCAGTTTTGTGATCTACGACGGGGTGCACTTTTGTATCACAGATTAGACCATTAATATGATTTCTAAAATGCATACTAATGCCACAGCCATCTAGAGCACGAAGAGTAGATACAAATGCATATAAAGTTTGTTAAATTCCTATGCATGGTTACCGAGATACAAGCACTACAAAATGCCAATATGATGAATTTCGCACACACTTAGGGACTTAGTCGTTTTTTTATACCTCGCAGAAGTTGGATGGGGCGGTTCCGGGACGAGGCGGGACAGGCGTGGCCGGGTGTTTGGATGGCTTGACGCGGCCATCAGGGTCGAGGTTGGACGGGGCCGTCCCGACGGGGAGGCGGCCATGGCCGGCGACGGTTCCGGCGTGGCGGCGCCGACGGAGTGGCGCGGAGGGTCAGGGCACGTCGGGGCCGACTGGATCCGGCCTCCGTGCTCCGGATCCGGTGCCGACGGCGATCCACGACGACGGGGCAGCCGACGGCGAGGCCGGCCGGAGGCGGGGCTTGCACGGGCGGCGGCGCTCATGCACGGGGCTGGCGGAGGCGGGCACTGGCGCGGCGAGGCGGCGGCGGCGGGATCCGGCCGCGGCGTGGTGGGACGCGGCTGGCGGCGGGGTCCGGCGGTCGGAGGGGCGCGAGGCGGCGGCGAGGTGAGGAGCCGTGCGGCGCGGAGGGAGCTCGGGGGCTCGAGGCGGCGCGGGCTTGTCCGGCCCAGATCGGGCCCGGGGAGGACCGGCTGCGGGCCAGGCGGGCCGCGGCGGCGCGGGGGCGCTGGAGGGCGACGTGGCACCGCGGGGTTGGCCCGGGAGGCGGCTGCGGCGACGGTTTGACTGCTTGGCGGTGCCAAGTGGTGGCGGGGGAGGTGGCCTGCATGGAAATTGAGGAGGAGGAGGGGCTAGAGGTTGGTGGAGGCTAGGGAGGCCATTTTTGGACGTGGGGAACGTCTATATATAGCAGTTTTGGCTAGGGTTTGAGGGTTTTGGGATGGTTTGAGCCGTTCGATCGCAATCGGACGGCTCCGGTCGCGGGGGAGATTTAGGTGGGCTGCGGTGGGCTGCGATGGGCTGTGCAGAGTGCTTTGTGGGGATGAGTGGGAATGGATGGCAGCCCGTGACAAGTTTTAAAACACCGAAAACGTCCGATAATAAACCGATGACGGTGCCGCTACGGTTGACCGTTCGGGTATCAAACGACCTCGAATTGCGACGAAACTTGGCAGGCGGTCTACCTACAATACAATAAAACCGCATGCCAACTTTCGACCCAATCCGAGAATATTTTTCGAACACTTTAAAAACAATATTTTATTGATGCCGCGGGCGCGTGCGTGGTTGGTCTCGAAACGGTCGACGACACGAACGGAGAGAACCGCGACTACGAACGGATGCGAGTTTTCAAAAACGAGTGACGATGCTATGCAGATGATGCGATGATGAATGCGACAACAAAACGAATCACATGATGAGAATGGAAATAAGAGGGGAATCTTCTGGAGCGTCGGTCTCGGGCTGTTACAACGACGAGAAGGACGATTCCGAGGACAGAGACGAGGCAACCTCTCCGTCGGAGGACGTCCCGACCGAAGGCCATTCTAAGCCGCGCCATGGCTCGAGTGCCCGCGGTGGGGGCGCCAAGGGGCCGAGTGGCCCCAGCTAGCCAAAGCTCGAAGCTCGGACGATCCGAGTCTGCGGGGTCGCTGGTGAAGGCGGGCAACCAACCCAAGATCCCAGCTACCAAACCTTGGAAGGCGACCTTGCCAAGGATCAAGGTGATCGTGCTTGTGGCATCGACATAAGGACCTCGACTGATTCATTTTAGTTCATGAACTCTGTTTGCGTCTGATGTCCGAACGACCTCTTGACTGCAGCGCTGACACTTCAATTGCATCACTCTGTTGGGGAACGTTGCATATGAAACAAAAAAAATTCCTACGCACACGCAAGATCTATCCATGGAGATATATAGCTATGAGAGGGGAGTGCATCTACATACCCTTGTAGATAGCTAAGCGGAAGCGTTAAGAAACGCGGTTGATGTGGTCGTATGTCTTCGCGATCCAATCACAATCCGTCAAGATCTAGCTCCGAACGGACGGCACCTCCGCGTTCAGCACACATGCGGCTCGATGATGTCTCCTCCTTCTTGATCCATCAAGCGTGGGAGGAGAATTAGATGGGATCTCAACCAGCACGATGGTGTGGTGGAGATGGTGGTGGAGCAATCCCGGCAGGGCTTCGCCAAGCACTACCGTAGATGCGATCTGAGGAGAAAACGGAGTAACGGGAGAGGGAGGGCTGCCACCGGGGCGTGGGAATTGGTGTGTCCAGCCCTCCCCCTCTCCTCTACTATATATAGGAGGCAAGAGGCAGGGTTTGGGCGCAGCCCTTGGCCCCTCATCCAAGAAGGGCCGGCGGCTAGGGTGGAGTCCTCCCTCCACACGGAAGGGAGGAGCCCCCCTCCTCCAAGGCACCTCCGGGGTGCCTTGTCCCTTTGGGACTCTTGCCCACAAGCCTAATTCGCCTCTGGGGGATGATGCACCTGGCCCATGATGGCTAGGGTGCACCCCCTATGGCCCATGTGGGCCCACGGGGCAGGTGGACCCCCCGATGGACCCCCCGGAACCCTTTTCGGCATCCCGGTACACTACCGGTAATGCCCGAAACTTTTTCGGCGACCAAAATAGGACTTCCCATATATAAATCTTTACCTCCGGACTATTCCGAAACTCCTCGTGACATCCGGGATCTCATCCGGGACTCTGAACAACATTCGGTCACCAACGTACATATCCCAATACTACTCTAGCGTCACCAAACGTTAAGCGTGCGGACCCTGCGGGTTCGAGAATCATGTAGACATGACCGAGACACCTCTCTGGCCAATAACCAATAGAGGGACCTGGATGCCCATAGTGGTTCCTACATATTCCACAAAGATCTTCATCGGTCGAACCAGGATGTCAAGGATTCACTCAATTTCGTATGCAATTCCCTTTGTCTAGCGGTATGTTACTTGCCCGAGATTCGACCGTCGGTATCTCCATACCTAGTTCAATCTTGTCACCGGCAAGTCTCTTTACTCGTTCCGTAATACAAGATCCCGTGACTAACTCCTTAGTCACAATGCTTGCAAGCTTCTTGTGATGTTGTATTACCGAGAGGGCCCAGAGATACCTCTTCGTCATATGGAATGACAAATCCCAGTCTCGATCCATGCCAACCCAAGAGTCACCCTTGGAGATACCTGTAGAGTACCTTTAGGATCACCCAGTAAAGAAGTGACGTTTGATACACACAAGGCATTCCTCCGGTGCCAGGGAGTTGCATGATCTCATGGTCTTAGGAACAGATACTTGACATGAAGAAAGCAGTAGCAATAAACTAATACGATCAAATGCTATGCTTACGGTTGGGTCTTGTCCATCACATCATTCTCCTAATGATGTGACCTCATTATCAAATGACAACTCATGTCTATGGTTAGGAAACTTTAACCATCTTTGATCAATGGTCTAGTCTAGTAGAGGCTCACTAGGGACACGGTGCTGTCTATGTATCCACACATGTATCTGAGTTTCCGATCATTACAATTATAGCATGGATAATAGACGTTTATCATGAATAGGGAAATATGATAATAACCAATTTATTATTGCCTCTAGGGCATATTTCCAATAGTCTCCCACTTGCACTAGAGTCAGTAATCTAGTTCACATCGCCATGTCATTCACACCCAATGAGTTCTGGGGTTTGATCATGTTTTGCTTGTGAGAGAGGTTTTACTCAATGGGTCTGCAACATTCAGATCCCTGTTTACTTTGCAAATCCTTATGTCATACTGTAGATGCTGCTATCACGCTCCACTTGGAGCTATTCCAAATGACTGCTCCACTATACGTATCCGGTTTGCTACTCAGAGTCATCCGGATCGGTGTCAAAGCTTGCATCGACGTAACCCTTTTCGACGAACTCTTTATCACCTCCATAATCGAGAAACATTTCCTTAGTCCTCTAGTTACTAAGGATAATTTTGATCACTTTCCAGTTATCCACACCTGGATCACTCTTGTACCCCTTGCCAAACACGTGGCAAGGCACACATCAGGTGCGGTACACAACATGGCATACCGTATAGAGCCTATGGCTAAGGCATAAGGGACGACCTTCGTCCTTTCTCTTTCTTCTGCCGTGGTCGAGCTTTGAGTCTTACTCAACTTCACACCTTACAATACAGGCAAGAACTCCTTTTTTGACTGATCTATTTTGAACTCCTTCAAAATCTTGTCGAGGTATGTACTCATTGAAAGTCTTATCGCGCGTCTTGATCTATCTCTATAGATCTTGATGCCCAATATTTAAGCAGCTTTTTGTAGGTCTTCGTTTGAAAAACTCCTTTCAAACAACCCTTTATGCTTTCCAGAAATTCTACATCATTTCCGATCAACAATATGTCATCGACATATACTTATCAGAAATGCTGTAGTGCTCCCACTCACTTTCTTGTAAATACAACTTTCTTATAAACTTTGTATAAACTCAAAAGTGCTTTGATCACCTCATCAAAGCGCATATTCCAACTCCGAGATGCTTTCACCAGTCCATAGAAGGATCGCTGGAGCTTGCATGTCTTTTAGCATCCTTAGGATCGATAAAACCTTCTGGTTGTATCACATACAACCTTTCCTCGAGGAAACCGTTAAGGAAACGATGTTTTGACATCCATCTGCTAGATTTCATAATTGAAAAATGCACCAACTGCTAACATAATCCCAACAGACTTTAGCATCGCTCCGGGTGAAAAAGTCTCATCGTAGTCAACTCCTTGAACTTGTCGAAAACCTCTTTGCGACAAGCCGAGCATTATAGATAGTGACATTACTACCAGCGTCTGTCTTCTTAAAGATCCATTTATCCTTAATGGCCTGCCGGTCATCGGACAAGTCTACCAAAGTCCACACTTGGTTATCATACATGGACCCTATCTCGGATTACATGGACTCTAGCCATTTGTCGGAATCTGGGCCCATCATCGCTTCCTCATAGTTCGTAGGCTCATCGTTGTCTAACAACATGACTTCCAAGACAGGATTACCGTACCACTCAGGGGCAGTATGTGTCCTTGTCAACCTACGAGGTTCGATAGCAAGTTGATCTGAAGTTTTATGATCATCATCATTAGCTTCCTATTCAATTGGTGTACGCATTATAGGAACACCTTTATGTCCTGCGCTACTTTCCAATTCAAGTGAAGGTTCGATAACCTTATCAAGTTCTACCTTCCTCCCACTCACTTCTTTTGAGAGAATATCCTTCTCTGGAAAGGATCCATTCTTGGGAACAAAGACCTTACCTTCAGATCTGTGATAGAAGGTATACCCAATTATTGCTTTAGGGCATCTTATGAAGATGCACCTTTCCGCTTTGGGTTCGAGCTTATCAGATATAAGTGTCGCATCCTCAAACTCTAAGAAACGACAGCTTAGGTTTCTCGCCAAACCATAATTCATACGGTGTCGTCTCAACAGATTTAGATGGTGCCCTATTTAAAGTGAATGTAGTTGCCTCTAATGCATAACCCCAAAATGATAGTGGCAAATCAGTAAGAGACATCATAGATCGCACCATATCCAATAGAGTACGATTACGACGTTCGGACACACCATTACACTATGGTGTTCCATGTGGCGTGGGTTGTGAAACTATTTCCACATTGTCTTGCATACCAAACTTGTAACTCAGATATTCACCTCCACGATCATATCGTAGACATTTTATCTTGTCACAATGATCTTCAACTTCACTCTGATATTGCTTGAACTTTAAAAACAATTCAGACTTGTGTTTCATCAAGTAAATATATCTGTATCTACTCAAATCATATGTGAAGGTAAGATAATAACGATATCCACCACGTGCTTCAACACTCATTGGACTGCATACATTAAAATGTATTATTTCCAATAAGTCACTTGCCCGCTCCATCGTACAGGAAAACGAGGTCTTAGTCATCTTGCCCATGAGGCATGGTTTGCATGTCTCAAGCGATTCAACAACGAGTGAGTCCAAAGATCCACCAGCATGGAGTTTCTTCATGCGCTTTAGACCAATATGACCTAAGCAGCAGCGCCACAAGTATGTGGTACTATCATTATTAACTTTGCATCTTTTGGCATCAATATTATGAACATGTGTATCACTACGATCGAGATTCAATAAACCATTCACATTGGTTGCATGCCATAGAAGGTATTATTCATGTAAACAGAACAACCATTATTCTCTGACTTAAATTAATAATCGTATTGCAATAAACATGATCTAATCATGTTCATGCTCAACGCAGACTCCAAATAACATTTATTTAGGTTGAACACTAATCCCAAAGGTAGAGGGAGCGTGCAATGGTGATCACATCAACCTTGGAAACACTTCCAACATACATCGTCACCTCGCCCTTAGCTAGTCTCCGTTTATTCCGCAGCTTTTGTTTCGAGTTACCAATATTAGCGACTGAACCGGTATCTAATACCCAGGTGCCACTAGGAGTACTAGTAAGGTACACATCAATAACACGTATATCAAGTATATTTTTGCTGATGTTGCCAGCCTTCTTATATACCAAGCATTTGGGGTAGTTCCGCTACCAGTGGCCGTTCCCCTTACAATAGAAGCACTTATTCTCGGGTTTGGGTTCAACCTTGGGTTTCTTCACTGGAGCGGCAACTGGCTTGCCATTCATGAAGTTTCCCTTCTTGCCCTTGCCCTTCTTGAAACTAGTGGTCTTATCATCAACACTTGATGCTCCTTCTTGACTTCTACCTCCGCGGCCTTAAGTACCGCGAATAGCTCTGGGATCATCATCTCCATCCCTTGCATGTTATAGTTCATCACAAAGCTCTAGTAGCTTGGTGATAGTGACTGGAGAACTCTGTCAATCACTATCTTATCTGGAAGATTAACTCCCACTTGATTCAAGCGATTGTAGCACCCATACATTCTGAGAAAATGCTCACTGACTGAGCTATTCTCCTCCTCTTGTAGGCAAAGAACTTGTCAGGGGTCTCATACCTCTCAACACGGGTATGAGCCTGAAATACCAATTTCAGCTCTTGGAACATCTCATATGCTCCAGAGCGTTCAAAACGTCTTTGAAGTCCCGATTATAAGCCGTAAAGCATGGCGCACTAAACTATCAAGACGTGTCTGCTAGATGTTCACAACATCCACAGACGACGCTTGAGGGGGTGGCACACCGAGCGGTGCATCAAGGACATAAGCCTTGTGTGCAGCAATGAGGACAATCCTCGGATCACGGATGTCGGTGTCAAAACCGGCGGATCTCGGGTAGGGGGTCCCGAGCTGTGGATCTAGAATCGATGGGTAACAGGGGACGAAGGAGATGATGTTTACCCAGGTTCAGGCCCTCCTATGGAGGTAAAACCCTACGTCCCGCTTGGTTGTATTGATGTGTATGAAGATTACAGAGTCGATCTACCTCGAGATCAAGTAACTAAACCCTAGATAAGTTCACCTGCCTTCTACGAACTAAACCCTCTGGCTTATATAGATACCATGGGTCCCTAGGGTTACACATAGTCGGTTGCTTGTCGAAGGAGTAAACATGCCTATTCTATCATCTTAAGCTTGAAGGGCACGCCACGGCTCCTTAGGTTTCCTCCTTGGTCACGGGGCATTTAACCAGTCCGATTCTCCAACGAGTGGCCTACGAGTCCGGCCCATAAGGAATAGGCCGGTAGAACGAGGAGCCCTTAATCCCGGACTCCCTCAGTAGCCCCCGAACTAGCCTCCAATGCCGAGGTATGTAGTCCGGACGGTCCTGTGCTCCCAAAGTCTTCGGCTTGCGAGGCGAGTTCTTCTCCCCCTCTCTGTTCGGTAAGCAACAATCCGGTCATTAGTGAGCTCTCGATCATCGAGACGTCGCGGGGCCCACAGTATTAACTCCGACGCCCCTTGATCCCTGCGTGCCAATGGGAGATGGGCGGCCCAGCAGCCTTTTACAGGACTGCCCTTCCTGCAAGGGGAGGAACTGCCCATTTAAGCAGGCTGAATCGTGGCTTAAGCAACCCCTTCCTCTTCTTCACCATCGAAAAGCCTCAAGCGAAAAAACTTGAAAATATAGCGAGCATCCCTGGCTCCTCCTCGCGTCCTCACGCCCCCCTTCCCGGAGATTGGGCAAGTTGTTCAGTATCTCTCCTCCAGCTGCACAACCTTGAGACCCAGGGTTATCTTCCTGCCTCGGATCTGGCGTTTACCCGCGCCGGATTGACTTCTTCCAACGGCGAAGCCTTCGCAGAGAATTTCCCTGTTCCACACAAGGGAGAGCGGGTATGTTTTGTGCCCTTCCTCCTACGGGCCTAGGATTCCCCATTCATCCCTTCTTGAGGGGACTATTGGAATTTTACGGGATCCAACTCCATCATATCACCCCTGGATCCATCCTGCACATTTCGGGCTTTGTTGCCCGCTGCGAGATGTTCTTGGGCTGTGAGGCCCATTTTGGTTTATGGAGGAGGTACTTCTGCCTTGTCCCCCGTACTGGGGGCGGGACGATTCGGGAAGTGGGCGGAGCCGAAGTATGGCGTATAGCCGGGACGGGGTATCCCGTGGGGACTCCGAAGAAAGAATCCGAAGAATGGACCTCGGAATGGTTCTATATTGAGGACGTTCCCTTGTTAGACCCAGCTCGGAGGGGTCTACCCGAATACTCCGATGCTCCTTTAAAGAAAAGGTTCAACTGGCGACCGAAGAGTCCGTCCCAAGAGGAAAGTGCCGAAGTAAAATGCCTAGCCGCCCAAGTGAGGCTACTAGTTCATAGTAAGTTAACCATCATTGACGTGATGGCAACCGTCATTGCTCGATGCGTTCAACCCCTTCAGCAAAGGATACACCCCTTGTGGTGCTACAACGGAACAAGTGACACCACCCGTTCCCAACGGCAGGGTCCTGCCAATCAGGCGGCAATGGCGGCCATATTGGCCGATTTTTTCAAAGGGGAAAAAGAAGATTCCGCTCGACTGTCAGCCAAGGATGGCTATTCGAGTCATAACCCCATCGAATGGGTAAGCCTTTGGCTTTGTTTTCTGAGTTCGGATATTTATGTATAATCTTTCTGATCGAAACTTTTAATCGGTCCGAACAGAGTTGGAGGCGATGGGTCGAGACAGTCAGCTGTCCAGCGCCTCAACCAGAGAGCTATTCCCACGACGACGATCCCGGATTCCATGATGATCCGGAGCTATCAATTGAATACGAGGACGGGGTCTTTTACCAGGAGAGCCTTGACGGCTCCAAGGTGGCTCTTCTAGCCGATCACCCCGGACCACTCCCTTCTTCCAGCACTGGTAAAAAGAAGGCCTATTCCCGTAAAGGGCGAGCGAACCCTGCCAACCCGAGTGTGCCGATCTCTACCCCCAAGGGTCGTCGGTCCACGCGCCGAACTACGGCAGCAGGGCCCGTACTGAGCAACAGCGGGAATCCTCCTCGTGAGGCAACCGCGGGGACCACCTCGACCGTGCACTCAACCAAGAGGTACTTTATTTAACCGTTTAGTTCGGCCATTGTCATGATTGCAATAAGTACTCATAAAATTCTCGTGTCGAAATACTCAGGAGACAAGTACAGCCACCTTCTTTCGGGAACGTCGCCGAGGCGCCAAGAAACCATCATGAATCAAGGTCTTCTGCTCAGGCCAAACTTGACGCGGAAGCCCCTGTGACGGATCAGCCCCCTGAAGATTCTAGGGACGTCTCGGTCACTAACTCCGAGGTAGAGAGTGCGATGAATCGCCGGTGGCGAAAGGAAGCCCTGCGCCACCAAGTGTTTTCCGATCAAGAGTTTAATGCCCTAAGTTCGGTGGACGCATACATCAGAGCTGCCCGAGCTGGTCTTGAGGGAACCATCAAACTGATATCGTCCAGCCTGGAGGTGATTAATTGGTTTTAACAACCGAACACAAATATTAATCCAGTAGCCCCCGAGCCTTGATTTGGTCGGAACGACCGAGTTAAGGATCTGTACATTGTGTAATTTATAATGCAGGTTTCAAGGCAACAAAATGAGAAGTTGGCCGAGGAACTCGAGGTAAACCGAACACAGGTAGAAACCGTGAAGGCCGAGCTTGAGCAAGTGAAGAAGTTTACCCGGGAGGCCCACGGTGAGTATGTCGATTTGCCGAATTATTCGACATTCCCATACTAATCAGAGAGTACTTTATAGCAGCTGAGTCCATAGGGCAGTTGCAGAAAGATTTGGATACAGCCCGAGAATCTCAGAGGTATGCCGAATCTCAGCATGAGGCTGGCCGCCGTGTGTTGAGCCGAAGTCTTGAGGAAAAGAACCGGCTTAAGGCGGAAAACCAGCGGCAAGCCGAAGAACTTGAGAGTTTGAAAACTCAATTGGCTCAAGCCCAGGAAGAGAACCAGAGATTACAGAGGGGCATGTTCTGTAAGTGCACTTATATCTTCGTAATTCCGAAAAGTACCTTTATTGTATCAAGTATGAGGGACATGCTTCGTCTGGTGTCTAGGTCTCCTGACCGGGCAGCCCGAGGAAGAAAGCGGATCATTGCGAGGGAACCTGCTGAAGGAACTGTCCGTCGTACATGAGCGGGCTCAGAGAGCCATGAAGAGCATGGCCAAAGCGCTCTGGCCTGCCGAGACGCCTCCAGAAGGGATGTCCGAACTGGCTGATCGGTTTAAAGGGGCCCGATGTCGTTTTGAGTTATGGAAGACATCGACTTGTCGAGAGGGAGCACGGGAGGCGTGGGCGATGGTCAAGACCCGCTTTACCAAACTTAACCCAGAGCATATGGCTCGGGTTGGGCTGGTAGGGCCGGATGGGCAAGAAGTGCCGCTTCATTTGGTTTACGACCAAGTGATGCCCGCCGCTCGTCTTTCGCAAGAAGATTGCACCCTGGATACTTTAATAGATAATCTTGACCAGCAGCCAGGTGTTTGATTCTATGTAACTATGTACTTTAGATCAAAAACTGCTCAGTCTATGCTGTAAACGTTGTCTTAACTGGCCATCGGCTTTGACCTCCCTTGCTAAGAGCTTGGGAGTGTTCCGTATCGAATGTCCTCCGATAAAAGGAACTTATTTCGGGGAACCAGGCAATCCGGCCATTCGGTGCGAACAGATAGAACATGCATAAGGAGATATGTTATATTACGGCTTAACATAAGAAACATCTTCCGAAGAAAATAGTTCCTCTATCGGTACCTTTCTTCAGGTTGCTACGTAAATCGTAGATATAATGGCAGTATACTACTAGTATGCGGATAAAGGCTTCTTTGGGAAAATAATCCCAGGTAATGGTGACAACTACCACAAGTTTTTTACTTCCGTCGTAGCCGACCAATTTTCTTCTTAAGATAGCTAGCTTTCGGCTTCACCCGTCTGAGGTACGTATCCGGATGATCCGGTCATAACAATCGCACAGGTGCTCCCTTTACCCTCTAGCCGAACAATCGGGAACGTAGAGGGTAAGCACAGGAGCGAGGCAACCCAGCTTGGCCAAAATCTTAGGTCCAATTGATGCATATAATGGCGTAAGAACGATAAGGGAAGTGTGCATGCACAATACATGTGAACTGGTGCACAGAATATATAATAATCGGCATCGAGAAGAAGCCCCCAAGTGTTTTTTCGGATAGGACATTTGAAGATGTATGCCGAAAAACTTTAACGCAAGCTCGGTTTAGCCGAACACATGCTGGGAAACGATATCCAATCCTGCAAAGCTAAAAGGGAAGGGAAAGAATACGAAAGAAAAAAGGAGAAAAAGAAAAAGAAAGGTAAGCAATATGACAACACCGGTCTAGCCGTAAAAGCGTCGAAGACGAGTTGCGTTCCATGGGTTTGGTTCGAGGCGATTGTCTGGCGGGTTGCGGAGGCGATAAGCCCCTCCTGTAAGTACTTCGTGAATTATGAAAGGGCCCTCCCACTTGGGTTTGAGTTTATGCTTCTGCTTCTCTGGGAGTCGTAAGACGAGTTCGCCCACATTATATGCCTTCGCTCTAACCTCCCTGCTTTGGTAGCGCCGAGCCTGCTGTTGATAGAAAGTAGAGCGGGCCCGAGCTATATCGCACTCTCCTTCCAAGGCGTCTAAGTCGTCCTGCCGATCTAACTCGGCCTCCTTTTATTCGTACATGCGTACCCTAGGTGCGTCGTGAATGATATCGCAGGGAAGGACTGCTTCTGCCCCGTAGACCATGAAAAACGGTGTGTATCCCGTTGATCGATTCGGGGTGGTACGCAGACCCCACAGAACGGAGTCAAGCTCCTCTACCCAATGGCAGTCAGATTCATGATGAGATCGGACCAGACGTGGTTTAATGCCACTCATGATTAAGCCGTTGGCCCGTTCGACTTATCCATTGGTCTGCGGGTGATACACCGAGGCGTAATCGAGCTTGATGCCCATGTTTGCGCACCAGTCCTTCACCTCCTGGGCAGTGAAATTGGATCCATTGTCCGTTATTATGCTATGCGGAACACCGTAACGGTGTACCACACCGGATATAAAGTTGACTACCGGTCCGGACTTAGCTGATTTGACTGGTTTTGCTTTGATCCATTTGGAGAACTTGTCGACCATGACCAGCATGTATTTATTTTTCTTGATCCCCCCTTTAAGTGGTCAGACTAGATCCAGCCCCCAGACCGCGAAAGGACAGGTGATCAGAATAGTCCGAAGAGCTGTCGGGGGCATATGGCTTTGATTTGCGAATAGTTGACATCCAACACAATGTTGGACGAGTGCTTGGGCGTCCGCTCGAGCGGTGGGCCAAAAGAATCCGGCTCAAAAGGCTTTGCTTACTAAGGCCCGTGCTGCGGCGTGGTGGCCGCCCATGCCTGCGTGGACTTCGGCCAAAAGCTGCCTTCCTTCTTCCTCAGATATGCACCCTCGTGGACCTTATAGGCCTTGGATCGCCGAATTATGCGTCTCGCCTCCGTCTGGTCGTCGGGGAGTTCTTGGCGGAGAAGGTAGGCAAGGAAGGGCTCGATCCATGGTGCGATTACTGCCATGACCTCATGAGCCGAAGGCATTTCTTCAATTATGGAACCGCCGATGATTTCCTCATCTGGTTCATTTGTAGGAGGGACGATCTCTTCCGTATCGATGGCTCCAGCGCCCTTATTCTCGTCCTGCCATACCACCGATGGCTTGAAAAGCCGTTCAAGGAAGGTATTTTTTGGGACGGGGTCCCACTTGGCCCCCATACGGGCGAGAATGTCGGCAGCCTGATTGTTGTCTCTAGCGACGTGGTGGAATTCTAGCCCCTCGAACCGTGCGGATATTTTAAGAACGACATTTCTGTATGCTGCCATCTTTGGGTTTTTAGCATCGAATTCGCCGTTGATTTGGGAGATGGCGAGATTGGAGTTTCCACATACTTCAAGCCGTTGTACGCCCATCGATGCTGCCATCCGAAGCCCGTGCAATAGTGCTTCGTATTTGGCCGCATTGTTGGAATCGGCGTACATGATCTGCAACACGTACCGGACGTTGTCTCCCGTGGGAGATGTGAGGATAACTCCAGCCCCCAGTCTGGCCAGTGGCTTGGATCCGTCGAAGTACATCGTCCAATGGGAGTATGTACTATATTCTTTGGGGAGCTCGGCCTCTGTCCATTCGGCAAGGAAATCGGCCAACACCTGAGATTTAATAGCTCGTCGTGGCTTATAGGTGATTTCGAAAGGAAGGAGTTCGATGGCCCATTTGGCTATGTGGCCGGTGGCGTCCCTGTTATTGCTTATATCGTTCAGGGGTACTTCGGATGCCACCGTGACCGAACATTCTTGAAAGTAATGTCTGAGCTTTCGTGATGACATAAACACTGTATTGGCTATCTTCTGGTAGTGCGGATATCTGGACTTGCATGACGTTAGCACTTCTGACACGTAGTAGACTGGCTTTTGCACCCGGAATTTGTGACCCTCGTCCTCTTGTTCGACAACGAGCACTGCACTAACCACTTGATTGGTGGCCGAGATGTACAATAACATTGGTTCACCGGCGCCTGGCGCCGTGAGTATGGGGTTGCTGGCCAGCAGTGGTTTAATTTCCTCTAGTGCAGCGTTGCTTCATCGGCCCACTCGAAGTTTTTGGTCCGTTTCAGCAGCCTGTAGAGCGGTAAAGCCTTTTCACCAAGGCGGGAGCTAAAGCGGCTCAAAGCCGCCACGCAGCCCGCCAACATTTGGACGTGTTTTAGCTCTGTAGGAATCGCAAATTGAGATAGGGCGCGAATCTTAGCAGGATTCGCTTCTATTCCTCTATGGGAAATAATGAATCCGAGTAGTTTACCGGCGGGAACTCCGAAGACACATTTGTCCGGATTGAGCCGTATATCATATTCCCGAAGACTAGCAAAAGTTTGCCTGAGGTCGTCTATCAGCTGGCCGACGCGTTTGGTCTTGATGACCACGTCGTCCACGTATGCCTCGACTATTTTACCTATTTGTTTTTCAAGACATGTCTGAATCATACGCTGGTATGTAGCACCTGCGTTTTTTAGCCCGAAAGGCATTGTGTTAAAGCAGAAAGGCCCGTAGGGGGTGATGAATGCAGTTGTAGCTTGATCGGATTCCTTCATTTTGATCTGATGGTATCCGGAATAAGCGTCGAGGAAGCACAATGAGTCGTGTCCGGCTGTGGCGTCAATAATCTGGTCTATGCGTGGTAAGGGGAAAGGGTCCTTGGGGCAGGCTTTATTAAGGTCTTTGAAATCGACACACAGCCGCCAGGATTTATCTTTCCTCGGTACCATCACCAGGTTTGCCAACCACTCGGGGTGTTTGATTTCTCTTATGAATCCGGCCTCCGGCAATTTTGCTAGTTCTTCGCTGTGACGCCCCCGACTTAATCGTGCACTAATCATACACGCAAATGCACACGATCAAGCCTAGGGACTCACGGGAAGATATCACAACACAACTCTAGACACAAAAAATAATAATACAAGCTTTATATTACAAGCCAGGGGCCTCGAGGGCTCGAATACATAAGCTCGATGTCATACAAGCATCAGCGAAAGCAAAAGTATCTGAGTACAGACACAAGTTAAACAAGATGCCTTAAGAAGGCAAAAACAAACAACAGCTCTGATCGAAAGAGGCAAGGCCTCCTGCCTGGGAGCCTACTAACTACTCCTGGTCGACTGGCTTAATGTAGCAGTGGCCTCCGGGACTCTCCTGGTAGTAGTCTCCTGTGGTGGCGTCTGGCTCCTGGGCTCCGTCGTCTGATTTCATCAAATGGGTATGGGGAAAAGAACAGCAAAGCAACCGTGAGTACTCATCCAAAGTACTCGCAAGACTGACATCAGAACTATGCTAAATGCATTGTATCAAAGGAATGGGGCTATATCTGTGGACTGCACTGCAGAATGCTGGAATAAAGGGGAAGAAACCTAGCCTATCGAAGACTAGCATCTTCAAGCAATCTTACAGCATCAGAAGAGAGTAGAGTACAGTAACATACCATATTGGTTGTACAGCAGCAACTCCCCGAGATCCTTTCTCGACTATCCTGCGAGAAAGCGATCCAGAGAGCAATAGTAAGAGTTTAATATGTACCATCATCAGTTTGTAGTTGTCATAGATCCGGGCACAACTCCGAGCGTCCTGTTATCGTGGACACGGCTATCCGAATAGATAACTTCCCTGTAGGGGTGCTCTACTGTTACCCAACGCGCTCGATTAACTCTGGCCGGACACACTTTTCCGGGTCATGCCCGGCCTCGGCTGATCGACACACCGCAGCCCTACCTAGAGCTCAGCAGAGAGGTCCTCGCCGGTCTACATCCTAAGCGCTCAGGGTTCTTGGGCCCATCCCCCTTTGCACTCCGGGTCGTTGCGCACACGCGGGTCCAGGCACCACCTCTGTCCTGGATGGCGCCGGCCCAGCCGTGCCGCAAGGCTGAACTGGACGTCTGACAAAGCTTTCGGCTGATACATACGGTGTAGAGGGCCCCATTAAACCATTATCCCACGTGGTGGTAGTGCGTAAAGGGCACGACGACCCACTCAGATCAAATACCCAGTTCCGTTAAGCGTATTTAGTAACTCGCAGAGACGATCAGGGTTTCTGTCGCTCCGACTTGGTAAAACATGACGCGCGGGTGCTCTTGGAGCCGACCCGACTTTAATGATATTCACTCGCGGGCACCCTTGGGGCCAACCCGACTTTAACAATTTAAGTATTTGCAGAATGTAAACGTTTCCGCGATCCTCACCCAGAGTGATCTCGGCCCGTTATCAACCATGGCATACGGATAAGGGTGATGGGCCACCGATGAAGAAGTAGCACAGCTAAGTATTGTGGGACAACAGGTGGGGTATCAATAACAGACTACAAAATCAGGCTATGCATCGGATTAGGTGCTATCGGAGCAGTAGCAGGGGCAATTCTAATGCAAGCATAAGAAAGAAGGGAATGGGTGATATCTGATGATCAAGGGGGTTTTGCTTGCCTGGAGGCTCTGCTGAAGGGAGGAAGAAGGGTCGTCGATGACGTAGTCGATCACAGTGGCAGCCTCGGTCTCGGGGTCTACCGAAGAGGAGGGGGAAGAAACAATAAATACACGGCAATAATACAACAGGGATGCATGGCATGTCTAAATGATATGCAGAGGTGTTTTACTGCCTATCTAAAAGATTTAGTTAATTTAGGAATTTATTTGGATTTATTTTATTAAGGTGAAGCACTATTCATTTATCGAAATCAGTCAAAATGTTCCATGTTCAGCTAGCTAGGAGTGTTGGACAGACGTTTTGATTACATATTCGGAATCTACATATTTTTCTGATCATTTTACATATATAAATTATTTTAATCCGAGTTACGGTTTAAAAGATATGAATTTTCAAAGTTTTATTAATTTTCTGGAATTATTTTAATTATTTAATTCAACATTATATAGAATAGTGTTCTGCTGACGTCAGCATGATGTCAGCAGTCTGACAGGTGGGTCCCACCTGTCATACACTGTTTAGATTAATTATTAATTAATTAAGTTAATTAGGTTTAATTAGTTTTAATTAATAATTAGGCTAATTAATCAGAGTTAATTAACTAATTAACTAATTAAGTATTTATTTTAAATCTTTTAATTACTTATAATTTATTTAATCTATTTATTTATTTTATCTATATTTATTCTTTACGTTTTAAACAGTAAACAGGGGGGGTCCGCTGGTCAGTGGCGGACCGGACATGTCCGGCTGTAACCATTCGGGCACCGGACATGTCCGGTGCCGTGTCCGGTGCCCACAGCGACGCGGTCACGGGGGAAACCGGACGCGTCCGGCGACGCGGCGCGACGACGGCGGCAGCGAGGCGGCCAGCGGCGGCACGGACGAGCGCGCGAGAGGGAGGCAAGGCCAGCGCGCGCGGGTGCAGCGCGGAGGCGCGGGCAGGCGCACGGCGAGCGAAGCCGGGGACGGCAGCGGCAGCGGGACGCGCGCAGTCGCGCGAGCTCGGCCGCGGGCGAGCGGGCGCGCGGCAGCGAGCAGCAGCGGGAGGCGGCGGCAGGCGGGCGACGGTGACGCGAGCGCGAGCGCGAGGCCGAGCGCAGCGAGGCGGGGCGGCAGTGGCGGGCGTGGGCGGGCGACGGCGGATGCGGTGGACGGCGGCGACCGAGAGGGGGAAAAGGGAGGCGGCGGCGGAGCTCACGAGCGATGCAGGGGAGAGGGGCGGCATGGCTCGGGGAAGCCGTGCGGGGAGACGGTCGAGGAGGCGACGTGTGGTGGCGAGGACGAGGCGACGGCGACGGGAGCAGGCGACGGGGATGAGAGGAGGGGGAGGGGATTTTAGGGTTCGGGGGATGGAAGGAGCTGGCGAGGGCCATATAGGCCAGGGCAACGTGGGGATGGGCCGGCCACTGTGGCCTAAGGCCCAGGGGGTCTTTCCTTTTTCTTTTATTTTTTGTTTTCATTTTCTGTTTTCATTTTTATCTTTTGTTTAGTCTTTTCTTTTTACTCCAAGTGACTTTTGTAAAATATAAGACTTGCCCAAATAATTACTATGCCAATTAACCCACTGCCAGAAATTGGTTTGGAGGCAAATGGATTCCAATTAGATTTTAAATAAATGAAATGAGTTAATTATTGTTATTTTGATACTGTTTTGATGATGTTTGAGTCATTTAACTAATCCAATTAATGTGGATTATATTTTTATAATTGCCTATGGATTATTTGCAAAATTATGAACTATTTTGTTCTACTGTTTGGATAACTTTTAATTTTGACTTTGTTTTAAATTTGAATTTGAATATGGATTATTCTCTAATTGTTTTTTTATAAGGCTTAATGATGATGACTTGGCATGACTAATTGGCATAATTACTGTTTAGAAATCTGGGGATGTCACAAATCTCCCCCACTACAAGAAATCTCATCCCGAGATTTAAGAGGTGGGGTAAGGGGTATCTTCGGGAGAACGGACCTTTGCAGGGCTGGTTATCCGAGGGAAAACTCGGGGGATGTGGTTCGTGATAACATACGAAGCCCTATGCAAAGGATACTTCGGAATCAAGGTTGCACAGGAGAGTCAGGTTTCGATCCTGTGGAACTGTGGTTAGTGTGGGATAGAAGTAGGAAGGGCGGTGACATCTTGCGTGGTCACGACAATCAAGGCGTGTCAGAGGAAAGTCTGTCAGCTATGTCGGCAACACGTCGATACCATGGGCGAGGAACGAAGAGAACTATTTTCCTGCTCGTTAAAACGAGGCGGACCAATAGGCAAGGTTCTCGTCCATCGGTGGTTACCGGAATGTCATCAACAAATGTGACGAGGTTTTATTTTGGGGGGGTGCTGACTTAGGCAGGGAATTAATACTGCCCAGATAAAAGCTAGATTATCAGAAAGGTTAAACAGACCATGGAAAAGGAAAAATGTGATGATCTGGTCCAACAGACCAATGAAATGGAATAGTTGCAGACAATCCAGCTCTCCGAGTGAATGTGAATACGAGAACACAGTGTCGGAGTTAGCAAAATCATTTAACCCGAAAGGAAAAGATTTTAGAGTCCCAGAGTAAAGAAGAGGAATAAAAGATCCTAATACCACCCATTGGCAACGTGGGCCCGTAAGCCACACAGCCAAGTTAGTAAAACAGTTTTCAAAGTCTAGACTCAACTTCGGCCAAGGAGTTGGAAAGGGGCTTCCTACAGGCAGTCGGCTCTGATACCAACTTGTGACGCCCCCGACTTAATCGTACACTAATCATACACGCAAATGCACACGATCAAGCCTAGGGTCTCACGGGAAGATATCACAACACAACTCTAGACACAAAAAATAATAATACAAGCTTTATATTACAAGCCAGGGGCCTCGAGGGCTCGAATACATAAGCTCGATGTCATACAAGCATCAGCGAAAGCAAAAGTATCTGAGTACAGACACAAGTTAAACAAGATGCCTTAGGAAGGCAAAAACAAACAACAGCTCTGATCGAAAGAGGCAAGGCCTCCTGCCTGGGAGCCTACTAACTACTCCTGGTCGACTGGCTTAATGTAGCAGTGGCCTCCGGGACTCTCCTGGTAGTAGTCTCCTGTGGTGGCGTCTGGCTCCTGGGCTCCGTCGTCTGATTTCATCAAATGGGTATGGGGAAAAGAACAGCAAAGCAACCGTGAGTACTCATCCAAGGTACTCGCAAGACTGACATCAGAACTATGCTAAATGCATTGTATCAAAGGAATGGGGCTATATCTGTGGACTGCACTGCAGAATGCTGGAATAAAGGGGAAGAAACCTAGCCTATCGAAGACTAGCATCTTCAAGCAATCTTACAGCATTAGAAGAGAGTAGAGTACAGTAACATACCATATAGGTTGTACAGCAGCAACTCCCCGAGATCCTTTCTCGACTATCCCACGAGAAAGCGATCCAGAGAGCAATAGTAACAGTTTAATATGTACCATCATCAGTTTGTAGTTGTCATAGATCCGGGCACAACTCCGAGCGTCCTGTTACCGTGGACACGGCTATCCGAATAGATAACTTCCCTGCAGGGGTGCACTACTGTTACCCAACACGCTCGATTAACTCTGGCCGGACACACTTTTCCGGGTCATGCCCGGCCTCGGATGATCGACACACCGCAGCCCTACCTAGAGCTCAGCAGAGAGGTCCTCGCCGGTCTACATCCTAAGCGCTCAGGGTTCTTGGGCCCATCACCCTTTGCACTCCGGGTCGTTGCGCACACGCGGGTCCAGGCACCACCTCTGTCCTGGATGGCGCCGGCCCAGCCGTGCCGCAAGGCTGAACTGGACGTCTGACAAAGCTTTCGGCTGATACATACGGTGTAGAGGGCCCCATTAAACCATTATCCCACGTGGTGGTAGTGCGTAAAGGGCATGACAACCCACTCAGATCAAATACCCAGTTCCGTTAAGCGTATTTAGTAACTCGCAGAGACGATCAGGGTTTCTGTCGCTCCGACTTGGTAAAACATGACGCGCGGGTGCTCTTGGAGCCGACCCGACTTTAATGATATTCACTCGCGGGCACCCTTGGGGCCAGCCCGACTTTAACAATTTAAGTATTTGCAGAATGTAAACGTTTCCGCGATCCTCACCCAGAGTGATCTCGGCCCGTTATCAAGCATGGCATACGGACAAGGGTGATGGGCCACCGATGAAGAAGTAGCACAGCTAAGTATTGTGGGACAACAGGTGGGGTATCAATAACAGACTACAAAATCAGACTATGCATCGGATTAGGTGCTATCGGAGCAGTAGCAGGGGCAATTCTAATGCAAGCATAAGAGAGAAGGGAATGGGTGATATCTGATGATCAAGGGGGTTTTGCTTGCCTGGAGGCTCTGTTGAAGGGAGGAAGAAGGGTCGTCGACGACGTAGTCGATCACAGTGGCAGCCTCGGTCTCGGGGTCTACCGGAGAGGAGGGGGAAGAAACAATAAATACACGGCAATAATGCAACAGGGATGCATGACATGTCTAAATGATATGCAGAGGTGTTTTACTGCCTATCTAAAAGATTTATTTAATTTAGGAATTTATTTGGATTTATTTTATTAATGTAAAGCACTATTCATTTATCGAAATCAGTCAAAATGTTCCATGTTCAGCTAGCTAGGAGTGTTGGACAGACGTTTCGATTACATATTCGGAATCTTCATATTTTTCTGATCATTTTACATATATAAATTATTTTAATCCGAGTTACGGTTTAAAAGATATGAATTTTCAAAGTTTTATTATTTTTCTGGAAATATTTTAATTATTTAATTCAACATTATCCAGAATAGTGTTCTGCTGACGTCAGCATGATGTCAGCAGTCTGACAGGTGGGTCCCACCTGTCATACACTGTTTAGATTAATTATTAATTAATTAAGTTAATTAGGTTTAATTAATAATTAGGCTAATTAATCAGAGTTAATTAATTAATTAACTAATTAACCAATTAAGTATTTATTTTAAATCTTTTAATTACTTATTATTTATTTTATCTATATTTATTCTTTACGTTTTAAATAGTAAACAGGGGGGGTCCACTGGTCAGTGGCGGACCGAACATGTCCGGCTGTAACCATTCGGGCACCGGACATGTCCGGTGCCCACAGCGACGCGGTCACGGGGGAAACCGGACGCGTCCGGCGACGGCGGCAGCGAGGCGGCCAGCGGCGGCACGTACGAGCGCGCGAGAGGGAGGCGAGGCCAGCGCGCGCGGGTGCAGCGCGGAGGCGCGGGCAGGCGCACGGCGAGCGGAGCCGGGGACGGCAGCGGCAGCGGGACGCGCGTAGGCACGCGAGCTCGGCCGCAGGCAAGCGGGCGCGCGGCAGCGGGAGGCGGCGGCAGGCGGGCGACGGTGACGCGAGCGCGAGCGCGAGGCCGAGCGCAGCGAGGCGGGGCGGCAGCTGCGGGCGTGGGCGGGCGGCGGCGAACGCGGTGGACGGCGGCGACCGAGAGGGGGAAAAGGGAGGCGGCGGCAGAGCTCACGAGCGATGCAGGGGAGAGGGGCGGCGTGGCTCGGGGAAGCCGTGCGGGGAGGCGGTCGAGGAGGCGACGTGCGGCGGCGAGGACGAAGCGGCGGCGACGGGAGCAGGCGACGGGGACGAGAGGAGGGGGAGGGGATTTTAGGGTTCGGGGGATGGGAGGAGCTGGCGAGGGCCATATAGGCCAGGGCAACGTGGGGATGGGCCGGCCACTGTGGCCTAAGGCCGAGGGGGTCTTTCCTTTTTCTTTTATTTTCTGTTTTCATTTTGTGTTTTCATTTTTATCTTTTGTTTAGTCTTTTCTTTTTACTCCAAGTGACTTTTGTAAAATATAAGACTTGCCCAAATAATTACTATGCCAATTAACCCACTGCCAGAAATTGGTTTGGAGGCAAATGGATTCCAATTAGATTTTAAATAAATGAAATGAGTTAATTATTGTTATTTTGATACGGTTTTGATGATGTTTGAGTCATTTAACTAATCCAATTAATGTGGATTATATTTTTATAATTGCCTATGGATTTTTTGCAAAATTATGAACTATTTTGTTCTACTGTTTGGATAACTTTTAATTTTGACTTTGTTTTAAATTTGAATTTGAATATGGATTATTCTCTAATTGTTTTTTATAAGGCTTAATGATAATGACTTGGCATGACTAATTGGCATAATTACTGTTTAGAAATCTGGGGATGTCACATTCGCCCATAGCTTGTCGCTTGGGTTCGGAAAATCGGCGTAAAGCCTGTTTGACGGGCCTGAAGCCTGCGATTATATTCACACTGTGTTCTGCTAGCCGTCGTGGGATTCCTGGCATATCCGAAGGATGCCAGGCAAAGATATCCCAGTTTTCTCGTAAAAATGTTCGCAGTGCTTCGTGCACCATGGGATCCAGCTGAGCTCCGATGGACGCTGTTTTATTGGGGTCCGTTGGATGTACCTGAAATTTGACGATTTCGTCTGCAGGTTTAAAGGACGTTGGTTTGGGCCTCTTGCTAATGACCACATCATCCTTGTCCACTGTAGACCGGAGTGCGGTTAATTCTTCTGCTGCAATGGTCTCAGCTAGTGCCTCGAGGGCAAGCGCTGTTGTTCTGTTTTCGGCTCGAAGGGCTCTATGCGGGTCACTTGTGATTGTGACACCCCGTTTGGGCCCGGCATTTTGAGCTTCATATACCCGTAATGTGGTATAGCTTGAAGTCTTGTGAAAGCGTCACGCCCCAACAGAGCGTGGTAACCACTGTGAAAGGGCACGATATGAAAGAGAAGTTCTTCGGATCTGTAGTTCTCGGGCATGCCGAATACCACATCGAGGGTAACGCGTCCGGAACAATGTGCCTCTTTCCCAGGGATAATCCCACGAAAGGTTGTGTTGCTATGTTCCATGCGGGATCGGTCGAACTACATTTCTTCCAAGGTATCCTCGTAAGTGAGGTTTAAACCACTGCCGCCGTCCATTAGCACCTTTTGTAACCTGAAACCATCGACGATGGGGTTGAGGACCAGTGCGGCAGGTGTTCGGGCGGGGCGGGTGATTGGTTGATCAGCTTCTCCGAAGGTGATCGGTGTGTCTGTCCATGAGTTCATTGCTGCCACCAGATAGATTTGTTCGAGTTCTCGAAGAGCTCTCTTCATCTTATTCATGGAGGAAAATGTTTCGTAGATCGTCAGGATCTCACCGTTGCATTTTGGTGGCGCTGTTGAACGTCTGCCTTGAGGTAGGGCCTCGAGGATGGCCTCTCCGCTTTTTGCGACATGCCTGACGACCCAGCAAGCTCTGAGGCTGTGAGTTGGGCTTGTGTTCAGTGATACGGAGTGTATAGGGCATGGCTTGTCTAATAGCCCGTCAAGGACAGTTCTGACTCCCGTAGGGGGTCTATTCTTTTTCTCAGCGGGTTCGTGTTCGGCCGGCCGTTTCGGAGGTATTCGCTTTTTCCGAGCTCCTCTAGGGTGTTCAGCAGGGACCGGATCCGAAAACAAACGTTCGGCTTGCCAGGTGGTTTCCATGGCGCAATATTTTTGTACCAGGTCCGATAGTTCGGTGAAGTCATGAATGTGACGATCGTCTAGGGCATTGAGGATTCCTTCATTGTGGCAATTCTGCTTGAAGGCTGCTATTATCTCCTGGCCACTAGAGTCTGGTACTCTGTCTTTGATAAGGAGGAGTCTAGCCCAAAAATGATGGACTGATTCCCTTGGCTGTTGTTTAACTTCCCATAAGCCCGATAACTTGGGCTCTCCTATGCTGCTTGAGGAGTGCTCGACTTGTGTGGTGGGCGGGGAAAATTTTAGTTTCTCGGCAGGATGTGAGTCCGGGATTACGGCGTTTGCCTCCCGTGTCATCGCAGGATCCGGCGTGGCGGGTTCGGAGTCCATATTATAAACAGGACCCTTCTGCGCGGGTTCTAGGTCGCGCGCTAGATCGGCAGCCGATCCCGAACTGTTTCCGGTGTAGGTTCAGGATTCCGGATGGGAGGAGAATCCTGGCGGTCGGAAATTGGGAGGTAAACTGTTTTTAATTCTGCTAGTTGAGCGGACGAGCCTCCGGCCGGACACTCGATGGTGGCGACTAAGTGAGTGATCGGTGGGGTATGAATCTCCCTATCATCGGGTTTAAACCCGACCCGGTCATACATTGAGGTCTGGCCGTCGGTCACACCCATGGTTTGGATCCGACCGAGCAACTCGTTTAATGAGGAGATGTCGGCGGGGTCCATGTCGCTGGAACGCATGGGGTCAATCCGCAGCGCCGTTACCCCAGGGCTGCTCGACGACGTGCCCGGGTTGTATTCGGCCGCGGCGGATCCAGGCATATCAGCTGGGTTGGGCGTTATGGCCGACTCAGGGATAGAGGCCACCTCAGCGGTGGGACCTGCTGCCTCCGGCGTTAAGGCGTCGGGGCCTGCGGGCTCCTCCATGAGAGCTGAGAGCTTTGTTAAAACGAGATCTCCCCGGGAGTCGGCGATGAACTCAAGGTTCCCGAATCTGACTTCCTGATCGGGGATGAAACTTCCGACCTGGCCAAGATGGCCGGCCGGATCGGCATGCGATACGATGCTGCCGAACGCGAAAATCTGACCAGGAACGAAAACGTCCTTGCTGCAGACTTCATCGCTGAAGATAAGGCGAGCCATCGTTTTGAGCAGCGGAACTCTCAGTGAAAGCACCAATGTCGGTGTCAAAACCGGCGGATCTCGGGTAGGGGGTCCCGAGCTGTGGATCTAGAATCGATGGGTAACAGGGGACGAAGGAGACGATGTTTACCCAGGTTCAGGCCCTCCTATGGAGGTAAAACCCTACGTCCTGCTTGGTTGTATTGATGTGTATGAAGATTACAGAGTCAATCTACCTCGAGATCAAGTAACTAAACCCTAGATGAGTTCACCTGCCTTCTACGAACTAAACCCTCTGGCTTATATAGATACCAGGGGTCCCTAGGGTTACACATAGTCGGTTGCTTGTCGAAGGAGTAAACATGCCTATTCTATCATCTTAAGCTTGAAGGGCACGCCACGGCTCCTTAGGTTTCCTCCTTGGTCACGGGGCATTCGGTCAGTCCGATTCTCCAACGAGTGGCCCACGAGTCCGGCACATAAGGAATAGGCTGGTAGTCCGAGGACCCCTTAATCCCGGACTCCCTCAACGGACCCAGTCCGCATTATTGCTACCATCGTCTTTCAACTCTATTTTCTCTAGGAACGTATCAAAATACAGGGGAGCTACAACACGAGCTATTGATCTACAACATAATTTGCAAAGACATTTTGACTATGTTCATGATAATTAGTTCAATTAATCAAATTACTAATGAACTCCCACTCAAATCAACATCCCTCAGGTTGACTAAGTGTGACATGATCCAAATCCACCAACCCAAGTCCGATCATCACGTGATATGAAGTGGTTTCAATGGTGAACATCTCCATGTTGATCATATCTGCTATATGACTCATGTTTGACCTTTCGGTCTCCTGTGTTCCGAGGCCATGTCTGTACATGCTAAGCTCGTCAAGTTTAACCCAAGTATTCCGCGTGTGTAAATCTGGCTTACACCTGTTGTATGCGAACATAGAGTCTATCACACCCGATCATCACGAGGTGCTTCAAAACGATGATCCTTCGCAATGGTGCATACTCGGGGAGAACACAATTTTATCTTGAAATTTTAGTGAGGAGTCATCTTATAATGCAAATCATATAAGTGACATGATATGGCCATAATCATCTTGTGCTTTTGATCTCCATCTCCAAATCACAGGAATGATCTCCATCATCACCGGCATGAGACCATGATCTCCATCATCGTGTCGTCACGTGGTTGTCGCACCAACTATTGCTTCTACAGCTATTGCTAACTCATAGCGATAAAGTAAAGCAAATGGTACAAATAAATTAAAGACAACCCTATGGCTCCTGCCGGTTGCCGTACTCAATGACATGCAAGTCGTGATAACTATTACAAAACATGATCATCTCATACATCACATATATCAAATCACGTCTTGGCCATATCATATCACAACATGCCCTGCAAAAACAAGTTAGACGTCCTCTACTTTGTTGTTGCATGTTTTACGTGGCTGCTATGGGCAACTAGCAAGAACCGTTCTTACCTACGCAAAGCCACAACGGTGATAATCAAGTTGCCTTTTAACCTTCTACAAGGACAGCCTCTGTCGAATCCGATTCAACTAAAGTGGGAGAGACAGACACCCGTCAGCCACCTTTATGCAACTAAGTTACATGTCAGTCGGTGGAACCGGACTCTTGTACGAGGACAAGGTTGGTCCGGGCCACTTCATCCCACAATACAGTCGAATCAAGATAAGACTAAGGAGGTAAGCAATCTGAACATCAACACCCACAAACTCTCTTGTGTTCTACTCGTGCATATCATCTACGCATAGACCTAGCTCATTATGCCACTTTTGGGGAACGTTGCATGGGAAACAAAAAATTTCCTACACACACGCAGAGCTATCCATGGAGATGTATATCTATGAGAGGGGAGTGCATATACATACCCTTGTAGATCGCTAAGCGGAACCGTTAAGAAATGCGGTTGATGTAGTCGTACGTCTTCGTGATCTAATCACGATCCGTCCCGATCTAGCGCCGAACGGACGACACCTCCGCATTCAGCACACGTGCGGCTCGATGACGTCTCCTCCTTCTTGATCCAGCAAGCAAGGGAGGAGAAGTAGATGGGATCTCAACCAACACGACGATGTGGTGGAGTAATCCCGGCAGGGCTTCGCCAAGCACTACCGTAGATGCGATGTGAGGAGAAAACGGAGTAACGGGAGAGGGAGGGCTGCCACCGGGGCGTGGGAATTGGTGTATCCAGCCCCCCCCCTCTCCTATACTATATATAGGAGGCAAGGGGCAGGGTTTGGGCGCAGACCTTGGCCCCTCCTCCAAGGAGGGCCGGCGGCTAGGGTGGAGTCCTCCATCCACAAGGAAGGGAGGAGTCCCACTCCTCCAAGGCACCTCCGAGGTGCCTTATCCCTTTGGGACTCTTGCCCCCAAGCCTAATTTGCCTCTAGGGGATGATGCACCCGGCCTATGATGGCTAGGGCACACCCCCTATGGCCCATGTGGGCCCACGGGGCAGGTGGACCCCCTAGTGGACCCCCCCCCCCGGAACCCTTTTCGGCATCTCGGTACACTACCGGTAATGCCCGAAACTTTTCCGGCGACCAAAATAGGACTTCCCATATATAAGTATTTACATCCGGACCATTCTGGAACTCCTCGTGATGTCCGGGATCTCATCCGGGACTCCGAACAACATTCGGTCACCAACGTACATATCCCAATACTACTCAAGCGTCACCGAACATTAAGCGTGCGCACCCTGCGGGTTCGAGAATCATGTAGACATGACCGAGACACCTCTCTGGCCAATAACCAATAGCGGGACCTGGATGCCCATAGTGGCTCCTACATATTACAAAAAGATCTTCATCGGTCGAACCACGATGTCAAGGATTTAGTCAATCCCGTATGCATTTCCCTTTGTCCAGCGGTATGTTACTTGCCCGAGATTCAATCGTCCGTATCTCGATACCTAGTTCAATCTCGTTACCGTCTAGTCTCTTTACTCATTTCATAATACAAGATCCCGTGACTAACTCCTTAGTCACAATGCTTTCAAGCTTCATGTGATGTTGTATTACCGAGAGGGCCCAGAGATAACTCTCCGTCATACGGAGTGACAAATCCCAGTCTCGATCCATGCCAACCCAAGTGTCACCCTTGGAGATACCTGTAGAGTACCTTTATGATCACCCAGTTACGAAGTGACGTTTGATACACACAAGGCATTCCTACGGTGCCAGGGAGTTGCATGATCTCATGGTCTTAGGAACAGATACTTGACATGAAGAAAGCAGTAGCAATAAACTAATACGATCAAATGCTATGCTTACGGTTGGGTCTTATCCTTCACATGATTCTCCTAATGATGTGACCTCGTTATCAAATGACAACTCATGTCTATGGTTAGGAAACTTTAACCATCTTTGATCAACGAGCTAGTCTAGTAGAGGCTCACTAGGGACACGGTGCTGTCTATGCATCCACACATGTATCTGAGTTTCCGATCATTACAATTATAGCATGGATAATAGACGTTTATCATGAACAGGGAAATATGATAATAACCAATTTATTATTGCCTCTAGGGAATATTTCCAACACACTCAACCCGAAGGTCACGGAGAAGAGCCAAGCAGAGGCAGATGCGGTGTCTTCCAAAGGTACTTGGTGACTTTGTTCTGCTTAAATCCAGTGTGATTCACTCATCAGTTTTTCTGATGTCCGAGTGATTGTTGGGCCGACTGAAGTGATCGAGCTTGACGGGGATGACAAGGTCGACCCGCCGAATCCTCCGACCGACACGGATGTCGTGATACAAGATGCCCCATCAAGCCGAATGACTAGAGTCTCTCCCATCAAGGCTCTCACCAAGACTGTCGGTTCGAGTGCCACGCCGAGGGCTGGCACCACGCTCAAAGCTGCGACACCTACCCCTTGACGTGGCATGAGACTGCGTCGATATTTCCCCAAAGAGGAAGGGATGATGCAGCACAGCGACGGTAAGTATTTCCCTCAGTTATGAAACCAAGGTTATTGAACCAGTAGGAGGATCACCACCACCCAATAAGCAGCACCTACACACAAATAACAAATACTTGCAACCCGACGCGAAAGAGAGTTTGTCAATCTCTCTACGGTAAAAAGATAGATTAGGCAGTGATGGATAGGAGAGATAGATCTCTCAAGAACACAAAATAGAAAAGGCAAATCAAATATGCAGCAATATGTTTTTGGGTTTTTGGTTTTGTAGATCTGAAAACAAAGATGCAAAAAGATAGATCGGAAAGCAATATGTTGGAAAACTAGACCCGGGGGCCGTAGGATTCACTAGGGCTTCTCTCATGAGTATAGCGCACGGTGGGTGAACAAATTACTGTTGGGCAATTGATAGAAAATCGAATAGTCATGACGATATCCAAGGCAATGATCATTATATAGGCATCACGTCCAAGATAAGTAGACCGACTCCTGCCTGCATCTACCACTATTACTCCACACACCAACCGCTATCCAGCATGCATCTAGTGTATTAAGTTCACGGAGAAACGGAGTGATACAATAAGAACGATCACATGATGTAGACAAGATCTATTCATGTAGGAATAGACCCCATCTTGTTATCCTTAATGGCAACGATACATGCGTGCCTTGCTGCCCCTTCTGTCACTGGGAAAGGACACTGCAAAATCGAACCCATCACAAAGCACCTCTTCGCATGGCAAGAAAAATCGATCTAGTCGGCCTAACTAAACCAACGATTCGAAGAAGAAATACGAGGCTATAAGTAATCATGCACATAAGAGATCAAAGAAGACTCAAATAATATTCATGGATAGAAACTGATCATGAACTCAAAATTCATTGGATCCCAACAAACACACCACAAAAGTTTACATCAAATAGATCTCCAAGAGACCATTGTATTGAGAATCATAAGAGAGAGAGGAAGCCATCTAGCTACTGCCTATGGACCCGTAGATATATGGTGGACTACTCATGCATCATCGGAGAGGCACCTATGAGGAAGATGAACCCCTCCATGATGGTGTTTAGATTGGATCTCGAGGTTCTGGAACTTGCGGCGGCTGGAATTGTGTTTCGTCGACTCCCCTAGGGTTTTTGGAACATTTGGGAATTTATAGGCATCAGAGGCGGTGGAGATGGGCCCCGAGGAGGGCAGAACCCATCAAGGCACACCGGGGGGCCCCTGACGCGGCCTGGTGGGTTGTGGTCTCCACGGCCCACCTCTCTGGCACTTCTTTGGCCCACTGGGTGTCTTCTGGTCCAAAAAAATCTCCAAAAAAGTTTCGTCGCGATTGGACCCCGTTTGGTACTGATATTCTGCGAAGTAAAAAACAAGCAAAAACAACAACTGGCAGTTTGGCACTATGTCAAGAGGTTAGTACCAAAAAATGATATAAAGTTGTTATAAAATGAGTGTAAAACATCCAAGAATGTTAATATAATAGCATGGAACAAGCAAAAATTATAGATACGTTGGAGACGTATCAGCATCCCCAAGCTTAATTCCTACTCGTCCTCGAGTAGGTAAATGATAAAAACATAATTTTTGATGTGGAATGCTGCCTATCATGTTCTTCTCATATTCTTTTCTTTTGTATATCATGGACCTTTGGACTTATAGATGGTTCAAAGCAACAGTCTAGTTTTAACATAATGACTTCAATACTCAAGCATGCCAACAACCAACCATGTCTTTCAAAATATCAACACTAAAGAAAGTTATCCCTAGCCCATCATGCTCAATTATTGATCCATTCATGAAACACACTCAAATATTAGTTATGCCCAATGCTCAAGTACGATCATAGTGCCCCCTAGTTGGTGCTTTATAAGAGAAGATGGAGACTCAAAGTAATAATAAAAAAATGCATAAAGTAAATAGATAGGCCCTTTGCAGAGGGAAGTAGGGATTTGTAGAGGTGCCAGAGCTCAAACTTTTTAAATTGAGAGAGAAGTTTTTTGGGTGGCATGCTTTCCCTGTCAACGAAAACGACAAAGTAGCTCACAATACTTTCCATGCTAGATATATCATAGGCGGTTCCCAAACAGAAAATAAAGTTTATTCCTTTTTCCACCAACCTTTCACTTTCCATGGCGGGCCGTATCCACGGTTGCCTTCCATACCAACACTTTCCAAGGAATTTATTATTTGACAACATAAAGTAATTTTTTTTCTTTTTCATTTCGGGAATGGGCATCCCTATTACCGCCACACTCTCGTGCAATGACAAGTGAATAAACACTCATCTTGAGAATAACACATCTAGCATGGAAAAATATTGGACACTCCCCACCGTTTCATGAGCGGTACGAGCACACAAAAGAAAAAAAATATTTTGAAAATTTAGAGGTGGCACATACAAATTTGCTTGGAACGGCATGGAAATACCGCATATAGGTAGGTATGGTGGACTCATAAGGCAAAACTTGGTTTAAGGATTTTGGATGCACAAGTAGTATTTCTACTTAGTACAAATGGAGGTTAGCAAATAGATTGAGAAGCAACCAAACCAAGAAACGAAAATTCACATAAGCGAGAATTTAGCATGACTAACACCGAATAATGCACCATAAGTAGGATGTAATTTTATTGCATAACTATTGATTTTCGTACTTGCATAGGGAATCACAAACCTTAACACCAATATTCCTACTAAGCATAATTACTCACTAACATGACTCACATATTACTATCATCATGTTTCAAAACTATTACAAGGAATCAAGTTTAATTTTCCCAATGATCTTCATGAAAGTTTTTATTATATCCTCCTTGCATATCTATCACTTTGGGACTAGTTTCATATATTGCTCTTGTTTTTTGACAAGCTCAAACAAATCTAAGTGAAGCACATGAGCATAAATATTTAATCTCTCAAAAAGGTATAAGTGAAGCATGAGAGGATTTCTTAAAAATTTACTAACTCTCAAACTAATCTAAGTGAAGCTTGAGATTATTTCTACAAAAGTTTCCAAGCACACCGTGCTCAAAAAGATATAAGTGAAGCACTAGAGCAATTCTATAGCTCAAAAAGTTTAAGTGAAGCATAGAGAGCAATTCTAACAAATCATAGCATAATTTTGGCTCTCCCAAATAGGTGTGTACAGCAAGGATACAATTTAAAAACTAACAAGCAAAGCAAGCCAAGATACAAGACGCTCCAAGCAAAACTCATGATATGTGACGAATAAAAATATAGCTCCAAGTAAAATATCGATGGTTGTTAGAAGAAAGAGGGGATGCCACTCGGGGGCATCCCCAAGGTTAGTGGCTTGTTACTCTTTGGATATATCTTGGGCGTGCGGTAGCATCCCCAAGCTTAGGCTCTTATCACTTCTTATTCCTTCATCCATCGTGATCTCACCCAAAACTTGAAAACTTCAATCACACAAAACTCAACAAAATCTTCGTGAGATCCGTTAGTATAATAAAGCAAATCACTACTTTAGGTGCTGTTGAAAACCCATTCATATTTTGTTATTGCATTATACCTACTGTATTTTAACTTCACCATGGCTCATACCCTTCAATATAACCCATAGATTCATCAAAACAAGCACACAATGCAATGAAAACAGAATCTGTCTTAAACAGAACAGTCTGTAGTAATCTGTACTCTAACCATACTTCTGTAACTCTAAAAATTCTGAAAAATTAGGAAAACATAAGGAATTTGTGTAGTAACACTGTGTTAAAATTTCAGCTCAAGATCACGTTCCAGAAAAAAAATGAAAATTCATATACTGGACGCAAAGTTTCTGTCTCAGATTCAGCATCGCTTCTACTCATCTTATCAATCATCCTAAAGGATCTACTTGGCACAAACACTAAATAAACCATAAAAACACAATCATAATAGAGGCATAATTGTGTCATCACTCAAAAACAGAAAGGAAAAAGCAAAAATTTATTTATTCATTGGGTTGCCTCCCAACAAGCGCTATCGTTTTACGCCCCTTGCTAGGCATAACGCATAGATTCAAGTATTGTCATCTTTAGTTTTCAACTCTTCAATGACACAACTAGATTTCTTCAAGGAATTAGCATGCATATTATTGATGAAAACAGTCCTAGGAAGAAGACCAAAAAATTCATTCTTGTAAATAGGGTCTCTTACAATTTCAACAAAGTCGGGATGAATACTAATCATTTTAAGATCCCCCTTGAGACCACTTGGTGTAACAACTTTGTTCTTAGTGACTTGCGTGGTTTTGCCAATTTTTACGAGAGTTTTTTCAATAGTTTTGATAGAATAAAAAGCCAAACCCAAATTATTAAAAATCTCTTCCAACTTATCAATCCGATAAGGACTCTCTTCTACCCTTTCGTTAACTACGGTTTCTTTTGCCGTTAGCAATTTAAAGGCATCTCCCGCCTTAGCCCCAATTTTATTAGCAAGATTATGCATTTTCTTATCCAAATCTTCAAGATGTTGTTTAGTAATCATCTTATTTTCAATAGCATCTAATCTCTCCATAACGTGTTCGAGAGTTAAAATTGTTTAATTGATCATGATAGGTGGTGATCCCACTAAACTTCCCAAAGCATTAAAAGCATCCAAAGATGGACACATCAAGAAATTCCCACCGGTAATCGTATCAAGGATGAATCTATACCAAGTGGTGATGCCAACATAAAAACTGCGAAGAAGAACAATGGTAGATTGCTTATGGATAGATCTATTATGAGCATTACAAATCCTATACCAAGCATCTTTTAGGTTCTCCCCTCCCTTTGCTTAAAATTAAGAACCTCATTATCGGGAGTACACTCAATAAAGGAAGAACTAGCCATAATGACAAGGCAAGAGATCTGACGAGAAAAAGGCAAACGAAAAAGAGGGCGAATAAAACGACAAATTGGTGAAGTGGGGGAGAGGAAAACGAGAGGCAAATGGCAAATAATGTAATTGCAAGGAGATGAGATTTGTGATTAGGAACCTGGTAGATGATGATGGAGTCTCCTCGGTGCCTACGATAGGCACGTAGAAGAGACCGGTTCCTCCCCGGAAACAGCGCCAGAAATTCCTTTGACGTGGCTTGAGACTGCATCGGTATTTCCCCAAAGAGGAAGGGATGATGCATCACAGCGACGGTAAGTATTTCCCTCAGTTATGACACCAAGGTTATCGAACCAGTAGGAGGATCACCACCACCCAATAAGAAGCACCTGCACACAAATAACAAATACTTGCAACCCGACGCGAAAGAGAGGTTGTCAATCTCTCTACGGTAAAAAGATAGATTAGGTAGTGATGGATAGGAGGGATAGATCTCTCAAGAACACAAAATAGAAAAGGCAAATAAAATATGCAGCAATATGTTTTTGGGGTTTTGGTTTTGTAGATCTGAAAACAAAGATGCAAAAAAGATAGATCAGAAAGCAATATGTTGGAAAAGTAGACCCGGGGGTCGTAGGATTCACTAGTGGCTTCTCTCATGAGTATAGCGCATGGTGGGTGAACAAATTACTGTTGGGCAATTGATAGAAAATCGAATAGTCATGACGATATCCAAGGCGATGATCATTATATAGGCATCACGTCCAAGATAAGTAGACCGACTCCTGCCTGCATCTACCACTATTACTCCACACATCGACCGCTATCCAGCATGCATCTAGTGTATTAAGTTCATGGAGAAACGGAGTAATGCAATAAGAATGATGACATGATGTAGACAAGATCTATTCATGTAGGAATAGACCCCCATCTTGTTATCCTTAATGGCAACGATACATGCGTGCCTTGCTGCCCCTTCTGTCACTGGGAAAGGACACCGCAAGATCGAACCCATCACAAAGCACCTCTTCCCATGGCAAGAAAAATCGATCTAGTCGGCCTAACTAAACCAAAGATTCGAAGAAGAAATACGAGGCTATAAGTAATCATGCATATAAGAGATCAAAGAAGACTCAAATAATATTCATGGATAGAAACTGATCATGAAATCAAAATTCATCGGATCCCAACAAACACACCGCAAAAGTTTACATCAAATAGATCTCCAAGAGACCATTGTATTGAGAATCATAAGAGAGAGAGGAAGCCATCTAGCTACTGCCTACGGACCCGTAGGTCTGTGGTGGACTACTCACGCATCATCGGAGAGGCACCTATGAGGAAGATGAACCCTTCCGTGATGGTGTTTAGATTGGATCTCGAGGTTCTGGAACTTGTGGCGGCTGGAATTGTATTTCGTCCACTCCCCTAGGGTTTCTGGAATATTTGGGAATTTATAGGCATCAGAGGCGGTGGAGAGGGGCCCCGAGGAGGGCACAACCCTTCAGGGCTCGCCGGGGGCCCCCTGGCATGCCCTGGTGGGTTGTGGTCTCCACGGCCCACCTCTCTGGCACTTCTTTGACCCACTGGGTGTCTTCTGGTCCAAAAAATTCTCCAAAAAGTTTCATCGCGATTGGACTCAGTTTGGTATTGATATTCCGCGAAGTAAAAAACAAGCAAAAACAGCAACTGGCACTTTGGCACTATGTCAATAGGTTAGTCCCAAAAAATGATATAAAGTTGTTATAAAATGATTGTAAAACATCCAAGAATGATAATATAACAGCATGGAACAAGCAAAAATTATAGATACGTTAAATACGCATCACCCCTTCACCAGTCCCTGCCACGACCAACCTCCTCACGTTGTACCGGACCCCTGAGGACCAAGTGGGTGCGAGCAAGGAGGCCATGACCTAGGTGGAGCTGATGAACAACCGACTGAAGGAGGCATATGATAACCCACAAGTATAGGGGATCGCAATAGTTTTCGAGGGTAGAGTATTCAACCCAAATTTATAGATTCGACACAAGGGGAGCCAAAGAATATTTGCGAGTATTAGCAGCTGAGTTGTCAATTCAACCACACCCGGAGATTAAATATCTGCCGCAGAGTGATCAGTAGCACAGTAGTATGATAGTTTTGATTGCAGTAGTAGCAGTAACAGTAACGGTAACAGTGATAGCAATAGTTTTGTAGCAAGCGTAACAGTAGCAGTAGCAATAGTAACTTAGCAAGAACAGTATGTGGAAAACTCGTAGGCATTGGAGCGGTGAACTCGCTGGATGATATTCATCATATAACAGTCATAACCTAGGGCGACACAGAACTAGCTCCAGTTCATAAATGTAATGTAGGCATTTATTCCGTAAATAGTCATACGTGCTTATGGAAAAGAACTTGCATGACATCTTTTGTCCTACCCTCCCGTGGCAGCGGGGTCCATAAGGAAACTAAGGGATATTAAGGCCTCCTTTTAATAGAGAACCGGAACAAAGCATTAACACACGGTGAATACATGAACTCCTCAAACTACGGTCATCACCGGAAAGTATCCCGACTATTGTTACTCCGGGGTTTACGGATCAGAACACGTAATAGGTGCGTATGACTAGCAAGATCGGATCAAGAACATAGATATAATGGTGATATGAAATTATGGCACTCGGGCCATAGTGACAAGAATTAAGCATGGCAAAGTCATAGCAACATCAATCTCAGAACGTAGTGGATACTAGGGATCAAGCCCTAACAAAACTAACTCGATTACATGATTAATCTCATCCAACTCCTCACCGACCAGCAAGCCTACGAAGGAATTACTCACTCCCGGTGGGGAGCATCATGGAATTGGTGATGGAGAAGGGTTGATGATGACGAAGACCGAAGATTCCCCTATCCGGAGCCCCAAACGGGCTCCAGATCCGGCCTCCCGAGGAAGAACAGGAGTTGGCGGCGGCTCCGTATCGTAAAACGCGATGAAACTTTCTCTCTGTTTTTTTCCTCCAAAAATAGGATTTTATAGCGTCAGAATTAGGGTCAGTGGGGCCACGAGGTGGGCACAACCCACCAGCGCGCGCCGGGGGGGGGGGGGGGGGGGGGCTGGCACGCCCTGGTGTCTTGTGCCCAGCCAGGGCCCCCCCTCTGGTGGTTCTTGGCTCCAGTATTTTTTATTTATTGTAAAATAAATCTCCAAAAAGTTTCATCCAGTTCCAAGAACTTTTATTTCTGCACAAAAACAACACCATGGTAGTTCTGCTGAAAACAACGTCAGTCCGGGTTAATTTCATTCAAATCATGCAAATTAGAGTTCAAAACAAGGGCAAAAGTGTGAGGAAAAGTAGAAACGACGAAGACGTATCAACTCCCCCAAGCTTAACCCATTGCTTGTCCTCAAGAAATTCAGTTGACAAACTGAAAGTGATAAAGAAAAACTTTTACGAACTCTTTTGTTCTTGTTTACATATATATGCTGAAGTAGCACCCATGTTTTCAGCAAAGATTATGACAAACCATGCCAGCAATAACTCTTAGAAATTATATTCACTCATATCAATGACATAAGCAACTAGCGAGCAATAATAAAATATCTCAAGCACCAAAACTTTGTCAAAACAATCGTGATATAATATGACAATAGTGGTATCTCGCTAGCCCTTTCTGAGACCGCAAAACATAAATGCCGAGCACCTCCAAAGATCAAGCAGGGACTAAACATTGTAATTCATGGTAGAAAAGATCCAGTCATGCTGCACCCAACATTAACTATACACAATGCATGAGGATGACAATAGTGCTATCAGGTCTGGCGCTTATTTGAGAAGGTGATGACTCAACATAAAAGTAAATAGATAGTCCCTTCGCAGAGGGAAGCATGGATTTGCAGAGGTGCCAGAGCTCAAAGCTTAAAATAGAGATAGATATAATTTTGGGAGGTACACCCTTCCTGTCAACGTTACGACCAAGAGTTATCAATATCTTCCATGCTAAACACATTAGCGGCGGTTCCCAAGCGGTAAAAGTAAAAGGTTTACTCCCCCTCCACCAACAATCACACTCCACGGCTAGCCAAATCCACGGATACCATCCATACTAACAACATTCCTGGGGGAGTTTTGTTTAATTATTTGTATTTTTTGATTTCGTGACTGGGAATCCCTATTACCGCCCCTCTCGTGTAAGATATTGACCGCCCCCTGTCGCTCCATGAGCGGTCCAGGCACACAAAACATATGTTCATTTGAATTTTTAGAGGTGGCACATGCAAATTTACTTGGAACGGCAGGGTAATACCGCATATAGGTAGATATAGTGGACTCATCTGGAATAACTTTGGTTTAAGGATTTTGATGCACAAGCCGTATTCCCCCTTAGTACATGCAAAGGCTAGCAAATAGATTGAGAAACGGCCAGCTAGAGAGCGAAAACGGTCATGAACATGCATTACGAATAATCAACATTGAATACTAGCATGAGTAGGATATGGACACCATGAACATAAATATCATGAAGGCTATGTTGGTTTTGATTCAACTACATGCGTGAACATGTGCCAAGTCAAGCCACTTGAAACAGTCAGAGGAGGATACCATATCATCATACCACATCACAACCATTTTAATGCATGTTGACATCCAAAATAATTCATTATCCACTCCTAGCTACTTCAGCATGGCATGGGCAACTATAATCTCTAATTGTCATTGCAAACATGTTTGATCATAATATGCTAAATCAAGGATACTAGGCTAAACATATTTACAAAAACAAAAAAAAGTTGAGTTCATACCCGCTTTTCTCTGCCACAGTCACTTCGTCAAATATAGTCATTATTGCCTTTCACTTGCACGACCGAATGATAAGGAAATAATAATAGTGCAAGAATGCCATGGACTAAGCTGGAATCTGCAACATTTTATTCTAGAGGAGAAGACAAGGTAACATGGGCTCTTTGTTAGATTAACAGTAGTGCATATGAGAGCCACTCAACATTTTGATCATGGTCTTCTCCTTGGTACGACTCAAACAAAGGGAAAAGAATTTCAGAGAAACACACTGAAATATTTTTGGAGTTTTTGTTTTTTCTTGAAGAAATCTAATTAAAGAGGGTAAAACAAAAACGAGAAAAACTATTTATACGGGAAAGCTCCCAACAAGTAAAAGAAGAAACAAGAAATCTTTTTGGGTTTTCTTTTGATACTACAACTAAATTAAGCTAGAAAGAAAAACCGAAAAGAAGTAGGAAATATTTTTGGGTTTTTTCACAGTTTTTCAAACACACAAGAAGAAAGCGAGAAAATAAATCTAGCATGGATATTACAATGAAAAAGTATGAACACCGACAACTGGAATGAGGTGTGTGAACATGAATGTAATGTCGATGGAAATACATACTCCCTCCAAGCTTAGGCTTTTGGCCTAGCTTGGTAATCACCATCCGTAGTAACCATCCGGTCCTAAGTCGAAGTGAGGTGGAGGCAGCACCTGAGCGTCCCAGTCCTGGGGCTCCTCCTCAGCAGCTGCTAGGTTGTTCCGGTAGGCTGTAATGTCATCTGGCATGATCCTGTATCTGTTCCTGGCAATAGAATCAAACAGAGCAGGTGCAGGCAACGGAATAACATCACGGGTTTCAACGCTGAATACTAAATTGTAACGAATGTTATGGAAAGAATCAGTTGCCTCAATAAATTGGTGATCCTGCAACGCCTTGTGATCTAGATAAACTTGGGACAAGATATAATCATGTGGGCGAATCTGAACATTAAAGTGTCTCGCTAAGCGAGTAGCATAAATACCACCATGTATCTTTCCCTTAGTCCTGTTAAGGTGTAAGCGGCGTGCAATAATAGCCCCCATGCTAAAGGTGTGATCATTGTATAGTGCACGGCGTAAAATAGCGAAGTCGGGGGCACCGAGTGCGCCAACCTTCTCCCTAGCGGTTAAACACTTTGCGATGAACAAAGCAAAGTAATGCACAGAAGGAAATTGCAAACTGGTAGCAGTAGCGTTTGACATGCCTCTATCTTCACCCACTGTTAAAGAGAGGAGAAAATCCTCAAACTCCGCTGGTCTAGGTTCTCTTAATTCCCCGTCAGAGGGGATCAAGCATATGTCGCAAAAGTCAGTTAGCGGTATCTTGTGAGTTTCAGCGTAAAGCTTAAACTGCACTTCAGGAGGATTATTCTTTCTCAGAAAAATGAAATCTTTGCACAAAGGAATTTGTAAGGATGTGGTGTTGGTCACACTTAGCTGCGAGGAACTCGGTCAGCCCAGCATTTGCAACAAATTGAGCAAACTCTTGATGGAACCCGGCCTCCTCCATGAAGGCATCATGCGGCCATTCGCACGGCCGCACCTCCACCATTCTCGGAGTGTGGAGGTCATTGTCTGATGATTCCCCAATGACTCCTTCGGCATTTTTCTTGGAGGAAAACTTCCTAAAGAAATCCATCTTATTCCTATAATAAAAATTCTGAAAATTTTAGCCTACAATTTTTTTTGGCAACTAAACTTTGTAAGATTGATAGCAACTACTCCAAAGGATGCATAGAGGCCATATTAAGCATTCAAACTACTTAGAACTCTAAGAATTCAACATGCAAGCTCATCTACAGCAGCACAAGGAGTAGCTAATTACTCTAAAGATAACCCACTAAATCAAAAACTAATTGGAGCAATGGAGGAGTCACATACCAAGTAGCAATCCCTCCAAACAGTTTCGGAAACGGAGCTTCGAGCAAAGAGATCGAAATCCGCGGGTTTGAGAGCAAGAACACGGGAATGGAGGCTATGGTGATTTTTTTCTGGAGGTAAGGGATGACATGGGCTAAAGGAATAAGTGAGGGAGCCCACGTGGGGGCCACAACCCACCAGGGCGCGCTTGGGGTTGCTGGCGCGCCCTGGTGTCTTGTGGGCAGCAGGTGCACCCCCCTCTGATGTTATTTGCACCAGAAATTCAAAAATATTCAGAAAAAACGTATCAAATTTTTAGAACATTCTGAGGACTTTTATTTTTGTGTCATTTTTATTGCACGGTGAAAACAGAAAACAGGATAAACATGGCATTTTAATTTATTGGACTAAGTTAAACAGAAAATAAAAGGTGGGAGCAGAAGATTGTGCCTACTAGATTCCTCGACTTCATACCTCTCAAAAATGATCCATTAATAAGGTTGATCAAGTCTTATTAACAACCACTTCCGATTAGCATGAAATCGAAGAACTTTCGTAAAACACTATGTTACCTCAATGGGGATGTGCATATCCCCAACAATAAGTATATCATATTTCTTTTTGGCAATAGGTAGAGGTAATTGAAAATTTCCAATAGTGAGTGTCGGAGATTATTCAATAACATTTATACCATTCACTTGGAATTGTTTCTTCGGAAAGTGCACCGTGTGCTCATTACCATTGATATGAAAAGTGACTTTGCTTTTATTGCAATCAATAATAGCCCCTGTAGTATTCAAAAAGGGTCTACCAAGGATAATCGACATGTTGCGTCCTCGGGCATCTCAAGAATAACAAAGTCCGTTAAGATAGTAACATTTGTAACAACAATGGGCACATCCTCACAAATACCGATAGGTATGGCAGTTGACTTGTCAGCCATTTGCAATGATATTACAGTAGGTGTGAGTTTGTTCAAATCAAGTCTTTTATATAAGGAGAAAGGCATAACACTAACACTAGCTCCCAAATCACACAAAAAAGTTTTGACATAATTTCTTTTAATGGAGCAAGGTATAGTTGGTATTCCAGGGTCTCCAAGTTGTTTAGGTACTCCATCCTTAAAAGAATAATTAGCAAGCATGGTGGAGATTTCAGCTTCAGATATCTTTCTTTTATTAGTGATGATGTCTTTCATGTACTTTGCATAAGGGGCCATCTTTAGGATATCAGTTAAGCGGGTACGCAAAAAGACTGGCCTAATCATTTCAGCAAAGCGTTCAAATTCTTCATCATCCTTCTTCTTAGATGGTTTAGGTGGAAATGGCATGGGTTTTTGAAACCATGGCTCTCTTTCTTTACCATGTTTTCTAGCCACAAAGTCTCTTTTATCATAACGTTTGTTTTTAGGTTGTGGGTTATCAAGATCAACAGCAGGCTCTATTTCAACATCATTATCTGGTTCTTTATCATTGTTCGGTTGAGTATATTCATGAACATCGTCATTATCATTTTCATTATCACTAGGTGAATGTTCATTACTAGACTGAGTTTCAGCATCAGAAATAGAGACATCATTATTATCAGGAGGTTTTTGTATCTCAGGTTCACTAGAGGTATGCAAAGTCCTATCATTTTTCTTTTTCTTTTTCTTTTTAGAAGGACTAGGTGCATCAGTATTAATTCTCTGAGAATCTTGTTCAATTCTTTTAGGATGACCTTCAGGGTAAAGTGGTTCTTGGGTCATTCTACCTCCTCTAGTTACTAATCTAGCAGCAAAGTCATTCATATTATTATTCATTTCATTAAGCAATTCCTTTGAGATTTAGCAACTTGTTCTAACTGAGTTTGAACCATAGAGGCATGTTTTCCTACACCCCTAACATCATTACTGATTCTAAATAGCAAGTCACTCAAGCGAGCAATCATATCAGAATTATATTTCAATTCTTTCAGGACATGTGCATTGAAGTGATCTTGTTTCATAATATAGTTGTCAAACTCATATAAGCATTGATTAGGATGTTTATTGTGAGGGATATCACTTTCATCAAACTTTAATAAAGAATTTACCTTTACCACCTGTGGAGGTGGTGGTGTGTCAAGGTCTTGTATTTCTTTAATAGGTGGTAAATTCTTAACATCCTCAGCTTTAATACCTTTTTCCTTCATAGATTTCTTTGCCTCTTGCATATCTTTAGGACTCAGAAATAAGATACCCCTCTTCTTCAGAGTGGGTTTAAGTGGTGGTTCAGGAAGAGTCCAATCATCATAATTCTTCAATATGTTATTCAATAATTCTTCAGCTTGTTCAATAGATCGTTCCCTAAAAACACAACCAGCACAACTATCTAGGAAGTCCCTAGAAGCATCAGTTAGTCCATTATAGAAGATATCAAGTATTTCATTTTTCTTGAGAGGATGATCAGGCAAAGCATTAAGCAATTGGAGAAGCCTCCCCCAAGCTTGTGGGTGACTCTTGACGTGGCTTGAGACTGTGTCGGTATTTCCCCAAAGAGGAAGGGATGATGCAGCAGAGCGACGGTAAGTATTTCCCTCAGTTATGAAACCAAGGTTATCGAACCAGTAGGAGGATCATCACCACCCAATAAGCAACACATGCACACAAATAACAAATACTTGCAACCCGACGCGAAAGGGAGGTTGTCAATCTCTCTACGGTAAAAAGATAGATTAGGTAGTGATAGATAGGAGAGATAGATCTCTCAAGAACACAAAATAGAAAAGGCAAATAAAAAGTGCAGAAATATATTTTTGGGTTTTTGGTTTTGTAGATCTGAAAACAAAGAAGCAAAAAGATAGATCGGAAAGCAATATGTTGGAAAAGTAGACCCGGGGGTGATACGTCCATTTTGCATCATGCTTTTATATTGATATTTATTGCATTATGGGCTGTTATTACACATTATGGTGCAATACTTATGCCTTTTCTCTCTTATTTTACAAGGTTTACATGAAGAGGGGGAATGCCGGCAGTTGGAATTCTGGACTGGAAAAGGAGCAAATATGAGAGACCTATTCTGCACAACTCAAAAAGTCCTGAAAAGTTACGGAGAATTATTTTGGAATATATAAAAAATATTGGGCGAAAGAAATACCAGAGGGGACCTACCAGGAGGTCACAAGCCAGGGGGGCGCACCCTACCCCCCAGGGCGCGCCCCTGTGGCTTGTGGGCCCCCTGGCAGGCCTCCGGTGCCCATCTTCTGCTATATGGAGGGTTTTGACCTGGAAAAAATCATAGGAGAGCTTTCGGGACGAAGTTCCGCCGTCTCGAGGCGGAACCTGGGCAGAAGCAATCTAGGGCTCCGGCGGAGCTGTTCTGCCGGGGAAACTTCCCTCCCGGAGGGGGAAATCGAAGCCATCGTCATCACCAATGATCCTCTCATCGAGAGGGGGTCAATCTCCATCAACATCTTCACCTGCACCATCTCCTCTCCAAACCCTAGTTCATCTCTTGTATCCGATCTTTGTCTCAAAACCTCAGATTGGTACCTGTGGGTTGCTAGTAGTGTTGATTACTCCTTGTAGTTGATGCTAGTTGGTTTACTTTGTGGAAGATCATATGTTCAGATCCTTAATGATAATTAATACTCCTCTGATTATGAACATGAATATGCTTTGTGAGTAGTTACGTTTGTTCTTGAGGACATGGGATAAGTCTTGTTATAAGTAATCATGTGAATTTGGTATTCGTTCGATATTTTGATAAGATGTATGTTGTCTCTCCTCTAGTGGTGTTATGTGAACGTCGACTACATGACACTTCACCATTATTTGGGCCTAGGGGAAGGCATTGGGAAGTAATAAGTAGATGATGGGTTGCTAGAGTGACAAAAGCTTAAACCCTAGTTTATGCGTTGCTTCGTAAGGGGCTGATTTGGATCCATATGTTTCATGCTATGGTTAGATTTATCTTAATTCTTCTTTCGTAGTTGCGGATGCTTGTGAGAGAGGTTAATCATAAGTGGGAGGCTTGTCCAAGTAAGGGCAGCACCCAAGCACCGGTCCACCCACATATCAAATTATCAAAATAACGAACGCGAATCATTTGAGCGTGATGAAAACTAGCTTGACAGAAATTCCCATGTGTCCTCGGGAGCACTTTGCTTTACATAAGAGTTTGTCCAGGCTTGTCCTTTGCTACAAAAAGGATTGGGCCACCTTGCTGCACCTTTGTTACACTCGTTACTTGTTACCCGTTACGAATTATCTTATCACACAACTATCTGTTACCGATAATTTCAGTGCTTGCAGAGAATACCTTGCTGAAAACCGCTTGTCATTTCCTTCTGCTCCTCGTTGGGTTCGACACTCTTACTTATCGAAAGGACTACGATAGATCCCCTATACTTGTTGTCATCAAGACTCTTTTTTGGCGCCGTTGCCGGGGAGTGAAGCGCCTTTGCTGAGTGGAATTTGGTAAGGAAAAATTTATATAGTGTGCTGAAATTTACTGTCACTTGTTACTATGGAAAATAATCCTTTGATGGGCTTGTTCGGGGTATCTTCACCTCGACCGGAAGCACAAAGAGTTGCTCCTCAACCTACTGAACCTACTGAAAATATTTATTATGAGATTCCTTCGGGTATGATAGAGAAACTGCTAGCTAATCCTTATGCAGGAGATGGAACACTACATCCTGATTTGCATCTGATCTATGTGGATGAAGTTTGTGGATTATTTAAGCTTGCAGGTTTACCCGAGGATGAGGTCAATAGGAAGATCTTTCCTCTATCTTTGAAGGAGAAGGCATTGACATGGTATAGGCTATGTGATGATATTGGATCATGGAACTACAACCGATTGAAATTGGAATTTCATCAGAAGTTTTATCCTATGCATCTGGTTCATCGTGATCGGAATTATATTTATAATTTTTGGCCTTGTGAAGGAGAAAGTATCGCTCAAGCTTGGGGAGGCTTAAGTCAATTTTATATTCATGCCCCAATCATGAGCTCTCAAGAGAAATTATTATTCAGAATTTTTATGCTCGGCTTTCTCGTAATGATCAATCCATGCTCGATACTTCTTGTACTAGTTCCTTTATGAAGAAAGATATTGAATTCAAATGGGACTTATTGGAAAGAATTAAACGCAACTCTGAAGATTGGGAACTCGACGAAGGTAAGGAGTCAGGTATAAACCTTAAGTTTGATTGTGTTAAATCCTTTATAGACACCGATGCTTTTCGTGAATTTAGCACTAAATATGGACTTCACTCTGAGATTGCAGCTTCTTTCTGTGAATCTTTTGCTGCTCATGTTGATCTCCCTAAGGAGAAGTGGTTTAAATATCATCCTCCCGTAGAAGTGAAAGTAGTTGAACCTATTAAAGTTGAAGAAGAAACTATTACTTATAATGTTGATCCTATTATTCCTGCTGCTTATATTGAGAAACCACCTTTCCTTGTTAGAATAAAGGAACATGCTAAAGCTTCAACTGTGGTTCGTAAGAGCTATGTTAGAACACCTACACCCCCTGAACAAATTAAAGTTGAACCCAGTATTGCTATGGTTAAAGATCTCTTGGTTGATAATATTGACGGGCATGTTATTCATTTCTGTGATGAAGCTGCTAGAATCGCTAGACCTGATACTAAAGATAAACATAGACCTATTGTTGGCATGCCTGTTGTTTCTGTTAAAATAGAAGATCATTGTTATCATGGCTTATGTGATGTGGGTGCTAGTGTGAGTCCAATTCCCTTTACCTTATATCAAGAAATTATGAATGATATTGCACCAGCTGAATTAGAAGAAATTGATGTTACCATTAAGCTTGCTAATAGAGATACTGTAGCACCAGTTGGGATTGTTAGAGATGTTGAAGTCTTGTGTGGGAAAATAAAATATCCTACTGATTTTCTTGTTCTTGGTTCCCCACAGGATGATTTTTGTCCCATTATATTTGGTAGACCCTTCTTGAATACTGTTAATGCTAAGATAGATTGTGAGAAAGAAACTGTTACTGTAAGTTTTGGGGATGTGTCTCATGAGTTCAATTTCTCTAAATTTCGTAGACAACCCCATGATAAAGAATTGCCTAGTAAGGATGAAATTATTGGTCTTTCTTCTATTGCTGTGCCTCCTACTGATCCCTTAGAACAATATTTGCTAGACCATGAAAACGATACGCATATGAATGAAAGGAATGAAATAGATAAGATTTTCTTTGATCAGCATCCAATTTTGAAACACAACTTGCCTGTTGAAATACTTGGGGATCCTCCTCCACCCAAGGGTGATCCCGTGTTTGAGCTTAAACAATTACCGGATACTCTGAAATTTGCTTCTCTTGATGAAAAGAAGATATATCCTTTTATTATTAGTGCTAACCTTTCAGAGCATGAAGAAAAGAGATTATTGAAAACTTTGAGGAAGCACTGTGCTGCTATTGGATATACTCTTGATGATCTTAAGGGCATTAGTCCCACTCTATGTCAGCATAAAATTAATATGGAGCCTGATGCCAAACCAGTTGTTGATCACCAACGACGGTTAAATCCCAAAATGAAAGAAGTGGTAAGAAATGAAATATTAAAGCTTCTGGAGGCAAGTATAATCTATCCTATTGCTGATAGTAGATGGGTTAGTCCCGTTCATTGTGTCCCTAAGAAGGGAGGTATTACCGTTGTTCCTAATGATAAAAATGAATTGATCCCGCAAAGAATTGTTACAGGATATAGAATGGTAATTGATTTTAGGAAATGAAATAAAGATACTAGGAAAGATCATTACCCTCTACCTTTTATTGATCAAATGCTAGAAAGACTATCCAAACACACACACACTTTTGCTTTCTAGATGGTTATTCTGGTTTCTCTCAAATACCTGTGTCAAAAGAGGACCAAGAGAAGACCACTTTTACTTGTCCTTTCGGTACCTTTGCTTATAGACGTATGCCTTTTGGTTTATGCAATGCACCTGCTACCTTTCAGAGATGTATGACTGCTATATTCTCTGACTTTTGTGAAAAGATTGTTGAGGTTTTCATGGATGATTTCTCCGTTTACGGAACTTCTTTTGATGATTGCTTGAGCAACCTTGATCGAGTTTTGCAGAGATGTGAAGAAACTAATCTTGTCTTGAATTGGGAGAAGTGCCACTTTATGGTTAATGAAGGTATTGTCTTGGGACACAAAATCTCCGAAAGAGGTATTGAAGTTGATAAAGCTAAAGTTGATGCTATTGAAAAAATGTCGTGTCCCACGGATATCAAAGGTATAAGAAGTTTCCTTGGTCATGCTGGTTTCTATAGGAGGTTCATTAAAGACTTCTCTAAGATTTCTAGGCCTCTCACTAATCTTTTGCAAAAAGATGTTCCATTCGTTTTTGATGATGATTGTGTAGAAGCATTTGAAATCCTTAAGAAAGCCTTAATTTCTGCACCTGTTGTTCAACCGCCTGATTGGAACCTACCCTTTGAAATTATGTGTGATGCTAGTGATTATGCTGTTGGTGCTGTTCTAGGACAAAGAGTTGATAAGAAATTGAATGTTATTCATTATGCTAGTAAAACTCTAGACAGTGCTCAAAGAAACTATGCTACTACTGAAAAGGAATTTTTAGCAGTTGTGTTTGCTTGTGATAAGTTCAGACCTTATATTGTTGATTCCAAAGTAACTGTTCACACTGATCATGCTGCTATTAAATACCTTATGGAAAAGAAAGATGCTAAACCTAGACTTATTAGATGGGTTCTTCTGCTACAAGAATTTGATTTGCATATTATTGATAGAAAGGGTGCTGAGAACCCCGTAGCAGACAACTTGTCTAGGTTAGAAAATGTTCTTGATGACCCACTACCTATCGATAATAGCTTTCCTGATGAACAATTAGCTGTCATAAATGCTTCACGTAATGCTCCATGGTATGCTGATTATGCTAATTACATTGTTGCTAAATTTATACCACCTAGTTTCACATACCAACAAAAGAAAAAGTTCTTCTATGATTTAAGAAATTACTTCTGGGATGATCCACACCTTTATAAAGAAGGAGTAGATGGTGTTATTAGACGTTGTGTACCTGAGCATGAACAGGAACAGATCCTACAAAAGTGTCACTCCGAGGCCTACGGAGGACACCACGCTGGAGATAGAACTGCACACAAGGTATTACAATCTGGTTTTTATTGGCCTACTCTCTTCAAGGATGCTCGTAAGTTTGTCTTGTCTTGAGATGAATGACAAAGAATTGGTAATATTAGTAGACGTCAGGAAATGCCTATGAATTACTCACTTGTTATTGAACCATTTGATGTTTGGGGTTTTGATTATATGGGACCTTTTCCAAAGTCCAACGGGTATACTCATATTCTAGTTGCTGTTGATTATGTCACTAAGTGGGTAGAAGCTATTCCAACTAGTAGTGTTGATCATATCACTTCTATTAAAATGCTTAAAGAAGTTATTTTCCCTAGATTTGGAGTCCCTAGATATTTAATGACTGATGGTGGTTCACACTTTATTCATGGTGCTTTCCGTAAATTGCTTGCTAAGTATGATGTTAATCATAGAATTGCATCTCCATATCATCCTCAGTCTAGTGGTCAAGTAGAATTAAGCAATAGAGAAATTAAATTGATCTTGCAAAAGACTGTTAATAGATCTAGAAAGAATTGGTCCAAGAAACTTGATGATGCATTATGGGCTTATAGAACTGCTTACAAAAACCCTATGGGTATGTCTCCATATAAAATGGTTTATGGTAAAGCATGTCACTTACCTCTTGAACTAGAACATAAAGCTTATTGGGCAATTAAAGAGCTCAACTATGATTTCAAACTTGCTGGTGAGAAGAGGTTATTTGACATTAGCTCACTTGATGATAGAGAACCCAGGCTTATGAGAATGCCAAGTTGTTTAAATAAAAAGTTAAGAGATGGCATGATAAAAGGATACAAAAGCATGAATTCAATGTGGGTGACCATGTCTTGCTATACAATTCTCGCTTAAGATTTTTCGCAGGAAAACTTCTCTCTAAATGGGAAGGGCCTTACATTATCGAGGAAGTATATCGTTCTGGTGCCATCAAGATCAACAACGCCGAAGGCACAAATCCGAAGGTGGTAAACGGGCAAAGAATCAAACATTATATCTCAGGTACTCCCATAAATGTTGAAAAACCAATATTATCAATACCATAACTCCGGAGGAGTACATTAGGGAGACCTACCAGAACGTTTCACACTCCGAAAAGGAATAGGTATGTGGTACGGTAAGCAAACCGACTCCAAAACTTTTCCAATAGCAATTTTTCTCCGTTATGGAATATTTAATAAATTAGAAAAAATTAAAGCAGTCCGAAAATTGCACGAGGAGGCGACAAGCCAGGGGGGCGCGCCCCTGTGGCTTGTGGCCACCCCGTGTACTATCCGGACTCCGTTTTCTTGTGGTATACTCCTTTAGGTTGGTAAAAAATCATTATATAATCTCCCGAAGGTTTGGACCTTCGTATCACGACAATACCTCCTGTTTTCGTTTTGAGCTGTTTTTGCAGCAGATTTAGAGCAATATGTCGTCCCAAGATTCCGATGGGGAGAGCTATGTATCGCATTATCTTGCCAATCCCAAGCTCTATGGGGACTTAGATCCTTATGGATTGTTCTCGGAGGAGGAACACGACGAAAAGTATGAGGAAGAAAGCTCGGATGAAGAAGAGATTCCCCCATCTCAACCAGGAGATATGCACGTGGAGTTCAGGAAATCGAGCCTTCCAAACATAAGGAGAAAACCCAAGGTTCTATTTATCCCTTCTCGTTTTCTGCAGGAGAGCAAGCAAGAATTATGTCAAAGGATATTGAAGCTCGAGCTAGAAGTTGACGATCTGAGGGAACAAAATTTTATGCTTAAGAGGAAACTGAACAAGCTTAAAGATCCTTCTCCATCATCACCACCTCCGAAGAAAGACAACTAAACACCTGGGTATGGGCACTCCCCTTGGCTTGTGCCAAGCTTGGGGGAGGTGCCCCGGTATCGTATCACCATCACATCTTTTACTTTTATCGTTTTTCTTAGTTCGATCCTTTTGGTTATATCTTGATCTAGTAGGATAAAGTTTTTAGTATGATCTAGCTTTGAGTTTTGCTTTATGTTCCCCCTATGTAAGCGAGTCCGAGAGTTATATAATAAAAAGTAGTTTTGAGTTGAGGGCTTTGCTTGCTTGCTATGATCTTGAGAAAAGAAATAGAAAGAAGTATAGAATAAAAGCAAAGACTATATATGATGATCTTATGGGGGGTGATGACTTCACATATAAGAAGTATGTCAATTGAAATTTGTTGTGAGTTGACAAACTTAGCGATTGGTCATTGCTGCAATTAAAAGGAAGTAATAAAGAAAGAGAGGTTCACATATAAATATATTATCTTGGACATCTTTTATGATTGTGAGCACTCATTAAAATATTATATGCTAAGAAGTTGATGTTGGACAAGGAAGACAACATAATGGGTTATGTTTGCTTATTTCCGAATAGAAGTAATATGGTTATAGATCCTTTAACATGTGACACTTGCTTCCACCCCATACTAGCCAAAACTTCCGCACCAAGTAGAGATACTACTTGTGCATCCAAACAACCTCAACCCAGTTTTGCCATGAGAGTCCACTATACCTACCTATGGATTGAGTAAGATCCTTCAAGTAAGTTGTCATCGGTGCAAGCAATAAAATTGCTCTATAAATATGTATGATCTATTAGTGTGAGGAAAATAAACTTTATACGAACTTGTGATATGGAAGAAATAAAAGCGACAGACTGCATAATAAAGTTCTTTATCACAAGCGGCAATATAAAGTGACTTTCTTTTGCATTAAGAGATCGTGCATCCAACTATAAAAGTGCATGACAACCTCTGCTTCCCTCTGCGAAGGGCCTATCTGTTACTTTTACTTTCTAGTACTTACCTTTATGCAAGAATCGTGGTGATCTTCACCACTTCCTTTATTTTGCCTTTCTCTCTTGGCAAGCATCATGTGTTGGGGAATGATCTAGAAACATATATCCACTCGGATGCGGGTGATCATGAGTTATTTCTGTTGACATTACCCTTGAGGTAAATAGTTGGGAGGCAAAACTATAAGCCCCTATCTTTGTCTGTGTCCAATTGAAGCTTTGACCACATAAGTACCGCGTTAGTGTTAGCAATTATGAAAGACTAAAAGATGATTGAGTATGTGGATTTGCCTTACAAGCTCTTATATTGACTCTTTCCGATGTTATGATAAATTGCAATTGCTTCAATGACCGAGATCATAGTTTGTTGGTTCTCAATAGAGTTCTTGGTTCATACTTTACCTTGTGAATGAATTGTTACTCTAGTATAAGAAATTATATATCAATAAGTATTGCTGTTCTAAAGATGATCATGATGCTCTCTTGTCCGTATTTTGTTTTATCGACACCTCTATCTCTAAACATCTGGACATATTTATCGATTTCGGCTTTCGCTTGAGGACAAGCGAGGTCTAAGCTTGGGGGAGTTGATATGTCCATTTTGCATCATGCTTTTATATTGATATTTATTGCATTATGGGCTGTTATTACACATTATGGTACAATACTTATGCCTTTTCTCTCTTATTTTACAAGGTTTACATGAAGAGGGGGAATGCCGGCAGTTGGAATTCTGGACTGGAAAAGGAGCAAATATGAGAGACCTATTCTGCACAACTCCAAAAGTCCTGAAAAGTTACGGAGAATTATTTTGGAATATATAAAAAATATTGGGCGAAAGAAATACCAGAGGGGACCCACCAGGAGGTCACAAGCCAGGGGGCGCGCCCTACCCCACAGGGCGCACCCCTGTGGCTTGTGGGCCCCCTGGCAGGCCTCCGGTGCCCATCTTCTGCTAGATGGAGGGTTTTGACCTGGAAAAAAAATCATAGGAGAGCTTTCGGGATGAAGCACCGCCGTCTCGAGGCGGAACCTGGGCAGAAGCAATCTAGAGCTCCGGCGGAGCTGTTCTGCCGGGGAAACTTCCCTCCCGGAGGGGGAAATCAAAGCCATCGTCATCACCAACGATCCTCTCATCGAGAGGGGGTCAATATCCATCAACATCTTCACCAGCACCATCTCCTCTCCAAACCCTAGTTCATCTCTTGTATCCGATCTTTGTCTCAAAACCTCAGATTGGTACCTGTGGGTTGCTAGTAGTGTTGATTACTCTTGTAGTTGATGCTAGTTGGTTTACTTGGTGGAAGATCATATGTTCAGATCCTTAATGATAATTAATACTCCTCTGATTATGAACATGAATATGCTTTGTGAGTAGTTACGTTTGTTCCTGAGGACATGGGATAAGTCTTGTTATAAGTAATCATGTGAATTTGGTATTCGTTCGATATTTTGATAAGATGTATGTTGTCTCTCCTCTAGTGGTGTTATGTGAACGTCGACTACATGACACTTCACCATTATTTGGGCCTAGGGGAAGGCATTGGGAAGTAATAAGTAGATGATGGGTTGCTAGAGTGACAAAAGCTTAAACCCTAGTTTATGCGTTGCTTCGTAAGGGGCTGATTTGGATCCGTATGTTTCATGTTATAGTTAGATTTATCTTAATTCTTCTTTCGTAGTTGCGGATGCTTGCGAGAGAGGTAAATCATAAGTGGGAGGCCTGTCCATGTAAGGGCAGCACCCAAGCACCGGTCCACCCACATATCAAATTATCAAAATAACGAACGCGAATCATATGAGCGTGATGAAAACTAGCTTGACAGAAATTCCCATGTGTCCTCGGGAGCGCTTTGCTTTACATAAGAGTTTGTCTAGGCTTGTCCTTTGCTACAAAAAGGATCGGGCCACCTTGCTGCACCTTTGTTACACTCGTTACTTGTTACCCGTTACGAATTATCTTATCACACAACTATCTGTTACCGATAATTTCAGTGCTTGCAGAGAATACCTTGCTGAAAACCGCTTGTCATTTCCTTCTGCTCCTCGTTGGGTTCGACACTCTTACTTATCGAAAGGACTACGATAGATCCCCTATACTTGTGGGTCATCAGGGGGCCGTAGGATTCACTAGTGGCTTCTCTCATGAGTATAGCGCATGGTGGGTGAACAAATTACTGTTGGGCAATTGATAGAAAATCGAATAGTCATGACGATATCCAAGGCGATGATCATTATATAGGCATCACGTCCAAGATAAGTAGACCGACTCCTGCCTGCATCTACCACTATTACTCCACACATCGACCGCTATCCAGCATGCATCTAGTGTATTAAGTTCATGGAAAAAAAAGAGTAATGCAATAAGAACGATGACATGATGTAGACAAGATCTATTCATGTAGGAATAGACCCCATCTTGTTATCCTTAATGGCAACGATACATGCGTGCCTTGCTGCCCCTTCTAACACTGGGAAAGGACACTGCTAGATCGAACCCATCACAAAGCACCTCTTCCTATGGCAAGAAAAATCGATCTAGTCGGCCTAACTAAACCAAAGATTCGAAGAAGAAATACGAGGCTATAAGTAATCATGCATATAAGAAATCAAAGAAGACTCAAACAGTATTTATGGATAGAAACTGATCATGAACTCAAAATACAACGGATCCCAACAAATACACCATAAAAGTTTACATCAAATAGATCTCCAAGAGACCATTGTATTAAGAATCATAAGAGAGAGAGAGGGGAAGCCATCTAGCTACTGCCTACGGACCCGTAGGTCTATGGTGGACTACTCACGCATCATCGGAGAGGCACCTATGAGGAAGACGAACCCCTCTGTGATGGTGTTGAGATTGGATCTCGAGGTTCTGGAACTTGCGGCGGCTGGAATTGTGTTTCGTCGACTCCCCTAGGGTTTTTGGAATATTTGGGAATTTACAGGCATCAGAGGCGGTGGAGGGGGCTCCCGCGGAGGGCACAACCCATCAAGGCGCACCGGGCCCCCCTGGCGTGCCCTAGTGGGTTGTGGCCTCCACAGCCCACCTCTCCGGCACTTCTTTGGCCCATTGGGTGTCTTCTGGTCCAAAAAAAATCTCCAAAAAGTTTCGTCGCGATTGGACTCCGCTTGGTACTGATATTCTGCGAAGTAAAAAACAAACAAAAATAGCAACTGGCACTTTGGCACTATGTCAATAGGTTAGTCCCAAAAAATGATATAAAGTAGTTATAAAGTGATTGTAAAACATCCAAGAATGATAATATAATAGCATGGAACAAGCAAAAATTATAGATACGTTGGAGACGTATCAGCATCCCCAAGCTTAATTCCTACTCGTCCTCGAGTAGGTAAATGATAAAAACAAAATTTTTGATGTGGAATGCTGCCTAACATGTTCATCTCATATTCTTTTATTTTGTATATCACGGACATTTGGACTTATAGATGATTCAAAGCAATAGTCTAGTTTTAACATAATGACTTCAATACTCAAGCATGCCAATAAGCAACCATGTCTTTCAAAATATCAATATTAAAGAAAGTTATTCCTAGCCCATCATGCTCAATCATTGATCCATTCATGAAACACACTCAAATATTAGCTATGCCCAATGCTCAAGTACGCTCCTAGTGCCCCCTAGTTGGTGCTTTGTAAGAGAAGATGGAGACTCAAAGTAATAATAAAAAAATGCATAAAGTAAATAGATAGGCCCTTCGCAGAGGGAAGTAGGGATTTGTAGAGGTGCCAGAGCTCAAACTTTTTAAATTGAGAGAGAATTTTTTTTGGGTGGCATGCTTTCCCTGTCAACGAAAACGACAAAGTAGCTCACAATACTTTCCATGCTAGATATATCATAGGCGGTTCCCAAACAGAAAATAAAGTTTATTCCTTTTTCCACCGAACTTTCACTTTTCATGGCGGGCCGTATCCACGGTTGCCTTCCATACCAACACTTTCCAAGGAATTTATTATTTGACAACATAAAGTAATTTTTTTTCTTTTTCATTTCGGGAATGGGCATCCCTATTACCGCCACACTCTCGTGCAATGACAAGTGAATAAACACTCATCTTGAGAATAACACATCTAGCATGGAAAAATATTGGACACTCCCCACCGTTTCATGAGCGGTACGAGCACACAAAAGAAAAAAATATTTTGAAAATTTAGAGGTGGCACATAGAGCAATTCGAACAGTTTTGAAAAATATTTCGAAAATCTATAGCTCAAAAAGTTTAAGTGAAGCATATAGAGCAATTCGAACAAATCATAGCATAATTTTGGCTCTCCCAAATAGGTGTGTACAGCAAGGACACAAATGAAAAACTAACAAGCCAAGCAAGCAAACATACAAGACGCTCCAAGCAAAACTCATGATATGTGACGAATAAAAAATAGCTCCTAGTAAAATACCGATCGTTGTTAGAAGAAAGAGGGGATGCCACTCGGGGGCATCCCCAAGCTTAGTTGCTTGTTACTCTTTGGATATATCTTGGGGGTGCTGTAGCATCCCCAAGCTTAGGCTCTTATCACTCCTTATTCCTTCATCATCGTGATCTCAACCAAAACTTGAAAACTTCAATCACACAAAACTCAACAAAATCTTCGTGAGATCCGTTAGTATAATAAAGCAAATCACTACTTCCGGTGCTGTTGAAAACCCATTCATATTTTATTATTGCATTATACCTACTGTATTTTAACTTTACCATGGCTCATACCCTTCAATATAACCCATAGATTCATCAAAACAAGCACACAATGCAACGAAAACAGAATTTGTCTTAAACAGAACAGTCTGTAGTAATCTGTACTCTAACCATACTTCTGTAACTCTAAAAATTCTGAAAATTAGGAAAACGTATAGAATTTGTATACAAACACTGTGTTAAAATTTCAGCCCAATATCACGTTCCAGTAAAAAATAAAAATTCATATACTAGACGCAATGTTTCTGTTTCAGATTCAGCATGGCTTCTACTCATCTTATGAATCATCCTAAAGGCTCTACTTGGAACAAACACTAAATAAAACATAAACACACAATCATAACAGAGGCACAATTATGTCAACACTCAAAAACAGAAAGGAAAAAAGCAAAAATTTATTTATTCATTGGGTTGCCTCCCAACAAGCGCTATCGTTTTACGCCCCTAGCTAGGCATAACGCATAGATTCAAGTATTATCATCTTTGGTTTTGGATCCATAGGATGCTTTCATGATTGATTCATATGGTGGCTTAATTATTGTTCTAGGTAAGTGTTCCATACCTTTTCTTAGTGGAAATTGAAAACGAATATTGCATTCTTTCATATCAATCACGACACCTATAGTGCGTAAAAATGGTCTACCAAGTATAATGGGACAAGACGGATTGCAATCAATATCAAGCACAATAAAAGCAATGGGTGCATAGTTCCTATTTGCAAGAATAAGAACATCATTAATTCGTCCCAAAGGCTTTTTAATAGTAGAATCCGCCAAGTGCAAATTAAGAGAGCATTCTTCAATATTGGTAAGACCAAGCACATCACATAAAGATTTCGGAATCGTGGAAACACTAGCACCCAAATCACATAAAGCAAAGCACTCATAATTTTTAATATTGACCTTAATAGTAGGTTCCCACTCATCATGTAATTTTCAAGGAATAGAAATCTCCAACTCCAACTTTTCTTCAAAAGATTTCATCATGGCATCAACGATATGTTTAGTAAAAGCTTTATTTTGCTCATAAGCATGGGGTGAATTCAACATGGATTGCATCAAAGAAATACATTCAATCAAAGAGCAACTATCATAATTAAAGTCTTTGCAATCCCAAATAGTGGGCACATCACTAGTTAAAGTTTTGACCTCTTCAAACCCACTTTCATCAAAATTTTCATCAAGATTTTCACCCTCCAAATTATTGGGACGCCTTCTACCTAAAGTTGACTCTACTTCAGTCGCTTTATCATCAATATTAATATTACTAAACAAGGAATCAATAGAAGAAACACCAATCACTTTAAGATCTTCATCTTTCTTATGAAGGCAATCACTAGAAAACGATTTTTCTAAGATTTCTCTTTTAGCTCTAAGCATAGCGGTTCTTTTCTTACTTTCATCCATGGAGGCATATAAAGCTTTAATTGATTCATAAATCTTGGGCACAAAAGCTTTCAACTTGAGATTTTCAACATCATGAGAAATTCTATCAATGCTTCTAGACATATCATCAATCTTATTCAACTTTTCTTCTATCATAGTATTGAAATCCTTTTGCGCATTGATAAATTCTTTAATATTACTATCAAGATCAGAGGTGTTCCTATTATTATTGTAAGAAGAATTACCATAATTATTAGAGGAATTTCCAGGAAAAGGCCTAGGATTAAAATTACCTCTATATGCATTGTTATTGAAATTGTTTCGCGAGACAAAGTTCACATCTACGGAATCACTATTTTGCTCAATCAAGGTAGACAAAGGCACATCATTAAGAACAATAGGAGCATTTTTACTAGCAACCAATTTCATCAAAGCATCAACCTTGTCACTTAAAGTACTAATTCCTTCAACTGAATTAACTATTTTACTAGTAGGTGCTCTTTCGGTATGCCATTGAGAATAATTAGCCATGATATTATCTAGAAATTTAGTAGCTTCACCCAAAGTAATCTCCATAAAAGTTCCACCCGCGGCGGAATCCAAAAGATTTCTAGAGAAAAAATTCAATCCCGCATAAAAATTTTGTATGATCATCCAAAGATTTAAACCATGAGTAGGACAATTTCTTAGCATCAACTTCATTCTTTCCCGAGATTGTGCAACATGTTCATGCTCAAGTTGCTTAAAATTCATGATTTGCGTCCTAAGGGAAATAATTTTCGTGGGCGGAAAATACTTAGTGATAAAAGCATCCTTGCACTTATTCTAAGAATCAATACTATTGCGAGGCAAAGAAGAAAACCAAATTTTTGCATGATCCCGCAAGGAAAAAGGAAATAATTTCAACTTCACTATATCATTGTCCACATCTTTTTTCTTTTGCATATCACACAATTCTACGAACATGTTTAGATGGGACGCGGCATCCTCATTAGGATTACCGGCAAATTGATCTTTCATGACAAGATTCAATAAAGCGGCATTAATATCACAAGACTCCGCACTAGTGGTGGGAAGAGCAATAGGAGTAATAATAAAATCATTATTATTAGTATTGGAAAAATCACACCACTTGGTGTTTTCTTGAGTCATCGTGACTACGCAAACAAGATTGCAAGCTAGGAAGAGATCCGGCGAGAAAAAGGCAAACGAAAAAGAGGGCGAATAAAACGGCAAATTGGTGAAGCGGGGGAGAGGAAAACGAGAGGCAAATGGCAAATAATGTAATTGCAAGGAGATGAGATTTGTGATTAGGAACCTGGTAGATGATGATGGAGTCTTCTCGGCGCCTGAGATAGGCACGTAGAAGAGACCGCTTCCTCCCCTGCAACGGCGCTAGAAATTCCTTTGACGTGGCTTGAGACTGCGTCGGTATTTCCCCAAAGAGTTTAACAGCCCGGGACCGACGCTCCAGAAGATTCCCCTCTTATTCCTTTGTCGTCATGTGTTTCGTTTGGTTGTCGCATTCATCATCGCATCATTTGCATCATCTGCATAGCATCGACACTTCGTTGTCATCATTTTTCAAAAACTCGCGTCCGTTCGTAGTTGCCGGTTCTCTCCGCCTGTCAAATTTCGTCGCAATCGGAGGTCGTGTGATACCCGAACGGTCGACCGTAGCGGCACCATCATCGGTTATTCGTCGGATGTTTCGGTATTTCAAAATCATGTCACGGGCCACCAACCTCCCTCTCTTCAAAGCCCACACCCCCTCTCCACAGCCCACCAGCCCACCTACACCACTCTCGCTTCTGGAGCATTCCGATCGAGATCGAACGACTCGAATCGGGCAAAAATCCCCTAACCCTAGCATCCCCTGCTATAAATAGACATGCCCCCTGCCAAATTTGGCCTTCCCCTACCTCCCACCTCGTTTTCCGCGCGCAGCCTGCCCACCGCTGCCACTTGTCGCCGTCGGATCGCGTGCGCCGCAGCCAATGATCGACTGCCACGTCGCATCTCCAGCGCCTTCCCCCCGCCGCAGCCCAGACCGGGCCCGCCCCGTGCCGAACCGGGCCTCGGCGAGCCCGCAGGCACCCGAGCCCCGATCTCCCCTGAGCTCCAACCGCAGCAGCTCGAGTGCAGGAGGCCCTCGACCCCGCACCGCTATCGGAGTTGCCGGCCACGTCGCCGGTGCCTCGCAGACACCGCCACCCCTTGCTCCGAGCTCCACCACCGGGCCGCGCCCAACTCCCGCACCGCCGGAGGCTTCCGCCCTCCCGCACGCAGCCGCCATGGCCATGGGAGCCGAGTTCCAAACCCGGCGCCGCCTCATCCTCCTTTCTCTGTGCCGTCGCCGGGAACGGGGCCCTCCATCTCGAATCCGCCCAAATCCGCACCCATCACCTCGCGCTCGACCCCTGCTCCGCCGAAGCTCAAGGGCGCCGCCGCCAAGCCTCCTGCTCGTGCAGGAGCACGGGAGGGAGATGATGGCCACCGCCCGTTCGCGTTGACCCATTGGTGGGCCGCGGCCAGGCGGGTCTCGGCCGGCCCAGTGGCCCAGCATCGCCTCAACCCCCACCGTCGTCTTGGGCCGAGCCCACAAGGTGAGCACCGCCCAGCTATGCTATCCAGCGCCCCCGTGCGCATCTTTGTATGATGCGCCTGCCCTGTTTAGACCCTGTTCCAGATCCGGCCCATTAGCTCTTTTTTTTAAATTACAGAAATGCGTAGTTTTTAAAAATGTCAATAAATAATTACTCGTGCATCGGATGAAAATATTTCGTATATGAAAAATTACTAGAATATTGTGTAGAGTAACTATATCCCACTTTCATAAATGTTTAAAATGTTTAAATGCCATTTTTTCTGATATTTTGCTTATATGTCATATTGCATTGCGCATCAATATTTAAGCGTGCAACCGATTTAAACAAACGTAATATGTAAAATGTGTAGCATTGTTAAATGCCTTTTTCATGCACGCTAAAATATCTGATGTGTTGGTTGCATTTATTTTGCATACATAACTTGCTAAACGGTTTAAGTCCTAATCTCGCATAAATTTTGTGTCATTTGTTTATAGTAAAACCCACATATTATATATGATTTTGGGGTAGAAAAATCTATGGAATTTATCTGTGCAATTAGTTTTGTCATTTGAGCAATTTTGTGTGCATGTCATTTTTGCTATGATGCCCTTTTGTTTATTTCGTGTGAATTAATCCATGCATACTTTGGAATAGTTGCTAACATGAGATATGCCCTTGGACATGTGTGCTAGGCCCTGGTATTTTTGGTTGCCATGATAAACCATGTTTAGGTGTTATTTTCTTGTTGCCAACTTGCTATAAAAATGGTGCTGTTTTGAGGGGTCCAAATAATTCTAAGTCTGAAACTGTAATTTTGTTGCCATGTTGCCATGTGATTTGCTATTGATCTAGGAGTCTTTTGTGGTTGCTCCCAAGGAGTCTTTTGTTAAGCATGTTTTTGTCTACCAGGTTGTGTCTTTTGATGCCATGTAAAGGATTTGCATCATAGTTATATTCACTGTCTAATTTTCACTAAATCTGAGAATCTGTTTTCTTCAAAATGCCATGTTGTGATGATGCTAGCCATGTTTCTATGCATAATTGGACCTTGCCACCATGGTATGAATTGTAGTGCATCATGTCCTCTACCATGCTGTTAATTTTCATGCCATGAAATGACCTGTAGCATATAGTTTTACTGCTGCCAATATGCCTTCGTGAAAATCTGCTATGCTAAAAACTGTTATTTTCACTAAGTCCTAATCTGCTATATTTTGTTGCCATGTTGTGAGCTTCCTACGATGTGATCCATGACTCTTTTGAGTATGATATGTGAAGATGAAATGAAGTGTGTGTTATATAATGAAGTGTGTGTTATATGCTACTGCCCCATGCTTAGTTTGTGCATTTTAGAATCTTGTAGCTTGTTGTTTTCATGTGTGCAATATGCCATGTTGCTGTTTTGGACAGATTTGAACTAAAACTTGTGTTGGTTGTTGTGGTTGAACCGTAGCTCCGTTTTGTACATGTTCCACATGAAACTTGACTAGAATTTCATGTAGTTTCATAATATCTTGTTGAATCCATGATTAAACAAGTTTTTGGTGTCTGTTTGCATGCATTTTGCATTCATGACATATGCATCTTGTGTTGGTCATATCTTTTAGACCGTAGCTCCGTTTGAGATGTTCCATATATGTAAATCGACTAGAATGATGAGTGGAATCGCATTGTGCACTCTATTTCCCTGTTTAATAAATATAAAACATGGTTAGTTTAGATCTGGACCAAATTCATAATTTGCATATGAGGTCGCTTCGGAAATACTATAAGTTGTTTCCGACATCATTTAAGCTGCCTAGATAGTGTAGTTTCATTATGCTTCACCTCTTGCCATGTTTAACAACATTTAATATTGTCGTGTACCTAAACGAGAACGAACTAAATATTCGAATGTGGAGTTTCGTCAATATGCAACTCGTTGCATATTGAGCTTCACTTAATGTGTAGAAGTTGATGTTGTGCTTTGCCATGTCATGCATAACATGCATCATATTTGATTGTGCAGCATGTCATGCATATGTTGTGGTGTTTATCATGTGTTGATTGTTGTTTCCGGATTGCTTCTTCTCGATAGAGTTCCAAAAGCGTTCGGAGTGTGAGGATTCGTTCGACTACGTTGGCTCGTCTTCTTCACGGATTCGTTCTTCTTCCAAGCGGGATCTCAGGCAAGATGATCATTTCCCTGGATACCATTACTATCATTGCCATGCTAGATGTCTCGTTTCTATCGCTTGTCTCGCTACCTACCACTTGTTTGTCAAGCCTCCCAAATGCCATGATAAGCCTCTAACCCTCCACATCCCAGCAAAATATTGTTTGGCTATGTTACCGCTGCTCAGCCCTTCTTATAGTGTTGCTAGTTGCAGGTGCAATTGTTTCCATGTGTCAACATGGATACCCTTTTGTTATATCACAATATTATTGCTATTTAATTTAATGCACATATATACTTGGTAAAGGGTGGAAGGCTTGGCCTTTTGCTTGGTGTTTTGTTCCACTCTTGCTGCCCTAGTTACTTGTGTACCGGTGTTATGTTCCATAATTGAGCGCAACTAACATGCTCGGGGTTGTTATGGGGACCCCCTTGATTTTCGTTTTAGGATAAAACTTGTCTGGCAAGGCCCAACATTGGTACTACATTTGCTTAATAACAAATAAAATTGCATAGGGACTTTCCGGACCCCGTGGATAATTAATCAACAACCCGGGCCAGTGCTCCTCATGAGTGTTGGTCCAAAACAGAGCACTGTGCAGGGCAACCCCGGGGCAACTCGGGTGATGTCTATAAGGCCACTGTAAACTAGCTTATCCGGTCATGTCCTGAGAACGAGATACGCGGCTCCTATCGGGTTCGTCGACACGTCGGGCGGCCTTGCTGGATTTGTTTTACCTTTCTTGAACGTTTTGTGCGAGGAATTCCGAGAATACATCGGGCTATCTCGAGGTTGTGGTTTTCCAATGGAATTGCCTAGGAAATCACGGGATTCGTGGTCGAGGTTATTCCCGCGGCGTGTGGTTAGTTTGTGATGGATGAGTTGGAGCACCCCTGCAGGGTTAAATCTTTTGGAAAGCCGTGCCCGCGGTTACGTGGCAAATTGGAAACTTTGTTTAACACCCGGTCATAGCAAACTTGAAGTAAAATCAAATAAAATACACCAACCGGGTGCGTAACCGTGACTGTCTCTTCTCGTGATTTCTGAACCGAGAGAGAACACGGTGGGGTTATGTTTGTTCGTAAGTAGGTGTTCAGGATCTCTTAGAGATCATTACTAGATCACGTCCGTTTATTCGACAATCCTCCCCCTTTATTCTTGTACTCGTAAGTTAGCCACTCAAATAAATGCTTAGTGCTTGCTGCAGCCTCACCACTTAACCATACCTCGCCCATTAAGCTTTAATAGTCTTGATACCCTTGGAAATGAGATTGCTGAGTCCCCGTGGCTCACAGATTACTACAACAACAGTTGCAGGTACAAGTAATGCGATGATTTGACGTGAGCGCGATGCTTGTTTGATTTGGAGTTCTTCTTCTTCTTCATCGATTTAGGATGGGTTCCAGGCGGCAGCCTGGGATAGCAAGGATGGAAGTCATTTTATCGTTTGTTTTCATCCGTACTCGGACCCTGTTCTTCTGTATGATGTTTGGATATATTGTTGTATTGATGTGATATTGATGTAGCTTGTGGCGAGTGTAAGCCAATTTCATATACTCATCTCTTCTTTACATGTACTTGTAATGATATCCATTCTTGCGAAACGACGAGATGCGCTTCTATCCCTGTCGAGGTCCTCGTGCCAAAATAAGGATAGGATCGCATCTTGGGCGTTACAAGTTGGTATCAGAGCCCGTACCGACCTAGGAGCCCCCTTGATTGATCAAACTTGGCCGAGTCAAGTCTAGTGAAAAACTATTTTGAGTCAAGTTATATATCGGAGAGTAGGTTTCTTTTACTCCTCTTCTATGCTCTAGTGAGGTATTCGACTTAGGAATTTTGATTCTACTCCTCTTCTCGCTCAAAAAATTTTTAGGATCACGCGAGTATTTTGGAAACTATATGATGCCGATGTGAAGGAATTCTGTATTGGTGCCTTCTGTTATCGAGGAGTAGAGCTCCGAGGGATTTTTGCATATCGTTATCATTCAGTTTTCCTTAGTATCTCAGGACGGAGGATGTTCGAAATTGCTTCAATACTAGTAGTGGCGAGAGGAGTCCGGCATCCCCAGTACTGGTGGAGAGAGTTCGGATGTACTGCCATACTTAGTATCATTGTGATTACGAGTATCTGAGGTAGACGAGTTTGCGGAGTTTCTTGGATTATGGTGTGGAAGGTTGCGGGTGCAGTTGTAGCTGATTACCTTGGGTACGTTCCTGGGTCCCTAACCCGAATCGCATAAACAAGAAAGATTTCGGAAGTTCTTAGGTGGGAATTCAAGTAGTTACCTAGGTTATCTTTCAACAGATGCATGATGTGAGGTTCGGGTTCGACATCTAGTGGTTCGTTTGTTCACAGCCTTTCTTACAGAGGGCAGTCTCGGTATGCTTCATCAAGCCTTGTAGTTCGCTACGCCCAGGGAGCATATTCGAGCGTCATTTCAATATGACAATCCAATGTACGATCGAGCCCGTGCGAGCCTTACCACGAAAATATCAGACGAAATATCTGTTATGTATTTGTTTCCGGCTTAATTCTCAAGCCTCATCCTTTGTTTTGTTGGAGTATGGTAATTTGAGTTGCTTCGATGTCAAGTGGTGATTTCATATCTTTTCTAGTGGTGTTCTCATATTTCTATGGGAATACTAATCATTTTGCTCAATCAAATTATCATGCGAATTCTTTTCCAACCGGAGTGCTTCTCTTCAAGTTAATTCAACCCTCCCCAATATTTGCAAGATCTATCCTCATCCTTCCTTTTCCTGGAGTTCATTTCATCCGTCCCAAGTTGTATTTGTTTTTTCCCACCCTCCCGCCCTTTTTCTTCAATAGTTAAATTCTCATTCAAGTGCCTTTTCTATTCATGTGATGCTTCCGCTATCTTCTCTTCCGTGATGTACCCGGTGGTTCTTTATGAAGATGCTCAAATGCTAAGTTCATCGTTCTTCATTCTCAGTTTCTTCCCGGTGGATTCAATTCAAGCCTTCGATGCTCATCATATCCTTTTCATTCTCTAATTGCTCTCCCATGTTGGAATTCTTGTCCAAGGCTCTCTCTTTTATTCATCTCTCTTTTTCGATCCGGAGTGTTGAAGATATCTGAGAAGATTCGTGTTATCGTTCAAATCCTCTTAAGTGTTTCGAGGTTCTCATCCTCATCAAGTTCTTAATTTGTACCGGTGCAATCTCTCTTTCTAAGCAATCGTTTCAACGGTGGTCTCTTTGAGTGGGCTCATAACCCACAGGTTTTCCCCCCAGGATCTTACCTGGCCCTTCTAATCTTTTCCGGAGATCTCAAGTTCTTTTCAATGTGGCATAAGAATGAATCCCATCAGTCATATTCCTTCCCGAAGTTCGCTTCTAAATTATTTTCATCACTGCCTCAACCTTTTCTTATTCATTATTCCGGAGTGTCTTAGTAATTCTTGATGTGTTCCTTGTCATCATTCTCAGTTTTGAAGACCGAAGGAGTGTTTCTCTTAAATCTTGTTCATTCTCTCGAAGATTCTAGGTTTCAGCTTGTTGCTATCATCTTAAATTGCTTACGATCATGAGCAATTCCTTCCATATCTATCCGTAGCATTTCAGTGTTGTTTTCATTTCTCGATCCTCCGAAGGCCATCATTTCAGAAGAATTCTTCGTTCTCAGCTTTCGTTCTCAAATTCTTCTCAATTGTTGTCTCTTCGTTCGTCTCTCAATTATTCAGATGCCTTGTTGAAGTTTTCTATTAGGCGGATCATGGTCTCTTCGTTCTCACGTATTTTCATTCATTCATGGTATCCTCATTTCGTTCCAAATTGTTACCGGTGGTTCATTCAAGAGTTCTTCAAGTTTGTGCTCTTATATCTCCCTAATCTTTTAAGAAGAATAAGTAGTATGCTAAATCCGTTGCTTGTCATCAATTTAACTTGATGAAGGATAAGCATAACATAATTCTTATTCTTTTTCATCAAAGTGATTTCAATCCTTCTTCCGGAATTGTTCATGATATCAAATTCTTGGTTCTAAGTTGTTCATCTTTTCCTTTTCCGGAGTTTCATGTTTTCTCAAGCATCTCGTCATGAAGCTTCATCTAATCTTGGAGGTCATAATCTTATTCTTTTCAACCTTCATTTCTTTTGATCATTCTTTCGTATACGGAGGTCCTCATGGTGGTTCTTCAAGTATTTAATTCCTTCTCGAAGTGTTCTTCAATATTCTTGTTGGAATAGCTCAAGTATTCTTTATCTTGTATTTCAAAGTGCAATTCTTTCTCCCTCATCTTTTGAGATGGTATTATTGCATTCTTGATTCATGAGGAGTCTCGAAGAGTAGTTGACAAGATGGAGATATGTAAACCCATCATCTTCCTCATTGGAGCTATTTTGGATTGGATTTCACCTAAAGCGTTTCCTAAGGATTGTTGCTATCATGGTGCTTATCAATGATCCAAGTTCTCAAGAAATGCTCTCGATGAAAGGATTTTGCATCTTTGTTGATCTCAATCAATCAATTGTTTTCCATTTGTGGCCGGTTGTCACCTCTTTATGTTGGGATGTTTTCCATAGGCCCATAACAAGCTTTTCTTTTCGTTGTTGATGTTCCAGCAACTCCGTACAATCCTCCTTGGTAAGGATTCTTTTCATGTTCAATTGTGGTAGAAGTTGTCATTTTCTTCTCTGTGCTTTCTCTTCAATGATCTAGCTTCTATTATTTTATTCCGGAGGCATTGTGATGTTGCTCTATTCATCCCATCATCTCGGTTTGTCAAGATCATGTTATTTTCCTTGCGTATCCATTTAACCGGAGTGTTGTGCCCTCTTTTCATGTTCTTTCTATTATCAAATTTTGCCCCTCTATCCTATTGAAATGCTGCCGAAATTTCTTGTGAATTCTCGCTTGTTCCTCATGTCATTCTTCATCCCTTTCCAACCTTCAAGTTTCATTGGCTTCACTCGTTTGTCAAAGAAGCAACTAAGTTTTACCTCTTCCTTTCTTCTTCCTCTTCCCCTTCTCATTCTAAGATCTCGGGTCGAGATCTCTTGTAAGTGGAGGAGAGTTGTAACAGCCCAGGACAGACGCTCTAGAAGATTCCCCTCTTATTCCTTTGTCGTCATGTGTTTCGTTTGGTTGTCGCATCATTTGCATCATCTGCATAGCATCGACACTTCGTTGTCATCATTTTTCAAAAACTCGCGTCCGTTTGTAGTTGCCGGTTCTCTCAGTTCGTGTCGTCGACCGTTTCGAGACCAACCACACACGCACGCGCCCGCGGCATCGATAAAATATTGTATTAAAAGCGCGCATAAAACTTTCTCTGAATGGGTCGAAAGTTGGCATGCGGTCTTGTTATATTGTAGGTAGACCGCCTGTCAAATTTCGTCGCAATCGGAGGTCGTGTGATACCCGAACGGTCGACCGTAGCGGCACCATCATCGGTTATTCGTCGGATGTTTCGGTATTTCAAAATCATGTCACGGGCCACCAACCTCCCTCTCCTCTCAGCCCACACCCCCTCTCCACAGCCCACCAGCCCACCTACACCACTCTCGCGTCTGGAGCCGTCCGATCGAGATCGAACGGCTTGAATCGGGCAAAAATCCCCTAACCCTAGCATCCCCTGCTATAAATAGACATGCCCCCTGCCAAATTTGGCCTTCCCCTACCTCCCACCTCATTTTCCGCACGCGGCCTGCCCACCGCTGCCAATTGTCGCCGTCGGATCGCGTGCGCCGCCGCCAGCCGCACGCCGCAGCCAATGATCGACTGCCACGTCGCATCTCCAGCGCTTTCCCCCGCCGCAGCCCAGATCGGGCCCGCCCAGGGCCGAACCGGGCCTCGGCGAGCCCGCAGCCGCCCGCAGGCACCCGAGCCCCGATCTCCACTGAGCTCCAACCACAGCAGCTCGAGGGCAGGAGGCCCTCGACCCCGCGCCGCCGTCGGAGTAGCCGCCCACGTCGCCGGTGCCTCGCAGACCCCGCCGCCCCTTGCTCCGAGCTCCACCACCGGGCCGCGCCCAACTCCCGCACCGCCGGAGGCTTTCGCCCTCCCGCACGCGGCCGCCATGGCCATGGGAGCCAAACTCCAAACCCGGCACCGCCTCGTCCTCCTTTCTCTGTGCCATCGCCAGGAACGGGGCCCTCCATCTCGGATCCGCCCAGATCCGCACCCCCCCACCTCGCGCTCGACCCCTGCTCCGCCGGAGCTCAAGGGCGCCGCCGCCATGCCTCCTGCTCGTGCAGGAGCACGGGAGGGAGATGATGGCCACCGCCCGTTCGCGTTGACCAGTTGGTGGGCCGCGGCCAGGCGGGTCTTGGCCGGCCCAGTGGCCCAGCATCGCCTCAACCCCCGCCGTCGTCTTGGGCCGAGCCCACAAGGTGAGCACCGCCCAGCCATGCTATCCAACGCCCCCGTGCGCATCTTTGTATGATGCGCCTGCCCTGTTTAGACCCTGTTCCAGATCCGGCCCATTAGCGTTTTTTTTTAAATTACAGAAATGCGTAGTTTTTAAAAATGTCAATAAATAATTACTCGTGCATCGGATCAAAATATTTCGTATATGAAAAATTACTAGAATGTTGTGTAGAGTAACTATATCCCACTTTCATAAATGTTTAAAATGTTTAAATGCCATTTTTTCTGATATTTTGCTTATATGTCATATTGCATTGCGCATCAATATTTAAGCGTGCAACCAAATTAAACAAACCTAATATGTAAAATGTGTAGCCTTGTTAAATGCCTTTTTCATGCACGCTAAAATATCTGATGTGTTGGTTGCATTTATTTTGCATACATAACTTGCTAAACGGTTTAAGTCCTAATCTCGCATAAATTTTGTGTCATTTGTTTATAGTAAAACCCACATATTATATATGATTTTGGGGTAGAAAAATCTATGGAATTTATCTGTGCAATTAGTTTTGTCATTTGAGCAATTTTGTGTGCATGTCATTTTTGCTATGATGCCCTTTTGTTTATTTCGTGTGAATTAATCCATGCATATTTTGGAATAGTTGCTAACATGAGATATGCCCTTGGACATGTGTGCTAGGCCCTGGTATTTTTGGTTGCCATGATAAACCATGTTTAGGTGTTATTTTCTTGTTGCCAACTTGCTATAAAAATAGTGCTGTTTTGAGGGTTCCAAATAATTCTAAGTCTGAAACTGTTATTTTGTTGCCATGTTGCCATGTGATTTGCTATTGATCTAGGAGTCTTTTGTGGTTGCTCCCAAGGAGTCTTTTGTTAAGCATGTTGTTGTCTACCAGGTTGTGTCTTTTGATGCCATGTAAAGGATTTGCATCATAGTTATATTCATTGTCCAACATGTCAATCTGTTAAAAACTGTTGCACATGTCTACTCTAATTTTCACTTAGTCTGAGAATCTGTTTTCTTCAAAATGCCATGTTGTGATGATGCTAGCCATGTTTCTATGCATAATTGGACCTTGCCACCATGGTATGAATTGTAGTGCATCATGTCCTCTACCATGCTGTTAATTTTCATGCCATGATATGACCTGTAGCATATAGTTTTACTGCTGCCAATATGCCTTCGTGAAAATCTGCTATGCTAAAAACTGTTATTTTCACTAAGTCATAATCTGCTATATTTGGTTGCCATGTTGTGAGCTTCCTACCATGTGATCCATGACTCTTTTGAGTATGATATGTCAAGATGAAATGAAGTGTGTGTTATATGCTACTGCCCCATGCTTAGTTTGTGCATTTTAAAATCTTGTAGCTTGTTGTTTTCATGTGTGCAAAACGCCATGTTGCTGTTTTGGACAGATTTGAACTAAAAGTTGTGTTGGTTGTTGTGGTTGAACCGTAGCTCCGTTTTGTACATGTTCCACATGAAACTTGACTAGAATTTCATGTAGTTTCATAATATATTGTTGCATCCATGATTAAACATGTTTGTGGTGGCTGTTTGCATGCATTTTGCATTCATGACATATGCATCTTGTGTTGGTCATATCTTTTAGACCGTAGCTCCGTTTGAGATGTTCCATATATTTAAATCGACTAGAATGACGAGTGGAATCGTATTGTGCACTTTATTTCCCTGTTTAATAAATATAAAACATGGTTAGTTCAGATCTGGACCAAATTCATAATTTGCATATGAGGTCGCTTCGGAAATACTATAAGTTGTTTCCGACCTCATTTAAGATGCCTAGATAGTGTAGTTTCATTATGCTTCACCTCTTGCCATGTTTAACAACATTTAATATTGTCGTGTACCTAAACGAGAACGAACTAAATATTCGAACGTGGAGTTTCATCAATATGTAACTCGTTGCATATTGAGCTTCACTTAATGTGTAGAAGTTGGTGTTGTGCTTTGCCATGTCATGCATAACATGCATCATATTTGATTGTGCAGCATGTCATGCATATGTTGTGGTGTTTATCATGTGTTGATTGTTGTTTCCGGATTGCTTCTTCTCGATAGAGTTCCGAAAGCGTTCGGAGTGTGAGGATTCGTTCGACTACGTTGGCTCTTCTTCTTCACGGATGCGTTCTTCTTCCAAGCGGGATCTCAGGCAAGATGATCATTTCCCTGGATACCATTACTATCATTGCCATGCTAGATGTCTCGTTTCTACCGCTTGTCTCGCTACCTACCACTTGTTTGTCAAGCCTCCCATATGCCATGATAAGCCTCTAACCCTCCACATCCCAGCAAAACATTGTTTGGCTATGTTACCGCTGCTCAGCCCTTCTTATAGCGTTGCTAGTTGCAGGTGCAATTGTTTCCATGTGTCAACATGGATACCCTTTTGTTATATCACAATATTATTGCTATTTAATTTAATGCACATATATACTTGGTAAAGGGTGAAAGGCTTGGCCTTTTGCTCGGTGTTTTGTTCCACTCTTGCCGCCCTAGTTACTTGTGTACCGGTGTTATGTTCCATAATTGAGCGCTCCTAACATGCTCGGGGTTGTTATGGGGACCCCCTTGATTTTGGTTTTAGGATAAAACTTGTCTGGCAAGGCCCAACATTGGTACTACATTTGCCTAATAACTAATAAATGTGCATAGGGACTTTCCGGACCCCGTGGATAATTAATCAACAACCCGGGCCAGTGCTCCTCATGAGTGTTGGTCCAAAACAGAGCACTGTGTGGGGCCACCCCGGGGCAACTCGGGTGATGTCTATCAGGCCACTGTACACTAGCTTATCCGGTCGTGTCCTGAGAATGAGATACGCGGCTCCTATCGGGTTCGTTGACACGTCGGGCAGCCTTGCTGGATTTGTTTTACCTTTCTCGAACGTCTTGTGCGAGGAATTCCAAGAATACTTCGGGCTATCTCAAGGTTGCGGTTTTCCAATGGAATTGCCTAGGAAATCACTGGATTTGTGGTCGAGGTTATTCCCGCGGCGTGTGGTTAGTTTGTGATGGATGAGTTGGAGCACCCCTGCAGGGTTAAATCTTTCAGAAAGCCGTGCCCGCGGTTACGTGGCAACTTGGAAACTTTGTTTAACACCCGATAATAGCAAACTTGAAGTAAACTCAAATAAAATACACCAACCGTGTGCGTAACCGTGACCGTCTCTTCTCGTGATTTCTGAACCGAGAGAGAACACGGTGGGGTTATGTTTGTTTGTAAGTAGGTGTTCAGGATCTCTTAGAGATCATTACTAGATCACGTCTGTTTATTCGACAATCCTCCCCATTTATTCTTGTACTCATAAGTTATCCACTCAAATAAATGCTTAGTACTTGCTGCAGCCTCACCACTTAACCATACCTCGCCCATTAAGCTTTAATAGTCTTGATACCCTTGGAAATGAGATTGCTGAGTCTCCGTGGCTCACAGATTACTACAACAACAGTTGCAGGTACAGGTAATGCGATGATTTGATGTGAGCACGCTGCTTGTTTGATTTGGAGTTCTTCTTCTTCATCATCGATCTAGGATGGGTTCCAGGCGGCAGCCTGGGATAGCAAGGATGGATGTCATTTTATCGTTTGTTTTCGTCCGTACTCGGACCCTGCTCTTCTGTATGATGTTTGGATATGTTGTTGTATTGATGTGATATTGATGTAGCTTGTGGCGAGTGTAAGCCAATTCCATATACTCATCTCTTCTTTACATGTACTTGTAATGATATCCATTCTTGCGAAACGACGAGATGCGCTTCTATCCCTGTCGAGGTCCTCGTGCCAAAATAAGGATAGGATCGCATCTTGGGCGTTACAAAGAGGAAGGGATGATGCAGCACAACGACGGTAAGTATTTCCCTCAGTTATGAAACAAAGGTTATCGAACCGGTAGGAGGATCACCACCACCCAATAAGTAGCACATGCACACAAATAACAAATACTTGCAACCCGACGCGAAAGAGAGGGTGTCAATCTCTCTACGGTAAAAAGATAGATTAGGTAGTGATAGATAGGAGAGATAGATCTCTCAAGAACACAAAATAGAAAAGGCAAATAAAAAGTGCAGCAATATATTTTTGGGTTTTTGGTTTTGTAGATCTGAAAACAAAGAAGCAAAAAGATAGATCGGAAAGCAATATGTTGGAAAAGTAGACCCGGGGGCCGTAGGATTCACTAGTGGCTTCTCTCATGAGTATAGTGCACGGTGGGTGACCAAATTACTGTTGGGCAATTAATAGAAAATCGAATAGTCATGACGATATCCAAGGCGATGATCATTATATAGGCATCACGTCCAAGATAAGTAGACCGACTCCTGCCTGCATCTACCACTATTACTCCACACATCGATCGCTATCCAGCATGCATCTAGTGTATTGAGTTCATGGAAAAAAGGAGTAATGCAATAAGAACGATGACATGATATAGACAAGATCTATTTATGTAGGAATAGACCCGATCTTGTTATCCTTAATGGCAACGATACATGCGTGCCTTGCTGCCCCTTCTGTCACTGGGAAAGGACACCGCAAGATCGAACCCATCACAAAGCACATCTTCCCATGGCAAGAAAAATCAATCTAGTCGGCCTAACTAAACCAAAGATTCGAAGAAAAAATACGAGGCTATAAGTAATCATGCATATAAGAGATCAAAGAAGACTCAAATAATATTCATGGATAGAAACTGATCATGAACTCAAAATTCATCGGATCCCAACAAACACACCGCAAAAGTTTACATCAAATAGATCTCCAAGAGACCATTATATTGAGAATCATAAGAGAGAGAGAGAGAGAGAGAGAGAGAGAGAGAGAGGAAGCCATCTAGCTACTGCCTACGGACCCGTAGGTCTATGGTGGACTACTCACGCATCATCGGAGAGGAACCTATGAGGAAGATGAACCCCTCCGTGATGGTGTTTATATTGGATCTCGGGGTTCTGGAACTTGCGGCGGCTGGAATTGTGTTTTGTCGACTCCCCTAGGGTTTTTGGAATATTTCGGGATTTATAGGCATCAGAGGCGGTGCAGGGGGCTCCCGTGGAGGGCACAACCCATCAGGGCACGTCGGGCCCCCCCTAGCGTGCCCTGGTGGGTTGTGGCCTCCACAGCCCACCTCTCCGGCACTTCTTTAGCCCACTGGGTGTCTTCTGGTCCAAAAAAATCTCCAAAAAGTTTCGTTGTGATTGGACTCCATTTGGTACTGATATTCTTCGAAGTAAAAAACAAGCAAAAACAACAACTGGCACTTTGGCACTATGTCAATAGGTTAGTCCCAAAAAATGATATAAAGTTGTTATAAAGTGATTGTAAAACATCCAAGAATGATAATATAATAGCATGGAACAAGCAAAAATTATAGATACGTTGGAGACGTATCAACTCTCTTCTTCAATTTGCACAAAATTAAATATTTCGTGTAAGCCAGCTTGTTTCTTATGAGCAGGAAAATATTTTTCAGAGAAGTAGTAAATCATATCCTGGGGACTACGCACACAACCAAGAGCAAGAGTATTGTACCATGTCTTAGCTTCACCCTTTAATGAGAACGGAAATAACTTAAGAATATAGTAGTAGCGAATCTTCTCATCATGAGCAAAGAGGGTGGCTATATCATTCAGCTTTGTAAGATGTGCCACTACAGTTTCTGTTTCATAGCCATGGAAAGGATCAGATTCAACCAAAGTAATTAACTCTGGGTCGACAGAGAATTCATAATCATTATCGATAACAAAGATAGGTGAAGTAGCAAACTTAGGATCACATTTCATTCTAGCATTCAAAGTCTTTTCCTTATACTTCTGTAGCAATTTCTTAAGATCGTTTCTATCCTTACAAGAAAGAATTTACCTAGTTGCCTCCTCATCCATAACATAACCTTCAGGTATCTTAGGCATTTCAAATCTAGGAGAGCCAGGTCTGATAGGCATTTCAAAGGCTTCATCAGTTTCAGCAATCTCATCAGTTTCAGTAATTTCTTTCTCTTTAGCTTTAGCAATTTGTTCATCAAGAAATTCACCTAGTGGCACATTATCATCAAACATGGTACTAGCATCATCATAAGCATCATTCATAGCAGAAGTAGCATCATCAATAACTTGCGACATATAAGGATCACTAGCATGTGGTGGTGTTGCAAACTTACTCATAACAAAAGGTGAATCAAGTGCAGAGCTAGATGGCAATTCCTTACCCCCCCCCCTCGTCTTAGAGGGGAAAATCTTGGTTTTTGGATCCTTCAGATTCTTCACAGTGATCAATTGATATAAATTCCAAGTGACTCAACAAATATAGCTATGCTTCCCGGCAACGGCGCCAGAAAAAGGTCTTGATAACCCACAAGTATAGGGGATCGCAACAGTTTTCGAGGGCAGAGTATTCAACCCAAATTTATAGATTCGACACAAGGGGAGCCAAAGAATATTTGCGAGTATTAGCAGATGAGTTGTCAATTCAACCACACCTAGAGATTAAATATCTGTAGCAGAGTGATTGGTAGCACAGTAGTATGATAGTTTTGATAGCAGTAGTAGCAGTAACAGTAACGGTAACTGTGATAGCAATAGTTATTAGCAAGCGTAATAATAGCAGTAGCAATAGTAACTTAGCAAGAACAGTATGTCGAAAACTCGTAGGCACTGGATCGGTGAACTCGTTGGATGATATTCATCATATAACAGTCATAACCTAGGGCGACACAGAACTAACTAAAGTTCATAAATGTAATGTAGGCATGTATTCCGTAAATAGTCATGCGTGCTTATGGAAAAGAACTTGCATGACATCTTTTGTCCTACCCTCCAGTGGCAGCGGGGTCCATAAGGAAACTAAGGGATATTAAGGCCTGCTCTTAATAGAGAACCGGAACAAAGCATTAACACACGGTGAATGCATGAACTCCTCAAACTACGGTCATCACCGAAAAGTATCCCGACTATTGTCACTCTGGGGTTTACGGATCAGAACACGTAATAGGTGCGTATGACTAGCAAGATCGGATCAAGAACATAGATATAATGGTGATAACATAAACGGTTCAGATCTGAATCATGGCACTCGGGCCCTAGTGACAAGCATTAAGCATGGCAAAGTCATAGCAACATCAATCTCAGAACGTAGTGGATACTAGGGATCAAGCCCTAACAAAACTAACTTGATTACATGATGAATCTCATCCAACTCCTCACCGACCAGCAAGCCTACGAAGGAATTACTCACTCCCGGTGGGGAGCATCATGGAATTGGCGATGGAGAAGGGTTGATGATGACGAAGACCGAAGATTCCCCTCTCCGGAGCCCCAAACCGGCTCCAGATCTGGCCTCCCGAGGAAGAACAGGAGGTGGCGGCGGCTCCGTATCTTAAAACGTGATGAAACTTTTTGTCTGATTTTTTTCTCCAAAAATAGGATTTTATAGCGTCGGAATTAGGGTCATTGGGGCCACGAGGTGGGCACAACCCACCAGGGCGCGCCGAGGGGGGCTGGCGCGCCCTGGTGTCTTGTGCCTAGCCAGGGCCCCGCTCCGGTGGTTCTTGGCTCCAATATTTTTTATTTATTGTAAAATAAATCTCCAAAAAGTTTCGTCTAGTTCCGAGAACTTTTATTTCTGCACAAAAACAACACCATGGTAGTTCTGTTGAAAACAGCGTCAGTCCGGGTTAGTTTCATTCAAATCATGCAAATTAGAGTCCAAAACAAGGGCAAAAGTGTGAGGAAAAGTAGATACGACGGAGACGTATTAGCATACGACGCCAGCGAGGCTATGCGGACCAATGTTCGAGTAATTACTATTGTAAGTACCAATTTAAGTTGGAGCTTCTTGGTATTTGCACATGAATTGATTTTTGATTTTTCCTTCCGAGTGGTTTTGCATGGGGCACACCGCTGGGTGTTTTGTGCTTCTAGTGGGGGCGTAGTCCTCGAGACTTTCGTCGACTGTAGCAGTCGACGGGAGTCTTAGAGCTTTAATATCTTGTTGTGGTGGATGTCTCCGGCGTTACCGCGGCCTCCGTGATGCTTGCGGTGCTTGCCCACATGCCTGAATCCGGCGGGCACGTGGCCATGCTTCTTACTGAACTTGTGAAAGTAGCGCATACCAACCTTGCTGAAGTAGTCGAGTAAGCTTGTAGATGTAGCACATACCGACCTTGCCAAAGTAGTCAAGTGAGCTTGTAGAAGTAGCGCATACCGACATTGCCGAAGTAGTCGGGGTGGTACTTGTACCTGATCTCACCTTACTTTCCAATGGGGGCGCGCTGAGCGCACCCACTGGGTGTAGTCCCCGAGACTGCCGTCGACTAAAACAGTTGGCGGTAGTCTTAGGGCTAGTTTTTTTTTGGAAATATACACTTGTGATGTTGCTTCTCGATCGGCTGGCCGAGTGATTGTTTCCCTTAGATCCCACTGACAATGCTTGATTGTTTTCGTCTCTTCTCTTTGGCAGAATGCTTGTGAGCTCAGGACTCGATACAATGCTCTAGAGAAGGAGGTGCTGGACCTTCGGACAAACCTGGAGACCGAGAAGCTCAAGAGTGCGCGCCTCAAACAGGAGAAGCACTCATTAGGAGGTAAGCATCCCGACTGATTGCTTTCTGCAATTCACTTTGCATCAAATTCGACTGAATTCGCTTCATCAGATGTTCATAGTAAAAACCTTCAACTTGTAAAGAGGCTCATGACTTCTATTTCTTTAGAAACCATGAAGCAGACCCTTGAGAACAAGGACACTGAGTTGGTGGCGGTGTGGAAGGAGGCCAAGTCCAAGACCAAGGAGGCCGAGGAGAAGCTCAAGACAGTCGGCAAGCTTGAAGAGGACGACAAGGTCTTGAAGGTCGCTGTAGAGAAGTCTAAGGCAGAGATTTCTGAGCTTAAGAAGCATTACGCTGAGTGGGAGAACAAGTACAACGCTGATGACCCACAAGTATAGGGGATCAATCGTAGTCCTTTCGATAAGTAAGAGTGTCGAACCCAACGAGGAGTAGAAGGAAATGACAAGCGGTTTTCAGCAAGGTAATTTCTACAAGCACTGAAATTGTAAGTAACAGATAGTTTGATAGCAAGATAGTTGGTATCAAGTTGTCACACCATGTGTTTTGCCTCACGACTAAGTTAACATGACTCAAAAATCAGGGCCAATTAAAACTTTTGTGTGCTTGTGATGTTTGACTTGTTTGTTGATTGTTTGATTGCTTGCTTGTGCTCTATATTCATAAAACTTCCTCCTACCCTCAAGAACTCTTTTCTTTGATCCAAACTCTTGCCCAATGATCATACCATGTGTATAGGACCTAAAACAATATTTATCAAATATTATTTTTGCCAAAAAGCATTTATTCAATTTAGGTTTTCCAAAACCCCTGAATTGAGGTTTGTACTACAAGTCCTCAAATTGGGTGGATTGTTTTACCCCAAAGGATTTATTTGGAACCTACTATATATATATAACTCCCCCAAACCACAAATTATTATTTTTAAAGATTATTTTATTATTTTATTTAAAGGCTTTTTCTTAAGGCCAGAAATGGACTTTTATTAGGAAAACTTATTTTTATGGTTTCCAAATATTTGAGAAAATTTAGGGAAACTCAGTGGGCATATACTGTGCATATATAAGAGTTTCAACACATGGTCATGTTCAAAATATTGGACAAAACCCTCCAAAACCCTTTCTGCCTAAATCAAGCATTTGAAATATTTCTATAAGAAATATTCTGAAATAAATCCAGGAAAATTCTAGCATGCCACATATGACATATGTGACAATCTTGCCAAGTTTCATATCAATCCCAATTGTTTTGGTTCACCAAAATATCCCAAAACCCTCTCTGTCCAGATCCAAACTTGAGCAACTTTACATTGCCAAGTGTCTCCAATTATTCTCAAACTTTGTGGACATGTTCTAATCCTCTAATAATGCATCCACACCAAGTGGTGCATCAAGGAGAACAGATCCACTTGCCCAAATCCCCTCAAACCCATTTTTGTTGATTTCAAGAATTGAGAATTCTTACATTGTCAAGTTTCCCTATTTATTCCCAAACTTTTTGGGCATGCTCTAGTCCCCAAATTATGCCACCACAGCAAGTGGAGCATCAAGGAGAATGGCTTAGCATGATCAGATCTATAGAAACCTATTCCTGTTGATTTCTAGGGTTTGCCAAAGTTACATTGGCAACTTTCATCAAATAAGCCCAAAATTGGTGGTCAACTTCAATTTCACCTATCATTTGATCCTGTTAAATTTCAAATCAAGGAGACTCTTTTAACCAGCTCAAAACCAGCATAAACACCTTCTGGCAGAATCTAGAAGTGACTATTTTGACCTCCTGTGCTATTCTCCTTGATCCCAAATTTTTACCACAGTCCCTCATGACCCTCTTCTACCTCCAGAAAAGATTACATGGCCATTTCTCATGGATTGATGGGGTAAGACCCCCCCATTTACCTCTCTGGTCAGCCCCTGCCTAGCTCTTCTTCACCTCTACCCTCTCTCCCCACCTCTCCCCTCGATCCCTTGTGCACTAGGGCATCTCCAGAAGACCCTGGTTGCTAGTGGACAAGGTTTGGTGGCCCAAAGCGTGTAGTGGCAAGGCCATGCCGGCCATTTGGGCGCTCTGGAGCACGCTACAGTGCCCGACTGCACTGTAGCCGCCGCCCAATGCATGGCCACGACCACCTCGAGCTCCCCCCCTCTCGCCAGCCGGTCAGCCTCGACGTCCGGGACACGCAAGGCCCCTGTCCCCCTCCTCTCTCTCCCTCCTCTGTCACCTCCTCGCACACGCGCCATGGCTGCCCGGGAGCTCCAACCCGAGAGCTCACACGCGCGAGCCCTGTCGGCTCCCCGCTCCTCCCTATCCGTTCCCTGGATGTGGACCACGCTCACGAAGACCGCAGACACGGACCAGAGCGCCCACGAGCGCGTCAGAGACGGCCTCGACCTCGCCAGACCCCGGTCCACGGTGAGCCCGCGCCCCAGCCTTTTAACCTGGCCCCAAGCTCTCCTTTGCACTCCTTTAGCTCCTCCACCTCCCGCAAACACCCCCCGGACCACCAATTCATCCTCCCCAGCCCTCCATTTGCTTCCATGGCCGAATCCCGCCGGCGGCTTCTGCTCAAATTTGAGCACGGTGGCCTCCCCCTTCGCCTGCGAGCCTTACCAGAGCGCCCCCTCCATCCCCTCGGTCCGCTCCCGTGCTCCATTCCCTCCCTCTGGTGCCGGAGCACCGAGTTCCCCAGCCACCATCGTCGGGTTCCGCTGCGGCTGATGTTGTGCTCATCGTGGCACTCCCCAGAGAAAACGCAGCCCCGGGGGTGGTGTGGCTCCGTCTCCTGAGCGCGTCGGTGGCCGAAGTCTCGACAGAGGCGGCCTGAGCCGTCGGAAGCGTCGCCGGCGCCCCTCGGCCTCGCCTCCCCTGTTTCTCCCCTGCCTGAGCGGGAGGAGGGGGAAGAACCCGACAGGAGGGGCCTGCTTGTAAGTGGCTGCGGCCCCGAGCCCATCCCCCGTTAAGTGGACGCGCCTCTCCCCGAAGTGCGCTTCCCAGCAGAGGAAGCGGCTTCCAGCTAGTACGCCTTCGACGTGGCTCCTGCGCGGGCGTGGCTGAGCCACTGGAACGGCCCAGTGGCTATTCAACGCCCAGTGCGCTGTTTTGGCCTTTTTGGTAAAGAATTCTTTTCCCTTTTCTTTTTCTGTAGGAACAAAACAATTCATAGAATATTGAAATGGACTCCAATTTTGGTGATTCAAATTCCTATACTTTTCTAAAATTCATTCCTATTTAATGATGCAGCTTCCATAATTTTTCTCGGCAAGTTTCTTCCCTATTCAAATTTGAATTCAAATTTGAACCATTGGGACCACCTAGTAAATTCCCTAGAGGATTAAAATCAACTCCAAATGGAGTGATCCAAATTTCCAGAAACTCCTAAAATATTTCTAGCTATGGTCAACATTTTTCCTATGCTATATTCTGTTGTACCAAATAAATAGCCCCCTTTTCGATTATTCCATCTTAAGGAAATCATAGGAAATTCATCCCAACTCCAAATCCAGTGAAACCACTTCCCAAATATTTCTAAGATCGTGCCCTAATTGTTGGGACCATCCACTCCTTTTTACAAAAATATTTTCTGTGGACAACTTATAGGATCATCATTTCCTTCATTTCCACCATTCAAAAGTCCCCCTTGACCCACATCCAACAAAACCTCCTTGGCTATTTTTCTCATGGCCAGAGGTGTGCTAGAAAAATAAAACTCCTATTTATAGAGCACTTTTACTTCTCTGCTTGTTGTGTTGCTTATTGCGGTTGTTTTCGACAATAGTTGACGAAGTAGACGAAGTGCTCGGAGTGGACGAGAAGCGTGTGAAGACCTCGAAGACTTTGATAAGCCAGGCAAGCAGCCCTTTGACCATGTTAAGAAACCATTTTCATGCATGTCATATAGCACTTTATTTTGATATATTGATCATGATGATGTGGTGACCACTTCGGTGGGATGCCGCCGATACTTTTTCCGTGATACTTGCATCGTGCATGACCCTACCTCCTTATGAGGGTTGTGCGGGTGGGAATAGATAGGATGCTTAGTAGTTGCTATGCAAAGTGGGACGGGAATATGAATGGTGATGGAAACAAAAGTGTTTTCAAAGTCTTTTCGAAAACCCTGTCGGGTGCCACTAATGCCCGAGGGAGATGTTGTTGAGCTCGGTAACCACTTGATAAAGAAGTGGTGTACCGAAGCAAGTGAGTGTGTGTGGTTTACAAAAATGGATTGGTGTAAGTTGCGACCGTTATTCCAACCTTACATGTACAACCACTCTACCCTTATATGGGAAGGGGCCTTGTTGATTACTTTGGTCGATGCTAGCAGAGAGCCCGCATTACTAGTGGCGGGAGTGACATGGTCTCTCTCGATACGGGGTCGTGCCTGGTAGGGCGACCATGCGCAATCTTCACAGGCAACGGGCACACCGTTGGTCCCTTCATGGATGGTACGATCTGGAGCGAGGCTCGTATGATGTACATCATGAGGGCTGTGTACCAATCGAGTGGACTCTTTGTTTAGTGTCGTCAAGGGAAAGGCATTGTTCGGGTGCTTACCTCGGGTATGTAATATACCGCGAGTCATGGATGACACGGAAGTTCCCCGAGTCTTGTGGGTAAAGTGTGCAACCTCTGCAGAGTGTAAAACTATTCGAATAGCCGTGTCCACGGTCAAGGACAGTTGGATGACCGCTCTTGTGCTACGTCTAGTGTTCACTAAACTTGGTGTGTGTGCGTGAGTTGGTGACAAGGATGTTGCTTGAGTGAAGTCGGATGACTTGACATGATTACTGAACATGAGATGTTCAACCCCCTTGCTTGTGATGATAATTGTGACTTGTTCACATGGATATCTGTCAACTATTGATGCATGCTTACATTACTTGATCATGTCATTGCACTCAAACTAGCTTTCCGCAAGAATAACCTATTAGTGCTATATCATGCTCTGTTGAACCTTGTTCCAAACATGGGTTGCTTGCGAGTACATTCAAAGTACTCATTGGCTTGCCACTGGTTATTTTATTCGCCAGGCATGAAAGAACAGGATACGATGAAGAATACTATGGTGACGAACATGCGAGCTAGGACGCTTCCTAGTCAGAATGCATGTAGGGTTTAGGCAGATGACATGGGTTCACGCTATCGTTGAAGATTTCCGCTGCAAGTTTATGAAGACTAGGCCTTAGGGGCCATATTCGAGTAAAAACGGTATGTAATGGATGTACGACTCTTGTTATTCAGTTTCTGTGTGTTCAGTGAGCATTGATCTCTGGGATCACTGTGCACGTACATTCGGTGATCACGACTTATGAGTCGGGGTCCCTGATGACCCACAAGTATAGGGGATCAATCGTAGTCCTTTCGATAAGTAAGAGTGTCGAACCCAACAAGGAGCAGAAGGAAATGACAAGCGGTTTTCAGCAAGGTAATCTCTGCAAGCACTGAAATTGTAGGTAACAGATAGTTTGATAGCAAGGTAATTTGTAACGAGCAAGTAACGGTAACGGTAAACAAGGTGCAGCAAGGTAGCCCAATCCTTTTGAGGCAAAGGACAGGCCAGAACAATCACTAGTAATAGGCAAAGTGTTCTTGAGGGTACACGGGAATTTCGTCTAGTCACTTTTATCATGTTGGTTTGATTCGTGTTCGCTACTTTGATAATTTGATATGTGGGCGGACCGGTGCTAAGGTGCTTTTCTTACTTGAACTAACAACCTACTTATGATTAACCCCCTCGCAAGCATACGCAACTACAAGAAAAGTATTAAGACAAAGTCTAACCATAGCATTAAACATGTGGATCCAAATCAGCCCCTTACGAAGTAGCGCATAAACTAGGGTTTAAGCTTCTGTCACTCTAGCAACCCATCATCTAATAACTACTCCACAATGCCTTCCCTTAGGCCCATGAATGGTGAAGTGTCATGTAGTCGACGTTCACATGACACCACTAAGGGAATCACAACATACATATCATCAAAATATTGAACACATATCAAATTCACATGATTACTCGCAACATGACTTCTCCCGTGACCTCAAGAACAAAGGTAACTACTCACAAATAATAAGCATGCTCAAGATCAGAGGAGTAATGAATAGAAGAATGGATCTGAACATATGATCTTCCACCAAATAAACCATATAGTAATCAACTACGCAAGGTAATCAACACTACTAGTCACCCACAGGTACCAATCTGAGATTCCGGTACAAAGATTGAACACAAGAGATGAACTAGGGTTTGAGAGGAGATGGTGTTGTTGAAGATGTTGATGAATATTGGCCTCCCAAAGATGAGAGGGGTGTTGGTGATGACGATAGCTTCGATTTCCCCCTCCGGGAGGGAAGTTCCCCCGGCGGAATCGCTCCGCCGGAGGGCAAAAGTGCTCCTGCCCAAGTTCCGCCTCGAGGCGGCGGCGCTTCGTACCGAAAGTCCTCCTCTTAATTTTTTTAGGTTTTTTGGGAATTTATACCAGAAGATGGGCACCGGAAGTGGGCCAGGCTGGGCACAACCCATCAGGGCGCGCCCAGGGGGGCCTGGCGCGCCCTGGTGGGTTGTGCCCACCCGAGGGCCCTCCTCCGGTAGTTTTCAGCTCCAGTAATTTTTATTAAATACAAAAATAATCTTCGTAAATTTTTAGCTACATTGGAGTTGTGCGGAATAGGTATCTCTGACGTGCTTTTCTTGGGTCCAGAATTCCAACTGCCGGTATTCTCCCTCTTTGTGTAAACCTTGCATATTATGAGAGAAAAGGCATTAGAATCACTCCCCAAAGCATTATTATTCAACAAAACAAAGTAAATAACAGTAGGAAATCATGATGCAAAATGGACGTATCAACTCCCCCAAGCTTAGACCTCGCTTGTCCTCAAGCGAAAGCCGATATTGAAAAGCATGTCCACAGGGTTTGAGAGAGAGGTGTCGATAAAAACAAAATATGGACATAGAAGCATCAAGCTTATTAACATAACAACAACAAACTCTAACATAAGAACTTATTTCAATACATTTTTATCATAAGGCTTCTCATGAACAAGTAACAATTCATCACAACATAGAAGTATGAAGCACAAACCCTATTGGAAACCAACAAACTATGTTCTCAGTCAACTTTGCAACTACAATTCATCATATTTTCAGGAAGGGTCTCGTGTTGGAGCCTTTTGGCAAGTCCACATACTCAACTATCATTTAGTCTTCTATGATTGCTAACGCTCACGGCATACCCATGAACAAGAAGTTTCAACCGGACACGTAGGAAGATAGGGGCTTATAGTTTTGCCTCCCAACTCACTCACCTCAAGGGTGATGTCAACAATAATAACTCATGCCCACCCAAATCCAACTGGATATATGTGCCTAGATCTTTCCTCACCACATGATGCTTGCAAAAGAGAAAGTAAAAAGGAATGGGGAAGAATACTTTGACTCTTGCATAAAAGTAAGTGCATAAAAGTAAAAGATAGGCCCTTCGCAGAGGAAAGCAGAGGTTGTCATGTGCTTATTGATTTGTATGCCCAATCCCTTAATGTAAAAGAATGTCACGCTATATTGCCCCCTATGATAGCAACCTTTGTTATGCAGTCCGTTGCTTTTATTACTTTGCCATCATAAGTTCGTATAGCGCTCAATTTTCTCTTACACTAATTGATCAAAACACTTTTAGAAGCAATTTTTATTGCCTTGTTGCACCGATGACAACTTACTTGAAGGATCTTTCTCGATCCATAGGTAGGTATGGTGGACACTCAAGGAAAGAGTTTGGGTTTGGGTTTTTGGATGCACAAGTAGTATCTCTACTTAGTGCGGAAGTTTTGGCTAGCAAAGATATTGGGCAAGCACCACATGTTAAAGGATCTATGACAATATAACTTCTATGTGGATATGAACAAACATAATTCATTACGTTGTCTTCCTTGTCCAACGTCAACAATTTTGACACATAATATTTGATGGGGGCTCACAATCATAAAAGATGTCCAATATAGTGTATTTGCATGTGTATCTTCTCTTCCCTAATTAATTCTTTCATGAATTGCATCATTGACCAATGCTATGTTTGTCAACCTCCAATAAATTTTACTACTTATACTTTCCTTATGTGATGTCATTACTCACCATAAGATTAGCATATGATTCTTTTCATTTATTTGTCTTTCTTTTATTTGATTGCAACCAGAAAGTAGAGAAGCAAAAACTCAAACTAAACTTTATTATATAACTTTCACACGATTACATAGATAGGTAGGCCACGAAACTAACACACGAAAATAGATCACGCTAAAATTTTATTCGACTAAGGCAAAGGGAAACTAAAGAAAGAACCAAAATAGGTAAAGGTGAATAAAAGTGATGGTGATACGATACCGGGGCACCTCCCCCAAGCTTGGCTCAAGCCAAGGGGAGTGCCCATACCCATGTGCTCAAGTCTCCTTTGGTGGTGATGATGAAGAAGGTGGAGGTGTAGAGGAAGCCTTCTTCTTCAACTTATATTTAAGCATAAAGTTTTCCTCCCTTAGATCGTCATTCTCCAATTCAAGCTTTAATATCCTTTGGCATAGGGCCTCCTTGCTTTCCTGCAGACAACGAGATAGGATTAATTGGACCTTAGGTTTGTATCTTCTAGGGAGGCTTGACTTCTTGAATTCCACATGCATGTCTCCGGGTTGAGGCAATGGATCATCCTCTTCCTCAGAGCTGTCATCTTTTGTTTCCTGCATGGTAGCATCTTCTTCCTCCTCCGAGGTCCATAGATAGGGGTAAATCTACCTAAAGATCTTCGGGTCTGGAACATAGGGATCAACATGGCTCTGTCCATCTCAATCTTGAGACGACATATTTTCAGATCTGTTAGGAAAACAACACGAAACAAGAACATGGGATTTTTCTGCGATACGGTCGTCAAAACAGTCGGGGGTATATATATAGAGAATTTTTATTCTTGGGAAACAAGTATTTGGAAGGAAAACAGAGTCAGGAAGGCATCCGAGGTGGGCACAACCCACCAGGGCGTGCCCAGGGGTGCCTGGCGCGCCCTGGTGTATCGTGCTCACCTTGATCACCTTCCGGTTTATTTTTTTATTTCCAAAATTATAAAATATTCCAAAACTGAAAAAAAATATGTTTGCGGATTTTTCGGAGTCCGTTTACTTACCGTATCACATACCTCCTATTTTTAAGTATTCTGGAGCGTTCCGGAAGGTTTCTTTTATGTGTTCCTCCGGTGTCATGGTTTGGATAACATTGCTTTCAACGTTTATTGGTGTACCTGAGATATAATGCTTAATTCTTTGTCCATTGACTACCTTCGGATTAGTACCTTCGGCGTTATTAATCTTGATAGCTCCAGAACAATAGACCTCTTCAATAATATATGGTCGTTCCCATTTCGAGAGAAGCTTTCCTGCAAAAAATCTTAAACGAGAGTTGAACAAAAGAACATAATCTCCTATTTTGAATTCCCACTTTTGGATTCTCTTGTCATGCCATCTCTTTACTTTTTCTTTGAATAGCTTGGCATTTGCATACGCTTGGGTTCTCCATTCATCTAGTGAGCTAATATCAAATAGCCTCTTCTCATCGGCAAGTTTGAAATCATAGTTGAGCTCTTTAATTGACCAAAATGCTTTGTGTTCTAATTCTAGAGGCAAATGACAAGCTTATCCATACACCATTTTATATGGAGACATACCCATAGGATTTTTATAAGTTGTTCTATAGGCCCAAAGTGCATCATCTAATTTCTTAGACCAATTCTTACGAGACCTATTGACAGTTTTTTGTAATATTAATTTTATTTCTCTATTGCTAAGTTCTACTTGACCACTAGATTGAGGATGATAGGGTGATGCAATTCTATGGTTAACATCATATTTAGCAAGCATCTTACGGAAAGCACCATGAATAAAGTGTGAACCACCATCGGTCATTAAATATCTAGGGACTCCAAACCTTGGAAAGATAACCTCTTTAAGCATTTTAATGGAGGTGTGGTGATCATCACTACTAGTTGGAATAGCTTCTACCCACTTAGTGACATAATCAACTGCAACTAAAATATGAGTGTACCCGTTAGAGGATGGAAAAGGCCCCATATAATCAAAACCCCACACGTCAAATGGTTCAACAACAAGTGAATAATTCATAGGCATTTCTTGACGCTTACCGATATTACCAATTCTTTGACATTCATCACAAGACAAGACAAACTTACGGGCATCCTTGAAGAGAGTAGGCCAATAAAAACCAGATTGCAATACCTTGTGAGCAGTTCTATCTCCCGCATGATGTCCTCCATAAGCTTCGGAATGACATTTCCGTAGGATTTGTTCCTGTTCATGCTCAGGTACACAACGTCTAATAATACCATCTACTCCTTCTTTATAAAGATGTGGGTCATCCCAAAAGTAATGTCTCAAGTCATAGAAGAATTTTTTTTCTTTTGTTGATATGTAAAGCTAGGTGGTATATATTTAGCTACAATGTAATTAGCATAATCAGCATACCAAGGTGTGTTGTGTGAGACACTTATTGCAGCTAGCTGTTCGTCAGGGAAACTATCATCAATAGGTAGTGGGTCATCAAGAATATTTTCTAACCTAGACAAGTTATCAGCTACGGGGTTCTCAGCTCCTTTCCTATCAACGATATGTAAGTCAAATTCTTGAAGCAAAAGAATCCACCTAATGAGTGTAGGTTTAACTTCTTTCTGTTCCATAAGATATTTTATAGCAGCATGATCGGTGTGAACAATAACTTTGGAGTCAACAACATAGGATCTAAATTTATCACAAGCAAACACAACCGCTAAGAATTCTTTTTCAGTAGTAGCATAATTTCGTTGGGCACTGTCCAGAGTTTTACTAGCATAATGGATAACATTCAATTTCTTATCAACTCTTTGTCCTAGGACAGCACCAACAGCATAATCACTAGCATCACACATAATTTCAAAAGGAAAGTTCCAATCAGGTGGTTGAACGATAGGTGCAGAGGTTATGGCTTTCTTGAGTGTTTCAAAGGCTTCCACACAATCGTCATCAAAAACAAAAGGAATATCCTTTTGCAAAAGATTAGTAAGAGGCCTAGATATTTTAAAGAAGTCTTTAATGACCTCCTATAAAAACCAGCATGACCAAGGAAACTTCGAATACCTTTAATATCTTTAGGACATGGCATTTTCTCAACTGCATCAACTTTAGCTTTATCCACCTCAATACCTCGTTCAGATATTTTATGCCCCAAGACAATACCTTCATTAACCATAAAGTGGCACTTCTCCCAATTCAAGACAAGATTAGTTTGTTCACATCGCTACAAAACTCGATCAAGGTTGTTTAAGCAATCATCAAAAGAAGTTCCATAAACGGAAAAATCATCCATGAAAACCTCCACAATCTTTTCACAAAAGTCAGAGAGTATAGCAGTCATACATCTTTGAAAGGTAGCAGGTGCATTGCATAAACCAAAAGGCATACGTCTATAAGCATAGGTTCCAAAAGGGCAAGTAAAGGTGGTTTTCTCTTGATCGGATTGTGACACAGGTATTTGAGAGAAACAAGAATATCCATCTAGGAAACAAAAGTGTGTGTGCTTAGATAGTCTCTCTAACATTTGATCAATTAAAGGCATGGGGTAATGATCTTTCCTAGTAGCTTTATTTAATTTTCTAAAATCAATTGACATTCTATAGCCAGTGACAATTCTTTGTGGAATGAGTTCATTCTTATCATTAGGAACAACGGTAATACCTCCTTTCTTAGGGACATAATGAACGGGACTTACCCATCTACTATCAGCTATGGGATAGATTATACCTGCTTCCAGAAGCTTTAATATTTCAGTTCTTACCCCTTCTTTCATCTTGGGATTCAATCGCCGTTGGTGATCAACAACGGGTTTAGCATCACGTTCCATATTGATCTTGTGCTGACATAGAGTGGGACTAATGCCCTTAAGATCATCAAGAGTATATCCAATAGCAGCCCGGTGCTTCCTCAAAACTTTCAATAATCTCTCTTCTTCATATTCTGAAAGGTTAGCACTAATAATAATAGGATATATCTTTTTCTCATCAAGATAAGCATACTTCAGTGTGTCAGGCAATTGTTTCAATTCAAACACAGGATCACCTTTGGGTGGAGGAGGACCTCCAAGAGTTTCAATAGGCAAATTGTGTTTCAGGAGAGGTTGTTGTTCGAAGAAAATTTGATCTATTTCATTTCTTTCACGCAAGTGCATATCATTTTCATGGTCAAGCAAATATTGTTCTAATGGATCAGTAGGAGGCACAACAATAGAAGCAAGACCAATTATCTCATCCTTACTAGGTAGCGCTTTATCACGAGGTTGTCTACTAAACTTGGAAAAATTAAACTCGTGAGACACATTACCAAAACTGACACCGACAGTTTGTTTTTCACAATCTATCTTAGCATTGACGGTGCTCAAGAAAGGTCTACCAAAGATAATGGGACAAAAGTCATCTTGTGGGGAACCAAGGACTAGAAAATTAGTAGGGTATTTTATTTTCCCACACAAGACTTCAACATCTCTAACAATCCCAAGTGGTGTGATAGTGTCTCTATTAGCAAGTTTAATAGTAACATCAATATCTTCCATTTCAGCAGGTGATATTTCATTCATAATTTCTTGGTATAAGGTAAAAGGGATAGCACTCACACTAGCACCTAAATCACATAAACCATGGTAGCAATGATCTCCTATTTTAAATGAGACAACAGGCAAGCCTTCTATAGGTCTATGTTTTTCTTTCTTATCAGGTTTAGCAATTCTAGCAGCTTCATCACAAGGGTAGATGACATGGCCATCAACGTTTTCTACCAAGAGATCTTTAACCATAGCAACACTAGGTTATACTTTAAGTTGCTCAGGGGGTTTAGGTGCTCTCAAATTACTCTTACGAACCACAGTTGATACCTTAGCATGTTCCTTTATCCTAACAGGGAAAGGTGGGTTTTCAATATAAGCGGTAGGCACAACTGGATCAACGTTGTAAGAGATGGTTTATTCTTTAGCTATGACCGGTTCTTTAATTTCTTCTTTAATAGGGGGATGATATTTAAACCACTTCTCCTTAGGGAGATCAACGTGAGTAGCAAATGCTTCGCAGAAAGAGGCTACTATCTCAGAGTCAAGTCCATATTTAGTGCTAAACTTATAAAAAGGATCGGTATTCATAAAAGATTTAACACAATCAAATTCAAGCTTTATACCTGACTCATTACCTTCGTCGAGTTCCCAATCTTCAGAGTTGCATTTAATTCTTTCTAAGAGATCCCACTTGAAATCAATAGTCTTCTTCATATAAGAACTAGCACAAGAAGTATCGAGCATGGATTGATCAATATGAGAAAGCCGAGCATAAAAATTATGTATGATAACTTCCCTCGGAATGTCATGATTGGGGCATGAATATAACATTGACTTAAGCCTCCCCCAAGCTAGAGCGATACTTTCTCCTTCACGACACCAAAAATTATATATATAATTACAATCACGATGAACTAGATGCATAGGATAAAACTTTTGATGGAATTCCAATTGCAAACGATTCCAGTTCCACGATCCAATATAATCACATAGCCTATACCATGTCAATGCTTTTCCCTCCAAAGATAAAGGGAAAACCTTCTTCTTAACTTCATCTCCGGGTAAACCTGCAGGCTTAAATAATCCACGTATTTCGTTCACATATAAGAGATGCATATCAGGATGTTCAGTTCCATCTCCTGCATAAGGTTTAGCAAGCAGTTTTTCTAGCATACCCAAAGGAATTTCATAAGTAACATTTTCAGTAGGTGATGTAGGTTGAGGGGTAAATAATTGTGGTTCTGGTCGAGGTGAAGATACCCCGAACAAACCCCTCAAAGGATTGTTCTCCATAGTAGCAAGTAGCAATAAATTTCAGCGCGTAGTATAAGTTTTTTCCTTACCAATTTCCACTTACCAAGAGCGCTTCACTCCCCGGCAACGGCTCCAGAAAAGAGTCTTGCTGACCCACAAGTATAGGGGATCAATCGTAATCCTTTCGATAAGTAAGAGTGTCGAACCCAACGAGGAGCAGAAGGAAATGACAAGTGGTTTTCAGCAAGGTAATCTCTGCACGCACTGAAATTGTAGGTAACAGATAGTTTGATAGCTAGGTAATTTGTAACAAGCAAGTAACGATAACAGTAAACAAGGTGCAGCAAGGTAGCCCAATCCTTTTGAGGCAAAGGACATGACAGAACTATGACTAGTAATAGGCAAAGTGTTCTTGAGGGTACACGGGAATTTCGTCTAGTCACTTTTATCATGTTGGTTTGATTCGTGTTCACTACTTTGATAATTTAATATGTGGGTGGACCGGTGCTAAGGTTCTGTTCTTACTTGAACTAACAACCTAATTATGATTAACCCCCAAGCAAGCATCCGCAACTACGAGAAAAGTATTAAGACAAAGTCTAACCATAGCATTAAACATGTGGATCCAAATCAGCCCCTTACGAAGTAGCGCATAAACTAGGGTTTAAGCTTCTGTCACTCTAGCAACCCATCATCTAATAACTACTCCACAATGCCTTCCCTTAGGCCCATGAATGGTGAAGTGTCATGTAGTCGACGTTCACATGACACCACTAAGGGAATCACAACATACATATCATCAAAATATCGAACACATATCAAATTCACATGATTACTCGCAACATGACTTCTCCCTTGACCTCAAGAACAAAGGGAACTACTCACAAATAATAATCATGCTCAAGATCAGAGGAGTAATGAATAGCATAATGGATCTGAACATATGATCTTCCACCAAATAAACCATATAGTAATCAACTACGCAAGGTAATCAACACTACTAGTCACCCACATGTACCAATCTGAGGATCCGGTACAAAGATTGAACACAAGAGATGAACTAGGGTTTGAGAGGAGATGGTGCTGTTGAAGATGTTGATGAAGATTGGCCTCCCAAAGATGAGAGGGGTGTTGGTGATGACGATAGCTTCGATTTCCCCCTCCGGGAGGGAAATTCCCCCGGTGGAATCTCTCCGCCAGAGGGCAAAAGTGCTCCTGCCCAAGTTCTGCCTCGAGGCGGCGGCTCTTCGTCCCGAAAGTCCTCCTCTTAATTTTTTTAGATTTTTTGGGAATTTATACCAGAAGATGGGCACCGGAAGCGGGGCAGGCTGGGCACAACACATCAGGGCGCGCCCTGGTGGGTTGTGCCCACCTGGGGGCCCTCCTCCGGTAGTTTTCAGCTCCAGTAATTTTTATTAAATACAAAAATAATCTTCGTAAATTTTCAGCTTCATTGGAGTTGTGCAGAATAGGTATCTCTGACGTGCTTTTCTTGGGTCCAAAATTCCAGCTGCCGGTATTCTCCCTCTTTGTGTAAACCTTGCATATTATGAGAGAAAAGGCATTAGAATCACTCCCCAAAGCATTATGTTTCAACAAAACAAAGTAAACAACAGTAGGAAATCATGATGCAAAATGGACGTATCAGTCTTCACACAAGCAAGTAACGGTAACGGTAAACAAGGTGCAGCTAGGTAGCCCAATCCTTTTGTGGCAAAGGACAAGCCAGAACAATCTCTAGTAATAGGCAAAGTTTTCTTGAGGGTACACGGGAATTTTGTCTAGTCACTTTTATCATGTTGGTTTGATTCGTGTTCGCTACTTTGATAATTTGATATGTGGGTGGACCAGTGCTTGGGTGCTGTTCTTACTTGAACAACCTCCCACTTATGATTAACCCCCTCGCAAGCATCGGCAACTACGAGAAAAGTATTAAGATAAAATCTGACCATAGCATTAAACGTTTGGATCCAAATCAGCCCCTTACGAAGTAGCGCATAAACTAGGGTTTAAGCTTCTGTCACTCTAGCAACCCATCATCTAATAACTACTCCACAATGCATTCCCTTAGGCACATGAATGGTGAAGTTTCATGTAGTCGACGTTCACGTGACACCACTAAGGGAATCACAACATACATATCATCAAAATATTGAACACATATCAAATTCACATGATTACTTGCAACATGACTTCTCCCGTGACCTCAAGAACAAAGGTAACTACTCACAAATAATAAACATGCTCAAGATCAGAGAGGTATTGAATAGCATAATGGATCTAAACATATAATCTTCCACCAAATAAACCATATAGTAATCAACTACGCAAGGTAATCAACACTACTAGTCACCCACAAGTACCAATCTGAGGTTCCGGTACAAAGATTGAACACAAGAGATGAACTAGGGTTTGAGAGGAGATGGTGTTGTTGAAGATGTTGATGAAGATTGGCCTCCCAAAGATGAGAGGGGTGTTGGTGATGATGATGGCTTCAATTTCCCCCTCCGGGAGGGAAGTTCCCCCGGCGGAATCGCTCCGCCGGAGGGCAAAAGTGCTCCTGCCCAAGTTCCGCCTCGAGGCGGCGGCGCTTCGTCCCGAAAGTCCTCCTCTGATTTTTTCTAGGTCAAATGTGACTATATACCAGAAGATGGGCTCCGGAGGTGGGCCGAGGTGGCCACGATATACCAGGGCGCGCCCAGGGGGTATGGCGCGACCTGGTGGGTTGTGCCCACCTGGCAGGCCCCCTCCGGTAGTTTTCTGCTCCAGTATTTTTTATTAAATACAAAAATAAACTCCGTAAAATTTCAGCTTCATTGGAGTTGTGCAGAATAGGTATCTCTGATGTGCTTTTCTTGGGTCCAGAACTCCAGTTGCCGGTATTCTCCCTCTTTGTGTAAACCTTGCATATTATGAGAGAAAAGGCATTAGAATCACTCCCCGTAGCATTATTATTCAACAAAACAAAGTAAATAACAGTAGGAAATCATGATGCAAAATGGACGTATCAACTCCCCCAAGCTTAGACCTTGCTTTTCCTCAAGCGAAAATCGATGTTGAAAAGCATGTCCACATGATTTGAGAGAGAGGTGTCGATAAAAACAAAATACGGACATAGTAGCATCATGCTTATTATCATAACAACAACAAACTCTATCATAAAACGTATTCAATACATTTTTATCATATAGCTTCTCATGAACAAGTAACAATTCATCACACCATAGAAGTATGAAGCATAAATCTTATTGAAAACCAACACACTATGTTCTCAGTCAACTTTGCAACTACAATTCATCATATTTTCAGGAAGGGTCTCATGTCGGAGCCTTTTGGCAAGTCCACATACTCAACCATCATTTAGTCTTCTATGATATCTAACACTCACGGCATACCCATGAACAAAAAGTTTCAACCAGACACTTAGGAAGATAGGGGCTTATAGTTTTGCCTCCCAACGTATTCACCTCACGCGTGATGTCAACAATAATAACTCATGTCCACCCATATCCAACTAGATATATGTGCCTAGATCTTTCCTCACCACATGATGCTTGCAGAAGGAGAAAGTAAAAGGGAATAGGGAAGGATACTTTGACTCTTTGCATAGAAGTAAATACATAAAAGTAAAAGATAGTCCCTTCGCAGAGGGAAGCAGAGGTTGTCATGCGCTTATTGATTTGTATGCCCAATCCCTTAATGTAAAAGAACGTCACGCTATATTTCCCCCTATGATAGCAACCTTTATTATGCAGTCCGTCGCTTTTATTACTTTGCCATGATAAGTTCGTATAGCGCTCAATTTTCTCTTACACTAATAGATCAAAACACTTTTAGAAGCAATTTTTATTGCCTTATTGCACCGATGACAACTTACTTGAAGGATCTTACTCGATCCATAGGTAGGTATGGTGGACTCTCAAAGAATGAGTTTGGTTTTAGGTTTTCGGATGCACAAGTAGTATCTCTACTTAGTGCGGAATTTTTGGCTAGCAAAGATATTGGGCAAGCACCACATGTTGAAGGATCTATGACAATATAACTTCTATGTAGATATGAGCAAACATAAATCATTACGTTGTCTTCCTTGTCCAACGACAACAATTTTGACACATAATATTAATGGGGGCTCACAATCATAAAAGATGTCCAAGATAGTGTATTTGTATGTGAATCTTCTCTTCCCTTATTAATTCTTTCATGAATTGCATCATTGACCAATGCTATGTTTGTCAATCTCCAATAAATTTTACTACTTATACTTTTCCTTATGTGATGTCATTACTCACCATAAGATTAGCATATGATTATTTTTATTTATTTCTCTTTCCTTTTATTTTGATTGCAACAAGAAAGTAGAGAGACAAACACTCAAACTAAACTTTATTATATAACTCTCACTCGATTACATAGATAGATAGGCCACGAAACTAACAAACGAAAATAGATCAAACTAAACTTTTATTTAACTAAAGCAAAGGGAAACTAAAGATTGAACTCAAATAGGTAAGGTGAATAAAAGTGATGGTGATACGATACCGGGGCACCTCCCCCAAGCTTGGCTCAAGCCAAGGGGAGTGCCCATACCCGTGTGATCAAGTCTCCTTTAGTGATGGTGATGAAGAAGGTGGCGGTGTTGAGGAAGCCTTCTTCTTCAACTTATATTTAAGCATAAAATTTTCCTCCCTTAGATCATCGTTCTCCAACTCAAGCCTTAATATCTTTTTGCACAATGCCGCCTTTCTCTCCGTCAGAAAACAAGATGGGATAAATTGGACCTTAGGTGTGTATCTTCTAGGGAGGCTTGATTTCTTAAACTCCACATGTATGTCTCCTGGTTGAGGTAATGGGTCATCCTCTTCCTCAGAGCTATCATCCTTTATTTCCTTCATGGTAGCATCTTCTTCTTCCTCCGAGGTCCATAGATAGGGGTAAATTTCCCTAAAGATCTTTGGGTCTGAAACATAGGGATCAACATGGCTCTCCCCCTCCGAATCTTGAGACGACATATTTTCAGATCTGTCAGGAAAACAACACGAAACAAGAACAGGGGATTTTTCTGCGATATGGTCGGCAAAACAGTCAGGGGTATATATAGAGAATTTTTATTCTTGGGAAACAAGTATTTGGAAGGAAAACGGAGTCGGGAAGGCATCCGAGGTGGGCACAACCCACCAGGGCGCGCCCAGGGGTGCCTGGCGCGCCCTAGTGTATCGTGCTCACCTCGATCACCTTCCGGTTTAATTTTTTTATTTCCAAAATTTTCTAATATTCCAAAACTAACAAAAAAATATTTTTGCGGATTTTTTGAAGTCCGTTTACTTACCGTATCACGTACCTCCTATGTTTCAGAATTCTGGAGTGTTCCGGAAGGTTTCTTTTATGTGTTCCTCCGGTGTCATGGTTTGGATAACATTGCTTTCAATGTTAATTGGCGTACCTGAGATATAGTGCTTAATTCTTTGTCCATTGACCACCTTCGGGTTAGTACCTTCGGCGTTATTAATCTTGATAGCTCCAGAATGATAAACCTCTTCGATAATATAAGGACCTTCCCATTTGGAGAGAAGCTTACCTGCAAAAAATCTTAAACGAGAGTTGAACAAAAGAACATATTCTCCTATTTTGAATTCCCGCTTTTGGATTCTTTTGTCATGCCATCTTTTTACTTTTTCTTTAAATAATTTGGCATTTTCATAGGCTTGGGTTCTCCATTCATCTAGTGAGCTAATATCAAATAGCCTCTTCTCATCGGCAAGTTTGAAATCATAGTTAAGTTCTTTAATGGCCCAAAATGCTTTGTGTTCTAATTCTAGAGGCAAATGACAAGCTTTCCCATATAACATTTTATATGGAGACATACCCATAGGATTTTTATAAGCAGTTCTATAGGCCCAAAGTGCATCATCTAATTTCTTAGACCAATTCTTACGAGACCTATTGACAGTTTTTTGTAATATTAATTTTATTTCTCTATTGCTAAGTTCAACTTGACCACTAGATTGAGGATGATAGGGTGATGCAATTCTATGGTTAACATCATATTTAGCAAGCATCTTACGGAAAGCACCATGGATAAAGTGTGAACCACCACCGGTCATTAAATATCTAGGGACTCCAAACCTCGGGAAGATAACCTCTTTAAGCATTTTAATGGAGGTGTGGTGATCAGCACTACTAGTTGGAATAGCTTCTACCCACTTAGTGACATAATCAACAGCAACCAAAATATGAGTGTACCCGTTGGAGGAAGGAAAAGGCCCCATATAATCAAAACCCCAAACGTCAAATGGTTCAACAACAAGTGAATAATTCATAGGCATTTCCTGACGCTTACCGATATTACCAATTCTTTGACATTCATCGCAAGACAAGACAAACTTACGCGCATCTTTGAAGAGAGTAGGCCAATAAAAACCAGATTGTAATACCTTATGAGCAGTTCTATCTCCCGCATGATGTCCTCCATAAGCTTCGGAATGACATTTTCGTAGGATTTGTTCCTGTTCATGCTCAGGTACACAACGTCTAATAATACCACCTACTCCTTCTTTATAAAGATGTGGGTCATCCCAAAAGTAATGTCTCAAGTCATAGAATATATTTTTTCCTTTTGTTGGTATGTGAAGCTAGGTGGTATATATTTAGCGACAATGTAGTTAGCATAATCAGCATACCAAGGTGTGTTTTGAGAAACATTTATTGCAGCTAACTGTTCATCAGGGAACTATCATCAATAGGTAGTGGGTCATCAAGAATATTTTCTAACCTAGACAAGTTATCAGCTACTGGGTTCTCAGCTCCCTTCCTATCAACAATGTGTAAGTCAAATTCTTGAAGCAAGAGAACCCACCTAATGAGTCTAGGTTTAGCATCTTTCTGTTCCATAAGGTATTTTATAGCAGCATGGTCGGTGTGAACAATAACTTTGGAATCAACAATATAGGATCTAAATTTATCACAAGCAAACACGACCGCTAAAAATTCTTTTTCAGTAGTAGCATAATTTCGTTGAGCACTGTCTAGAGTTTTGCTAGCATAATGGATAACATTCAATTTCTTATCTACTCTTTGTCCTAGAACAGCACCAATAGCATAATCACTAGCATCACACATAATTTCAAAAGGCAAGTTCCAGTCAGGTGGTTGAACGATAGGTGCGGAGGTTAAGGCTTTCTTGAGTGTTTCAAAGGCTTCCACACAATCATCATCAAAAACAAAAGGAATATCCTTTTGCAAAAGATTAGTAAGAGGCCTAGAAATTTTAGAGAAGTCTTTAATGAACCTCCTATAAAAACTAGCATGACCAAGGAAACTTCGAATACCTCACGTGGCTTGAGACAGCGTCGGTATTTACCCAAAGAGGAAGGGATTATGTAGCACAGCGACGGTAAGTATTTCCCTCAGTTATGAAACCAAGGTTATCGAACCAGTAGGAGGATCACCACCACCCAATAAGCAGTACCTGCACACAAACACCAAATACTTCACTTATATCTTTTTGGAGTAGTTTGTCAATTTGCTCTAGTACTTCACTTATATCTTTTTAGAGCACGGCGGTGGTTTTATTTTATAGAAATTGTTGAACTCTCATGCTTCACTTATATTATTTTGAGAGTCTCTAAACAGCATGGTAACTTGCTTAGGTTATGAATTTAGTCCTAATATAATGGGCATCCAAGAGGGATATAATAAAAACCTTCATATAAAGTGCATTGAATACTATGAGAAGTTTGATTCCTTATGATTGTTTTGAGATATAAAGATGGTAATATTAGAGACATGCTAGTGAGTAATTGTGGATTGGTAGAAATACTTGTGTTAAAGGTTGTGATTCCCGTAGTATGCACGTATGGTGAACCGTTATGTGACGAAGTCGGAGCATGATTTATTTATTGATTGCCTTCCTTTGTGTGGAGGTCGGGATCACGTGATGGTTAACACCTACCAACCCTTCCCCTAGGAGCATGCGTGTAGTACTTTGTTTTGATAACTAATAGACTTTTGCAATAAGTATGTGAGTTCTTTATGACTAATGTTGAGTCCATGGATTATACGCACTCTCACCCTTCCACCATTGCTAGCCTCTCTAGTACCGCGCAACTTTCGCCGGTGCATTACACCCACCATATACCTTCCTCAAAACAGCCACCATACCTACCTATTATGTCATTTCCATAGCCATTCCGAGATATATTGCCATGCAACTTCCACCGTTCCGTTTATGACACGCATCATCATTGTCATATTGCTTTGCATGATCATGTAGTTGACATCGTATTTGTGGCAAAGCCACCGTTCATATTTTTTATACATGTCACTCTTGAGTCATTGCACATCCCGGTACACCGCCGGAGGCATTCATATAGAGTCATATTTTGTTCTAAGTATCGAGTTGTAATTCTTGAGTTGTAAGTAAATAAAAGTGTGATGATCATCATTATTAGAGCATTGTCCCATGTGAGGAAAGGATGATGGAAGCTATGATTCCCTCACAAGTTGGGATGAGTCTCCGGACTTTACAAAAAATAAAAGAGGCCAAAGAAGCCCAAAAAAAGAGAGGCCAAAGAAGCCCACCAAAAAAAATGAGAGAAAAGAGAGAAGGAGCAATGCTACTATCCTTTTTCCACACTTGTGCTTCAAAGTAGCACCATGATCTTCATGATAGAGAGTCTCCTATATTGACACTTTCATATACTGGTGGGAATTTTTCATTATAGAACTTGGCTTGTATATTCCAATGATGGGATTCCTCAAATTTCCCTAGGTCTTCGTGAGCAAGCGAGTTGGATGCACACCCACTTAGTTTCTTTTTTGAGCTTTCATACACTTATAGCTCTAGTGCGTCCGTTGCATGGCAATCCCTACTCACTCACATTGATATCTATTGATGGGCATCTCCATAGCTCATTGATATGCCTAGTTGATGTGAGACTATCTCCTTCTTTTTGTCTTCTCCACAACCACCATATTCTATTCCACCTATAGTGATATATCCATGGCTCACGCTCATGTATTGCGTGAGAGTTGAAAAAGTTTGAGAATACTAAAGTATAAACAATTGCTTGGCTAAAACCGGGGTTGTGCATGATTTAATACTTTGTGTGATGAAGATGGAGCATAGCCAGACTATATGATTTTGTAGGGATAACTTTCTTTGGCCATGTTATTTTGAGAAGACATGATTGCTTTATTAGTATGCTTGAAGTATTATTGTTTTAATGTCAACATTAAACTTTTGTTTTGAATCTTATGGATCTGAATATTCATGCCAAAATAAAGAAAATTACATGGATGAATATGTTAGGTAGCATTCCACATCAAAAATTCTGTTTTTATCATTTACCTACTCGAGGACGAGCAGGAATTAAGCTTGGGATGCTTGATACGTCTCCAACATATCTATAATTTTTTATTGTTCCATGCTATTATATTATCGGTTTTGGATGTTTTATATGCATTAATATGCTATTTTATACTATTTTTTGGGACTAGCCTATTAACCTAGAGCCCAGTGCCAGTTTCTGTTTTTTCCTTGTTTTTGAGCTTCGCAGAAAAGGAATATCAAACGGAGTCCAAACGGAATAAAAATTTACGGAGAATATTTTTGGAAAATATAAAAAATACTGGAGCAAAAAGATACCAGAGAGGAGTCCCGAGGCGGCCAGATGACACGATCTTGATGTACCGCAAGCTTTATTAATATAGATGAATCATATGGAGTTTTCCCCTCTCTATCTTCTTGTGATGAATTGAGTTTTCCCTTTGAAGTTTTCTTATCGGATTGAGTCTTTAAAGGATTTGAGAACACTTGATGTATGTCTTGCGATGGGATATCCGTGGTGACAATGGGATGTTCTATTGATCCAGTTGATGTATGTTTTGGTGATCAACTTGCGGGTTCCGTGACCTTGGGAATCTATGCATAGGGGTTGGCACACGTTTTCGTCTTGACTCTCCGGTAGAAACTTTGGGGCACTCTTTGAAGTTCTTTGTGTTGGATTGAACATGATGAATCTGAAATTGTGTGATGCATATCGTATAATCAAGCCCATGGGTACTCGTGGTGACATTGGAGTATCTAGGTGACATTAGGGTTTTGGTTGATGTGTATCTTAAGGTGTTATTTTAGTACGAACTCTAGGGCTGTTCGTGACACTTATAGGGATAGCTCATACGATTGATCGGAAAAGATAACTTTGAGGTGGTTTCGTACCCTACAATAATTTGTTCGTTTGTTCTCCGCTATTTGTGACTTTGGAGTGAACTCTTTGTTGCACGTGAGGGATTTACATATGATTCAACTATGTCAGTATTGTTGAGAGAACTTGCACTAGTGAAAGTATGAACCCTAGGCCTTGTTTTCAAGCATTGCAATACCGTTTTTGCTCACTTTTGATACTTGCTACCTTGCTGTTTTTATATTTTTCAGATTACAAAAACTTATATCTACCATCCATATTGCACTTGTATCACCATCTCTTCGCCGAACTAGTGCACCTATACAATTTGCCATTGTATTGGGTGTGTTGGGGACACAAGAGATTTCTTGTATTTGATTTCAGGGTTGTTTGAGAGACACCATCTTCATCCTACACCTCCCACGGATTGATAAACCTTAGGTCATCCACTTGAGGGAAAATTGCTACTGTCCTACAAAACTCTGCGCTTGGAGGCCCAACAAAGTCTACAAGAATAAAGTTGTGTAGTAGACATCAAGCTCTTTTTTGGCGCCATTGCCGGGGAGGTGAGTGCTTGAAGGTATATCTTTAGATCTTGCAATTAAATCTTTTAGTTTCTTGTTTTTCACTTGTTTGGTTTTATAAAAGAAAACTACAAAAAAAAATGGAGTTTAGGTTGCATCATTTGTATCGTCTTTATAATGTCTTTCGTGAAAATAAGGATTCCGAAAATTGTGCTCAATTGGTAGAGGAAGAAATTATTAAAATACTTAATGAGAATTCTTTGAATGATGATCATGATTGCAATGTTGCTAGTATGAATTCTCTGAATATCCATGATGCTAATGATATGCAAAGCCACAAGCTTGGGGATGCTATGTTTTATGAAGATGATATTTTTAGTCCCCCAAGTTTTGATGAGGAAATTTATTATGATGATGGCATGCCTCCTATCTATGATGATTATGATGATGACATGTATGCTATAAATAGTGATAGTAACCATGAAACTTGTCATCATGATTTTAATATTGAATGTGATTATGCCAATCATGTATCTCATGATGGTTATTTTGTTGAGTTTGCTCCCACTACGATGAATGAGAAGAAATATGCTTATGTGGAGAGTAATAAATTTTCTATGCTTGTAGATCATGAAAAGGATGCTTTATGTGATAGTTATATTGTGAAATTCCTTCATGATGCTACTGAAATTTATTAGGAGGGAGGAACATATGCTTGTAGGAATTGCAATAATATCAAGTTTCCTCTCTATGTGTTCAAAGTTTTGAAGTTATGCTTGTTTTGCCTTCCTATGCTAGTTGATTCTTGCTCCCATAAATTGTTTGCTCACAAAATCTCTATGCATAGGAAGTGGGTTAGACTTAAATGTGCTTTCCATGAGATTCATGATGCTCTTTTTCATGTTTCAACTACTATTCTTATATGAGCATCATTGAAATCATCATGCCTAGCTAAAAGGCATTAAAGAAAAGCGCTTGTTGGGAGAAAACCCAACACTTTTCCTTTCTGTTTTTGTGTGATCACATGATTAAGCTACTGTAGTAATCATGTTTTGTGTCTTTTATTCAATAAAGTGCCAAATAAAGCCTTTGGGATGACTCACAAGATGAGTAGAATTGATGCAGAACCAAAACAGAAACTTTTGACTCCAGTACAGGAATTTTCATTTTTTACTAGAGCGTGATAATGATCTGAAATTTTTACATAGTCTTGATATACAAATTCTTCAGGTTGTACTAATTTGTCAGAATGTTTAGAGACAGGGAAGTATAGTTACACTACAGATCTTCACAGACTGTTCTGTTTTTGACAGATTCTGTTTTGCATGCATAGTTTGCTTGTTTTAGTGTTTCCATAGCTTATATTTAGTGGTATAAATTATGGTAATGGTATAATACAGTAGGTATCATGTGGGAAAAATTCTGAATCTTGTCTTGACAGTACCTAAGTGAATGATTTATCTTTGTTACACTAACCCTTCTCACGAAGTTCCGTTAAGTTTTGTGTGATTGAAGTTTTCAAGTTTTGGGTGAGACACCGATATGAGGAGAATAAGGAGTGAAAAGAACCTAAGCTTGGGGATGCCCAAGGCACCCCCAAGGTAATATTCAAGGAAGACTCAAGCGTCTAAGCTTGGGGATGCCCCGGAAGGCATCCCCTCTTTCATCTTCAACACTATCGGTATATCTTACTTGGAGCTATATTTTTATTCGTCACATAATATGAGTTTTGCTTGGAGCATCATTTTATTTTCTTGTTCTCTGTTAGGTGTCATTTATAATCTTGTTTTTCAATAAAAAGTTCCATGAATTGCCTTAGGATGCTTGCATTGCATGTTTGATGTGTGTTGTGTAAAAACAGAAACATTTTCTATAGTGTTTGAATTTTCATATTTTACTGGAACGTGGAAAGTTTCTGAAATTTTTACACAGTATTGTAATATAAATTATTTAGCATGTCCTAAATTTTCATAATTTTTTGAGTTACAGAAGTACACTGTTTTCATAAATTGCTACAGACTGTTCTGTTTGGACAGATTGCTGTCATAGTTTTGTTATCTACTTATCCTCTGGTTTCCATAGCCTATATTGGTAGATATAAATTGTGGAAATGATAGTAAACAGTAGATGATGTTTGAAAATTATTTTGCAACTTGTCTTGGCAGTACATAAAGAGTTGATTTATTATTATGTGTACTAACCTATCTCACGAGTTCTTTTCGAGTTTTGTGTGGATGAAATTTTTGAGAATAGGTGAAACCATGATATGAGAGGATTGAACGAGATACAAAAGCTCAAGCTTGGGGATGCCCAATGCACCCCAATTAAATATTTAAAGAAGTCTCAAGCATCTAATCTTGGGGATGCTACGCATCCCACCTCTCTTCATCAACAATTATCGGTTAGCCTATGTTGAGCCTAAATTTTTATTCGTTCACACGATGCGTGCTATTCTTGGAGTGCTATTTTTATTTTGCTTGCTGTTGAATAAAATACTTAAGATCTGAAATTCTTACATGAGAGAGTCTTCACATAGTTATTTAAATTTTTGACTACTCATTGATCTTCACTTATATCTTTTTGGAGTAGTTTGTCAATTTGCTCTAGTACTTCACTTATATCTTTTTAGAGCACGGCGGTGGTTTTATTTTATAGAAATTGTTGAACTCTCATGCTTCACTTATATTATTTTGAGAGTCTCTAAACAGCATGGTAACTTGCTTAGGTTATTAATTTAGTCCTAATATAATGGGCATCCAAGAGGGATATAATAAAAACCTTCATATAAAGTGCATTGAATACTATGAGAAGTTTGATTCCTTATGATTGTTTTGAGATATAAAGATGGTAATATTAGAGACATGCTAGTGAGTAATTGTGGATTGGTAGAAATACTTGTGTTAAAGGTTGTGATTCCCGTAGCATGCACGTATGGTGAACCGTTATGTGACGAAGTCGGAGCATGATTTATTTATTGATTGCCTTCCTTTGTGTGGAGGTCGGGATCACGTGATGGTTAACACCTACCAACCCTTCCCCTAGGAGCATGCGTGTAGTACTTTGTTTTGATAACTAATAGACTTTTGCAATAAGTATGTGAGTTCTTTATGACTAATGTTGAGTCCATGGATTATACGCACTCTCACCCTTCCACCATTGCTAGCCTCTCTAGTACCGCGCAACTTTCGCCGGTGCATTACACCCACCATATACCTTCCTCAAAACAGCCACCATACCTACCTATTATGTCATTTCCATAGCCATTCCGAGATATATTGCCATGCAACTTCCACCGTTCCGTTTATGACACGCATCATCATTGTCATATTGCTTTGCATGATCATGTAGTTGACATCGTATTTGTGGCAAAGCCACCGTTCATATTTTTTATACATGTCACTCTTGAGTCATTGCACATCCCGGTACACCGCCGGAGGCATTCATATAGAGTCATATTTTGTTCTAAGTATCGAGTTGTAATTCTTGAGTTGTAAGTAAATAAAAGTGTGATGATCATCATTATTAGAGCATTGTCCCATGTGAGGAAAGGATGATGGAAGCTATGATTCCCTCACAAGTTGGGATGAGTCTCCGGACTTTACAAAAAATAAAAGAGGCCAAAGAAGCCCAAAAAAAGAGAGGCCAAAGAAGCCCACCAAAAAAAATGAGAGAAAAGAGAGAAGGAGCAATGCTACTATCCTTTTTCCACACTTGTGCTTCAAAGTAGCACCATGATCTTCATGATAGAGAGTCTCCTATATTGACACTTTCATATACTGGTGGGAATTTTTCATTATAGAACTTGGCTTGTATATTCCAATGATGGGATTCCTCAAATTTCCCTAGGTCTTCGTGAGCAAGCGAGTTGGATGCACACCCACTTAGTTTCTTTTTTGAGCTTTCATACACTTATAGCTCTAGTGCGTCCGTTGCATGGCAATCCCTACTCACTCACATTGATATCTATTGATGGGCATCTCCATAGCTCATTGATATGCCTAGTTGATGTGAGACTATCTCCTTCTTTTTGTCTTCTCCACAACCACCATATTCTATTCCACCTATAGTGATATATCCATGGCTCACGCTCATGTATTGCGTGAGAGTTGAAAAAGTTTGAGAATACTAAAGTATAAACAATTGCTTGGCTAAAACCGGGGTTGTGCATGATTTAATACTTTGTGTGATGAAGATGGAGCATAGCCAGACTATATGATTTTGTAGGGATAACTTTCTTTGGCCATGTTATTTTGAGAAGACATGATTGCTTTATTAGTATGCTTGAAGTATTATTGTTTTAATGTCAACATTAAACTTTTGTTTTGAATCTTATGGATCTGAATATTCATGCCAAAATAAAGAAAATTACATGGATGAATATGTTAGGTAGCATTCCACATCAAAAATTCTGTTTTTATCATTTACCTACTCGAGGACGAGCAGGAATTAAGCTTGGGATGCTTGATACGTCTCCAACATATCTATAATTTTTTATTGTTCCATGCTATTATATTATCGGTTTTGGATGTTTTATATGCATTAATATGCTATTTTATACTATTTTTTGGGACTAGCCTATTAACCTAGAGCCCAGTGCCAGTTTCTGTTTTTTCTTTGTTTTTGAGCTTCGCAGAAAAGGAATATCAAACGGAGTCCAAACGGAATAAAAATTTACGGAGAATATTTTTGGAAAATATAAAAAATACTGGAGCAAAAAGATACCAGAGAGGAGTCCCGAGGCGGCCAGATGACACGATCTTGATGTACCGCGAGCTTTATTAATATAGATGAATCATATGGAGTTTTCCCCTCTCTATCTTCTTGTGATGAATTGAGTTTTCCCTTTGAAGTTTTCTTATCAGATTGAGTCTTTAAAGGATTTGAGAACACTTGATGTATGTCTTGCGATGGGATATCCGTGGTGACAATGGGATGTTCTATTGATCCACTTGATGTATGTTTTGGTGATCAACTTGCGGGTTCCGTGACCTTGGGAATCTATGCATAGGGGTTGGCACACGTTTTCGTCTTGACTCTCCGGTAGAAACTTTGGGGCACTCTTTGAAGTTCTTTGTGTTGGATTGAACATGATGAATCTGAAATTGTGTGATGCATATCGTATAATCAAGCCCATGGGTACTCGTGGTGACATTGGAGTATCTAGGTGACATTAGGGTTTTGGTTGATGTGTATCTTAAGGTGTTATTTTAGTACGAACTCTAGGGCTTTTCGTGACACTTATAGGGATAGCTCATACGATTGATCGGAAAAGATAACTTTGAGGTGGTTTCGTACCCTACAATAATTTGTTCGTTTGTTCTCCGCTATTTGTGACTTTGGAGTGAACTCTTTGTTGCACGTGAGGGATTTACATATGATTCAACTATGTCAGTATTGTTGAGAGAACTTGCACTAGTGAAAGTATGAACCCTAGGCCTTGTTTTCAAGCATTGCAATACCGTTTTTGCTCACTTTTGTTACTTGCTACCTTGCTGTTTTTATATTTTTCAGATTACAAAAACTTATATCTACCATCCATATTGCACTTGTATCACCATCTCTTCGCCGAACTAGTGCACCTATACAATTTGCCATTGTATTGGGTGTGTTGGGGACACAAGAGATTTCTTGTATTTGATTGCAGGGTTGTTTGAGAGACACCATCTTCATCCTACACCTCCCACGGATTGATAAACCTTAGGTCATCCACTTGAGGGAAAATTGCTACTGTCCTACAAAACTCTGCGCTTGGAGGCCCAACAAAGTCTACAAGAATAAAGTTGTGTAGTAGACATCAAGCTCTTTTCTGGCGCCATTGCCAGGGAGGTGAGTGCTTGAAGGTATATCTTTAGATCTTGCAATTAAATCTTTTAGTTTCTTGTTTTTCACTTGTTTGGTTTTATAAAAGAAAACTACAAAAAAATGGAGTTTAGGTTGCATCATTTGTATCGTCTTTATAATGTCTTTCGTGAAAATAAGGATTCCGAAAATTGTGCTCAATTGGTAGAGGAAGAAATTATTAAAATACTTAATGAGAATTCTTTGAATGATGATCATGATTGCAATGTTGCTAGTATGAATTCTCTGAATATCCATGATGCTAATGATATGCAAAGCCACAAGCTTGGGGATGCTATGTTTTATGAAGATGATATTTTTAGTCCCCCAAGTTTTGATGAGGAAATTTATTATGATGATGGCATGCCTCCTATCTATGATGATTATGATGATGACATGTATGCTATAAATAGTGATAGTAACCATGAAACTTGTCATCATGATTTTAATATTGAATGTGATTATGCCAATCATGTATCTCATGATGGTTATTTTGTTGAGTTTGCTCCCACTACGATGAATGAGAAGAAATATGCTTATGTGGAGAGTAATAAATTTTCTATGCTTGTAGATCATGAAAAGGATGCTTTATGTGATAGTTATATTGTGAAATTCCTTCATGATGCTACTGAAATTTATTAGGAGGGAGGAACATATGCTTGTAGGAATTGCAATAATATCAAGTTTCCTCTCTATGTGTTCAAAGTTTTGAAGTTATGCTTGTTTTGCCTTCCTATGCTAGTTGATTCTTGCTCCCATAAATTGTTTGCTCACAAAATCTCTATGCATAGGAAGTGGGTTAGACTTAAATGTGCTTTCCATGAGATTCATGATGCTCTTTTTCATGTTTCAACTACTATTCTTATATGAGCATCATTGAAATCATCATGCCTAGCTAAAAGGCATTAAAGAAAAGCGCTTGTTGGGAGACAACCCAACACTTTTCCTTTCTGTTTTTGTGTGATCACATGATTAAGCTACTGTAGTAATCATGTTTTGTGTCTTTTATTCAATAAAGTGCCAAATAAAGCCTTTGGGATGACTCACAAGATGAGTAGAATTGATGCAGAACCAAAACAGAAACTTTTGACTCCAGTACAGGAATTTTCATTTTTTACTAGAGCGTGATAATGATCTGAAATTTTTACATAGTCTTGATATACAAATTCTTCAGGTTGTACTAATTTGTCAGAATGTTTAGAGACAGGGAAGTATAGTTACACTACAGATCTTCACAGACTGTTCTGTTTTTGACAGATTCTGTTTTGCATGCATAGTTTGCTTGTTTTAGTGTTTCCATAGCTTATATTTAGTGGTATAAATTATGGTAATGGTAGAATACAGTAGGTATCATGTGGGAAAAATTCTGAATCTTGTCTTGACAGTACCTAAGTGAATGATTTATCTTTGTTACACTAACCCTTCTCACGAAGTTCCGTTAAGTTTTGTGTGATTGAAGTTTTCAAGTTTTGGGTGAGACACCGATATGAGGAGAATAAGGAGTGAAAAGAACCTAAGCTTGGGGATGCCCAAGGCACCCCCAAGGTAATATTCAAGGAAGACTCAAGCGTCTAAGCTTGGGGATGCCCCGGAAGGCATCCCCTCTTTCATCTTCAACACTATCGGTATATCTTACTTGGAGCTATATTTTTATTCGTCACATAATATGAGTTTTGCTTGGAGCATCATTTTATTTTCTTGTTCTCTGTTAGGTGTCATTTATAATCTTGTTTTTCAATAAAAAGTTCCATGAATTGCTTTAGGATGCTTGCATTGCATGTTTGATGTGTGTTGTGTAAAAACAGAAACATTTTCTATAGTGTTTGAATTTTCATATTTTACTGGAACGTGGAAAGTTTCTGAAATTTTTACACAGTATTGTAATATAAATTATTTAGCATGTCCTAAATTTTCATAATTTTTTGAGTTACAGAAGTACACTGTTTTCATAAATTGCTACAGACTGTTCTGTTTGGACAGATTGCTGTCATAGTTTTGTTATCTACTTATCCTCTAGTTTCCATAGCCTATATTGGTAGATATAAATTGTGGAAATGATAGTAAACAGTAGATGATGTTTGAAAATTATTTTGCAACTTGTCTTGGCAGTACATAAAGAGTTGATTTATTATTATGTGTACTAACCTATCTCACGAGTTCTTTTCGAGTTTTGTGTGGATGAAATTTTTGAGAATAGGTGAAACCATGATATGAGAGGATTGAACGAGATACAAAAGCTCAAGCTTGGGGATGCCCAATGCACCCCAATTAAATATTTAAAGAAGTCTCAAGCATCTAATCTTGGGGATGCTACGCATCCCACCTCTCTTCATCAACAATTATCGGTTAGCCTATGTTGAGCCTAAATTTTTATTCGTTCACATGATGCGTGCTATTCTTGGAGTGCTATTTTTCTTTTGCTTGCTGTTGAATAAAATACTTAAGATCTGAAATTCTTACACGAGAGAGTCTTCACATAGTTATTTAAATTTTTGACTACTCATTGATCTTCACTTATATCTTTTTGGAGTAGTTTGTCAATTTGCTCTAGTACTTCACTTATATCTTTTTAGAGCACGGCGGTGGTTTTATTTTATAGAAATTGTTGAACTCTCATGCTTCACTTATATTATTTTGAGAGTCTCTAAACAGCATGGTAACTTGCTTAGGTTATGAATTTAGTCCTAATATAATGGGCATCCAAGAGGGATATAATAAAAACCTTCATATAAAGTGCATTGAATACTATGAGAAGTTTGATTCCTTATGATTGTTTTGAGATATAAAGATGGTAATATTAGAGACATGCTAGTGAGTAATTGTGGATTGGTAGAAATACTTGTGTTAAAGGTTGTGATTCCCGTAGCATGCACGTATGGTGAACCGTTATGTGACGAAGTCGGAGCATGATTTATTTATTGATTGCCTTCCTTTGTGTGGAGGTCGGGATCACGTGATGGTTAACACCTACCAACCCTTCCCCTAGGAGCATGCGTGTAGTACTTTGTTTTGATAACTAATAGACTTTTGCAATAAGTATGTGAGTTCTTTATGACTAATGTTGAGTCCATGGATTATACGCACTCTCACCCTTCCACCATTGCTAGCCTCTCTAGTACCGCGCAACTTTCGCCGGTGCATTACACCCACCATATACCTTCCTCAAAACAGCCACCATACCTACCTATTATGTCATTTCCATAGCCATTCCGAGATATATTGCCATGCAACTTCCACCGTTCCGTTTATGACACGCATCATCATTGTCATATTGCTTTGCATGATCATGTAGTTGACATCGTATTTGTGGCAAAGCCACCGTTCATATTTTTTATACATGTCACTCTTGAGTCATTGCACATCCCGGTACACCACCGGAGGCATTCATATAGAGTCATATTTTGTTCTAAGTATCGAGTTGTAATTCTTGAGTTGTAAGTAAATAAAAGTGTGATGATCATCATTATTAGAGCATTGTCCCATGTGAGGAAAGGATGATGGAAGCTATGATTCCCTCACAAGTTGGGATGAGTCTCCGGACTTTACAAAAAATAAAAGAGGCCAAAGAAGCCCAAAAAAAGAGAGGCCAAAGAAGCCCACCAAAAAAAATGAGAGAAAAGAGAGAAGGAGCAATGCTACTATCCTTTTTCCACACTTGTGCTTCAAAGTAGCACCATGATCTTCATGATAGAGAGTCTCCTATATTGACACTTTCATATACTGGTGGGAATTTTTCATTATAGAACTTGGCTTGTATATTCCAATGATGGGATTCCTCAAATTTCCCTAGGTCTTCGTGAGCAAGCGAGTTGGATGCACACCCACTTAGTTTCTTTTTTGAGCTTTCATACACTTATAGCTCTAGTGCGTCCGTTGCATGGCAATCCCTACTCACTCACATTGATATCTATTGATGGGCATCTCCATAGCTCATTGATATGCCTAGTTGATGTGAGACTATCTCCTTCTTTTTGTCTTCTCCACAACCACCATATTCTATTCCACCTATAGTGATATATCCATGGCTCACGCTCATGTATTGCGTGAGAGTTGAAAAAGTTTGAGAATACTAAAGTATAAACAATTGCTTGGCTAAAACCGGGGTTGTGCATGATTTAATACTTTGTGTGATGAAGATGGAGCATAGCCAGACTATATGATTTTGTAGGGATAACTTTCTTTGGCCATGTTATTTTGAGAAGACATGATTGCTTTATTAGTATGCTTGAAGTATTATTGTTTTAATGTCAACATTAAACTTTTGTTTTGAATCTTATGGATCTGAATATTCATGCCAAAATAAAGAAAATTACATGGATGAATATGTTAGGTAGCATTCCACATCAAAAATTCTGTTTTTATCATTTACCTACTCGAGGACGAGCAGGAATTAAGCTTGGGATGCTTGATACGTCTCCAACATATCTATAATTTTTTATTGTTCCATGCTATTATATTATCGGTTTTGGATGTTTTATATGCATTAATATGCTATTTTATACTATTTTTTGGGACTAGCCTATTAACCTAGAGCCCAGTGCCAGTTTCTGTTTTTTCCTTGTTTTTGAGCTTCGCAGAAAAGGAATATCAAACGGAGTCCAAACGGAATAAAAATTTACGGAGAATATTTTTGGAAAATATAAAAAATACTGGAGCAAAAAGATACCAGAGAGGAGTCCCGAGGCGGCCAGATGACACGATCTTGATGTACCGCGAGCTTTATTAATATAGATGAATCATATGGAGTTTTCCCCTCTCTATCTTCTTGTGATGAATTGAGTTTTCCCTTTGAAGTTTTCTTATCGGATTGAGTCTTTAAAGGATTTGAGAACACTTGATGTATGTCTTGCGATGGGATATCCGTGGTGACAATGGGATGTTCTATTGATCCACTTGATGTATGTTTTGGTGATCAACTTGCGGGTTCCGTGACCTTGGGAATCTATGCATAGGGGTTGGCACACGTTTTCGTCTTGACTCTCCGGTAGAAACTTTGGGGCACTCTTTGAAGTTCTTTGTGTTGGATTGAACATGATGAATCTGAAATTGTGTGATGCATATCGTATAATCAAGCCCATGGGTACTCGTGGTGACATTGGAGTATCTAGGTGACATTAGGGTTTTGGTTGATGTGTATCTTAAGGTGTTATTTTAGTACGAACTCTAGGGCTTTTCGTGACACTTATAGGGATAGCTCATACGATTGATCGGAAAAGATAACTTTGAGGTGGTTTCGTACCCTACAATAATTTGTTCGTTTGTTCTCCGCTATTTGTGACTTTGGAGTGAACTCTTTGTTGCACGTGAGGGATTTACATATGATTCAACTATGTCAGTATTGTTGAGAGAACTTGCACTAGTGAAAGTATGAACCCTAGGCCTTGTTTTCAAGCATTGCAATACCGTTTTTGCTCACTTTTGTTACTTGCTACCTTGCTGTTTTTATATTTTTCAGATTACAAAAACTTATATCTACCATCCATATTGCACTTGTATCACCATCTCTTCGCCGAACTAGTGCACCTATACAATTTGCCATTGTATTGGGTGTGTTGGGGACACAAGAGATTTCTTGTATTTGATTGCAGGGTTGTTTGAGAGACACCATCTTCATCCTACACCTCCCACGGATTGATAAACCTTAGGTCATCCACTTGAGGGAAAATTGCTACTGTCCTACAAAACTCTGCGCTTGGAGGCCCAACAAAGTCTACAAGAATAAAGTTGTGTAGTAGACATCAAGCTCTTTTCTGGCGCCATTGCCAGGGAGGTGAGTGCTTGAAGGTATATCTTTAGATCTTGCAATTAAATCTTTTAGTTTCTTGTTTTTCACTTGTTTGGTTTTATAAAAGAAAACTACAAAAAAATGGAGTTTAGGTTGCATCATTTGTATCGTCTTTATAATGTCTTTCGTGAAAATAAGGATTCCGAAAATTGTGCTCAATTGGTAGAGGAAGAAATTATTAAAATACTTAATGAGAATTCTTTGAATGATGATCATGATTGCAATGTTGCTAGTATGAATTCTCTGAATATCCATGATGCTAATGATATGCAAAGCCACAAGCTTGGGGATGCTATGTTTTATGAAGATGATATTTTTAGTCCCCCAAGTTTTGATGAGGAAATTTATTATGATGATGGCATGCCTCCTATCTATGATGATTATGATGATGACATGTATGCTATAAATAGTGATAGTAACCATGAAACTTGTCATCATGATTTTAATATTGAATGTGATTATGCCAATCATGTATCTCATGATGGTTATTTTGTTGAGTTTGCTCCCACTACGATGAATGAGAAGAAATATGCTTATGTGGAGAGTAATAAATTTTCTATGCTTGTAGATCATGAAAAGGATGCTTTATGTGATAGTTATATTGTGAAATTCCTTCATGATGCTACTGAAATTTATTAGGAGGGAGGAACATATGCTTGTAGGAATTGCAATAATATCAAGTTTCCTCTCTATGTGTTCAAAGTTTTGAAGTTATGCTTGTTTTGCCTTCCTATGCTAGTTGATTCTTGCTCCCATAAATTGTTTGCTCACAAAATCTCTATGCATAGGAAGTGGGTTAGACTTAAATGTGCTTTCCATGAGATTCATGATGCTCTTTTTCATGTTTCAACTACTATTCTTATATGAGCATCATTGAAATCATCATGCCTAGCTAAAAGGCATTAAAGAAAAGCGCTTGTTGGGAGACAACCCAACACTTTTCCTTTCTGTTTTTGTGTGATCACATGATTAAGCTACTGTAGTAATCATGTTTTGTGTCTTTTATTCAATAAAGTGCCAAATAAAGCCTTTGGGATGACTCACAAGATGAGTAGAATTGATGCAGAACCAAAACAGAAACTTTTGACTCCAGTACAGGAATTTTCATTTTTTACTAGAGCGTGATAATGATCTGAAATTTTTACATAGTCTTGATATACAAATTCTTCAGGTTGTACTAATTTGTCAGAATGTTTAGAGACAGGGAAGTATAGTTACACTACAGATCTTCACAGACTGTTCTGTTTTTGACAGATTCTGTTTTGCATGCATAGTTTGCTTGTTTTAGTGTTTCCATAGCTTATATTTAGTGGTATAAATTATGGTAATGGTAGAATACAGTAGGTATCATGTGGGAAAAATTCTGAATCTTGTCTTGACAGTACCTAAGTGAATGATTTATCTTTGTTACACTAACCCTTCTCACGAAGTTCCGTTAAGTTTTGTGTGATTGAAGTTTTCAAGTTTTGGGTGAGACACCGATATGAGGAGAATAAGGAGTGAAAAGAACCTAAGCTTGGGGATGCCCAAGGCACCCCCAAGGTAATATTCAAGGAAGACTCAAGCGTCTAAGCTTGGGGATGCCCCGGAAGGCATCCCCTCTTTCATCTTCAACACTATCGGTATATCTTACTTGGAGCTATATTTTTATTCGTCACATAATATGAGTTTTGCTTGGAGCATCATTTTATTTTCTTGTTCTCTGTTAGGTGTCATTTATAATCTTGTTTTTCAATAAAAAGTTCCATGAATTGCCTTAGGATGCTTGCATTGCATGTTTGATGTGTGTTGTGTAAAAACAGAAACATTTTCTATAGTGTTTGAATTTTCATATTTTACTAGAACGTGGAAAGTACACAGTATTGTAATATAAATTATTTAGCATGTCCTAAATTTTCATAATTTTTTGAGTTACATAAGTACACTGTTTTCATAAATTGCTACAGACTGTTCTGTTTGGACAGATTGCTGTCATAGTTTTGTTATCTACTTATCCTCTAGTTTCCATAGCCTATATTGGTAGATATAAATTGTGGAAATGATAGTAAACAGTAGATGATGTTTGAAAATTATTTTGCAACTTGTCTTGGCAGTACATAAAGAGTTGATTTATTATTATGTGTACTAACCTATCTCACGAGTTCTTTTCGAGTTTTGTGTGGATGAAATTTTTTAGAATAGGTGAAACCATGATATGAGAGGATTGAACGAGATACAAAAGCTCAAGCTTGGGGATGCCCAATGCACCCCAATTAAATATTTAAAGAAGTCTCAAGCATCTAATCTTGGGGATGCTACGCATCCCACCTCTCTTCATCAACAATTATCGGTTAGCCTATGTTGAGCCTAAATTTTTATTCGTTCACATGATGCGTGCTATTCTTGGAGTGCTATTTTTCTTTTGCTTGCTGTTGAATAAAATACTTAAGATCTGAAATTCTTACATGAGAGAGTCTTCACATAGTTATTTAAATTTTTGACTACTCATTGATCTTCACTTATATCTTTTTGGAGTAGTTTGTCAATTTGCTCTAGTACTTCACTTATATCTTTTTAGAGCACGGCGGTGGTTTTATTTTATAGAAATTGTTGAACTCTCATGCTTCACTTATATTATTTTGAGAGTCTCTAAACAGCATGGTAACTTGCTTAGGTTATGAATTTAGTCCTAATATAATGGGCATCCAAGAGGGATATAATAAAAACCTTCATATAAAGTGCATTGAATACTATGAGAAGTTTGATTCCTTATGATTGTTTTGAGATATAAAGATGGTAATATTAGAGACATGCTAGTGAGTAATTGTGGATTGGTAGAAATACTTGTGTTAAAGGTTGTGATTCCCGTAGCATGCACGTATGGTGAACCGTTATGTGACGAAGTCGGAGCATGATTTATTTATTGATTGCCTTCCTTTGTGTGGAGGTCGGGATCACGTGATGGTTAACACCTACCAACCCTTCCCCTAGGAGCATGCGTGTAGTACTTTGTTTTGATAACTAATAGACTTTTGCAATAAGTATGTGAGTTCTTTATGACTAATGTTGAGTCCATGGATTATACGCACTCTCACCCTTCCACCATTGCTAGCCTCTCTAGTACCGCGCAACTTTCGCCGGTGCATTACACCCACCATATACCTTCCTCAAAACAGCCACCATACCTACCTATTATGTCATTTCCATAGCCATTCCGAGATATATTGCCATGCAACTTCCACCGTTCCGTTTATGACACGCATCATCATTGTCATATTGCTTTGCATGATCATGTAGTTGACATCGTATTTGTGGAAAAGCCACCGTTCATATTTTTTATACATGTCACTCTTGAGTCATTGCACATCCCGGTACACCACCGGAGGCATTCATATAGAGTCATATTTTGTTCTAAGTATCGAGTTGTAATTCTTGAGTTGTAAGTAAATAAAAGTGTGATGATCATCATTATTAGAGCATTGTCCCATGTGAGGAAAGGATGATGGAAGCTATGATTCCCTCACAAGTTGGGATGAGTCTCCGGACTTTACAAAAAATAAAAGAGGCCAAAGAAGCCCAAAAAAAGAGAGGCCAAAGAAGCCCACCAAAAAAAATGAGTGAAAAGAGAGAAGGAGCAATGCTACTATCCTTTTTCCACACTTGTGCTTCAAAGTAGCACCATGATCTTCATGATAGAGAGTCTCCTATATTGACACTTTCATATACTGGTGGGAATTTTTCATTATAGAACTTGGCTTGTATATTCCAATGATGGGATTCCTCAAATTTCCCTAGGTCTTCGTGAGCAAGCGAGTTGGATGCACACCCACTTAGTTTCTTTTTTGAGCTTTCATACACTTATAGCTCTAGTGCGTCCGTTGCATGGCAATCCCTACTCACTCACATTGATATCTATTGATGGGCATCTCCATAGCTCATTGATATGCCTAGTTGATGTGAGACTATCTCCTTCTTTTTGTCTTCTCCACAACCACCATATTCTATTCCACCTATAGTGATATATCCATGGCTCACGCTCATGTATTGCGTGAGAGTTGAAAAAGTTTGAGAATACTAAAGTATAAACAATTGCTTGGCTAAAACCGGGGTTGTGCATGATTTAATACTTTGTGTGATGAAGATGGAGCATAGCCAGACTATATGATTTTGTAGGGATAACTTTCTTTGGCCATGTTATTTTGAGAAGACATGATTGCTTTATTAGTATGCTTGAAGTATTATTGTTTTAATGTCAACATTAAACTTTTGTTTTGAATCTTATGGATCTGAATATTCATGCCAAAATAAAGAAAATTACATGGATGAATATGTTAGGTAGCATTCCACATCAAAAATTCTGTTTTTATCATTTACCTACTCGAGGACGAGCAGGAATTAAGCTTGGGATGCTTGATACGTCTCCAACATATCTATAATTTTTTATTGTTCCATGCTATTATATTATCGGTTTTGGATGTTTTATATGCATTAATATGCTATTTTATACTATTTTTTGGGACTAGCCTATTAACCTAGAGCCCAGTGCCAGTTTCTGTTTTTTCCTTGTTTTTGAGCTTCGCAGAAAAGGAATATCAAACGGAGTCCAAACGGAATAAAAATTTACGGAGAACATTTTTGGAAAATATAAAAAATACTGGAGCAAAAAGATACCAGAGAGGAGTCCCGAGGCGGCCAGATGACACGATCTTGATGTACCGCGAGCTTTATTAATATAGATGAATCATATGGAGTTTTCCCCTCTCTATCTTCTTGTGATGAATTGAGTTTTCCCTTTGAAGTTTTCTTATCGGATTGAGTCTTTAAAGGATTTGAGAACACTTGATGTATGTCTTGCGATGGGATATCCGTGGTGACAATGGGATGTTCTATTGATCCACTTGATGTATGTTTTGGTGATCAACTTGCGGGTTCCGTGACCTTGGGAATCTATGCATAGGGGTTGGCACACGTTTTCGTCTTGACTCTCCGGTAGAAACTTTGGGGCACTCTTTGAAGTTCTTTGTGTTGGATTGAACATGATGAATCTGAAATTGTGTGATGCATATCGTATAATCAAGCCCATGGGTACTCGTGGTGACATTGGAGTATCTAGGTAACATTAGGGTTTTGGTTGATGTGTATCTTAAGGTGTTATTTTAGTACGAACTCTTGGGCTTTTCGTGACACTTATAGGGATAGCTCATACGATTGATCGGAAAAGATAACTTTGAGGTGGTTTCGTACCCTACAATAATTTGTTCGTTTGTTCTCCGCTATTTGTGACTTTGGAGTAAACTCTTTGTTGCACGTGAGGGATTTACATATGATTCAACTATGTCAGTATTGTTGAGAGAACTTGCACTAGTGAAAGTATGAACCCTAGGCCTTGTTTTCAAGCATTGCAATACCGTTTTTGCTCACTTTTGTTACTTGCTACCTTGCTGTTTTTATATTTTTCAGATTACAAAAACTTATATCTACCATCCATATTGCACTTGTATCACCATCTCTTCGCCGAACTAGTGCACCTATACAATTTGCCATTGTATTGGGTGTGTTGGGGACACAAGAGATTTCTTGTATTTGATTGCAGGGTTGTTTGAGAGACACCATCTTCATCCTACACCTCCCACGGATTGATAAACCTTAGGTCATCCACTTGAGGGAAAATTGCTACTGTCCTACAAAACTCTGCGCTTGGAGGCCCAACAAAGTCTACAAGAATAAAGTTGTGTAGTAGACATCAAGCTCTTTTCTGGCGCCATTGCCGGGGAGGTGAGTGCTTGAAGGTATATCTTTAGATCTTGCAATTAAATCTTTTAGTTTCTTGTTTTTCACTTGTTTGGTTTTATAAAAGAAAACTACAAAAAAATGGAGTTTAGGTTGCATCATTTGTATCGTCTTTATAATGTCTTTCGTGAAAATAAGGATTCCGAAAATTGTGCTCAATTGGTAGAGGAAGAAATTATTAAAATACTTAATGAGAATTCTTTGAATGATGATCATGATTGCAATGTTGCTAGTATGAATTCTCTGAATATCCATGATGCTAATGATATGCAAAGCCACAAGCTTGGGGATGCTATGTTTTATGAAGATGATATTTTTAGTCCCCCAAGTTTTGATGAGGAAATTTATTATGATGATGGCATGCCTCCTATCTATGATGATTATGATGATGACATGTATGCTATAAATAGTGATAGTAACCATGAAACTTGTCATCATGATTTTAATATTGAATGTGATTATGCCAATCATGTATCTCATGATGGTTATTTTGTTGAGTTTGCTCCCACTACGATGAATGAGAAGAAATATGCTTATGTGGAGAGTAATAAATTTTCTATGCTTGTAGATCATGAAAAGGATGCTTTATGTGATAGTTATATTGTGAAATTCCTTCATGATGCTACTGAAATTTATTAGGAGGGAGGAACATATGCGTGCCCTGGTGGGTTGTGCTCTCCACAACCCACCTCTCCGGCAGTTGTTTGGCCCACGGGGTGTCTTCTGGTCCAGAAAAAATCTCCAAAAAGTTTTGTCGCGATTGGACTCCGTTTGGTATTGATTTTCTGCGAAGTAAAAAACAAGCAAAAAACAGCAACTGGCACTTTGGCACTATGTCAATAGGTTAGTACCAAAAAATGATATAAAGTTGTTATAAAATGATTGTAAAACATCCAAGAATGATAATATAACAGCATGGAACAAGCAAAAATTATAGATACATTGGAGACGTATCAGCATCCCCAAGCTTAATTCCTACTCGTCCTCGAGTAGGTAAATGATAAAAACAGAATTTTTGATGTGGAATGCTGCCTAACATGTTCATCATATTCTTTTCTTTTGTATAGCATGGACATTTGGACTTGTAAATGATTCAAAGCAATAGTCTTGTTTTAACATAATGACTTCAATACTCAAGCATGTCAACAAGCAACCATGTCTTTCAAAATATCAACACTAAAGAAAGTTATCCCTAGCCCATCATGCTCAATCATTGACCCATTCATGAGACACACTCAAATATTAGCTATGCCCAATGCTCAAGTACGATCATAGTGCCCCCTAGTTGGTTCTTATAAGAGAAGATGGAGACTCAAAGCAAAAATAAAAATTGCATAAAGTAAAAAGATAGGCCCTTCGCAGAGGGAAGTAGGGATTTGTAGAGGTGCCAGAGCCCAAGGTTTAAATTGAGAGAGAAAAAATATTTTGGGTGGCATGCTTTTCCTGTCAATGAAAATGATAAAGTAGCTCACAATACTTTCCATGCTAGATATATCATAGGCGGTTCCCAAACAGAAAATAAAGTTTATTCCTTTTTCCACCAAACTTTCACTTTCCATGGCGGGCCGTATCCACGGTTGCCTTCCATACCAACACTTTCCAAGGAATTTATTATTTGACAACATAAAGTAAATTCCAAGCACACCGTGCTCAAAAAGATATAAGTGAAGTACTAGAGCAATTCTATAGCTCAAAAAGTTTAAGTGAAGCACATAGAGCAATTCTAACAAATCATAGCATGATTTTGGCTTTCTCAAATAGGTGTGTCCAGCAAGGATACAAGTGACAAACTAACAAACAAAGCAAGCAAAGATACAAGACGCTCCAAGCAAAACTCATGATATGTGACAAATAAAAATATAGCTCCAAGTAAAATACCGATGGTCATTAGAAGAAAGAGGGGATGCCACTCGGGGGCATCCCCAAGCTTAGTTGCTTGTTTCTCTTTGGATATATCTTGGGGGTGCTGTAGCATCCCCAAGCTTAGGCTCTTTTCACTCCTTATTCCTTCGTCCATCGTGATCTCACCCAAAACTTGAAAACTTCAATCACACAAAACTCAACAAAATCTTCGTGAGACCCGTTAGTATAATAAAGCAAATCACTACTTTAGGTGTTGTTGCAAACCCATTCATATTTTGTTATTGCATTATACCTACTGTATTTTAACTTTACCATGGCTCATACCCTTCAATATAACCCATAGATTCATCAAAACAAGCACACAATGCAACGAAAACAGAATCTGTCTTAAACAGAACAGTCTGTAGTAATCTGTACTCTAACTATACTGAGAAGGATGTTTTGTAGCGCTTTCTCATACAAAAGTAAAAGTCATCACGACCGAAGATAAGGAAAGATCCTAGCTTTTCATTGCTCTGTCGCGCCACCCCTCCTCCCAGAGCCGGTTCTTTTCCATAGATTTTTCAGCTATAAGAGACGGTATATATCCGATCATCTCGCCCGGCGAATGGGAAGTCTTGGTTGGTTTCTTCTTTAACTCTAAAAATTCTGAAAAATTAGGACAACGTAAGGAATTTGTATAGAAACAACGTGTTGAAATTTCAGGTCAAGATCATGTTCCTGTAAAAAATGAAAATTCATATACTGGACGCAACGTTTCTGGTCCAGATTCAGCATCGCTTCTACTCATCCTATGAATCATCCTAAAGGCTCTACTTGGCACAAACACTAAATAAACCATAAAAACACAATCATAACAGAGGCATAATTGTGTCAACACTCAAAAACAGAAAGAAAAAGAGGGAGATAAATTTATTCATTGATTTTCCTCCCAACAAGCGCTATCGTTTTACACCCCTAGCTAGGCATGATGATTTCAATGATGCTCACATAAAAAGTAGTAATTGAAATATGCAAGATAGCATCATGAATCTCATGACAAGCACATTTAAGTCTAACCCACTTCCTATGTATAGGGATTTTGTGAGCAAACAATTTATGGGAACAAGATTCACTAGCATAGAAAGGCAAAACAAGCATAACTTCAAAACTTTGAACACATAGAGAGGAAACTTGATATTATTGCAATTCCTACAAGCATATGTTCCTCCCTCATAATAAATTTCAGTACCATCACGAAGGAATTCAACAATATAACTATCACATAAATCATTCTTTTCATGATGCACAAGCATAGAATTTTCATTACTCTCCACATAAGCAAATTCCTTTTCATTCATGGTAGTGGGAGCAAACTCAACAAAATAACTATCATGAGACACTTGGTTGACATAACCACATTGCAAATTAAAACTATGATGATAAGTTTCATGGTTATCACTAATCATTATAGCATACGTGTCATCACCATCATCATGAATAGGAGGCATGCAATCATAATAAATTTGCTCATCAAAACTTGGGGGACTAAAAATATCATCTTCATCAAACATAGCATCCCCAAGCTTGTGGCTTTGCATATCATTAGCATCAAGGATATTAAGATAATTCATACTAGCAACATTGTAATCATGCTCTTCAATCAAGGAGCTATCATGAATCACCTTGTAAATTTCTTCTTTCAACACTTCATCAAAATTTTCAGATTCATGATTTCCAAACAAAACTTCATGGAGATAATCAAGTGCACTCAACTCACTAGCAATAGGTTCATCATAATTTGTTCTTTTGAAAAGATTAGCATGTGGACGAGTATCCATGTCAATAGATTTTTAGCAAGCGAAGATGCAAGCAAATAGAAGGCACATGGCAACACAAGCAAAGATAGCAAACAAGCAAAAAAAAGAGATCCGGTGAGAAAAAGGCAAACGAAAAAGAGGGCGAATAAAACGGCAAATTGGTGAAGTGGGGGAGAGGAAAACGAGAGGCAAATGGCAAATGATGTAATTGCAAGGAGGTGAGATTTGTGATTAGGAACCTGGTAGATGATGATGGAGTCTCCTCGGCGCCTGAGATATGCACGTAGAAGAGACCGCTTCCTCACCGGCAACGGCGCCAGAAATTCCTTTGACGTGGCTTCAGACTGCGTCGGTATTCTCCCAAAGAGGAAGGGATGATGCAGCATAGCGACGGTAAGTATTTCCCTCAGTTATGAAACCAAGGTTATCGAACCAGTAGGAGGATCACCACCACCCAATAAGCAGCACCTACACACAAACAACAAATACTTGCAACCCGACGCGAAAGAGAGGTTGTCAATCTCTCTATGGTAAAAAGATATATTAGGTAGTGATAGATAGGATAGATAGATCTCTCAAGAACACAAAATAAAAGAGCAAATATGCAGCAATATGTTTTTGGGTTTTTGGTTTTGTAGATATGAAAACAAAGATTGCAAAAAAGTAGATCTGAAAGCAATATGTTGGAAAAGTAGACCCGGGGGTCGTAGGGTTCACTAGTGGCTTCTCTCATGAGTATAGCGCACGGTGGGTGAACAAATTACTGTTGGGCAATTGATAGAAAATCGAATAGTCATGACGATATCCAAGGCGACGATCATTATATAGGCATCACGTCCAAGATAAGTAGACCGGCTCCTGCCTGCATCTACCACTATTACTCCACACATCGACCGCTATCCAGCATGCATCTAGTGTATTAAGTTCATGGAAAATGGAGTAATGCAATAAGAACGATGACATGATGTAGACAAGATCTATTCATGTAGGAATAGACCCCATCTTGTTATTCTTAATAGCAACGATACATGCGTGTCTTGTTGCCCCTTCTGTCACTGGGAAAGAACACCGCAAGATCGAACCCATCACAAAGCACCTCTTCCTATGGCAAGAAAAATTGATCTAGTCGGCCTAACTAAACCAAAGATTCGGAGAAGAAATACGAGGCTATAAGTAATCATGCATATAAGAGATCAAAGAAGACTCAAATAATATTCATGGATAGAAACTGATCGTGAACTCAAAATTCATCGGATCCCAACAAACACACCGCAAAAGTTTACATCAAATAGATCTCCAAGAGACCATTGTATTGAGAATCATAAGAGAGAGAGAGAGAGAGAGAGAGAGAGAGAGAGGAAGCCATCTAGCTACTGCCTACGGACCCGTAGGTCTATGGTCGACTACTCACGCATCATCGGAGAGGCACCTATGAGGAAGATGAACCCCTCCGTGATGCTGTTTAGATTGGATCTCGCGGTTCTGGAACTTGCGGCGGCTGGAATTGTGTTTCGTAGACTCCCTTAGGGTTTTTGGAATATTTGGGAATTTATAGGCATCAGAGGCGGTGGAGAGGGGCCCTGAGGAGGGCACAACCCATCAGGGCGCGCCGGGGCCCCCCTGGCGCGCCCTGGTGGGTTGTGGTCTCCTCGGCCCACTCCCCCGGCACTTCTTTGGCCCACTGGGTGTCTTCTGGTCCAAAAAAAATCTCCAAAAAGTTTCGTCACGATTGGACTCCGTTTGGTATTGATTTTCTGTGAAGTTAAAAACAAGCAAAAACAACAACTGGCACTTTGGCACTATGTCAATAGGTTAGTCCCAAAAAATGATATAAAGTTGTTATAAAATGATTGTAAAACATCCAAGAATGATAATATAACAGCATGGAACAAGCAAAAAATATAGATACGTTGGAGACGTATCTGCATCCCCAAGCTTAATTCCTACTCGTCCTCGAGTAGGTAAATGATAAAAACAGAATTTTTGATGTGGAATGCTACCTAACATGTTCATCATATTCTTTTATTTTGTATATCATGGACATTTGGACTTGTTTAGTCCCAAAAAATGATATAAAATTGTTATAAAATGATTGTAAAACATCCAAGAATGATAATATAACAACATGGAACAAGCAAAAATTATAGATACGTTGGAGATGTATCAATACCTTTAATATCTTTGGGACATGGTATCTTCTCAATTGCATCAACTTTAGCTTTATCCACCTTAATACCTCGCTCAGATATTTTATGCCCCAAGACAATACCTTCATTAAACATAAAGTGGCACTTCTCCCAATTCAAGACAAGATTAGTTTGTTCACATCTCTGCAAAACTCGATCAAGGTTGCTTAAGCAATCATCAAAAGAAGTTCCGTAAACGGAAAAATCATCCATGAAGACCTCCACAATCTTTTCACAAAAATCAGAGAATATAACAGTCATACATCTTTGAAAGGTAGCAGGTGCATTGCATAAACTAAAAGGCATACGTCTATAAGCATAGGTTCCAAAAGGGCAAGTAAAGGTAGTTTTATCTTGATCGGATTGTGACACAGGTATTTGAGAAAAACCAGAATATCCGTCCAGAAAACAAAAGTGTGTGTGCTTAGATAATATTTCTAGCATCTGATCAATGAAAGGCAGATGGTAATGGTCTTTCCTAGTAGCTTTATTTAATTTTCTAAAATCAATTACCATTCTATAGCCACTGACAACTCTTTGTGGAATGAGTTCATTCTTATCATTAGGAGCAACGGTAATACCTCCTTTCTTAGGGACACAATGAACGGGACTTACCCATCTACTATCAGGAATAGGATAGATTATCCCTGCTTCTAGAAGTTTTAATATTTCAGTTCTTACCACTTCCTTCATCTTAGGATTCAATCGCCGTTGGTGGTCAATAGCGGGTTTAGCATCAGGTTTCATATTAATCTTGTGCTGACATAGAGTGGGACTAATGCCCTTAAGATCATCAAGAGTATATCCAATAGCAGCCCGGTGCTTCCTCAAAACTTTCAATAATCTCTCTTCTTCATGTTCTGAAAGGTTAGCACTAATAATAATAGGATATATCTTTTTCTCATCAAGATAAGCATACTTCAGTGTGTTAGGCAATTGTTTCAATTCAAACACAGGATCACCTTTGGGTGGAGGAGGACCTCCAAGAGTTTCAATAGGCAAATTGTGTTTCAGGAGAGGTTGTTGTTCGAAGAAAATTTGATCTATTTCATTTCTTTCACGCAAGTGCATATCATTTTCATGGTCAAGCAAATATTGTTCTAATGGATCAGTAGGAGGCACAACAATAGAAGCAAGACCAATTATTTCATCCTTACTAGATAACGTTTTATCACGGAGTTGTCTACTAAACTTGGAAAAATTAAACTCATGAGACACATTACCAAAGCTGACACCGACAGTTTGTTTTTCACAATCTATCTTAGCATTGACGGTGCTCAAGAAATGTCTACCAAAGATAATGGGACAAAAGTCATCTTGTGGGGAACCAAGAACTAGAAAATCAGTAGGGTATTTTACTTTCCCACACAAGACTTCAACATCTCTAACAATCCCAAGTGGTGTGATAGTGTCTCTATTATGAAGTTTAACAGTAACATCAATGTCTTCCATTTCAAGAGGTGCTATTTCATCCATAATTTCTTAGTATAGGGTAAAAGGGATAGCACTCACACTAGCACCCAAATCACATAAACCATGATAGCAATGATCTCCTATTTTAACTGAGACAACATGCATGCCTACTATGGGTCTATGTTTATCTTTTTCATCTGGTTTAGCAATTCTAGCAGCTTCATCACAAAAGTAGATAACATGCCCATCAATATTTTCTACCAAGAGATCTTTAACCATAGCAATACTAGGTTCTACTTTAATTTGTTCAGGGGGTTTAGGTGCTCTTATGTTACTCTTACGAACTACAGTTGATACCTTAGCATGTTCCTTTATCCTAACAGGGAAAGGTGGTTTTTCAATATAAGCGGTAGACACAACTGGATCAACATTGTAACAGATGGTTTCTTCTTTAGCTATGACCGGTTCTTTAATTTCTTCTTTAATAGGGGGATGATATTTAAACCACTTCTCCTTAGGGAGGTCAACGTGAGTAGCGAATCCTTCGCAGAAAGAGGCTCCTATCTCAGAGTCAAGTCCATATGTAGTGCTAAACTTATGAAAAGTATCGGTATTCATAAAAGATTTAACACAATCAAATTCAAGCTTTATACCTGACTCATTACCTTCGTCGAATTCCCAATCTTCAGAGTTGTGTTTAATTCTTTCTAAGAGATCCCACTTAAATTCAATAGTCTTCTTCATATAAGAACCAGAACAAGAAGTATCGAGCATGGATTGATCATTATGCGAAAGCCGAGCATAAAAATTCTGAATGCTAACTTCTCTCGGAATGTCATGATTGGGGCATGAATATAACATTGACTTAAGCCTCCCCCAAGCTAGAGCGATGCTTTCTCCTTCACGAGGCCAAAAATTATATATATAATTACGATCACGATGAACTAGATACATGGGATAAAACTTTTGATGGAATTCCAATTGCAAATGATTCCAGTTCCACGATCCAAGATCATCACATAGCCTATACCATGTCAATGCTTTTCCCTTCAAAGATAAAGGGAAAACATTCTTCTTAACTTCATCTCCGGGTAAACCTGCAAGCTTAAATAATCCACAAATTTCGTTCACATATAAGAGGTGCATATCAGGATGTTCAGTTCCATCTCCTGCATAAGGTTTAGCAAGCAGTTGTTCTACCATACCCGAAGGAATTTCATAAGTAGTATTTTCAGTAGGTGCAGTAGGTTGAGGGGCAACTAATTGTGGTTCCGGTCGAGGTGAAGATACCCCGAACAAACCCCTCAAAGGATTGTTTTCCATAGTAGCAAGTAGCAATAAATTTCAGCACGTAGTATAAGTTTTTCCTTACAGATTTCCACTTACCAAGAGCGCTTCACTCCCCGGCAACGGCGCCAGAAAAGAGTCTTGATGACCCAGAAGTATAGGGGATCAATCGTAGTCCTTTCGATAAGTAAGAGTGTCGAACCCAACGAGGAGTAGAAGGAAATGACAAGCGGTTTTCAGCAAGGTAATTTCTACAAGCACTGAAATTGTAGGTAACAGATAGTTTGATAGCAAGATAGTTGGTAACAAGCAAGTAACGGTAACGGTAAACAAGGTGCAGCTAGGTAGCCCAATCCTTTTGTGGCAAAGGACAGGCCAGAACAATCTCTAGTAATAGGCAAAGTGTTCTTGAGGGTACACGGGAATTTCGTCTAGTCCCTTTTATCATGTTGGTTTGATTCGTGTTCGCTACTTTGATAATTTGATATGTGGGTGGACCGGTGCTTGGGTGCTGTTCTTACTTGAACAACCTCCCACTTATGATTAACCCTCTCGCAAGCATCCGCAACTATGAGAAAAGTATTAAGATAAAATCTAACCATAGCATTAAACGTTTGGATCCAAATCAGCCCCTTACAAAGTAGCGCATAAACTAGGGTTTAAGCTTCTGTCACTCTAGCAACCCATCATCTAATAACTACTCCACAATGCATTCCCTTAGGCCCATGAATGGTGAAGTGTCATGTAGTCGACGTTCACATGACACCACTAAGGGAATCACAACATACATATCATCAAAATATCGAACACATATCAAATTCACATGATTACTTGCAACATGACTTCTCCCGTGACCTCAAGAACAAAGGTAACTACTCACAAATAATAAACATGCTCAAGATCAGAGGTATTGAATAGCATAATGGATCTGAACATATAATCTTCCACCAAATAAACCATATAGTAATCAACTACGCAAGGTAATCAACACTACTAGTCACCCACAGGTACCAATCTGAGGTTCCGGTACAAAGATTGAACACAAGAGATGAACTAGGGTTTGAGAGGAGATGGTGTTGTTGAAGATGTTGATGAAGATTGGCCTCCCAAAGATGAGAGGGGTGTTGGTGATGACGATGGCTTCGATTTCCCCCTCCGGGAGGGAAGTTCCCCCGGCAGAATCGCTCCGCCGGAGGGCAAAAGTGCTCCTGCCCAAGTTCCGCCTCGAGGCGGCGGCGCTTCGTCCCGAAAGTCCTCCTCTGATTTTTTTTTTCTAGGTCAAATGTGACTATATACCAGAAGATGGGCTCCGGAGGTGGGCCGAGGTGGCCACGATACACCAGGGCGCGCCCAGGGGGGTCTGGCGCGCCCTGGTGGGTTGTGCCCACCTGGCAGGGCCCCTCCGGTAGTTTTCTGCTCCAGTATTTTTTATTAAATACAAAAATAATCTCCATAAAATTTCAGCTTCATTGGAGTTGTGCAGAATAGGTATCTCTGATGTGTTTTTCTTGGGTCTAGAACTCTAGTTGCCGGTATTCTCCCTCTTTGTGTAAACCTTGCATATTATGAGAGAAAAGGCATTAGAATCACTCCCCAAAGCATTATTATTGAACAAAACAAAGTAAATAATAGTAGGAAATCATGATGCAAAATGGACGTATCAAACGCCTAGTCGGGTCTCCTCGAGGCAGAGAAGAAGAAGCTGGACGTGCTCTCTGCCAAGAAGACTAATATGGAGCAGTACATCGAAGACTTCGGCAAAGAAATGAACGAGAAGCTCAAAGGTTAGCCATCTGTCCGAGTGACCATCATATTGTTTTGGTGTTTTTCTTAGTTCTTGATCCTCGATGTATCTCTGTGGCCAGACTTCTGCAACGATGTCGGGTCGCAGACCGAGAGGAATGAACAAGAGTTGGACCCCACTCAGTTGCTCGTCAGGGACAGTTTAGCCTTAGAGGCACGGATTGTATTGTTGCCACTAAGGATAAAACGACAGGGTCTGAACATATTGCATCTCTTTCTTTGTCTACATTACGTCATCTTGCTTAAAGCGTTACTCTGTTTGTTATGAACTTAATACCATAAATGCAAGCAGGAGTTGGTCAATTTGTGGAGTGATAGTAGTAGATGTTGGCAGGAGTCGGTCTACTTGTCACGGATGTAATGCCTATGTATATGATCATGCCATGAATATCGTCATAATTATTCGTTTTTTTATCGATTGCCCCACAGTAATTTGTCTACCTACCGTATGACATGCTAAAAGAGAGAAGCCTCCAGTAAAAACTATGACCCCTGGGTCTACTTAAATCATATTACAAAAACCAAAAATGCCTTGCTACAATTTTATTACTTTTATTTTATTTTGCAATTTATCTATCTACCATTATCAGATTTAATCGTTGCTATTCAACAAGTACAAGGGGAGTGACAACCCTCTTGCCTGCGTTGGGTGTAAGAGCATCTATAGCCGGGCGACCCAAACCGTCCTCAAACGCCCGGGCAGCCCGCCCGGACATTGATCGGTCATGATTTTTCGACCCAGACGGACGCCTCAAACGGGCCTCAAACGCCCGGGCTGACCGGCACCCCTCATATCCAGCCCAAATATGGGGCGGATATGGGGTGGCCCAGGTACGCCCGGGCATGCCCGCCTGACAGGCCCGACCCACCACCGACCCCACCTCTGTCCAACAAAAAAAACATCCGGCTCATCGCTCCGAAACCCTAGCTCACTCACTCTCCTCTCTCGCTCCGTCCGCTCCTCTCCCCGCACAGATTCTGATCGAATCCGACGCAATGTCGAGCTTCGACGGCCGCTCCGACGAGGAGCTGGATCCGTACTTTGAGCTTGCCCTTCGCATCGCCTTGGAGCGGTCCAAGGTGGAGACTGAGGGAAGCTCCGGATTTGCAGCCTCGCCGCTTCCCCGCAGGCACAGCTCCGACGCCGGCGCTGGCCCCTCCCGGCCCGTGCGCAGCTCCGACAGGCGGCCTGCGCAATCCGCGCCTCCCCTCCGCCGTCCCCTGCCCCCGCCGGCTGCTACTCCCCCACGTGGGCAGCGGTGGGTGCTTGTGCCCGCCCCGCCGTCCCGGACGCGCACGCCGGAATAAGAGGCGCGCGTCGCCTGCCGCGAGCAGCAGCGGCAAAGGGAGAGGAGGGAGCCGGAGCAGTCCGTGCACCGCCGCCGCGGGATGGAGGCGGAGCCCGACGAGGACGCGCGGCTCCTTGAATGGGTCTACCGCCGGTCGCATATGACCGCGGAGACGGACGCGTGGCGGCTCCGTCAGAAGAACGCCAAGGCGCTCCGGATTGTCATTGAGCAGTCCGAGCGCGACGCGGTGCAGGCAGCGGCGGAGGCGGCTCGGCTCGCGAAGCTCAAGCAGCAGCAGGATAGGGAGGTCCGGCGGCTAAAAGGGCTCGTAATCCTCTCCGACACCTCCGACGACCACCACCACCACGACTCGTCATCGGACGACTCGGACGATCCGGACCAGCCGCCGGTGCCTATAGCTGCGCCGGCGACAGGAAGGGCAAAGGGCTGGCGAGGAAGTGGTGAATGTCCGCCGTCTCCGTCTTCAATTTCTAGTTTTTAGTAATCTAGTTTAAATTTGTCCATCGTTTATGTGAATTATGTGAACCGTGGCGATCTTTTGGACATCCGACGGTGATCTTTTGGTGATCTGAATGTGCATTCCTCTGTCCGATTCAATGTTTGTGTGTTGATCTACGTAGCTTTCATCTATGTTGCATGCTAGTATGGATATGAGGGACCGGATATGAGATACACGGATGTGGACGACAGGATTTGAGGAGTGCCCGGTCAGTGCCCGCGGACGCGCCCGCGGGCGTTTGAGGGCCCGAATTTGCAGGTCGTGGTTGTAGATGCTCTAAGTATTTGTTCCTTTGTGTGTAGGTGCTGCTAATCGATTGTTTGGTTGTATTCCTACTGTTTAGATAAACCTTGATTCTTTACTGCGAGAAATACTTTTCTCTACTTACTACATCATCATTTCTCGTCGGGAAAATCCTAATGGTATCTCAAGTAGCAGCTACGACCAAGAGCAATCATAGCTGAGAAGCAGCAGCACCACAAGATTAGATAAAATCCACTCGTCTCCTCCAACCACACAAATTCATGGCTATGATCCAGCTATCAACGTAGCATCCAGCTGGGGAAGAATGAAGAGAAGGAAATGAAGTGAGCCAGGAAGAGAAGAAGGCCCGTGACAATTATTGTTCGGTAAAATTAGCGGCGTTTGGTTACGTCAAATGCTGCCAATGCTGACATAAACCGGCACGCTTTTGTATGAAGACGCTCCAAGAACAGAACGAACTAGCGATGTTCCGTCGTACAGGATGCTACTGCTGCATTTTATACCAGCGTCATTTATGTCCCGCAAACGTAGCTAGAACTTCCTGGTTAATGGCTGGTCTGCATATACAAACCGGCAGCATACTACTCCGTAATTCTAAACGCTGCTAGAAATTTTATGTCTGCAGCGTGCGACATGAAATGGGACGTTGCTGCTACTTGTTCAAGTTAGCGTCCAGATTTCACAAGACGGTGCAGATAGAAAACATCCTATTAAGGAATTTTTCTACTAGTATATGGAACTACCCATAGATCCGCCGCTACATAGTACTTATCAATTAGTGCTAATCTATAAATATGATAGTTGATAGGCCATCTCATGTAAAAGGTCAAATTTGGCTTTTGGTCCACAACTTTTTGGTTGTTGGTATATCTAATTTAGAGGTCACATTGTATGTGGGGTTAATTAATGGAGTTGTCATGCCGAGAGCTTAATCATGGTTTGCTCCGTATACATGATAGCTAGCTGACAGTGGACTCCCAACACTCTTGAGAGCATTACATCCAGCGTCATTGCGAGAGTGACCAAAATCTGACACAGTTGTGGTCATCAATGGAATGAGTGTGAAAGAAGCAGCTTGGGCTTAATGATCGATCATGGACAGTGCTCAGCCATACAGATGATTAATTGTGTATGCCTCATTGTTCATGTCGATTTCGTGTGAAATTTGCAGAGTAAGATTTGAAATATCATTAATCGCTTAGCGAGCGTGTAGAGACATTTTTAGCACAAATTCTTGTAGATGGCACACACTACTCTGGAATTTTATTTTTTTTACGAGACATCACCCTGTTCCATTATAAACGTGGTTAAGAAGTACAATACAAAACATCTCAAACGTAATAAAAATTACATTGAAGACCCAACACCATCGAACAACCATAAACGCCGCCATAATGCCGCACTGTATCGTGAAATTAAAGATGAACCGCAAAGTGAAAGGTAGCTGGCACACACACATGTTAATTTGTCACTAACATAATTTTCTAATGGCTATATCATGTTCCGTTCACTGTAATTAATATCACAAACATGGTCGCCAACTGAACGTTACAATAATTTATGAAGTCTGCAGAGAAAAGCACATGGAAAATACATTGCAGGTTCTTATGAATGATCTTCTACTTATTTGCTGGGTCAACTGTACCGAATTAATTATTTGATCAACCCAACGAATCTCAAGTGTTTGATACTCCCTCCGTAAACTAATATAAGAGCGTTTAGATCACTAAAGTAGTGATCTAAACACTCTTATATTAGTTTACAGAGAGAGTATTAATTTACACTGATCTCTCAGTAAACAAATGGCCCAAAACAAGCTAGGTCATCACCCTAGTCTCCCACCAAAAAAAATGTCACTCTTAAGGGAGATTCCAACCCAACTAGGTCATCATGCCATTAATGGAGAGTGATTAGTTGACATCACCATCCAAACATGCTAATCAACACACCTCGACCGCACGCCGCGCGACCTGCTTGATGGAGATTGTCCTCACGGCTAAGCATCACACCACCATCCCAATATAATAGACACAAATAAATCACTTCAAAGTTAATCACACACCACGCGTGCCATCGCGAATTCCGCAAAACCGAATACAAAATCGTCTAGTGCAGTACGAACATAATCTTACAAAATCGATTAAGAATTCCAGCTGGCACCGCGTGCGGTCGGTCGAGCTCCACCGCGCAGACAGCCGGGCTCACATGTCAGCTGGGAAGCCGCTGCGGCTTTGACGAATTTAGTTTTTATTTGCACATGTTTCCATGCCGCTGATAAAATTACAAGGTGGCGCGTTCCAAACGGTCGGGACTGAAGTTCTTAGAAGCATGGTCACGGACGCCCTCATGTAATTTTTGTACTACTGCTCTGCTATCTAGGAGTATTTAATTAGTCACCGTGATTAGTAGCTTAATTTGACTTTACCAACTGATGATTCTGTCACATCCAAGTAGTTTTAAGTTTGTGTAAGATACACGAAGCTGCGTTTTTCAGTTTCTTTCGAACCGCAAAGTCGGGCGTGTCGGCGGCGAAACCGTACCATAAATTCCGCGAAAGAGCAAGAACAAGATCACGATCATGGAACCCTTTTTAGCTTTGGGTGATTAGTGAGGAACAAAGCCACTTAGTGCTAGCACCTTAACCTTAATAAAGCTGGCTAAAGCATGCTTTGAATGTAATCTAAGCAAGTAGGATTAGGAGTGGCTACGGGATCCATCCGAGTACCGTATGGTATGCCTGCGATGCGTGCCACGTGAGTACTAAGAGCATCTCCAGCCGCCCCCCTCCCCCCCCCACAACAGGCCCCCCAGGTCATTTTTTTGCGCCGGCGGGCGAAAATCGGCCCAGTCGCGCCCTCACGAGCCCATTTTTCGCCGGTTAGGGCCGAATTTAGTGCCGGCGTACCCAGGCCGAACCCGGCGCGCTGGGGGGCGCCTGGGGCGCCGGGCGAAACGTTTTGGCGCGAAAACGGGGTGGGTCCGCCGAGTCAGCGACCGCGCGGCGTCGTCGTCCTCATCGCCTCGGTTTCCCGCGGGGAATCAATGCAAGGCTGCCGCCGGTCAGCCTTCCATTGATGCCGCACCTTCACGAGCCGGCGTTCACGGGCGGCGCAGTCAGTACGGGGCGACGCGCGTCCACACCTCGCCTCCCACTCGCCTGCTATAAAAGGCGACCTCGCCGGTGTACGCCACACCTGCCCCCAAGTCCCCACCAGCGACGCCCCTCTCTCTCCCCGGCAATCTTCTCTCCCCCTCTCTCCCCCGCAATGGCCGAGCGCTACCCTGGTGACGGTGCGGCCCGCAACGGCTTCGGCCGCCGGCACCTCCACGAGGACGAGGCCCGCCTGCTGTTCGAGGCGGAGTACCCGACGCCGCCGGACATGCGGGCGCCCGGCGCCTGGAGGCTCAGCGCGGGCGGCGTCCCCGTGACACCGGTGCCCACCGGAGCCGAGCGGCGCGCCGAGATCGCCCGGATCCGGTCCTCCCTGCCCGAGGAGCATCGCCGGCAGCCGAGGTACGCCCCGGACAGCACCAACCTCTGGACGTCCTACTTCGAGCGCCGCCAGGAGGAGCAGCTCGCCTCCACCAAATGCGGCCCCGCGCGTGGCCGCAACAACAGCGAGGGCCGCCGTCTTTGGTGGGGCGTCCCCGGACGCACTCTCGAGGCCGTCCTCGAGCACATCGAGGTCGGCAACGAGCCGCGCCTCGGGTACCCGGACGAGCCAACGTCCATCTCCCGCCAGAGGGGCTCGTCGTGGCAGCCACGGCGCATGGAGGCGCCGTCGTCGTCGTCCTCGCACTCCTCCCACTCCTCCGGCGCAACGCGCACGCCGCTCGTCGCCGTTAAGGCCGAGCCCGGCGTGTTGTCGCCGCTCCGACGCAGCGGGCGCAGCGGTGGTGGCGGCATCACCATCAACGAGGGCCGTCGCCGCGAGCCCTCGCCTCCCCGCGGCCACCTCCGCCTTGTCAAGCCGAAGACGGAGCCTGGCACGCCGGCGGTGGTCAAGCAGGAGCACCTGGCCATGGCCACCGCCGACGACGAGGCCGCCCTGAAGTGGGCGCGGGACGACTACGTTCGGGAGGAGGTGGAGCGGCAGCGCCGGGCCCTCGAGGAGATCGAGGCTCGCCACCGTGCCCGCCGCGAGGAGGAGATCGCCGGCCTCATCATCCTCGACGACGACAGCGACGGGGAGGCGCCCGGGCCCTCCAACCCCGACCTGCACCGTTTCGGCGACGCAGGGCAGGGCTGCAGCAGGGACGGCGGCCGCGGCGCGCCGGACGGCGACGGGGACAACTACACCGACTTCTACAAGCTCCTCGGCATGTAGAATGCGGCGGCGCAGCGACGGGACGGCGGCGGCGGGACGACGTAGCCTTTTTTTTTAGCTTTTGTATTATATTTCAATGAAAATCCGAAACTTTTTAAATGTTTTGGGCCGATTCTACGCCCATAATGGGCTGAAAGCGGCGGTTGGGGGGCGACCCCGGGGCCGCGACTGGGAAGCCGAGCCCCCCCGACCGATTTTAGCGCCGGCTGCCCCCAGGCGGCGCTATTTCGGGCCCCGGGGGGGCCAACGGCTGGAGATGCTCTTAAGCAGTACACATGTAACGGCACGGTGGCTTGTTGTCCGTTTTCCCAAACATGCGAAGCTTCGCGCCATGACGGCACGCCAGGGGCTCACGTGGGGACCATGTGTCAGTGAAGGCCAGGGCAAGTGGATGCGCTCGCCTCGCCAGCGAGTAGTAGTAGGTGAAGCATTTTTCTCCTCCCCGCTAAAAAAAGCATCTTTCTTTGTTTTACTTTTTGTGTTTTTCTTATTGCGCACAACATTAGAATTGCTTGCTGTTGCCATGCGAGGAAAAGGAAATGTGAATCTAATATTGCATCACTTTCTATGAATGAAAAGGAAATGTGGTAGATAACCTTGTTTTTTTTTTTTTTTTGCATGACACTAGCTTGCACACACTATGACCATGCACATTGAGAACCCAACCACACCTTCTGAATTATGTGCTTACAATGAAAACAAAATTGTTCATATCATATTTTGAATTTCGTTTACTTTTGTTTCTAGTATATGAAACGAGACGTGACTCATACAACCAAGGTTTTTGCGTGAGCCCGGTTATTACGGCTTTACGATTGATGTAACAACGCGTGCAAACAAACATGCGGAAAGACCTCTAACTTATAACACACGGTACTGATCTAACTTACACGACATGCATTCAACCAAACCGAAGCAACAGAGTAAATCTCTCAAACGCCATTATAAAAAAAAGCATCCAAATTAAATCGGATCTAGCAAGGGAAAATCCTGATGTATCACTGTCCCAATAGCAAAATACGAACAAGAAAATCCCTGATGTATTGTAAACATTTCAACATAGCCTCCTCGCAAGAAAAAAACATCTCAACATAGCCAGAGAGTAGAGGAGGGTGGTAACCTCACCATGGCGGTAGCCCTAGGCAGCCGCCCAGTGTGATAACCGCCCCGCGCAGTCCAGTCCTAGTCGCTCAGGGGGTCACACACTCGGCGCCGCGCCAGTCTAGTCCTCTGCTCCCAACCTTTTTCCGGGCCAGCCCCCTCGCCTTCGTTTATATTCGCACCCCACTCCACACCCCCCCTCTCTTTGTCGCCAACACAGCTGCACACTGGCCTGAGGCTCTGTCTCGGGAAGGCGCTCGTGGTCTCGGGTAATCGCGACAAGGTCCCTGCCAGCGGCGGCCATGGACAAGAAGCAGGGCTTCTTCTCGGCGCTGCGGGAGGAGGTGGCCCGCGGGCTGTCGCCGGCGCGGGCGCGGCGGAGGGCCGAGGAGGTGGCGGCGGCGAAGGCGGCGCTGCGGTACGCGGGGGGCGGCGGCGGCGGGGAGGCGCTCGCGCCGCTCATGGAGGGCCCGGATCCGGAGGAGGCCGGCGGCGGCGACGGCGCTGGCCGCGCGCGGAGGGACGGGTGGGGCCGCTGGGTGCGCGGCCAGCTCGCGCGCGCGCCGTCGTCCGGGCCCGTGGCCTCCGCCGGCGGCGCCGGCGCGGCGAGGCGGAACGACCTCAGGATGCTGCTCGGGGTCATGGGCGCGGCGCTCGCGCCCGTGCACGTCTGCGCCGCCGAGCCGCTCCCGCACCTCAGCATCAAGGACACCCCCATTGTAAGCGCTCGCCCTTGCTCCCTTCTCTGCTCGCTTCTTCTTCTTGCTCTAGATTGAGTCCGCTCCAGTGCTCTCCCGAGCTCAAATCTTTCTGTCCATTACGAGGTTTGATTTACTGATTGCTACAGCCAACTCCTTCTGGCCGGAATTAGTACTACTTTTTTGTTCTCTTATATATATATATATATATATATATATAAGTTCTGAAATTGGAGAAACTGTTCTTTGACGTTTTCTCTGAAATGTGTTCCAGAAACTTGTTGGTTTGTTAGGGGAAACACTCTATAAAAATGAGTTGTTGTGATGTGATGTGTTCAGCAAGGGTTCATGTATTTGCTACAAAATTGGCATCTGAACTGAACATATTGCCACTCTAAAAGTGGAAAATGGCTTTGCTTGTATGATACAGCATACCCCTTTAACAGATAATGTCTATTTGCTGTAAAGAAGAAAGATTAAACCTAAAGCTGAATGAGCTGCTTGATGTGAAAAATGGCTCTTTACCATAGCTTTATACTAGCTGTTTAACAGCGAGGTGTTGATCTGCTCTACGCAGGAGACTTCGTCGGCGCAGTACATTCTGCAGCAGTATCTGGCTGCCTCCGGCGGGCAGAAGCTCCTCTCTTCAGTCCGCAACTCGTATGCCATGGGGAAGGTGCGCATGGTGGCCACCGAGTGCGAGACGGCAGGTCGTGTCGTGAGGAACCGCATGGCGGCCCGCTGTGCCGAGCCTGGCCGCTTCGTGCTCTGGCAGATGGCTCCGGAGATGTGGTACATTGAGCTGGCTGTTGGTGGGAGCAAGGTGCACGCCGGATGCAACGGCAAGCTCGTCTGGCGCCACACTCCATGGCTCGGTGCACACTCTGCGAAGGGACCTGTCCGCCCTCTCCGCCGCTCGCTTCAGGTACAACGCCAGCACCAGTTTCACCATCTTTAGGTGGCTCTTTTCTAAGTTCATCTACACACTACAGTGCATGAAAATGGAGTTTGAATATCATTGTTCCTTTTCTCTCCAGGGTCTGGATCCCTTGACCACAGCGAGCATGTTTGCTGGTGCGCGCTGCATCGGCGAGAGGAAGGTGAATGGGGACGATTGCTTCATTCTGAAGCTGTGTGCTGATCCTGAGACGCTGAGAGCACGCAGCGAGGGGCTCGCGGAGATCATCCGGCATGTCCTCTTTGGCTACTTCAGCCAGAAGACCGGGCTTCTTGTCCACCTCGAGGATTCTCACCTCACTCGAATTCAGTCCACAACCGGCGGTGATGCGGTTTACTGGGAGACTACCATCAATTCGTTCATCGAGGACTACCGGCCAGTGGAGGGGATAATGATTGCACATTCTGGGCGCTCGGCCGTGACCCTCTTCCGTTTCGGAGAGGTTGCCATGAGCCACACCAAGACTCGCATGGAGGAGGCATGGAGCATCGAGGAGGTCGCGTTCAATGTTCCCGGCCTCTCCATGGACTGCTTCATCCCACCCACTGACATCAAGTCTGGATCCATCAGTGAGACTGTGGAGCTTCCGCAGAGCGGGAAGAGCAAGGCCGGTGGTCTTCTCCCATGCCATGGTGCCAAGGTTGCTGCTCTAGAGAAGGCCGATGACAATGTTGCGTGGAGCGGAGCCCTGCAGCGAGATTGCAAGTGATTTCCTGGTCTGTTCATACTGCTGCTTGCAGTGCTACTGACTCATTTTGATGAATGTAGGGTAGAAAGAGAAGGGCTAAAGGAGGATTTGGATCTTTGAAATTCCAAATGCCCCCTGTAAATAGGGAAGGTCAAGCAGCCACATGGTCTTCCTCCTCCATGTCCCAGAGGGGAGAGGCCTTGTGTGAAGAATCCTTTCTGATCTCATCCAGTGACATGGTGTAGTAGGTAGTCTTTCTGGGTTTCTTTTTTTTTGCCAGTGCCTGTGGAAGAAGAACCAGGGGTGTTCTCCTCCATCCATCCATCCAACCACATGATTAACCATCATGGTGGTGGTGGTGGTGCTGCTGCTGCTCTTTCCTTGGTAGCAATACTAATTATCAGAGGCCAGCGAGGAAGAAGGACTTCTTCGCCGGCAACCGAGAGTGATTTCGCCGGTGTCTAAATTAGCAGTCCAGTGTGCTTTGGTTTGTGATGATACTAGTCTCTGGTCAAACTAACTTTTAGGGGAGACTGGAAGGTCCAGAGGTGGTTGTTGCTCATTATTTTAGTGTTCCATATCATGGGTCCGTCTAGCTGCTGTTTTTTTTTTCTTCTTTCTCTCCCTTTCTCCTTCACACATCTCTCTTTATTTAGTATGAGACGGTGGTGATTGTATTTTACAGGAGCTGCTGATGTATGCCAAAAACTTCTATGAATGGATTGAGGTGTTTTTCCCGTTTGTGCACTCACTTTTACTACTGCATGCTAAAGTGCTGGTGACATTTAACTTTGTGACATGCCATATATTGGTATGCTAGTGCCATAATGCAGCATCAGTGTGGCTTTTGCCGCGCTCGGCTTTAGCTCGCAGCATGTTGGGGGCCATGATTCATTAGCATGATGGTATTGATCCCCATGTGCTTCTGTACTGTATGCAAGTGTTCTTTCTTTCTTTTTATTATTAAGGCGCAATTAGCTTTGCCTCTTGTGTTATCTCTGCCTTCCTTTCTGCTCCACTCCATCAGATGCTTCAGCGCCATACCATCTACGAAGCACCGATACGGCGATACGGGATATGGCAGTTTCTAAAAACAGCAATACGGCGATACGGCAAGTATATATAAATAATTAATTAAATGCTATATTACGGCAACAATGAATTGAATGCCTGAGAAGTTGAGATGAGATTAAAATATTGTCCATTTGTTGCATCCATGCTTCTTTGATGACCGAATGATCATCAGTTTACTCAATCCTAGCCCCCTGGATGACAGAATGATGATCATCAATTTACTCAATCGTCGTACTTGCACGTAGCAGTGGCCAGTGCCCAGTGCCCAGCAGCAGCCAGCAAGCACGCACGAAAACACAACAAACACGCATCCATTGCGGCAACAAGCACACACAGCCAGCCAGCCCACATCACCGCACCAGCAAGGCAAGCCAGTGCGGGAGGACCGGACGCCACCGGAGAAGAGCAGGGATTGAGAAGGGAAGGAATTACCTTGCTGGAGACGGGCGGCCGGCGGCGGCGGCAGAGGCGAGGCGAGTCCAGACAGCGGCGAGCGACTTCAGCTGCCAGCAACGGCATAGGCGAGGCGAGTCCAGACGGCGGTGAGCGACTTCAGCCGGCGGCGGCTGCACTCGAGTCGTCGGCGGCGATGCGCTCGCCCGCGAATACTCGATCCAATCTGCCGCCCGAACGAATCGAGTGCGCTGGCTGTTTAGGGTTACGAGTGGGCTTGTACTGGGCTTCCCGTGTCCCCTACGTGTCGGCGCCGTCCCGGCGGCCGTATCGGCATTTTTTTCTTTCTTTTTAAATCGAAAAACAGGATACTCCATGGATACGCGTATCGGTGGCGTATCTGACGTATCGGCGTATCGATGACGTATTATACGCGGACACGCAGCTTCTGGGCGTATCGGTGCTTCGTAGCATACCATGCTGCTACGCCTCATCATGGCGTTGCCATGGGTTATTTGGTCGTCGTCCATCATCTTGCTTCTACAATAGCGCGGTTGGGGCTTTGTTTTCTCCTTGGAAAGATGGGACCGATGCAACAGCCAAGACCAAACGATAAATGAAGAGGTTAAATCGCTCATGGGGTGGATATTCCAACATGTATGGCCCACTTGTCAACCTCACATGCAACGGCATTCTCCGGTTCGTAAATCTTCGCGGTGGTCCCCAGCTGATTTTCTTAATAAGGGAGGGGAACCCAATAAGGGAGATGGTTGAAAACTTGACCCGTTGCTCTCTGTTCTATGGCATCCCCAGCGGCTCGTCTGAAGGGTTGTCTATGAGGCAGAAAACGCTCTCCAACAGATTGTTTATATAAGCAAAAAAGAAGAAATACAGCTCAATATTGTCTCAAATATCGGTTGTCATTCCATCTCGGTTATAATAATGATATCCGTTGTCATTCTCTAAAAGCATCTTCAACAAATGATGTAAAAATGCTGCCATGCCAAAACCACAATTTTTAGGACAATCTGAGCCAAAAACGCTGCTCCAATATATATCCTATTTGGCTATTTGTAAACAATGATGAAATTTTTTGGCGGCCCAAAATTTTAGCCCCAAGTGCTACAAATTGCAACACTTCTTGTGGCTGGGAACCCAACCGCCAAGCTAACACTTCCACCCTCCCGACCTTCGCTTGATTTCGGCCGATTCTCACCCTCGGTCGTAGCCGCCGCCACTTCGGCGACCGCCCCCAGCCAGCTCGCCGCTCGTTCCCCTTGGCCGAGACAACCGCCACAACCCTCCGCTGACACGGAAGCTCGGAACACTATTGTCGATTTCAACCGACTTCAGTAGTTCCTCCGTCCCTCCACTACCGAGATATTCGTCGTTGCACCATCGTCAGACGATGATGTCGACTAGCAGTCGAGTGACCTCCAATCGATCGGCTCGACCATCGTTGAGTCGTCGGCCCCGTTCGGAGCTCTCAACACGGTCGTCCGCAGCGCCTCTGTCAAAATTGGTCGCACACTCGGCTCCTAGTCTCTCCCGACTCCTGTCCTAGGCGGCCCGACGACCATCTCGACCCCGACAACCTCCACCGGCCGAAATCCAGCTAGCTCCCACATCCCCCTCCTGACCTGCCCACCGTTGGATCTCATATTTCAATTGCTTTCCAATCTTTTGGGTATCAGTTTTTGGCCATCTGAAAAAGCAACAACAATCACGATTCCCCAAGACCTCCTCTCTCCTACACTATAATCATTTTTACGTCACCAAATTTTACATCATCGGTTGGAAATGAAGTAATTAGGACAATCGGTAGACATTGTCCAAACGTAGACTATATTTTAGACAATTTGCTCGAGAGCATTTTTTACTTCATATTGTCTGTTTTGTACATGCAGCCATTTAAATAGATATATTACTAAAATATAGGAAAGGGAACATAGAAAACTAAAAAGTCTATCGGAAAATTGAAAGATTTTAAAAGAATCTTTTTAGACCACCGTCTATATGAAATTTAGACAACCAAATTTAGATCATCTCCTGCTGGAGATGCTCCTGGGCCTCCTGACCATGGGCTCAAAATATTTGCATCTACTAATTGCATCTTGTTCAGAATCGAAGAAAAAATAATCATATCTCCCAATCTGAAGTGATGCAGGCATGACGGAAGAGGATCAAATACGCATGGATCCAGCAAATTTCTGCAGCTTTTGGCGTGTTGTTGCGGCCGAAGGACCACGCACAGCGCCGTCCATAGGAGCACTCGAAGGTTAGTTGGTTGGTTGTTAGGGACAGAGACCGCTTTAAGACTTGACTTTGAACAGCAACCTCCAATCAGTCACCCAACGGGCAGCGGTAGGGCACCCCAAACGCATTACCTATGCAAACGCAAACGCAAATGCTGTGCACTGCTCTACCATCTCTCATCTTTTTTGACCCGGTGGATAAAGCCTAAAGGCATGCAGGGTGTTTTGATCAGGAAAGACTAGGAGAAAAAGCTGTTGCCACCTTTACCCGTCTAGTGCAATTGCAGGGTACTTTGGTCAGTAACATACATATTCCGTTCCATTCCATCCATCCGTATCCATGGCATCTTTCTTTCTCACCGTGCTGCATGCACATGCATGCCGCATTGCTGGTGAGAGGATAGAGAGAGAGAGATGGAGAGGGGAGAGAGATTACCTGTGGTGCCTGAACCGGTTGGTCAGAGAGCTTAAAGCCCAGATCAAGAAATGCCCTGAGGTTAAAGGGCATTGATGGTTAAAATTAGTTTTTAACAGGTGAAGCTGAATTCTGCAGGCGTTTGGCTGTAAAGCGCAGGGGATGGCTGAGTGAGGAGGCCACGCTGAAAGCTGGGCCTGATCTTTTGCAGGCCTGGGAGTGCCTCACAGAGAGATGTCATCGAAGACCGTGCGAGAAGACGTTGAATGAACAAAAAAAAAAGATTAGCTTGAGCGCTTGGATGATCTGGTCATGCATGAAATCCAACATTAGGTCTTGAGACACCGAGTCGAGTGTCGATGTATATGTATCATGTATGTATGAGTACAAGAGAAGTCTGAGGGCTTGGAATCGATGCCAACTTTTTAGGGGGGGATGATTGGTGAGTAGTGCGTGCATGAAGATCAGCCGACGGATCAAACCACGAATGAATTCGGTGGAAAACGAGGACCCGAAGGCTCTTTTGCGAACTGGATAGCACTAGCGTAGTTGTGGGGGAGTAACAAGCAGTATCCTATGCAGTGCAACAACCAGTGCTGTAGGCATTGGATACTGCTAGCTCGGATCAACAAAATCCTTTTCCCACTGCTCTTGCACAAGGTACTTGTTTGGAATTGGGTCCTCTTTTTTTTTCGAAAATGAGGCAAAAGATTTATATTGATTAAGAAGGGAGAATAGTTTGTTACAGAAGGCACCCTCGTACACGGCATGAAAGATTACTCGCGCGTAATAATGATCCCTAATTTCTTCACTCCAGCGGTGATCCAAAGGTTGGCCTCTTGGTCAATGATGCTTAGAAGGATGGAGGGTGGAGCGCTCTTGTGACGGAAGACACGAGCATTTCTCTCGTTCCACACGGTCCATGATATAAGCATGGTGAGGGAAGCCATGGCCTTCCGATTGGGTACTCCGGCGCCGGTCTTGTCAGACCACCACTTCTCCACTGAATCTTCGAGATGCCAAGCCGAGGTGTCGAGATGATGGAGCCCGTACTTCTCCCTGACCAAGCCCCAAAGCCTAAGAGTGAAACGACATTTGAAGAAGAGATGTGTTCCACTTTCTTGCTCTCGCTTGCAAAGGGTGCAGAGGCCACAATTTGGCCATCCCCTTTTCTCCAGCCTATCTGCAGTCCAAATCCTATCTTGGATAGTGAGCCACGCGAAGAACTTGGCCTTAGGTGGCGCCCAAGCCCTCCAGGTCATCTGCACCATGGGGGAGAAGACCAAGCCTAGGAATTGGGCCTTGTAGGCGGAGGCTGCGGAGTAGAGTCCATTCGTTGTGTGTTTCCACACGATGGTATCTTCGGCGAGATCATCAAGATGAACGTCGTTCACCAGTGCCCATAAGGTGAAGAACTGACAGATGTGCTCAATGGAGACAACCGTGGTGGTTTTGATCTGGAGGATCCACGCGTTGTCTTTGAGGGCCTCACGCACCTTCCAGTTCTTCCTGGAGGAGGCCTCGAAGACGAGAGGAGCAACATCTCTAGGCTTACACCCATGGAGCCACGGCGAGTCCCAAAACGGCGTCTTGGCGCCATTTCCCACAGTGATTGTCGTTGACGCATAGAAGAAGTCGAGGTCCTCGTCATCGCACGGGTTTCCCAAGCCAACCCACAGCTTGTGTGGGGCGGTCCATTCAAACCAAGGCCATCTCAAGCGTAGGGCCCGCGCGAATTTGTCGGTGTTTAGCACTCCAAGACCTCCATATTCCAGCGGGCGACAGACAACATCCCAGTTTACTTTGCACTTGGCACCCGTCGTCTTGTCCGACCCCGACCAAAGGAAGGCCCGCTCAAGTTTGTTGATGTTGTCCAGAATGACAGGCGGTATGACCAATGATGTGATGAAGTAGACAACTAGCGAGGAAATGACGGACTTAACCAGTGCCGTGCGCCCAATGGTGGTAATGTTCTGGCCCTCATATGTCACCAGCTTGTTCGCAGCTTTATCCCTTAGGAATTGGAAGTCCGCCGTCTTAAGCTTCCAGACGGACAGAAGGAGGCCCAAGTATCTGAGAGGGAAGGCCGTCCTCTTTGCCGGAAGGCTATGCAGAATACGCTCAAGGTTTAGGTTGTTGCATCTAATGGGCACAACCGAGCTCTTTTGGAAGTTGGTACACAGCCCGGTGACCTCCCCAAATCCGCGCAAGATGGCCGAGAGATTATCAATATCCTTTATTATTGGGGCCATGAAGATAGCCGCATCATCCGCATACAGTGAGGTGCGCACCATAGCCCCTCTGCCACGAACCTTGTGTAGAAGCCCCTTTCTTGTTGCAAGCTCGAGCAGATGTTGTAGGGTGTCAATAGCAATGACAAAGAGGAGCGGGGATAGGGAATCCCCTTGCCTGAGGCCTCGCCCGTGCTTGATAGACCGCCCCGCCACGCCATTCGGCAGAATCCTCGAAGAAGAAGTGCAGAGGAGAGCCGCGACCCAATCCCGAAACTTGGGCGGGGACCCCCTCCGCCGCAGGAGGTCGAGAATGTATTCCCATCTGACGGAGTCGAAGGCCTTGCGGATGTCCAGCTTGAACAGGAGGGCCGGGGTCTTGCATTTGTGTAACCTACGAGCCATGTTCCGCACGCACATGAAATTGTCGTGAACGGTAGCGCTAGTCTACCGTGCATCTCCTTTGCTGTGGTCGTATGTACAGGAAAATATCATGGCGATGAGAAGATGAAACAGATAGGAATGTTATTATTTTTACTTTTTTCTTGGATGCAGTTTGGACAATGAAGCCATAAAGATTTCGCCTACTGAAACTGGGCCAACTAACAGAGGTCCATGAGCAGCCGTCTCTTGGGCCCATAAAGGCTTGCTCGTTGATTTTCCTTTTTAAGATAGCTAACCGTCGAAATCACTAATTAAGGAGCACTCTTTATGAATGTCACTCTCAACTCTCTGGGTTGCGCCATTTGTCGTAACCTGAAAGTTTTTCCTTTTTTTGTATATCCGTTTATTCAAAATATTTTATCTCTTAAACCGCGCGTTCAAATCTCGAACCGTTTTCATCGTTGGATTCTTCGCGTTGAGATCTTCAAAACTAAATCCCATGTTGATAGGTTTTGACGAACCTTTTTTCACGAAAAAAATCGGACGAAAAAAAAATCATCCCTCTCGTGGAAAAATAAAAGAAAACACGTTTTTTTTCGTTTTCGATGCCCCTTGCGGAAGCAAATCAGTGCCTCTCCCGAAAGCAAATTCGTCCCTCTCGTGGAAGCAAAATTGTGCCTTTCACGGAAGAAAAAAAACACGTTTTTTTGTTTCCGAGAGGCACGGGTGTGCTTCTTATATTAGCAAATCCGTGTCTCTCGCGGAAGGAAAAAAAATAAAAACACGATTTTTTAAAATTTTCGAGAGGCACGGCTGTGCCTCTTGTATTAGCAAATCCGTGTCTCTCGCGGAAGGAAAAAATAAAAACACGATTTTGTAAAATTTTCAAGAGGCATGGCCGTGCCTCTTGTATAAGCAAATCCGTGTCTCCCGCAAAAAGAAAATTGTGCCTCTCGCGGAAGGAAAAAAAATAAAAAGATGATTTTTTTTTAATTTTTGAGAAGCATGGCCATGCCTCTTGCGAAAGAAAATATGTGCCTCTCGCGAAGCAAAATCGTGCCTCTCGAAAAAGGAAAAAAATGTATTTTTTTCCCATTTTTGAGAGGTACGACCATGACTCTCGCAGAAGCAAAATCGTGCCTCCCAAGAAGAAAACAAAAGAAAATACGTTTTTTCGCGCAATTTTTAATACCCAAAAGCTAAGAAAGACCGATGAAAAACCGAAAATCCGAAAGAAACCAAAAAACCCATCTAAAAATCTGAAAACGCGTGCGAAAAAAAAACAAATCTAGAGGAATGCCCAGAGCACGACACGTGACGACGGCTAAGAGCGCGCCAAATTGTGACGGCTGAGAGCACGCCAAGTGACGACGGTTGAGAGTAACACTTGGAGGCTCCCGAATGAGCCCTCCTTCGTTAGTTGCTCCCGTTATCTCAAAATTAAAAATAAAAGCGCTCGTTCCGAGCAGTTAAAGGCCTGCTTGTATTTTTAGAGGATTTTTTTAACACAGTCCAGACACAAGCGCTCATATATACGCGCATACACTCACCCTTATGAACGTACACACGCACACCCTACACTTATGAGCACCTCCGAGAGACTGAGCCGGCATATCATTTTGAGATTTACGAAGTCACCGTATGTGCCTCGTCGTGGACGGCAACATCTCCTCCCACTGAATGTGCATCGCCGGAAATCCTGAAATAAATCCAGAAATAATGCGAGCACAAAGACTTGAACCCTGATGGGCTAGGGATACCACTGTTTCTCTAACCATTCAACCACAGGTTGATTCGCATTTTTTAGAGATTAAAGCCTATTTTTCTTTTCTGCAATATGTTTCATCTTCCATGTCCTCCTTTGCACCGTGGCTTCATCTACACCTTGTTTTTCTTTTCTTTTAAAATTGACCATCTGTATCTTAGTATTCCTTCCTTGCCACTTAAGACAAGCAAAGATTTGGGGAAACGCCAAAGGCGTAGTTCGCTCTTTTAGATAAAAAATCACAAGGCCATCTTGTGTTAACCATACGCCACCATCGTGCATCCGTACCGTACATATCTTATGGCTATGTGTATACAAGATTGAGAAATACAAAAATAAGATAGACACAAGAATCCGAGGGCCCGTTTGCAATAAAGGAAAATATGTTTGATTAAGAGCCTGAGAGATCCAAGCCGAAGTAGTTGTTTTCTCTTTCAGTGGCAAAGCCAACATCTAAACCATGGGAGTACTTGTTCAGATATCTTAGTTTTACTCAAATTTCTACTAATTCATTTGATGTTATATAGCAACTCATCTAGCCAGCCGTCGCCGCCCCAAAAAGCTAAGGTTCATTTGCCTCCCACCGACGCCATCGTCGGTCCACCCCGTCTTCGGTGGCCTTAGGGCCATGGATGCGGAGTGGATCCCGGCCCTTGCTGGTGGACGGGCTCCGTTTTTAGTTATTTTTTTAAGTTTTGTTAGGGTTTGTGTTCTGTTCAGAAAGGCGAGACAACGGCGGCTCCCGAAGATGGAATAAAGGTCTTCCCATCTAGTCCCCGTTCCGTTGATGCGTCTAGCACCGTTGGTGGACGTGCGGAGGTGTGTCTCTGCCGGACTATCTTTTGGTGGATTTGCTCAAATCTGTTCGCCGTTAGTCTATTTTCTTGTGTCTTCAGGTTGGATCCTTCTGATCTACACTCTTCTTCGGCGGCGGTTGTTGTTCTGGTGCGTTTGTTCTATGGGACCTTAGCACGACGACTTCCCGACTGTCTATTACAACAAGGTTTGTCCGGCTCCGGCGATGGAGGGGCAATGACTGCGGGGCAACTTCGGCTCGCTTCAGTGCTTCTAGTTGTCGCTAGGTGGTCTACGGATCTGGATGTAATTTTTATTATTTCTAGTGTTCGTTGTACTACCATCATTGAAGATGAATAGATTGAAAGTTTTTCCCGCAAAAAATATATGTGAATTAAATCATTGTATATATGCTTTTGCCAAAATAATATATGTACATTTACACTCACGTCCTTATGTAGGTCCGCTGTCGGGACCCCGATCCTAAGCCATACGAATCTAGCATGTAACACATCATATCAATTTGCGGCCTCATGCATGGTATGCTCCACGGCTACCACCTTACCTTGGTCGGGACCGTTTGCGTCTTTTGTCTCACGTATATGAATATGTCGCTACCAATCATATATCAGAGAACCCAGGTCGACATGACTAGTTATAGACCCAAGCGGCACAACCGTACAGGGACAAACATACATAACCCAGCAATGCAGGTGTCGGTCATCAGCGTGTGTAACCGAGTCGTAGCAAGCTACAAGGACTCCAGTAAACACCATGTGACATTTTCCCGTAGGGACAGACGCAACAGCAAAGAAGGATACATGTCCGTCAATCGATGTGTCCAGAGCAGTAGCAAGCTACCAGGGCTCAGTGGAAGCACAAAGAGCCATTTCCCTGTAAAGAAGACAACAAAAGGTGTACAGCTAGGCGTCGAATCCCACACATATCAATGCACGTCACACGTACGCACAATATGCACGATATGCGTAGATACAACATGGAATCACAACAAAACTTTACAACACAACACTTATTTAGAAGGCTCGGAAGAGCCTTACATAATAAGTTCATAAAGGTAGTGGTCACATGACCCGACACTCAAGTCATACACTCAAAGTCATACAAGTCATACAGATGCGTAAAGTGGTCTGAGTACAAACAGTTGAAACACAAAAAGGCACGTGGCCTGACTATCGCTACTTGTAAATTACGTTTGGTTTTTCTCCGAACAGGAGAGGAGATGCAACATAGTAGAGATAATTATTTCCCTCAGTGAGCACCAAGGTTATCGAACCAATAGGAGAATCACACAAGTTCCCGTCGTCGGCACCTACACACACAGAATCAAACACTTGCACCCAACGTAGGCAAGAGGGTTGTCAAGCCCCTTGAACTCGTTACTTGCAAATATTAAATACTGATAATTGGATAGATATAAATAGAAAATAAAATAACAGCAAATAAAAGGTAGCAATATTTTTAGGGTTTTAGTAATAATATTTGTCTAGACCCGGGGGCCATAGTTTTCGCTAGAGGCTTCTCTCTCGAAGATAGCATACGGTGGGTAAACAAATTATGTTGGGCAATTGATAAAAAAGCGCATAGTTATGAATATTTTATTCACAGAAATGATCATGTATATAGGCATCACGTCCATAAGCAAGTAGACCGACTCCTGCCTGCATCTACTACTATTACTCCACTCATCGACCGCTATCCAGCGTGCATCTAGAGTATTAAGTAAAAACAGAGTAATGCTTTGAGGAAGATGACATGATGTAGACAAAGTAAACTCAACTAATATGAATAAACCCCATCGTTTTACCCTTGATGGCGGTAATACAATATGTGTCATGTCCCCTTCTGTCACTAAGATTGAGCACCGCAAGATTAAACCCATCACAACGCACCACTCCCACTGAAGATAAATCAATCTAGTTTGCCAAACCAAACCGATAGATCAGCGAGAAATACAAAGCTATAACAATCATGCATAAAATAATTCAGAGATTACTCAATTAGTATTCATGAATAATCTACCATAAACCCACAATTCATCGGATCCCAACAAACACACAGCAAAGAAGATTACATCGAATAGATCACCGCGGGAATCACGGTGAACTTTGTATTGAAGATCATAGAGAGACAGAGAGAGATAGAAAGCCATCTAGGTACTAGCTATGGACCCGTAAGTCTATGGTGAACTACTCACATATCACCATGGGAGCAGCAAGATTGATGTAGAGGCCCTCCGTGATCAATCCCCCTCTGGCAGGGCACCGGAACAGGGCTCCAGATGGACACACGGTGGAACAGAGACTTGCAGCAGTGGAAAAAGTATTTTGGCTGGCTCTCTGTTGGTTTCCCGATTTCAGAGAATTTATAGAGGCGGAGTTAGGTCAAACGGAGCCACGGGGTGGTCCCAAGGCAAGGGGGCGCACCTACCCCCTGGGCGCGCCCTCTTGCCTTGGCACCGCCTCGTGCGGCCTCCGGACTCCCTTCGAAGCTTCCTGGTCTTATTTTTGTCCAGAAAAAATCATGAAAAAGTTCTGTGGCATTTGGACTTCGTTTGGTACTGGTTTCCTGAAAGGCCAAAAACAAGCAGAAAACAACAACTGGCACTGGGCACTGGGTTAATATGTTAGTTTCCAAAAATGATATAAAATAGCATATAAATGCATATAAAGTATCCTAGAATGATAATATAATAGCATGGAACAATAAAAAATTCTAGATACGTTGGAGATGTATCAACATCCACAAGCTTAATTCCTACTTGTCCTCGAGTAGGTAAATGATAAAAACAGAATTTTTGATGTGACATGCTACCCAACATGTAATCTCTTTTAGGTATGATCTTTGAGGAACAATGAACTAATAAACATCAACATAATGATATCCACAATCATAAATAACATAATCATTAACTTTCAAAATATACAATCCTTAAAGAACTTTACTCCGCATTCATTTTATCATATTAGCATGGCATGACTCCGTCTTCACCACATAATTACGAATCATGAGCACCATGGTGTCAAGTCAGGCAATTGGATCGTACTTCTAACGTGCTTCAGCATTTTCAACCTCACTCAACACATGAGCGTGAATCATGGACATAGCATGTGGGTGGAATAAAGTATGTTGGTAGAGATCAAAAGAAGTCAAAGTGGAAAGAAAGTCTCACGTCAACTAGGCGGACCAACGGGCTATGGAGATGCCATCAATCGATATCAATGTGAGGAGTAGGGATTGTCATGCAACGGATGCACTAGATTTATAAATGTATGAAAGATCAATTGAAGCTAATTGGTGTGCATCCAACTTGCTTGCTCATGCATACCTCGGGCATTTGAGGAAGCCCGTCATCGCAATATACAAGCCAAGTTCTATAATGAAAAATGCCCACTAGCATATGAAAATGACAACTCAGGAGACTCTCTATATGAAGAACATGGTGCCACTTTGAGGCACTAGTGTGGAATAACAGGTAGCAGCACAACCCTTTCTCTCTTTTTCTCTCATTTTTTTCGTCCGGAGTCTCATCCCGACTTGTGGGGGAATAATAGTCTCCATCATCCTTTCCCCACTGGGACAGTGCTCTAATAATGATGATGATCACACTTTTATTTACTTAAAATTCAATATAACAACTCAATGATAATGTAGAAGAAATGACTCTATATGAATGCCTCTCGTAGTGTACCAGGATGTGCAATGATCTAGCATAACATCTAAATAATGATGAACGGTGGCCTTGCCATGAATACTATGTCAGCTATATGATCATGCAAAGCAATATGATGATGAACACACAAGTCATCTGATGTAACTGTGGAAGTTGCATGGCAATATATCTCGGAATGGCTATGGAAATGCCATAATAGGTAGGTATGGTGGCTGTTTTGAGGAATATATAAGGAGGCCTATGTGTGATAGAGCGTATCATATTACGGGGTTTGGATGCACCAACGAAAGTTGCACCGATCCTCGAGGTGAGAATGGGCAATGCATGGTACCGAAGAGGCTAGCAATATATGGAAAGGTGAGTGTGCGTACATCCATGGATTCACATTAGTCATAAAGAACTCATATACTTATTGCAAAGCCTTATTAGCTCTCTCAAAGCAAAGTACTACCGCATGCCCCTAGGGAGGAGGTTGGTAGGAGTTAACCATCACCCGCTCCCGACTCAAACAACACTAGGATTTCAACGAGGAATAAGAATGCTCACACATCATTGATAACCCACAAGTGTAGGGGATCGCAACAGTCTTCGAGGGGAGTATTTTACCCAATTTTTTTGATTCGACACAAGGGGAGCCAAAGAATATTTATCGGTCTTAGCAGTTGAGCTGTCAATTCAACCACACTAGGTTAATCTTTGTTACAAAGATTTAGTAGCACAGGAATATAGTAATAGGAACAGTAACAGTAACAGCAACAGTTTTGTAGTGATAGTAACAGCAGTAGCAGCAATAGTAACTTAGCAAGATTCAGTGTGTAAAAGCGTAGGCCATGGATTGGTGATGGATAATGATTTCGATGACATTCATCATGTAATAGTTACACACTAGAGTGACACGGAACTAGCTCCAATTCATCAATGTAATGTAGGCATGTATTCCGTATATAGTCATACGTGCTTATAATAAGGACTTGCATGACATCTTTTGTCCTACCTCCCCGTGGCGGCGGGATCCATAAGGAAACTAAGGGATATTAAGGCTTCCTTTTAATAGAGAACCGGAACAAAGCATTAACACATGGTGAATACATGAACTCCTCAAACAACGGCAATCACTGGAAAGAATATCAATTATTGTCACCTTGGGGTATGCGGATCATGACACGTAATAGGTGCATACAACTTACAAGATAGGACCCAAAACAGTCTCATATTCATGAAAACATAATAGGTTCAGACCGGAAACCATGTCACTCATGCCCTAGTGACAAGCATTAAGCATAGTAAAGTCATAGCAACATCAGTCTGAGAACATAGTGGATACCAGGGATCAAGCCCTATCAAAATAACTCGATTACATGATCAATATCATCAAATCCCATCACCGTCCAGCAAGCCTACAAAGGAATTACTCACTCCTGGTGATGAGCATCATGGGGGTGTTGATGAAGAAGGGTTGGTGATGACGACGACGACGAATCCCCCTCTCCGGAGCCCCAAACGGACTCCAGATCAGCCCTCCCGAGGAAGAACAAGAGGTGGCAGCGGCCCCGTCTCGTAAAACGTGATGACAACTTCTCTCTTATTTTTTCCGGAAATAGAAATTTATAGGACTGGAATTAGGGTCTGCGGAGCCACCAGGTGGTCCCAAGCCATCAGGACGCGCGTGGGGGGTGGCCGCGCCCTGTTGGCTTGGCACCAACAGGTGGCCCCCCTCCAGTGGGTTTTCGCTCCATTATTTGGTATATATTCTAGAAAAATTCTCCAAAAAGTTTCGTCCAATTCCGAGAACATTTTTTTCTGCACAAAAACAACACCATGGTAGTTCTGCTAAAAACAACGTCTGTCCGGGTTAGTTTCATTCAAATCATGCAAATTAGAGTCCAAAACAAGAGCAAAAGTGTTTGGAAAAGTAGATTGGAGACGTATCAACTCCCCCAATCTTAACTCATTGCTTGTCCTCAAGCAATTCAGTTGATAAACTGAAAGTGATAAAGAAAACTTTTACAAACTCTTTTGTTCTCGTTGTTGTATATATGCTTAGCTAGTGTTCAGGTTTTCAGCAAAGATTATAAATAACCATATCGATGATAACACTTAGCTATTATATTCACCGATGGCAATAACATAACCAACTAGCGAGCAATAATAAAATATCTCACATGCTAACAATTTGTCAAAACAATCATGATATAATATGATGATATGGTATCTCGCTAGACCTTTCTGAGACCGCAAAACATAAATGCAGAGCACCTCTAAGGTCCAAGTAGCGACTAAACATTGTAATTCAGAGCAGAGAAGATCCAGTCATGCTCACATTCAACATTAAATAGACTCAATGCATAACAATGACAATAGTTCTATCAGGTCTGGTGCTTTAGCAAGAAGATGATGACTCAATAATAAAAGTAAAATAACATAAAAGTAAATAGAAAGGCCCTTCGCAGAGGGAAGCATTGATTTGCAGAGGTGCCAGAGCTCATGGTTTAAAACTAAGATGAAATTGTAATTTTGGGTGGTGTGCTTTTCATGTGAACGTCACAACTGAATTTTCAATATCTTCCATGCTAAACACATTATTGGCGGTTCCCAAGTGATAATATAAAGTTTACTCCCAACCATCATACATACACAAGCCATGGCTGGCCGAATCCACGGGTGCCCTCCAATATGTCAACTGTTTCGGGAGTTTTGTTTAATTAGTTTTGATTATGCAGGACCAGGCATCCCTTTTTACCAGCCTCTCTCGTGCAATGATAGGCGAATAAACGCCATCTTGAGAATAACCCACTTAATGGAAGATACTAACCGCCCCGTCGCTCCATGAGCGGTACGAGCACACAAAACAAATGTTTATTTGAATGTTTAGAGATGACACATGCAAATTTACTTGGAACGGCAGGGTAATACCACATGTAGGTATATATGATGGACTCATTTGGAACAACTTGGGTTTAAGAATTTTGGATGCACAAGCAGCATTCCCGCTTAGTACAGGCGAAGGCTAGCAAATAGGTTGAGAAGTGACCGGCTAGAGAGCGAAAACGGTCTATGCATTGAGAATACTCTACATTGAACACTAGCATGAGTAGGATATAAACACTCTGAACATAAATATCATGAAGGCTACATTGGATTTGAATCAACTACATGTTTGCACATGTGCCAAGTCAAGTCACTCAAATTACTCAGAGCAGGATACCATACTAACATACCACATCACAACCATTTTAATGCATGTTGACACATAAGATAAATCATTATTCACTCCTAGCTATTTAAGCATGGCATGAGAAACTATAATCTCTAATTTTCATCATAAAAATGTTTACTCATAATATGTTGAATCAAGATCGAACGAGCTAAACATATTTACGAGAACGGAAAACGAGAAGAGTTCATACCAGCTTCTTTATCACGATCACTTCATCAAATATCATCATTTATGGCCTTTCACTTGCATGACCGAATGATGTGAAAATAATAATAGTGCAAGTGTGCCATGTACTAAGCTGGAATTTGTGAAACAGTTTAAACAAAAGAGAAGACAAGGTAATATTGGCTCTTCGTTATATAAATAATAATGCATATGAGAGTCACTCAACACTTTCATCGTGGTCTTCTCCTTTTAACGACTCAAAAAAAGAAAAGGAATTCAGAGAAACACACTGAAATATTTTTGGAGTTTTTGGTTTTCTCGAAGAAAGCAAATAAATGAAGGAAAACGAAAAGCGAGAAAAACTATTTACACGGGAAAGCTCCCAACAAGCGAAAGAAATCGTTTTGTGTTTTCTTTTAGTACTGCAAACGAATTAAATAAGAAAGAAAAACCAAAAAAGAGGCAAGAAGTATTTTTGGTTTTCAAAGTTTTTCAAACACACAAAAAGAAAGCGAAAAATAAAACTAACATGGATATACAATGCAAAAGGATGAACACCGACAATCGATATGAAATGTGTGAACATGAATGTAATGTCGGTGAGAAATACGTACACCCCCAAGCTTAGGCTTTTGTCCTAGCTTGGTGATCACCACCGCTGGTCTAGATAATAATCAAAGTGGTAGCTCGTAGAGGCTTTCCGTGCCCCCTCCTCAGCCAAGTGAGCGGCCTCTACTGCTGCGTTATACTCATGTGCCTCGTTCTCAAGAATGTAATATATTTGTTTGTTCTGAAAATCAAAAAGAGCAGGCGCATGCAACATAACAGAGACAGTATGGTATTTATCAAATGTTAAGTTGTAATCATAACCCTGAGCCCTGTCTTTAATAAAGTCGTGGCGATGCATCGCCTCAAAGTCTAAGTATCTATCAGGTAAAATATGATCATTGGGTCAAGGCGAGACCCTTAGCCCCGCGGCTACACGGGAGGCATAGATCCCCCCATACAGGTCACCATTGACTGCATTAAGATGCAACCTACGGGCAACAGCTGCCCCCAGATTATATTGTTTATCGCCAGTTAAGGCGGTGTGAATAATGCTCGGGTCAGGAGCGCACACCGCACTACAATCTTGCTTGCCCACAATACATTTCCCATTAAACAATGCAAAGTAGCTAACAGAGGGAACTTGAATACTTTTCATTCTAGCCTGCGTAACTCCTCTATCCTCACCACTGCATAAGCTCTCAAGGAACAAATTATAATTAGATTTTTGTGGTTTGCTAAGTGAGCCCCAATATGGAAGTTTGCATGCATCACAAAATTCTTCTAGGGTCACACTACAAGATTTATCGTAGAGATGAAACAGAACTCTAGAACTATGAGAGTGATACTCAAACCTTTGTGTGAATGAATGGGTAAGATTATAATGTTGAGCGTACTTATCTACGAGGAAGGCTGTGAGATCGGTACTATTAATATATTGATCAAATTCTTCCTTAATACCGGTACCAAACATGAACTCATCGCATGGCGAGCGGCATGATTTAGCGTCGGCCATGCCCACTAAGCTTGCTCTTGGTTCAACATAAGCTTGTCGTACCGAACTTCCACTTGACGATTCTCCAAAGGATTTTCTCCTTGAAGAGCTCCTCTTAAAGAGGTTCATTTTCCTAAGAGCAAATTTCTGAAATTTTTGGACCAAAAAATTATGTCAACAAAACTTTGTAATATTGATAGCAACTACTCATATAGATGCCTAGAGGCCATATCAAGCATTCAAACTACTTGGAACTCAAAGAATTCAACATGCAAGCTCATTTTCAGTAGCATCAAGTGCAGCAAAATATAAACAAATAAAGCAAAAACTAATTGGAGGAATGGGAGAGTTACATACCAAGGAGCAATCCCTCAAAACAGTTTCAGAAACGGAGTTCCGAGCAAAGATATCAAAAATCTCAGGTTTGCGAGCTTGAACACGAGAGAGAGAGAGAGCAACCAGGAATATTTTTTCTAGAGTTGGAAGAAAGAGTGGGATGAAGGGATAAGTGAGGGGGTCCCTGTGGGGCTCCCAAGCCACCAGGGCGCGCCCAGGGGGTGGTCGCGCCCTGTTGGCTTGTCACCCACAGATGCACCCCCGTGGGGTGTTTTCAGCTCAAATTTTATAAATATTCTAGAAAAAATCCTGTAGAAATTTTGTGGCAATGTGAGAACTTTTATTTTTGGGTCATTTTTATTGCACGAGTAATTCAGAAAACAGGATAATCATGGCAATTTTATTTTATTAAACTAAAAACAATAGAGAGTAAACTATAAGTACAGAAGGTTGTGCTTACTAAATTAATCGACCACATGCCTCTCAGAAAGGATCCATCAATAAGGTAGATCAAGTATTATTAACAAACCGTTTTTGATTGATATGAAACCGAAGAATCTTCGTATAACACTAGGTTACCTCAATGGGGATTTGCATCTCCCCAACAATAAGAATATCATATTTCTTCTTGGCATTAGGAAGAGAAAAATTAAACTCCCCAAAAGTGATTGTGGCAACTTGCTCGATGGCATTAATATTATTCACCGAAGCTTATTTCTTCAGGGAAATGCACTGTATGTTGTTTGCCATTGACATGAAAAGTAACCTTGCTTTTTTTTGTAATCAATAACAGCCTCTGTAGTATTTAGAAAAGGTCTACCAAGGATAATCGACATGTTGTTGTCCTCGGTCATCTCAAGAATAAAAAAGTCCGTTAAGATAGTAACATTTGCAACCATAACAGGAACATCCTCACAAATTCCAATAGGTATACAAGTGGATTTATCAGCCATTTGCACAGATATTTCAGTATGTGTGAGCTTATTCAAATCAAGTCTTTTATATAAGGAGAAAGGCATAACACTAACACCGGCTCCTAGATCACATAAAGCAGTTTTAACATAACTTCGTTTAATGGAGCAAGGTATTGTGGGTATAACCGGATCTCCGAACTTCTTAGGCACTCCACCATCAAAAGAATAATTAGCAAGCATAGTGGAAATCTCAGTTCCAGGTATCTTTCTACTATTAGTGATAATATATTTCATGTATGTAGGATACAGAGGCATTTTCAAGATATCAGTCAAGCGAGTGCACAAAAAGACAGGTCTAATCATTTCAGCAAAGGGCTCAAAATCCTCCTCGTACTTACTCTTAAAAGGCTTACGAGGGAAATGCATGGGTTTCTGGACCCATGGTTCTCTTTCTTCACCATATTTTGTAGCAACAAAGTCTCTCTAAATGCTACCTTATCAATTTCTGGCAATATTATTTCTTTTTTTGGACTCAGCCGCCATTGCATATTGGCACTTATCGAGTATAGAATAGATCTGCTTCTCTTTCTTCTTATGAACAACCGCTTCGACTAGACCCTGCTACTACCTCGTATCCAAATACCTGCGATCTAGCTCATTCTTTTTTAAGCCCTGCAAGCCTAATAGAACCTTGTTTCCTGGGCCAAGTCAGAGTCATAACGTTTATTTTTAGGAGGTGGGTTATCAAGATCAACAGTAGGTTCTATTAGTACATCATTACCATTTTCCTTATCATTATCTGCTGGAGCATCATCATGAGCATTATCATTATCGTTATCACTAGGCGGATGTTCATCACCAGATGTGTCTCAGCATCAGAAATAGAAACATCATTATGACTCTCAGTAGGTTTCTCTATCACGGGTTCACTAGGAGCATGCAAAGTCCTATCATCTTTATTTTTCTTTTTCTTTTTAGTTGGACTAGGTGCATCATCATTAATTCTTTGAGAATATTGTTTAATTCTTTTAGGATGACCTTCAGGGTAAAGAGGTTCCTGAGTCATTCTACCTCCTCTAGTCATTACTCTAACAACATGATCCTTCCTGTTATCATTCATTTCAGCAAGCAAATCATTTTGTGACTTAGCAACTTGGTCTGGTTGAGTACGAACCATGGAAGCATGTTTACTTATACCTTTAACATCATTAGCAATTCTAAAGATGAAGTCACTCAGTTGATCAATCATCATAGCGTTGCATTGTAATTGATCCTTAACATAATTATTTTAATGTTCTTGCTTGACAATGTAATTATCAAATTCATACATGCATTGACTAGGAGTGTTAGTATAAGGTATATCACTTTCAGCAAATCTACGGAGAGAATTTACCTCTACTACATGTGTAGGGATATCGAGTCCATGTATTTCTTCAATAGGTGGTAAATTCTTGACATCTTCAGATTTAATACATTTTTCTTTCATAATTCTCTTAGCTTCTTGCATATCTTTTGGACTGAGGAATAGAATACCTCTCTTCCTTTGAATGGGTTTCGGCGGTAGTTCAGGAAGTGTCCAATCATTAGCATTCTTCAAAATATTATTCAATAGTTCTTCAGCCTGTCCAATAGTTTGCTCCCTAAAAACACAACCAACACAACTATCTAGGTAGTCCCTAGAAGCATCAGCTAGTCCATTATAGAAAATATCAAGTATTTCATTTTTCTTAAGAGGGTGATCAGACAAAGCTTTAAGTAGCTGGAGAAGCCTCCCCCAAGCTTGAGGGAGATTCTCTTCTTCAATTTGCACAAAGTTAAATATTTCTGTAAAACAGCTTGTTTCTTATGAGCAGGAAAATATTTTTCAGTAAAGTAATAGATCATATCATGGGGGCTACGCACACAACTAGGAGCAAGAGAAAGGAACCTATTCTTAGCATCACCTTTTAGTGAAAAAGGAAAAAGCTTAAGAATGTAAAAGTTTCTTCTACCATAGTATTGAAAATCTTTTGAGAACTAATAAATTCTCAAGATCAGTATGTGTCCTATTATTATTATTAGATGAATTTCCATAGTAATCATCATAATTATTAGAGGAATTACCGGGATACGGTCTAGCATTAAAATTCCCTCTATAATCATTCTTGTTGAAATTATTTCGAGAGACAAAGTTCACATCAATAGCATCATCATTTTTCTCAATCAAAGTAGATAAAGGCATATCATTGGGATCAACATGAGCATGTTTAGTAGCAACCATATTCATAAGAGCATCCATTTTATCACTCAAAGTGGCAGTTTCCTCAACATAATTTACCTTCTTACCAGTTGGAGCTCTCTCGGTGTGCCATTGAGAACAAGTAGTCATGATGTTGTCCAGAAGTTTTGTAGCCTCCCCTAATGTCACCTCCATAAAGGTACCACCTGCACAAGAATCTAGAAGGTTTCTAGATACAAAGTTCAGTCCAGCATAGAAATTTTGTATAATCATCCATAAATTCAAACCATGTGTGGGACAATTTTTAATCATCAATTTCATCATCTCCAATGCTTGTGCAACATGTTCTTGCTCATGTTGCTTAAAATTAATAATTTGGTTTCTAAGAGAGATGATTTTAGCCGGAGGAAAATACGTGGTAACGAAAGCATCTTTACATTTATCCCATGTTCCAATACTATTATGAGGTAAAGATGAAAACCAAGCTTTAGCTTTGTCTCTTAGTGAAAAAGGAAATCGTTTCAATTTTACTACATCATTATCCATATACTTTTTATTTTGCATGTCACATAATTCAACGAAAGTGTTGAGATGCGAAGCCAGATCCTCATTAGGACTTTCGGAAAATTGTTCGTTCATAACAAGATTCAATAATGCAGCATTAATATCATAAAACTCCACACTAGTGGCGGGTGGTATAGGAGTACTAATACAATCATTGTTATTAGTATTCAAGAAGTAACACAACTTGGTATTATCTTGAGACATGGTGACGAAGCAAGTAAACTAGCAAGCAAGCAAGCAAACAAACAAAAATATTTTTGAATTTTTTATATTTTTAGGCAAGCAAATATAAAGGCAAATAAAAAGTAGAACAAGTGAATGAAATTTGTGCGAAGGTACCTGATAAGAATTTGATGATGTCTCCCCGACAACGGCGCCAGAAATTGGCAAGTTGAAGAGAGGCTACTTTCATACCTCCACACTGGCAACGGCGCCAGAAATTCTTCCTGCTACTTGTAAACTACGTTGGGGTTTTCCCCCAAGAGGAGAGGAGATGCAGAACAGTATAGATAAGTATTTCCCTCAGTGAGAACCAAGGTTATCAAACCAATAGGAGAATCACACAAGTTCCTGTCGTCAGCACCTACACACACAGAATCAAACACTTGCACCCAACGCAGGCAAGAGGGTTGTCAAGCCCCTTAACTCGTTACTTGCAAGGATTAAATACTGATAGTTGGATAGATATAAATAGAAAATAAAATAACAACAACTGAAAGGCAACAATATTTTCAGGGTTTTAGTAATAATATTTGTGTAGACCCGGGGGCCATAGTTTTCGCTAGAGGCTTCTCTCTCAAAGATAGCATACGGTGGGTAGACAAATTACTGTTGGGCAATTGATAGAAAAGCGCATAGTTATGAAATATTTATTCACGGCAATGATCATGTATATAGGCATCACGTCCATAAGCAAGTAGACCGACTCCTGCCTGCATCACTACTATTACACCACTCATCGACCGCTATCCAGCATGCATCTAGAGTATTAAGTAAAAATAGAGTAATGCTTTGAGCAAGATGACATGATGTAGACAAAATAAACTCAATTAATATGAATTCGTTTTACCCTTGATGGCAGTACTACAATACGTGTCATGTCCCCTTCTATCACTAGGATTGAGCACCGCAAGATTAAACCCATCACAACGCACCACTCGCACTGAAGATAAATCAATCTAGTTGGCCAAACCAAACCGATAGAACGGAGAGAAATACGAAGCTATAACCATCATGCATAAAATAATTCAGAGATGACTCAAATAATATTCATGAATAATCTGATCATAAACCCACAATTCATCGGATCCCAACAAACACATCGCAAAGAAGATTACATCGAATAGATCAACGCAGGATCGCGGTGAACTTTGTATTGAAGGTCAAAGAGAGAGAGAGAGAGAGAGAGAGAGAGAGAGAGAGAGAGAGAGAGAGAGAGAGAAAGCCATCTAGGCACTAGCTATGGACCCGTAGGTCTGTGGTGAACTACCCACACACCATGGGAGCAGCAAGGTTGATGTAGAGGCCCTCCATGATCGATCCCCCTCCGGCAGGGCACTGGAACAATGCTCGAGATGGTCACACGGCGGAACAAAGACTTGCGGCGGCGGAAAAAGTATTTGGGCTGGCTCTCTGTTAGTTTCCCGATTTTAGAGGATTTATTGTGACGGAGTTAGGTCAAACGGAGTCACGGGGTGGTCCCAAGGCAAGGGGGCACACCTACCCCCCTAGGCAGGCCCTCTTGCTTTGGCACCGCCTCGTGCGGCCTCCGGACTTCCTCCAAATCTTCCAGGTCTTATTTTTGTCCAGAAAAAATCATCAAAAAGTTTCTTAGTATTTGGACTTTGTTTAGTACCGGTTTCCTGAAAGGCAAAAAACAAGCAGAAAACAACGACTGGCACTGGGCACTGGGTTAATAGGTTAGTTCCCAAAAATGATATAAAATAGCATATAAATGCGTATAAAGTATCCTAGAATGATAGTATAATAGCATAGAACAATAAAAAATTATAGATACGTTGGAGACGTATCAACTATCTACAATCCCTCTCCGAGGGTGACAGATCGTAGCTGGGATACCAGCTACTCGTCATCATCAACATCTAGATAGAACCCACCTGATGGGTCGTGGGCTTCCTCTGCAATAGTTTATTAAGCAAACTTGAGTACAAAGGTACTCAACAAGACTTACATCAGATCTAACAACTCATGCATATGTATCAACAAAGGGGGTTGTGGGGTTTCATGCAGCATGCCAGCTTTGACCTTGGCTATCCTGTACTACGACTACGAGTAGTTTGAATAAGTTGAGTTAGCGTACACGAGTCCACTAATCACCACAACAATACACTACCATGGATCATCTCCCGTCTTCCTACAAGAGTGTCATCCACGGTACTCACACTTGTATTGATACTTTTATGAGTAACCATTAAAGTTGTCTATGAATAATGCAAGTCTCCAAGTAGTCCATATCCGAGGACGTGGCTATTCGAATAGTTTGTTACCCTGCAGGGGTGTACTTCTTAACACGCGCTCTCACCACTTATCACCAAATGCACGTCATGCATCTCGGCAACCTTCAAGCGGAAGCCAAACGAGGGTGTCGGCCACGACCGTTAACCACACAAGACCCTGGTCCAGGTTTATCGCCTATTTGAGACTGAACCCGCATGAAAGTCCGGCTGAAGTTTCCGCTACGGCCTCAAACAATGTGTGCAGGGTTCCCAAGCCCACCGTTCGGGTGCCACTTGGTACACCGTGCCACTAGCCTACCGCGTTGTAGCCCACCCCTACGGTCAGTGCTACGCACAGCCCCCAACATATTCTACAAGCACCAGAAACTAATTGCAACTCTTGGACCGAATATGAGGTGATTAATAAGCCAAGAGGGTCCATTGGTTTTAGGCCCAATGCGTGGTAGTATCTAGTCTTGGATCACATACGCGAAACTTAGTTCTTAAGGACGGTTCCAATCAGACAACCCGCCATGTACTCCTACATGGCCTCTCATCGCTACCTTTACCAAAATAGGTTCAACATTTATCTCTCATCATTAGAACACATTCATTTCACTCTGGTTCATCACCCAGATGAATCAGACCTGACACAACTGTAAGCATAGCAGGAGTAATGTCACAACATGGCTCAAACATCTACCGGGTATGCTAGGTTACTTGGTTCAGCTATTTACTGTGACAATGACAGGTCATGCAGAGGAATGGGTTCAACTACCGTATCAAGTAATAGTTGAAACGTTATTGTCCTAATGCAATAAATGAGAGCAGGAGCGAGAGCATGGGATTGTACAGGAATGTTCAAAAGGGGTTGCTTGCCTTGCAGACCAACGATGGGATACTGTCCTTCAGCGAGATACTCATGTGTATCCTCTGGAGCAGAACCTACCGCAAGGACAATACCGAAGGAGCAACCAATACATGGAAAATGCAACAATACGATGCATGGTCATGACATCGCAAAATGGAGTTGGATGAGCTAATGCATCTATCAACAGATTAGATGAAGTTGGTTTGAATCAAGGATACAAATTCAAACTCCACATATGGTATTTCAAATACCCTTTAATTGATTTGACCTGATCAACAGGTATAACTTGTTTTGTCATGCATGAAAATTGTACCAATGGATAGATTGGATTTTTCTGATCATTTTTAATATATAAATCTTTTCCATCTGAGCTATGGTTGATTTACTATGAATTTTTGAAGTTTCAATCATTTTCTGGAATTTACCTAATTGTTTTGAATTACAATAAATCCAGAAAAGGATTATTGCGTCAACAAGAGGTCAAAGTGACGCCAACAGGTCAACTGACCATTTCAGGTCAAACCTGACCAGTGGGTCCGACTGGTTAGTGACCCAGTTAGTTAATTAACTAATTAGTGACTAATCTAAAATTAGCCACGGGCCGGGCCCACATGTCATTAACCCAGGGGAGGTCAAACTCCTGGTCAAATGGGTCATCCCCACCGGCGTTTAGTCGCCGCCGGCTTCTAGACAAGGCGGAGGGCTCGGGTTTCGCCCTCCGGCGACCAAATCAATGGCGGAGACTACCTACGCAAAGCCCAAGATGGCGCGCATCCAATGGAACACGCGGGAGGTGATGGGGTGGACGGATGCGACAGCGGTGAGCACAACCGCGGTGGCCGGAGTTCGGACCTCGAACCAGTTGAAGCTACGGGGCACGACAGGGCTTGCGGTTGGTCGTAATCGACACACGGGGTGCACTGAGCGCGACGATAGGCTCGGAAGCGAGATGCGCTTGCTCAAGCCACGACGGCAACATGGCCGACGCCGAGGAGCTCTCGGGCTCGATGGCTAGGGCGGCTACGCGATGCAAACGAGCGCGGAAAGAGGGGGAACAGAAGCTGGGGCTCAGCGGATCGGCCGATGGTCTCAGCAGGCTCGGGGCCGGCTTGGTGCGGGGAATCGACGGCGGCGACCTTCGATGCCCGAGGAGGAGGAGGACGGTGTTGACGGCGATGTAGAGCTCCCGGCGTTGCGTGGCTCGATGAGGAGGACGGTGACGTCGAGGCGGAGCTCCTGGACAGCACGGGGGAGGAAGAGCGGCGCGGTGGCTACGGTTATCACGACAACGAGCTGGCGATGGCGTCGGCCATGGCGAGCAGGGAGCAAGGGAGAGAGGCAGAGGGGCGAATGGGGAGCGGGATGGATCCGAACGGCTTCGGGGAGCCTATCCTCGTCGCTCAGGACGTGGCGGGGCAGCCACGCATGTTGCCTGCTGCATGGCGCTCGGGCGGCTAGCGTCGTGCCCTGTCTCGCCTCTGCCTACTAGCAGAAGGTGAAGATGACTGGCACGGGCCAGCACAGTGTTGCGCTGGCCAGTGGGCTTTGCCTCTCTTTCCTTTTTTAAATGAGTTTCTGTTTTCTAATTCTGCCCTCTGTTTTGATTTGTTTTAGGTATTAAACCAAAAGAAAAATTCCTAAAAATATTTCTGGGGTTAAAGTATAGCATAATCAGGCCCCACAATAAGTTTCAACAATTTTGAAATTGTTAAACATTTTGTAGCAATTTATAGGTCATTTCAGGTGCACTTTTGGGTTAATTTAAAATGTCAAATGCCTTTGTTAAATGTGCATCACCTCTGGTATGTTGCTTCCAACATTTATAGAAAAATGATGAACATTTGTGAAGTCCATTTTGGATTCATTGAAAATTTTATTGGTTGAAATTAGTTTTCCAATGTGGTGCTAGGGTTTGACAATCTCCAATTAAAGTTTAAAAGAAAATTAAACATGATGCAACAATCAAGGCTAGACCAAGTGCATGAATAAACTAGGGTTGTGACATCCGCCCATGTCATCTTCTCTCGTGAAATGTTCAGTCACTCGTGTGTTTCTTGCTAACCTTATAAGTTGTTCTCCTCTTCTTCATGAAAATGACGCAAAAAGTGTTGTTATATTTTATAAAAATTATTGGAATATAATGTCCGACCCTTTTCCATAGTTCGTACTTTTGAAGCAAGTTGTTGAAGCATGAATTTAATATGATATTTGAGTCAAGAGGTCTTGAGTTCAAGACACAATAAACGCAATAAACAATTGCGGCATGCCCCCGCTTCCGCTGCCCACGTCATAAACTCCAAAGGAGTATAGACATGAGGGCGAGTGTTGGAGTATAATGTCCGACCCTCTCTCACAGTTCAGATTTTTGGAGCAACTGGTCGAAGCATGAATTAAATATGGTATCGTAGCCAAAAGGTCTTGAGTTTAAGAGTCTGCCAACGCAGTATTAAAAATAAACGATTATGCGGCCTACATCGATCCCACGCTAAGTATTAAAATAGCCTAGACGTAAGTGGGAGTGTTGAAATATATTGTCCGTCTCTCTTCATTAGTTCGGACTTTTGCATAAATTGACTGGAGCATTAATTCAACAAAAATCCATATAGAAATAATTTATTTTATACCGTTTAGAACAAAGAACTTGTCGTTCTACGTTTGCTATTATGATTTTGTATAAATTCCAAAGGAAGGGCCATTACATAAGAATTTTCAGAGGAAACCAAACATGAGATCATGCGCTAGTCTATATGACATCTTTGTTGTGGTTCTACGTACATGAGTGATGGCCTGATCAATACACGAGTAGTACGTACATTTTGTACCGATATATGGATAAATATGGATACATGAGGAAGTGTTGCTGTTTATAGAATATGTTGTTGTTTATAACTATGTATTGTTGTTTACATATTATGATTATATGTTGATATTTATGACTATGTAATGATTGAACTGATGCCTTGCAGACATGGATATTTTTGCCCACGGATACCCGTTTACCCTGTCGGGTAATGGGTATGGAAAAATCGGACACACTGACGGATATGGATACGGATATGGATACGAGCGATGGATAAGCTCAGATGTGATGGGTAAGGGTATGGGGTGGCTCCACCCGTAACCAAACCCGATGGGTGCCATCCCTAAGCACAACGTGGGTGCAAGCAAGCCTTGTCCCTGCTTCCTAGGCGCTGGTTTGCGCCGCTGGTGCTCACGTGCCTCTCTTCGTGGAATGACCCAAAATGAGTCGAGATGCTTGCTCACAAACGCGGCGGTTTCCTGGTCGTTAGGTTCGCTATTGATCTGTTGACCGGTCAACCATTGTCTTTTAAAAAACGCAACAAAACAGAAAATAAAAAATTGTGAATAAAAAGTAAACGGAAATCGAGAAAAAAAATAAAATAACGGATTTGAAAAAAGTCATCTATTTTGGAAAAAAAAGTCATCCATTTAGAAAAATAGTTCACGAATTTGAAGTTTTTGATGGATTTTGAAGAGTTCATAGATTTTGAAAAAAAAAATAACGAATTTGAAAATGTTCTCGGATTTTGAAAAACAATCACCAAAAATGTTGTGAAAACTAAAAATTCAGAGATTTAAAAATGTCCTTGAAAATTGAAAAGTACAGAAAAATGGTTAGCAAATACTGAAGAAAAAAAATCATGGGTTCGCAGAAAGTTCACAAAGTTGAAAACGACTGTAATATTTGAAAATGGTGTTTGAATTTTAAAAAATATCATGCATTTGAAAATATCAGAAATCAATACAACAACCTGAATAAAAAAGAACAAAATCCGGTTAAGACAAAAAAAAAACACGGTCCGGAAGCTTCCCAAAAACAGCATGGAAGCTTCTGAAAACCGGGGAAGAATCTTCCGCTCATGAGCCCGATGGGTCGATCGAGGGAAGGGAGGCTGTGTGCGCTTGTTTGCGGGATAGCCTGTAACGGACGCTTAAGACGCCAAATAAGAGCACACGTCTTTTCCATAGTAGTGAAGCCACGTGAGAACTAAGTAGAAAATTCGTGTTTGTTTAAGGATAGTATGACTCGTAATTGAGAAGATCATGGTGATTTTATTTGGCATTTTGACAGTGAGAACATCAGGGTGATCAGCTCGAGGTGAGCTCCTAGTCAGCGCTTTAGGCGCCCGTTAACGATCCGGCGCCTACAGCGTCGCTGGCATGGGCCGGCCGACTAGCATGCTCACGAGCTGCCCAGTTTTTTTTCTGTTTTTTTCTGTTGATCCAGTAGGAAAAAACCGCCCAGATTTTCTATTTGTTACAAACATAAAAAATATGAAATCAGAAAAGGTTTACAAAATTAATGAAAAAGGTTAACCTATTTGAAAAAAAAGGTTCATATCTTTAAAAAAGGTTCATAAATTTTAAAAAAAGTTCATCAATTTGAAAAAAAGTTCATGGAAATTGGAAAAAAAAGTTAATCCAATTTGGAAAAAAATCATTAATTTGTAAAAAGTTCATTAAATTGGCAAATTTCATAGAAATTCAAAAAAAGTTCATGTATTTTGAAAAAAAAGTTCATTGAACTGAAAAAAAATCATAAATCTAAAAAAGGTTCATCCATTTTGAAAAATAATTCATCCATTTTCAAAAAGATGTTCATCAATTTTCATAAATGTTCATAGTTATTCGAAAAAGTTCATAGAATTTAAGAAAAAAATCATCAAGCGGTGCCTAGATGGGCCGGCCCTTTTACGAACGCTGCAGGCACGAGTTAACAAAATGCACGTTAACTGGCGCCTGCAGCGCCAAATGGGAAATACCCAGCTCGAGAGCTATAGCGAGACAGAAGGAGCTGTCACCTGAAGCAGGCCTGCCCACTAGCGCAAACTGAAATAAAATAAAAAGAGCTGGCCCATTGTCGCCTGAAGCAGGCTGCCCACGAGCGCAAACTGAAATAAAATAAAAAATAGGTGGCCCATTGTCGCCTGAAGCACGCCGGCCCACCAGCACAACTGAAATGAATAAAAAAGAACCCGCCCACTAGCGCAAACTGAAATGAAATAAAAAAGAGAAAAGGGAAAGGAGATGTGGCAGGGATAGAGCCAAGGTCTCCTGAACGCTAGGTCGCGTTGCATACCACCATGTCATAGAAAGTTATGTCTTAATTGCTAGGGAACGAGCTAGTTGAGGTAGAAAAGAGCCTGTTTTTTCATAGGTTATTCAGGCATTTTATTTTATTTTTATTACCAAATTTTGTTTCCTTATTTCTATATTTTCACTGGTTTTTTCCTTGCTTTTATTTATTTTATTTCTTTCTTGGTTTCCATTGATTTTTCTTTCTTTTTTCCTTGGTTTTGTTTCATTCTTTTTTTCATCATTTTTCTTTGTTTCCTCTCGGTATTCACAGATTTTCTATACACATTATTTTTATATGCCTGATACATTTTTAATACATGTTTATATTTTTTTTTTTAAATTTAATACGCCGACAACATTTTTTACACATTTAATATATTTTTAATTACTTGATAGATATTTTTAGATAAAATATTAATATTTTTTTAATATATGGTCAACATTTTTCTATACATGTTTTACATTTTTTAAATTCTTGATTAACAGTTTTCAAATGTAAGTTTAACAATTTTTTACTTACATGGTCAACATTGTTTCTATGCTCATTTAATATTTTTAAAATGATTGATCAACATTTTTTAAATACTTGTTTGAGTTCTTTTTTCAAATGCTTGGATTAACATTTTTAAAAATACATGTTCAACTGTTTTCACACACATTGAATATTTTTTGTATAAATTTTTCGTATACATGAGAAACATTTTCTCTATACAATTTAATGTTTTTCAAATGCTTTGTTAACATTTTTGTTTAAATTTTTTACGTAAAGCTTTCTTTGTAAATTATTTATTTAGAACACTTAGTATAGACGAAAGTAAAAAAAGAAGAAAAAAACTAAAAACAAAAAAGTGAAAAAAAAAACCGAGGTTACGGCCTCCCGCGCACATGGGCCTGCCCAACTCGTGTTCTGCTTGACGCTAGGCTAACAGTCACAAGTAAAAAATTGTTTTCTTGGGCTCAGTTTGGATGATGAAGCCATAAAGATTTCTGCTTGCTGAACATTGGGACGACCGACTTATGCGTTGTCTTTATGATCAGCACCGTCCCTTGGGCCAATAGGGTCCTGCTTGTGTTGCACCTTGTTCCTTCTTTGCACCGTCATATATGCCTGGTTTTGTCTAAAACAAATCTACGCGAGTTGTTGTTTATAGAAACGAATCATCATCATCATCATCATCATCATTATTATTATTATTATTATTATTATTATTATTATTATTATTATTATTATTATTATTATTATAAGATCTTACGACAGAAACCGGATAGTAGTTCTTACAAACCAGCTATAACTATTTAAAGACTAGGGCACTAATTTGAAATGATACATACTTTGCATATTATTAATTGTTTGATGCATATCAAATAATTAACTCCCGGATACTCGTGATGATATTGGGGTATCTAAATAACATTAGAGTTAATTAATGTGTATCATATGGTGTTATCGTAGTACGATCTCCAGAACTATTCGTGACACTTCGGGGCGGTTCAATAGATTGATTGGAAAGATAATTTTGAGGTGGTTTTGCTCAATTTCATCTTATGTTCTCCGCTATAGATAGGAATTTTGAAGGGACTCGTTATCGCATGTTGAGGGATTGTCTTATGTTTCAATTATGTTAGTAATGTTGAGAGATTACACTAGTGAATGCATGAACCCTAGGCTTTGTTTTCAAGCATTGCAATACCGTTTGTGCTCACTTTTATCACTTGTTACCTTGATGTTTTTATCATTTTAGATTACGTAAACGTATATCTAGTATCCATACTACACTTGTATCACCATCTCTTCACCGAACTAGTGCACCTATACAGTTTACCATTGTATTGGGTGTGTTGGAGACACAAGAGATTGCTTGTATTTGGTTGCAGGGGTGTTTGAGAGAGACCATCTTCATCCTACACCTTTCACAAATTGATAAAGCTTAGGTCATGAAGAAAAAATTATTGTTCTTCCACAAAACTCTGCACTTGAAGGCCCAACAAAGTCTATAAGAATAAATTTGCATAGTAGACATCATCTTGTTGCTAGTAATCATGTGAAGTGGCTATCGTTCAATGTTTGTATGGTATGTTGTGTTGTTCTTCCTCTAGTGATGTTTTGTGAACGTCGACTACATGAAACTTCACCATATTTGGGCCTAGGGAAAGGCATTGTGGAATTAGTTTGTAGACTATGGGTTGCGAGAGTGATAGGAACCCAAACACTTCTCTGTGAATTATTCCGTAAGGGGCTGTTTTGGATCCAATTGTTTAACGTTATGATTAGATTTATCTTAATTACTTCTCTTGTAGTTGTGGATGCTTGCATGGAGGGTATAATCATAAGTAGGTGTTTTTTTTCATGTTAGGAAAATACTTTAGCTCTGGTCCACCCACATAACACTTATCAAAGCAATGAATGGTAACTTGATGAATCGCGGTGAAAGTAAGTTGGCGAGATTCCCATGTGTCCTCAGGAGCGTTTTAGTCACTATAAGAAACACTTCTGGCTTGTACTTAGCACCATTAAGGATTGATTGGGACACTTGCTGCAATCTATTACTTTTGTCACTTGCTACTTGGTTATGAATTATCTTGCTATCAGACTAACTGTCAAAACTTTCTTATAACACTTGAAGTGAAACCTTGTTGAAAACTGCTTGTCAATTCCTTCTGCCCCTAGTTGGTTTTGACACTCTTACTTATCGAAAGGACTACGATTGATCCCCTATATTTTGGGTCATCACAGCTCACAAGGGTCCAAATAGTAGACACGCGAACGAAGACCGAATCCAAGCAGAACCACCGAAGACCAGCACCGACTGAATCTCGTTAGATCCACCGGAGACACATCTCCACATGACCTTCGACGATACTAGACCCATCGCTGGGATGAGGACTAGTCGGGGAGAACCTTATTCCAGTCTCATGCATCACTATCGCCTCACCTTCCTGAGTAGGGCACAAACCCTAAACGAACTCAAAAGAACACCTAAAATTGAAGCAAGATCTTTACCGATGGCACAGGCTGGGGTACACCACGTCTGTAGGGTTCTAGGGCCACCAGAAACGAGGTGGGCCGACAACGACATCGACCAAAGGGAGAGAACCCTAATCATTCTTCTCGAGAGAAGAGGAGGCGACGGCATGGAATAGGTGTATCCAAATTGGACCTTTACATCCACCATAATACAAGGGCCTCTCTTATTCACAAGAAAATTTATATTCCACTGTATTTGTGATTTTTTTCCCGAGGGCACCTTCCTTGTGAATTGACATGTGTACCATAAAATAATTTTATGCAAATTTTTGGCAGAACTCCACACAAGTAAAAGAAATTTTGTCACGACGTCTCACAACCTGTCTCATCAACATCAACCACGTGTGAGTTAATTACCCAAAACCAACACACTTGAGGCTAGGGTAACAACTTAGTACCACATTTATGGTAGGGCACGAGGAACCGCTAACTTCGTGCCTAACGACTAACGCAAAGCACTGATTGTCTGATAAGCTCACGAAAACAACAAAACTGACAAGTTAGGCCTACTTGTCAGGCTGACGGGGTGTGCTTGTGTGGACAAGTTGAGTTGGAACAGGGTCCCACATGTCATTGACTCAATTGCTTATCTCGTTTTAATTTTCACTAGTAAACATGCCCGTGCGTTGCAACGGGTGAATTTTTTTTATCTTCAACACGACGTCCAATCATTATCGTGGCTTATCCTTTTTCGCAGATACTGAATAGATGTCTCGACCTCAATGTGGCAATTACAATCTCGACCCACGGCGAGGCTACGCGGTTGACAGAGTGAGCGGGGTGGTATTTTTGACAGTCAAAAGAACAAAGACAAGGTTGCAACGACGACCGCGGTTATCCATGACAATGGCCTCAACTCAAAAATGTCGGCATGGAGCCCTGGCTAGAGTAGAAACCGCATGGTCCCCTGAAAGAGGTGAAGACGCGTCGTGTGTTGGCCTATCCTATCAACATATTCGTTCCGCGAGCTCTTCATCAACCTCTCTGCTGGGTGCCCCCCGCAGCTCCCCCGCACTTATCGTGTGCGCCCTTGGCACCACACCTCCTCGTATAGTCCCTTTGTTGTCATTGGTTGTAGGCCCCATGTGTGGATGCTAGGTCTGTTCAATAAGTCTAGGATTTGCTTGTTCGCCATGTTGGTGATGCCCCGAATGGCGTTGCGTGCCGAAGTGCTATCCCGGACAAACTTGTTGGTTGATGTTTTTGGCCTACACACGTGTACATGATTTGGAAGCAAGTGAATGGATGAATTTTCTAAGAGGCTTGCTAGCTAGTATGCCGAGCTATCGTATTTTGGTGAGTAGATGCACACGTACACAATGCATCAAGTCATGATGGACTTCATTCGACACATGGTGTCTGCTTGATTTCACCGGGTCCTGGAATCTTACAAGGTGGTGTCAGGTGTTGTCGTACGCGTTGGGTTAGTGTTGGTGCACACCTGAACAGGTCGTATACGTTTTGACGAGCACGATGTGTGATCCTAGCAGTCGGTACTTTTGGACGAAGAAACGCATCAACAGAATTACTTTGAGGTAGACGCAAAGCTAATTCACAGGAATGCCTTAAATGATCCGTAGGCTGGATCAAGTATGTAGCAAGAGCTAGCTGGACTGATTAAAATTTCAGCCCGAGCCGAACAAACACTACTAAGTTTAGTCCAAGCTGGACAAACATTGATTTTTCTAGAAAACTCGCATGACAAATAGAGTATCTTCCTTTCTTTTGCTGGGTTAGTTAGTTGCAAGTGGGTCGCTCTATTCCGATGGTTCATGCACATTGTGGCATTTTGGACTTCTTATCGTCGATTCACTCTTTTTTCCACTGCACTCACTATCTCTCTCTACTCTCGTGCTCTAAGAACAACTTACTGACGAAGCTATAGGCTAAATCATCATAAGTCAATACTTTAGCCAGCCCAAAATTATCTATTTCACACAACATATGTATTCAAGATATTGTTGTCAGTTATTTCCAGTATTCACAGTGCAGTTATTTCAAGTATTTTTTTCCTAACTGATTTTATTAGAACATACTTACCGAGCCGTATATTTTGAACAAATTGACGAATATATTTGAGCACTAAAAAAAAATATAATGCATGGTGAGTAACCGGTTAGATTCTTCTTCTGAGATTAAAGGTGAGAATGACAATAACCAAATTAATCGTCATCTGCCCTTCTGTTTCAATACCACTGAACTTGGATCATGGCTTACAATTCAGTCGGGAAGGCATCTACTTGCTGAATAATTGCATGCATAGGAAGGCCTCTACTTGTACTGAATATATGCAGTCTGCAATCAAAATATTGTATCTTAATTTTTTGTAAGTAGCATCTATGATTTTGTAAGCTCTGAAAGTAAGAGATGAACAATTGCAAGAATTGAAGATAAAAGATGCTAACTGGGCATGATGCCATCAGGTTGTATGCCATGCTCTAGGCAGCAGAGCCCCTCGGTATCTCTTGCCAAGCTGTCCCTCCGGCCAGCCGTGAGCTGCTTTTGAACTCTCCTTCCGCGCTGACCCAGATCAGCCAGCGGCGAAGGTCGAGGACAAACACCACGTTCTCATACAACATAGTAAACCAATCCCCCCCTCCCCCAGCTCGTGAGGCGGTGGCTGCCCGGGCACGAGGCCGAGAGATCCGACGATGCGATGATGCCGCCGGTCGGGAGCACCAGGCCTCCCTGATCGTCGCCGTTTGTCAAGTAGCGCCACAGTCTTGTGGTTCTGTCATGGGCCACGGCGAGCGTGTGTCCTCCGTCCACTCACTCCCGGAACGGGCGGGATTCCCTCCGATCCGAACTCCGCCGTTGCCCAATCTCCGGATTCCGCATGGCCCGCCGCTTCCAGTTTCTTTTTTTGTAAATAAGGGCCAGTAGCTCCTTTCGATCGATCCTCGGTGCTCCTTGTTAATTCTTTTTCGCCTCCTTCCCTTGAGTGCCCAATTCTGCTCGTTGATCCTCTAAACAGATTACGTATATGAACCGGTAGAATTATATCTAAAGAAGCGAGGTGGGACAGGAGGGGAGCTTGTGAGTTCGATCCAAACAGCTCTTGTATACCTGAAAAGTCAACTTACGTGCTCACAGCCCATAAAAAAACTTCAGTTGAAAGGCCACTTGACTGGCTCGTTGCTAGGCCCAAAATCGGCCCAGCTGAACGTCACGAAGACAACGTGCTATTCTAGATGGACGAATTTTTAGTACCACTTCAAATAGGAAAAAATTATCTAAGCGGGACGAAACCAAGAATATCACTTTCCTTTAGGTATCCTTTAGGTATAGATATAGAAAAAAAAAGATATAGATAGATAGAAAAAAATATATGTAAATATGCCCGTACGTTGCAACGGGTGAAACTAATTTGTTGTCATCTATTCTCTTTCTTCTTGTGATTGATGGTGGCTGCAATATCCATTTGATCCCAATGCATTCGGACATGGTCGATTCCAAGATGATGAGTTCAGGCACCACTGTGCACATATGACATTGTACCACAACAACATACTGGAATGTTTTTAAAACATTAAAAACTAATTGGCCTCTGCGAGTCACTCCCTACACTTGGTATATACACCGTTTCTCATAAGAACTGACTACAATTAGGACAAAACACAAGCAAAAAGTTCTAAACATAACACACGAACCTTGTATTTAAGAAATGACTCCCGGGCCACAATAAGACTATTTTCTTTTGACCACTCCACACGTGCCAACAACAGAGCCTAGCAACAATGGACTTCAGTCCTTAAATGGCTGGAAAATAGCTACATTAAAAGTTCCTCCTAGAGCACTGCTTATAAGCATCCGATAAAATCTTAGTAATACAGAATTATTATAAACAGATCCAAAGGATGTATGTTCGCACATAGGCTATCTGAAAGCAATTCTTTTTCATCTTCCCATAGAAATTTATCACTATGCACAATTAGCGTAAACTAAGCTACAGGATTGTACCTAGGCAACCCACAACCACGTGTGCATTAAATCTTCTCTGAATTTTTCGGCTTGTTCCATGGCAGTAACAACAAATAACAGCCATGAGGTAATTGCAATCGGTGCCTACAGTCTAGCAGCTTGTAATCTATCTCTGTCAACATCTAGTGGCAGCACCGACAAGCAACGGCATAAACCCATGTGGAAAAATCTCTCTTTCTTCCCACAAGTATATGATAGGAAGCAGGAGCAACATAGCCTCTCTGTGTCTATTTGAGCGTTGTTCGGTTGTTCCTGCTCCCTCATCTTCGTCGCACTGGCTGACGGCACGTGGGACGGGCACATCGTGGCTGCCATTGTCAGGTGGACGGCTAGCAAGTGGAGCACTTTCCTGTCCGCAGCCTGGAAGATGGACGCGACTTCAAGCAGCACCCAGTGGCGCGACTCACGCGAGCCATCACGACGGTAGTTGAGAATGGCGACCTTGTGGGCCGTGGGCTCGTAGCCGTGCAAGTTTTGTGGACACCCGAAACGACGGCGCGCTCGCCGACGGCTCCCTGCAAGACCTGCGCAGTTAGTCCATGAGGGAGGCAAGGTCGTGTGAGGCGTTGATGATGGGGTGGCCCGGCATGGCCGGGTCGTGGGCAGGAAGCTTTCATGTAGCTCCTGCAGTTCACCACCCAGTCCGACTGTCCGAGTACAGCGGTGGCGATGTTGATTCCACTTTTTTCTTTGAAATTGGAACTCCATTACTGAAACCGGACATGTCCTCCAGATCGTCTCCTGCACAAATCCAAGGAAGTAAATCTGATCAGACCAAACAACACCCAAGTCAAAGCATGAGATGCAAATAAAAGAGATAAATGGCGCACATCCGAGCAGGTCACCACATCGTGGAGCTTGATGCCGATCTGTCCTCTGCTCGTGGCTAACCGAGCACGATCATCTTGTTGATTCCTTTCCATGTACACCGCCCAAGACGTGTCCTCCCTGGACTTTTCGTTGGGGTGTACCCAATACGCACACGGACCTGCGTTGAACTCCGGCGAAGGGCGTTCCAACGGTGAAGGCAGCAAGCCAACAAAACGTAGAGCCATCGGCACCCGTATCTCGCCACACCCGGCTCCAATATCGAACCTCCGATGCCCCTTTCATCGATGAGGCTCCGTGTGTGGTAGGGATGTGGCACGGCCGTCGATGGAGGAAGCGACGCGGCGATGCATAGATCAGTTTTGTACGTCGATGATGGCTGGACGAATCCAAGGCACCCGCGCGTAGCGGCTAATCGAGGGAGCGACCGGGGCATCCCGACAACGACAGATTCAAAGCATCTCTATCTCTCAAGGTCTGATCTCTCCTCTCTCTCTCGATTTTATCAAGGGATCCAATGGGCTAGGTGGCCGTGGAAGGCTCGGACACCTGCATGCCCGTGGAAGGCTAAGGAGTAGGATGAGGTGAAGAGGAGTCCGGCTCAGATTTTGTTTTTGTATGTACGAACCGTAGTACATGAATCCGCTTGTTGTCATAGATGGGCCGGCCCAGGACGCTGTGGAAGTAGGAATAACATAAATAGGTCCCAGATTAGTACCACCTCGTGTATATATTTTATTAAATAAATAAAAAAATCACTTGAGCGGGACGAAACCAAGAATATCACCTTGCTTTATATATATATATATATATATATATATATATATATATATATATATATATATATATATATATATATATATATATATATATATATATACTAGCAAAAGGGCCCGTGCGTTACAACGGGTATATGTATAAAATAAATTTGAGACTTCGGGTGGTAATCAAGTTTAGCGGCCGGCAGTATCGATTTGTAGGTTCCAGTCCATCTGCTTTTGCATTACTTTATCTTCCCATTGTGGCTCCTTGTATGATCAATAGAATGAAGTAGCCAGTAATTGCATCATTGCATATGACGGTAATTTGTCATGGACTTTCTCCATTAAATTTTCAATGGTTCGTGTCAAATTCCTGAGCATGATGCTTGTCTGCATGTACGTAGCTACAAAACAGCTCGATGAACTGGCAACATCGGTTAGTGAAAATTGAAGTTTTAGCAGTAACCTGGTTGCCATATCGATCCTTGCTTTGAAACTTTAGACATGGATAAATCGAGGAGCTACAACTGTCTGTCAGGATTTTCCTACAAAAAAATTGTCTATCAGGCCCATGCTTAATTTGTGCGTACTACAGGCATGCACGATGTATATCTATGCCGCCCAGGAGGGACGGGGCTTGCCTGCTCCCGTCTCCATGCTCCCATACGTGCTCCGCACCGTTCCTTTGGCATCGCACGGTCCAGTGTTTTCTCTTCCCCCACTGTGAAAATAAATCTAGAGACAATTTGTATTGCTTTCATTTTGATACATGTATCCCGTGTATAGTGCGGCTAGAGCGTTGAGGCGAATGAAGCGGCAACGCAGGTGCCGACCATCAGCACCGGCGTCGTGGCTGGAGCGTTGAGGCGGATGGAGCGGCAACACGGGCGCCGGCGGCAGATGGCGGGCAGAATCCGGTGAGTGCTACACACGTACTCGAGCAGACCAGCTGCTTGCCGGTGATCTCCTGGAACACAGCAATCCGGCAGCAAGAGCACGACGAGCTCGCAAGAGCCGGCTGCAAGAGCACGACAAGCTGTCAAGCTCGTAGTGTGAGCGCGAGAGGCGGTTCACGGCGACGTGGGGTTTGAGGTCGGCTTGCCTGTGCTCACGGCAGGTGCAGAACTGCACGCTAATATCAAGGAGGTCTTTGTAGCTTGGAGCTTTGGCCGGAGTTTAGCCGGCGACGTCGACATCGGCATGGCTGCTGCGAACGGACTCCAGTCCATGGACGCATAATTTCTACATGTATTGAGAAAGGAGGTTTCAACGATGAGCGTGTATTACGGATGGGATGAAGTAACAAATTGGTATTCTTGATTTATACGCCCAGGAGATCATACGACCGCACCTTAAGAGGGCTATGAGAGCGTGTGCATGCAAGATGGCCGCGCAAATGGACAACACGCCAACACCACACGCATCTTGTAATCTTCACCCCTGCCAGGTAACACAATGCACGCTGGCCTGCACCTTGGTGTTCCATGCACACGCACACACTCTGGCTGCCAAAGTGGGTTCGATTGCGCCCGCCTTTTCCATTCACCGTTTTGGCAGGCAAGTTTCAGCGATGGCAGCCTGCTCTGTGTATCGGCGTGGCATACTCTGGCCGGGTTCGATGGCGGCAGCCTTTTCCTCGCTCTCGTCCCCGTCACAACGCCGGCATCCTCGTACATGTCGCGGCACCGACACCTCGTAGTGTCTGATGTAGCATGGCATGGACGTCCCCATGGTTTATGTCCTCCACGGTGGTGTGGTCCTTCCACCAGCCGACGTTGGCAATGCACCTCCTCGCGTCGTACTCCCGTTGCATCTGGATGAAGGGTGGCATGCGGCGCCCTACTACGCCACACGTCATGGATGTATCCGAGAATGATGAGCGACTCGGCGAGGACGCAGCCGTCCATGACCAACACGGAGACCTCGCGTCCATGGATGCGATTCAGCCGCAGTCAGCCCCGATTCAGTGCATTAGATCGATCTTGTCTATTTCGTCGGGCCCGACCTCGTCTTGGAAGCGCCCGTCTGCTTGCCGCACCGGGGAGGATGGGGCTGGATGGGATCCAATCTGCTTTGCCGCGCCCGACCCGACCTCCGCAGCGTCCATCTCCTTAACCTATCAGGGAGCAGGGGGCTGGATCGGAAGAGGTGCCACGTACGACTGAGAGACGATATACGAAACGCACGCCACGATCGAACAGGGGCGACCGCCACCGCCGGATTCTTTGGGCCTCGTCCGCCGCTCCTCCGCTCGCTCAGGATTCATCTGTCCCCTCCTTTCTCTCTCTCAAACCGATATGTATTGGAGGCGTTATGTAAGGCAGCGTGGGAGGTGGAGTTTGTCTCGAACTAAAGGTCTGCATCTCTCGGACGAAAACAAACCGAGTTGAGGAGTCTGGCTTCTTTTGCACGTACATTGGTAAAAAACGTAACGTCTTAAGGTAGTCTTAAGGTAAGACGAGTTACTAAAAAACAATAAAGTGACGTGGTTTCTCGAATTAGTACCACCTCACGTATATGTTTTAAATTCAAACTGAAGGCGTAAACTCACGGGAAGAAGCGTATTGTGACGGTGAACCCACGGAGTCAATCCGTGCTTTATTATTATTATTATTATTATTATTAGGGAAAGAAAAGATATATATATATATATATATTAAGTATATATATATATATAGTATAATATATATAGTATATAAGTATAAGTAAGTAAGTATATATATAATATATATATATATATTCATATAATATATATTATAGAATATATATATATTATTATATTATATTATATATTATATATATATTATATATATACTTATATAATATATATTATAGAATATATATAATTATATATATATATATAGGTATAGATTTTACTCCTTCCTCTCTTTTTCTCCTGGGCATTTTAACAAACAGGTTATGGGCGACACCCGGAAATATTGTCTGCTCTCCGTTGGTGTGTTGTGCTCTGGGGGTACACCAGGCTCGTTGTTAGCCTTCAAGTGCAGCCACGATCAAGCGAGCCCGCGCCATATGCACAAGCGAGGTCACGCGGTGTGATGCCCGACAAGTATAGCAGATCAATCGTAGTCCTTTTGATAAGTAAGAGTGTCGAACCCAACAAGGAGCAGAAGGAAATGACAAGTGGTTGCGAGCAAGGTAATTTCTGCAAGCACTGAGAATAGCAGTAACAAATAGTTTTGTAGTAGGGTAATTCATAACAAGTAACAAGTAACAATTGTAACAAAGGTGTAGCAAGGTGGCCCAGTCCTTTTTATAGCAAAGGACAAGCCAGAAAGTTCTCTTATAGGAATAAAGCGCTCTCGAGGACACATGGGAATTGTAGTCTAGTCACGTTCATCACGTTTAGTTGATTCGCATTCGGTACATTGATAATTTTATATGTGGGTGGACCGATGCTAGGGTGCTATTCTTACTTGAACAAACAACACTCTTATGATTACCCCCTCTCGCAAGCATCTGTAACTACGAAAGAAGAATTAAGATAAATCTAACCATAACATGAAACATATGGATCCAAATCAGCCCCTTACGAAATAACGCATAAACTAGAGTTTAAGCTTCTATCACTCTCGCAACCTATCATCTACTTATTACTCCCCAATGCTTTCCCTTAGGCCCAAATATGGTGAAGTGTCATGTAGTCGACGTGCACATGACAACACTAAAGGAAGAGCAACATACACATCATCAAAATATCAAACGAATACCAACTTCACATGATTACTTATAACAAGACTTCTCCATGTCCTCAAGAATGAAAGCAACTACTCACAAATCATCACCATGTTCAAGATCCAAGGTATAATCAATATGGTTAAGGATCTAAACATATAATACTCCACCAATTAAACCAGCTAGCCTCAACTAGGAGATGTAATCAACACTACTAGCAACCCACTGGTACCAATCTGAGGTCTTGAGACAAAGATTAAATACAAGAGATGAACTAGGGTTTGAGATGAGATGGTGTTGGTGAAGATGTTGATGAATATTAGTCCTCCCACGATGGAGGAAGCGTTGGTGATGACGATGGCTTCGATTTCCCCCTCCCGGTGGGAAGTTTCCTCGATGGAATCGCTCCGCGGGAGAGCAAAAATGGTCCTGCCCAGGTTCCACCTTGAGACGGCGGCGCATCGTCCCCAAAGACGACTTCTGATTTTTTTCTAGGTCAAAACGCTTCATATAGGAGAAGATGGGCACCAGAGGGCTGCTAGGGGACCCACGGGCTCACGGGACGGGCCCTGGGGGTAGGGTGTACCCCCCGGGCTCATGGCCTCCTGGTGGGTCCCCTTCTGGTATTTATTTTGCCAATATTTTTTATATATTCCAAAAATAATTCTCCGTAAATTCTCAGGTCATTTGGAGTTCCCAAAAATATTCACCTCTTCTGTAGCCTTTTCCGGTCCAGAATTTCAGTTGTCGGTAATTTCCCTCTTTGTATGCATCTTGCAAAATAAGAGAGAAAAGGCATTAGGATTACATCATAAAGTGAAAAAATGACTCAAAACATAATAAATATTAATAGGAAAACATGATGAAAAATGGACGTATCAACTCCCCCAAGCTTAGACCTCGCTTGTCCTCAAGCGAAAGCCGAACTCAATAATCATGATTAGATGCTTAGAGAGAGATATGTCGATAAAATAAAATACGGTCATGCAGGCATATGCTCATTATAATAGCAGCAATATATCATCATGAAACTTCTCATGATCAAGTGGTAATCTATTCACAAGCTAATTTATAAACCTTATTGAAAAATAACAAATTGTGTTCTTAGTCATTGAAACAATCACAATCCATCTTATTTTCAGAAAGAGTCTATGTCAGAGCTTTGTTTAGCAAGTTCACATACTCAACTATCATTAAGTATTCTATGATTGTTGACACTCACGGTATAATTGTGAAAAAAAAGTTTCAACCAGACACATAGGAAGATAGGGGTTTATAGTTTTCACCACCCTAACTATTTATCTCAAGGATAATGTCAACAATAATAACTTATGATACCCTACATCTAACTGGATATATATGCCTCGATCTTTCCCCACCACATGATGTTTGCCAAGCAGAAAATGAATATGGATGGAATATGGATGAACATTAATGACTCTTGCATAAAAGTAAATACAAGAAAGTAAAAGATAGGCCCTTCGTAGAGGGAAGCAAAGGTTGTCTTGCACTTTTTACTTGGATGTGCAAGCTCTTAATGGAAAGGAACGTAACTTTATATTGCCCCTTATGATAGCAACCTTTATTATGCAGTTCGTGACGTGGCTTGAGACTACGTCGGTATTTCCCCAAAGAGGAAGGGATGATGCAGCACAGCGACGGTAAGTATTTCCCTCAGTTATGAAACCAAGGTATCGAACCAGTAGGAGGATCACCACCACCTAATAAGTAGCACCTGCACACAAATAACAAATACTTGCAACCCGACGCGTAAGAGAGGTTGTCAATCTCTCTATGGTAAAAAGATAGATTAGGTAATGATAGATAGGAGAGATAGATCTCTCAAGAACACAAAATAAAAAGGGCAAATAAAAAGTGCAACAATATATTTTTGGGTTTTTGGTATAGTAGATCTGAAAACAAAGATTGCAAAAAGATAGATCGGAAAGCAATATGTTGGAAAAGTAGACCCAGGGGCCGTAGGGTTCACTAGTGGCTTCTCTCATGAGTATAGCGCACGGTGGGTGAACAAATTACTATTGCGCAATTGATAGAAAATCGAATAGTCATGACGATATCCAAGGCGATGATCATTATATAGGCATCACGTCCAAGATAGGTAGACCGACTCCTGCCTGCATCTACCTCTATTACTCCACACATCGACCGCTATCCAGCATGCATCTAGTGTATTAAGTTCATGGAAAAACGGAGTAATGCAATAAGAACGATGACATGATGTAGACAAGATCTATTCATGTAGGAATAGACCCCATCTTGTTATCCTTAATAGCAACGATACATGCGTGCCCTGCTGCCCCTTCTGTCACTGGGAAAGGACACCGCAAGATCGAACCCATCACAAAGCACCTCTTCCCATGGAAAGAAAAATCGATCTAGTTGGCCTAACTAAACCAAAGATTCGAAGAAGAAATACGAGGCTATAAGTAATCGTGCATATAAGAGATCAAAGAAGACTCAAATAATATTCATGGATAGAAACTGATCATGAACTCAAAATTCATCGGATCCCAACAAACACACCGCAAAAGTTTACATCAAATAGATCTCCAAGAGACCATTGTATTCAGAATCAAAAGAGAGAGAGGAAGCCATCTAGCTACTGCCTACGGACCCGTAGGTCTATGGTGGACTACTCACGCATCATCGGAGAGGCGCCTATGAAGAAGATGAACCCCTCTATGATGGTGTTAGATCGGATCTTGAGGCTCTGGAACTTGCGGCGGCTGGATGTGTTTTTGTCGACTCCCCTAGGGTTTTCTGAATATTTGGGTATTTATAGGCATCAGAGGCAGTGGAGGGGGGGCCCCGTGGAGGGCACAACCCATCAGGGCGCGCCGGGCCCCCCTGGCGCGCCCTGGTGGGTTGTGACCTCCACAACCCACCTCTCTGGCACTTCTTTGGCCCACTGGGTGTCTTCTAGTCCAAAAAAAATCTCCAAAAAGTTTCGTCGCGATTGGACTCTGTTTGGTACTGATATTCTACGAAGTAAAAAACAAGCAAAAACAGCAACTGGCACTTTGGCACTATGTCAATAGGTTAGTCCCAAAAAATGATATAAAGTTGCTATAAAGTGATTGTAAACCATCCAAGAATGATAATATAACAACATGGAACAAGCAAAAATTATAGATACGTTGGAGACGTATCAGCATCCCCAAGCTTAATTCCTACTCGTCCTCGAGTAGGTAAATCATAAAAACAGAATTTATGATGTGGAATGCTGCCTAACATGTTCATCTCATATTCTTTTCTTTTGTAGCATGGACATTCGGACTTTTAGATGATTCAAAGCAATAGTCTAGTTTTAACATAATGGCTTCAATACTCAAGCATGCCAACAAGCAACCATGTCTTTCAAAATATCAACACTAGAGAAAGTTATCCCTAGCCCATCATGCTCAATCATTGATCCATTCATGAAACACACTCAAATATTAGCTACACCCAATGCTCAAGTACGATCATAGTGCCCCCTAGTTGGTGCTTTATAAGAGAAGATGGAGACTCAAAGTAAAAAATAAAAATTGCATAAAGTAAATAGATAGGCCCTTCGCAGAGGGAAGTAGGGATTTGTAGAGGTGCAAGAGCTCAAAGTTTTAAATTGAGAGAGAGAAAATATTTTGGGTGGCATGCCTTTCCTGTCAACGAAAACGACAAAGTAGCTCACAATACTTTCCATGCTAGATATATCATAGGCGGTTCCCAAACAGAAAATAAAGTTTATTCATTTTTCCACCATTCTATCACATTCCATGGCGGGTCGTATCCACGGTTACCTTTCATACCAACACTTTCCAAGGAATTTATTATTTGACAACATTAAGTAAATATTTTTTTCTTTTTCATTTAGGGAATGGGCATCCCTATTACTGCCGCACTCTTGTGCAATGACAAGTGAATAAACACTCATCTTGAGAATAACACATCTAGCATGGAAAAATATTAGACACTCCCCATCGTTTCATGAGCGGTACGAGCACACAAAAGAGAAGTTTATTTTGAAATTTAGAGATGGCACATACAAATTTGCTTGGAACGGCATGGAAATACCGCATATAGGTAGGTATGGTGGACTCATAAGGCAAAACTTGGTTTAAGGATTTTGGATGCACAAGTAGTATTTCTACTTAGTACAAATGGAGGCTAGCAAATAGATTGAGAAGCAACCAACCAAGAAACGAAAATTCACATAAGCGAGCATTGAGCATAACTAACACCGAATAATGCACCATAAGTAGGATGTAATTTCATTGCATAACTATTTACTTTCGTACTTGCATAGGGAATCACAAACCTTAACACCAATATTCCTACTAAAGCATAATTACTCACTAACATGACTCACATATTACTATCATCATGTTTCAAAACTATTTCAAAGAATCAAGTTTAATTTGTCCAATGATCTTCATGAAAGTTTTTATTATATCCCCCTTGGATATCTATCACTTTGGGACTAGTTTCATATATTGCCATTGCTTTTGACAAGCTCAAACAAATTTAAGTGAAGCACATGAGCATAGAGTTTCATCTCTCAAAAAGGTATAAGTGAAGCATGAGAGGATTTCTTCAAAATTTACTAACTCTCAAATTAATCTAAGTGAAGCATGAGAGTATTTCTACAAAAATTTCCAAGCACACCGTGCTCAAAAAGATATAAGTGAAGCACTAGAGCAATTCTATAGCTCAAAAAAGTTTAAGTGAAGTATAAAGAGCAGTTCTAACAAATCATAGCATAATTTTTGCCTCTCCCAAATAGGTGTGCCCAGCAAGGATACAAGTGACAAACTAACAAGCAAAGCAAGCAAAGATTCAAATGATACAAGACACTCCAAGCAAAACTCATGATATGTGACGAATAAAAATATAGCTCCAAGTAAAATACCGATGGTCGTTAGAAGAAAGAGAGGATGCCACTCGGGGGCATCCCCAAGCTTAGTTGCTTGTTTCTCTTTGGATATATCTTGGGGGTGCTGTAGCATCCCCAATCTTAGGCTCTTTTCACTCCTTATTCCTTCATCCATCGTGATCTTACCCAAAACTTGAAAGCTTCAATCACACAAAACTCAACAAAATCTTCGTGAGATCCGTTAGTATAATAAAGCAAATCACTACTTTAGGTGGTGCTGAAAACCCATTAATATTTTGTTATTAAATTATAACTACTGTATTTTAACTTTACCATGGCTCATACCCTTCAATATAACACATAGATTCATGAAAACAAGCACACAATGCAACGAAAACAGAATCTGTCTTAAACAGAACAATCTGTAGTAATATGTACTCTAACCATACTTATGTAACTCTAAAAATTCTGAAACATTAGGACAACGTAAATAATTTGTATATAAACATTGTGTTAAAATTTCAGCTCAATATCACGTTCCAGTAAAAAATGAAAATTCGAACACTGGACGCAAAGTTTCTGTTTCAGATTCAGCATCGCTTCTACTCATCTTATGAATCATCCTAAAGGCTCTACTTGGCACAAACACTAAATAAACCATAAAAACACAATCATAATAGAGGCATAATTGTGTCAACACTCAAAAATAGAAAGGAAAAAGAAAAAATAAATTTATTCATTGGTTTGCCTCCCAACAAGCGCTATCGTTTTACGCCCCTAGCTAGGCATAACGCATAGTTTCAAGTATTGTCATCTTTGGTTTTGGATCCATAGGATGCTCTCATGATTTATTCATATGGTGGCTTAATTCTTGTTCTAGGGAAGTGTTCCATACCCTTTCTTAGAGGAAATTGAAAATGAATATTGCCTTCTTTCATATCAATCACGGCACCTATAGTGCGTAAAAACAGTCTACCAAGTATAATGGGACAAGACAGATTGCAATCAATATCAAGCACAATAAAATCTATAGGAAAATAGTTCCTATTTGCAAGAATAAGAACATCATTAATTCTTCCCAAAGGTTTTTTAATAGTAGAATCAGCTAGGTGCAAATTAAGATAACATTCTTCAATATTGGTGAGACCAAGCACATCACATAAAGATTTCGGAATCGTGGAAACACTAGCACCCAAATCACATAAAGCAAAGCACTCATAATTTTTGATCTTGACTTTAATAGTGGGTTCCCACTCATCATGTAATTTTCTAGGAATAGAAATCTCCAACTCCAACTTTTCTTCAAACGATTTCATCATGGCATCAACGATATGTTTAGTAAAAGCTTTAGTTTGCTCATAAGCATAGGGTGAATTCAACATGGATTGTAGCAAAGAAATACATTCAATCAAGGAACAACTATCATAATTAAAGTCTTTGCAATCCAAAATAGTGGGCACATCACTAGTTAAAGTTTTGACCTCTTCAAACCAACTTTCATAAAAAATTTCATCAAGATTTTCACCCTCCAAATTATTGGGACGCCTTCTAGCTAAAGTTGACTCTACTTCGGTCCCTTTATCATCAATTTTAATATTAATAAACAAGTAATCAATAGTAGAAACACCAATCACTTTAAGATCTTCATCATTTTTATGAAGGCAATCACTAGAAAACGATTTTTCTAAGAATTCTCTTTTAGCTCTAAGCATAGCGGTTCTTTTCTTACTTTCATCCATACAGACATATAAAGATTTAATTGATTCATCAATCTTAGTCACAAAAGCTTTCAACTTGAGATTTTCCACATCATGAGAAATTCTATCAATGCTTCTAGACATATCATCAATCTTATTCAACTTTTCTTCTATCATAGTATTGAAAGCCTTTTGCGCATTGATAAATTCTTTAATATTACTCTCAAGATCAGAGGTGTTCCTATTATTATTGTAAGAGGAATTACCATATGAATTACCATAATTATTAGAGGAAATTCCAGGAAAAGACCTAGGATTAAAATTATCTCTATAAGCATTGTTACTGAAATTGTTTCAAGAGACAAAGTTCACATCTACGGAATCACTATTTTGCTAAATCAAAGTAGACAAAGGCACATCATTAAGATCAATAGGAGCATTTTTAATAGCAACCAATTTCATCAAAGCATCAACCTTATCACTCAAAGTACTAATTTCTTTAACCGAATTAACCTTTTTACTAGTAGGTGCTCTTTCGGTATTCCATTGCGAATAATTTGCCATAATATTGTCTAGCAATTTAGTAGCTTCACCCAAAGTAATTTCCATAAAAGTACCACCCGCGGCAGAATCTAAAAGATTTCTAGAGACAAAATTCAATCCCGCATAAAAAATTTGTATGATCATCCAAAGATTTAAACCATGAGTAGAACAATTTCTTAGCATCAATTTCATTCTTTCCCAAGATTGTCCAACATGTTTATGCTCAAGTTGCTTAAAATTCATGATTTGTGTCCTAAGGGAAATAATTTTCACGGGCGGAAAATACTTAGTGATAAAAGCATCCTTGCACTTATTCCAGGAATCGATACTATTGCGAGGCAAAGAGGAAAACCAAATTTTTGCACGATCCCGCAAGGAAAAAGGAAATAACTTCAACTTCACTATATCATTGTCCATATCTTTTTTCTTTTGCATATCACACAATTCTATGAACATGTGTAGATGGGACGCAGCATCCTCATTAGGATTACCGGCAATTTGATCTTTCATGACAAGATTCAACAAAGCAGCATTAATATCACAAGACTCCGCACTAGTGGCGGGAGGAGGAATATGGGTACTAATAAAATCATTGTTATTAGTATTGGAAAAATCACACAACTTGGTGTTTTCTTGAGTCATCGTGACTACGCAAACAAGATTGCAAGCAACCAAGAGATCTGACGAGAAAAAGGCAATCGAAAAAAGAGGGCAAATAAAATGGCAAATTGGTGAGGTGGGGGAGAGGAAAACGAGAGGCAAATGGCAAATAATGTAATTGCAAGGAGATGAGATTTGTGATTAGGAACCTCGTAGATGATGATGGTGTCTCCTCGGCGCCAGAGATTGGCACGTAGAAGAGACCGCTTCCTCCCCGGCAACGGCGCCAAAAATTCCTTTGACGTGGCTTGAGACTGCGTCGGTATTTCCCCAAAGAGGAAGGGATGATGCAGCACAGCGACGGTAAGTATTTCCCTCAGTTATGAAACGAAGGTATCGAACCAGTAGGAGGATCACCGCCACCAAATAAGTAGCACCTGCACACAAATAAGAAATACTTGCAACCCGACGCGTAAGAGAGGTTGTCAATCTCTCTATGGTAAAAAGATAGATTAGGTAATGATAGATAGGAGAGATAGATCTCTCAAGAACACAAAATAAAAAGGGCAAATAAAAAGTGTAGCAATATATTTTTGGGTTTTTGCTATAGTAGATCTGAAAACAAAGACGCAAAAAGATAGATCAGAAAGCAATATGTTGGAAAAGTAGACCCGGGGGGCGTAGGTTTCACTATTGGCTTCTCTCATGAGTATAGCACACGGTGGGTGAACAAATTACTGTTGGGCAATTGATAGAAGATCAATTAATCATGACGATATCCAAGGCGATGATCATTATTTAGGCATCACATCCAAGATAAGTAGACCGACTCCTGCCTACATCTACCACTATTACTCCACACATCGACCGCTATCCAGCATGCATCTAGTGTATTGAGTTCATGGAAAAATGGAGTAATGCAATAAGAACGATGACATGATGTAGACAAGATCTATTCATGTAGGAATAGACCCCATCTTGTTATCCTTAATAGAAACGATACATGCGTGCCTCGCTGCCCCTTCTGTCACTGGGAGAGGACACTGCAAGATCGAACCCATCACAAAGCACCTCTTCCCATGGCAAGAAAAATCGATCTAGTTGGCCTAACTAAACCAAAGATTCAAAGAAGAAATACGAGGCTATAAGTAATCATGCATATAAGAGATCAAAGAAGACTCAAATAATATTCAATGATAGAAACTGATCATGAACTCAAAATTCATCGGATCCCAACAAACACACCGCAAAAGTTTACATCAAATAGATCTCCAAGATACCATTGTATTGAGAATCTAAAGAGAGAGAGGAAGCCATCTAGCTACTGCCTACGGACCCATAGGTCTATGGTGGACTACTCACGCATCATCGGAGAGGCACCTATGAAGAAGATGAACCCCTCCGTGATGGTGTTAGATTGGATCTCGAGGCTCTGGAACTTGCGGCAACTGGATGTGTTTTTCGTCGACTCCCCTAGGGTTTTCTAAATATTTGGGGATTTATAGGCATTAGAGGCGGTCACTGGTGCAGCGACGTGCTATACAAACGGTTTTTAACCCCTTTCCGCGACGTAGTTATAAACCGTCGCCTTGCCTGTGTGGGCGATAGGGGGGTCCATCACACACAACACGGCAAAATCATCGGCGATGGAGGCCAACAAACGCAAACGTTTAGCAAAATGAAGCGTATGGGATTTCCGTATCTATCACAAACGAGAGTCACCTGTCAACCGTTTGAGATATGGCGCCCTTCCCATATGGCCCATCCTTGCAACTCATGTGATATCACACTAACATCGCACGCGGAATTCTGTAGCACAGCGTTTACGATGTGTGCCGAATCACAAACAGTTCATAATAGTAAAGCGTGTATGATAAGGAGACAATCACACATATTTTGTCCTACAGCGTCGCTTGCGATATACGAAGATTCGCAAACGCTCCAACTGTCATACTCGTGTCGGATGCATACGACATAACAAACAGTTAAACATTATAAATCGTGTATGATAAGGAGACTGTCACAAATCATTTAGGTCTGCTTAACCGTTTCTGATATTGTCTAACATCACACACGGTTTACAGACGGCAATTGTGTGCATTGTGGCACACGGTTTCTCTCTCTGAAACGTATCGAATCATGAGGTATATCACACACGTTCCGCTTTACAAACCGTGTGCGGTGTAATGACCTGCAGAGCTTATTTTTCGGCTATTTTAATCGCCACAATTTAAAATTCTACAGGATTTGAATTTGATAGTAGGCTATTGCATTTTTCATATCCATCTTATATAGACATAGGTTCAACAACCAATGCATTATTCCATTCACAGGTACATATGTTCAAGAATTACATCAAGAAATAATAATTACATTAGGACCAGATAAATAATGATGAACCACGGTTGCATACTTGTATTAAATAAGGTAAAGGAAGAGGCGAAAGACACTCTGGCAGTTGTACAAGGTGAAGCGGAATGCCCATATTGTGTCCTCCTCCATGCAGAATGCACGGACGACTCTAGGCCAGCCCCTTGTGATGGCGGACCGCCCATCCTTCTCTGTGTTGATGAGGACATCTAGGTAGTCATCGTGGCCTGGTAGATATACTTTAACGTTTGCACGTCCACCAATCATGTAGTTTGAGAGGTAATCCTGAGTAAACTGCTTTGAGAACCACTACAAACAAAATAGATTCAAACATTGTAAATTTGTAAGCTAACAACTCATTATGGACAGTAAAAAGAAGGGTATAGAGTTCATAGTTACCATCCTGGAGTTCACTGTTGTCTTGGATAAGGTGTAAAGAAATAGTTTAATTGCCATATTTTGTCCCATTTTATTAACAACCTTTATAAGTTTCCTCACTTGATGCTGGTTCATGAATATCTCATTGCCCCATACGCAAAAAGGGTCAACACGCGGATCTTTACCAGTGACATATGTACCTACAAGCAACAAGTTAGTATTAGAAGGTAAACAGAAATTGCAAAATGACGTAGTACAGTATTCCCTGTCCCAGTATATATGATCTTATTACATCCAAAATACTCACATATTTGATGTATTAACATCTTATACTTTGGGGCAGATGGAGTATATATATAAGCCATGTGATGAAACTAACCTCGATGAAAAACAACAGCTGTTCCCGATATTGTCCTGGGTAAGTACACCGAAAGGCATGTTAAGTACTGACAGTCTAAACATCAACCAAATATATGCATGGTAAACAACATGATCACAAAATGATAGCTTCAGTGTGCAGGTTTAAGCACGCTAGCTAAGCTAATAATAAGTGGAGATGCGTGTTAACTTCAATAGGCTTAGCATTTAATAACAACAAAATATAGTCATTTTAGCTGGTATTGTGCACGTTTAAGCACACTAGTTAGTTACATTAAATTGGAAAGGCTTGTGCTCACTACAACAAGCTTAACAACAACCAAATATAGTCATTCATAGTGGTACTGTTGAAATTGCATAGAATGTAGCTCGTGTTTACACATCAAATTGTATAACTGAACATCACATTGTGAAAAAACATAAATAAACAGTGGGCGTGTTAACTACACCAGGCTTAACAGGAACTACATATGGCCATTGAAACTGGTATGATGAAATTGAACTGGAAAGTGCATACTTGCAGATATAGAACTTCACAACGTGAATAACTGAAATAAACAAGGCATACTATATAGCAATTGAACTAGGACATATGCCCAGTACAAAGAACCGATCTAGGAAAAACAGTTAAACAAGGCATATGCTCATTACAACAGGCTTGATAGCAACCAAAAATAGTCATTCGAACTGTACTGTCGAAATTGCATAGAACGTAGCCGATGCTTAAACATGAAATTGTATAACTGAACATCACATGCGAAAGAACTGAAATAAACAGTGAACGTGTTAACTGCACCAGGTTTAACATGAACCATATATGGCTCTTGAGACAGGTATTGATGAAATTCAACTGCAGAGTCCATACATCTAGCATGAGTGAAGTAATTTAACATGAGATGGGTTTCCTCACCTGTCACAGATGGGCTCATTCCCATTAGAAGAGCGCGGATTATGGGTGTGCTCCCTGTTGTCACAGATGGGCTCCTTCCCCTTGGAAGAGCAGGGATGCAGGGTACCCTCCCTGATGCCACGGATGGGCTCTTTCTCCTTGGAAGAGACGGATAGGGTGCCGTTGTTGGCGTCGACGTCGTCGATGAGGTCTGACTTGGCAGCTGACGATGCCGAGCGACCGCCATAGAACGTGTCCTTAAAAAATAACAAAAGAGGCTCCATGGCGATGAAGGAAGGCAAATTATTGAGAGCTAAGCGGAGTAGATCAGCGGCTGGGCCTTGCATGAGGTCGACGGGGGTCGAACCCGAGGGGTCTTGGTAGGGCCACTTAACCTGTGAGATAGCCTGCGACAAGCCGTCACTGTCGACGAGCTCGACGTCGTAGCCGGCTGCGTCAATATGCATCCATACGGGAACCCGCTGTCTTACAGCCTGGTACTCTTTACATTTCCCGGCGGCCTCGGAGGCCACCTCGTCATTGTAGTCAGCTTCCCCGGCGGCCTCGACGGCCACCTCGTCATCGTAGACAGCTTCCCCGGCGGCCTCGACGGCCACCTCGTCATCGTAGTCAGCTTCCCCGACGGCCTCTGCGGCCTCGGCGGCCACCTCGTCATCGTAGTCAGCTTCCCCGGCGATCCCGCCGGGCACCTCGTCATGGGAGTCAGCTTCCCCGACAGCCTCGGCGGCCACCTCGGCATCGTCCATCGTAAAGGCCGCGATATACCTCCTTTTGGCCATTCGCTCCTCGATCTCCCCTGCAAGTGTAGCTGGGATAAGGTTGCGACGGTCAGCGGTGGGGATCAGTGCGGATCTATGAGGAAGGGGGTGTTTAGCAGGCGCCATCTAAGAAATTCAGGGCGGCGAGGGTACGGAGATGGGTTTGTAACCTAGAAGGGGAGAGCAGGAGAGGTTGACTGTGGAACGCGGAGCGGGGTCGGGGGCGGCGGCAGCGACGGCGAGGTAGCTAGGGTTCGAGCGAGGGAGTTGTGTGGGGTTGGGGGTGGGAGGGGCCTAGGTGGTGTTTGAGGAAATGCCGCGGCTACTTTAAATTTTACTTGGAGGGAATGAAAAGCCGGGACAAACTGAAATTTTTTATGAAGGGTTTGAAGTGGCGCCGGAGGAACAAATATCACACACGGCCCGAACATAATACCTGTGTGCAATTCAAAGAGATAAACCCGCGGAACCATCAATTTTTAAATTGATGAAGGCGGGTAACTATTTTTAAGATTTCTCTATGCGGGTTGGTGCAAGGTGGTCTGTAGTTACGTGACAACCACGGGCCGGGCGTGGCACACAGTTCTTTTTTTTTTGAGAATCAAGCGTGGCACACAGTTAGCATGCGGGAACCGTGTCTACTACTCTACTGCGTACACAATCGCACACAGTTGTCTCCTTCGACTCGTCTGCTATTTCAGTTTCAAAAAAAGACTACCCTGCCATTTATATAACAACATTGGAAATTAAACACGATAAATCTAGGGTCATCGCACAAGCAGACCTGCTTGAGGACCAAATGTATGTATGGAAAGGTTTTTGTGGTGTTCAAATACGGAATGCACAACATTCATGTGACACACAATGTCATGAAGAGCACACGACAATGTTGGCTTATGCCCCCTGTCCCCCCCCCACACCCACACACCTTCGAGTCAGCGAGGGGATCGTTGCTCAGTATATATATGAACTTACAAACTTATAATACAACTGCAAATTCACCCTACCGTAACACAAAACCAATAGAAATCCATCATGATCACCCCCTCCCCCGTGTTTTAGTTCTGAGGGTAGATTGCGCGGGTCCACTGATGGGCGCGTCTCGGAAACTTCACAAGATGGGTGAGACCGCAACTACATGTGTGTGGCTCAACTAATTACTTAAGGTGGTATGATATTTCGTGCGTGCAAAACCTTTTGATGTTGCTCAAAAGTTGGACGGTATGTAGTACCTGACCTCATAAATAGGTTTCGTGTATACGTACGTATAGTACTATTGTGATGCCCCTCCCCCGCCCCCGCCCCGCCCCACGCGTACACATGCTTCGAACAAACACCACGACCTATATATACATGTATGCGCTCAAACTTCTGTCTCGTATCTCACCATGAACTATATCATAACAAATAATGAGAGGACTATATCTACATTTGTCAAATTAACCTGTAGTATATATGGGCCGGTTTAAGTGATAGACCACATGGGTCCACAAATTTGGCATGTCATCCATATATAACCACGCGAGGGACGAGTGTCTGTAGACAACACTAATGCACATGCATGGCCCCAGGCACATATGTATACATGAAAGCGTTGTGCGATGTTTTCAAATACTAACACACAACTTTCGCCGCCACATGTGTGTGTCTCGAACTAGAATGGCCACGTACTAAGGTTAACGACCCATGCATATATAGCCCCAAGCACGCCCACAGCTCGATCCGATAGGAGGGATTCAATGTGTACGATGCGTTTGATTTTTTGTTAGAATTTAAATGTCGATGCATATATCAACTACGTATAATATATACACACATACCAACAAGAAGAATCCACCTTGGTCAAATAAACATCTCTACAGACATCTGTCAAAGTGACGACCCACATGGACATGGTTGTGTCGGTGTGTGATGATGCCGATGACCACGTGAGAGAGTGTTTGACAAAACAAACGCCCACTGCATGAGGCCCACACATATATGTATATATGTAGTTAAGTGTTTGTTTAGTTAGTAACCAATGGAACTTTAATGTCACTTGCCTTAGAAACTGTAAGTCGACTTACGAAGAGGATCGATCACAACGCACATATATATATAGGCCCTGTTTGGATCCATGGGTTAGAGTTAGTTTGAGCTAGTTGGGGCTCAAATAGCCCTAAAGTATTCAAACACGAGGGTTAGATTGTAGCTACTTGCATCTAACCCACACAAAAAAACTATCCCACCCAAGAGGTGCTAATTGGAGCTAGTTCTCATGGGGCCCTCTCTATCCCACCAGCCAAGAAGTGCTAATTGGAGCTAGTTCTCGTGGGGCTCACTGAAAAATCACTTTTCTCTCCATCAAGTGCATCTATTGTCAATCTAACTTTGTCATCCAAACACCTCTTTGGCTAGAGTTAGTTTAGGGTTAGTCATGAGCTAGAAACTAACTCCAACCTCTAGCTAAAGTTAGAGTATCCAAAACAGGGCCACACGCACGCATACCAAAAAGGATCCACATTGTTCAAAACAATATATAATATATAGGTGCCACACATGGCCCCCATAGAGTGACGCGTCAGCGATTACCATGTGAGGGAGCCACACTTAGGACCACCATAGAATATATGTGACACAAGCATATGCATGGGTATGTTTTTTTGATTCGAAATGCCAAGTGCACGACTTTGATACACTGCGTGCTTCACAAATTGGAAATTCCCCAGGCTAAAGAAAATTGCGTGCAATATGTATGTCTCCTCCCACGCACCCCCTCAACTTTGAGCGGTAGGAGGTACTCATGAGTACGTCACGTCAATCTTTGGGGTGGAATCTGACCATGATCTACAGCAACAGATAGCAGATTAACTTAACCCACCTTGGTCAAACCCCTACCGATGCGGCTCAAAAGTGATAGACCACATGGACCAACGAATGTGCGGATCACTAATAACGCACGAAGGATTATTGTCCGAGGGAGCACCACCATCGTGTGCATGTGTCCTAAACACATGCATGACGTGCCTTGTTTTAAACATTTCAATGCACAATTTTGATAATTTGGGGTGGCAACTGCCTCACAAAACGGACAATCCCACACATAGAGGCTAGTGCAAACTAAGTGAAACGGGAAGAGCCCCCCACCCCCCGCGCGGCCATCACCGCAAACACCACTTCGAGGCGCGTCAAACTATTTTTATGCAGAAAACATGTGACACATCAGTTCGTGTTATAATTATAAAATGTCCATATATCATTCGAAAAATATGCAATAATTGAGTTTCCAGGAATTCATTGGGGGAAATCATATGTCCCCTTGGGTTCATGTGTTTAGTCGCCATGCAATAAATGGTAAGGAACCTCAAACATCTTGGCGTCGTGGAAAACATTGAAAATTTTGGTTTTTAGATAGCTCGGCATCAAACATCAAAAAATCATTTTAAATTGAAGTGAATCCAAAAATCAACTGAAAATCATGAAACTTGTGATTCCGTTTCATGATATATATATATATATATATATATGTATGTCTCTATATATATAGTGTGCTAATTTCTGGCCTAATTAGAGACAATTTTTTGATACACTTTTCTTACAAACGGGAGCTTATTAAAGGTTGGTGCTTCGTACACACACTTGTCACGTTACCATCACGAACGATTATAGTATTCAACCGTGTGCGTTGGTCCCAACAAAATATTACGTACCACCACGAGCCACGTGTGCCGTCCGAGCGGACGTGAGTCGACGGGACGCATGATGCGAGCAATCCACGGCTCAGGCTGACCGTGAGGCGTGCGAGCAGGTGTGTAAATTGACGGGACGCATGCGAGCAGGCCGCTCTGGCTCACCGGGAGACGTGCGAGCTGGTGTGTGAATTGACAGGACGCGTGCGAGCAGTCCTCTGCCCAGGCTAACCGGGAGACGTGCGAGCAGTCCTCTGCGCGGGCTAGACGGGAGACGTGCGAGCAGGGGTGAGGCATGCGAGAAGACTGTTGCGCAGGCTCACCGGGAGGCGAGCCGTTTACCCGCCTCCCGCCTAGCTCCCAACCACTCTATATTAATCGCGCATGTGCCGTTGGTTATAGCAGGCGGCCGCACTCCCCTCTCTCCACACACTACGCCTGCATCCTCGCCGCCGTTCCCAATCGTAAACGCTCTCGGAAGTGTATCAGATGGCGACCAACCGGGCCGGCGAAGCAACTAAGCATCTCTTGATGCTGGGCGACGAGGTTGCCCTCCCGGCCGATGACGTCTCGTGCGGACAGAAGCACGGCAATGACGCCGTAAGCCCCGTCGTGCCTCCCCAGCAGGAGGCGGTGCTGCACAGAGACTACTACGACCTCTCTGATGACCACTCCACCGACTCCGACGACGCCGATGGCGACGGCGACAGCTCCGACGATGATGGAGAACAGGTTATACCCCCCCTATTTTGGAGTATATCATAGGGTATCTCTGATTAATTCAGTTTTCCGCCTTTTTTGGAATTCGTTCGGGGTTCATGTTATTTCAATCCATGTAATCAGAGTAAGATTCGATAGATCCGTGTTAGTGTGTACGTATTGATTGTTTGGTAGGTCAATGATAAGTGACTTGGATAAGTGACAACCATACATACGATTATGCTAGTATTATGTCTAAAGTTTTATAGTGATTTAATGGTTGACCTGTACAAATGATCATTTTGCTAATAATCGGTCTACATAGATGATTGTACATGTACCCATTTGTAAATAAACACTGTATAAGAGCATGTATATCACTACTTTAGTGATAATGTGGAGTAGTACTTACTTCAAAGTTCCTTGTTTGTTTGAAAATAATCGGTTCATGCATTTAAAGTCATTAGTTAATAATTTTGTTGCACTAAGTTGTTTGTGATATCATTTTATGCATATTATTCATCAATGTCATGATTTTTTATTATATGTATAGGTGCTATCTGACGACGTTGGCAGCGATAAGTACGACCAGAGAAGGTACAAGAAACAAAAGCTCAAGGAGCTCTATGCGGGAACGCATAATCATTGTATCAGGAATGGGGGCTTCGGATGCCCGTTCTGCGCCCAAAGGCTTAACCCCATGTTTGCAAGTGTTCTGGCGCATGCTAGAGGACGAGCCGTTGGCTCTTTCAAGCAAAAGTATTCTCGGAGGGTGGCGCACGCCGCGTACGAGGAGTACCTGGAGAAAGTTTACGTTGTTGGTGGGTACGATTAGGATTGAGTTATATATACATGTCCTGATGCCAGACTACCTTAGCTATCTATAGTTTGTGCGTCTTATATCTCTGCTTGAGTATGTTTATTATGTGTTGATCTAGATGTCGGTGAGACTCTGTTTTATTATGAACTAATATGTAGAGCAATGTAATTGGAGTCTTGAGCTGCAAACAGTTTGGTTGATGGAATATTTATGCTTATCTTAGAGTCCCCACACAATTTACTACTAGCAACTGTTTGCCCACAGCACGCACAGCTACGTTTTAGTGTTGGCAGTTTTTTTACACTATGCATATTATGGTAAAAAATGCTTGACTTACCTGCAAACTTGTTGAATGCGGTAAAAAATTCAGGTGTCACACGAAAAGATGAAATTAGGAACCCCAAAACTTGGTTAACTAACATTGTGCCGCGACACGTGTGTGTCCTGATTGTCCAGAACGCATTCCCGCAAATCGAGCATCTGCGGCAGTAGGATTTACACGGACCACGGCAGCCCATTTACACCGTAGTGACACTTATCGCAAACGGCCGTGTCTACTGAACCGTCGCCTTCGAAGCACATTATTATTCTGGCCGAGAAAACTTGCACCATCGTCCCTGCTTAACAAAACCCGCACCGTCCTTCCCAGTCACACCCGTACTGCATATTTCACACCGCTGCTTAGTGCTGAACTTGTACGCTGCTTTAAGTCATTGCACACGCATCATTTTTGCTAACCGTTTGCCATTTTGCGCCCCCAATAATGGGAGCTTCTTCCAGCCGACGCGTGGCCAACCGAGCTGGGCGGGAGGCTGTTCGCGTTTGCACGCGGGAACGGGATCACCAACGATACGTTGGCGGCACATCGAGCCGCCACGTGACCAAACGAACCGCCGGGAACGCTTGTTCGTGCGCTGGTCAAGCTTGCACAGCAATCCTCCGCCGGGAACGCGGTGACAAGACGTGCCAATTACAGCCCGTCCAGCCCCCATTTACTCCACCGCTCCTTTAACCTTGTCTCTATTCAACCTTTCCCCACAACGCAAGAAGCACACCCACACTCCAAATACAGAGAGGATATCCTGCTCGGCTCCAATGGCGGAGCTCCCAGCGGCTGCCGACGATGAGCGACAGTTCACCATTCGTGCCTACGTGGACACCCACGTAAGGTTCAAGAACCTCACAGTGGTGTACACCAACGACCCGATCTGGGTGGAGAACTCCATCCACACCATGGAGCGGTTACTTGTCTATGACAAGTACAAAGTGGTCGGCTTCGACCTCTAGTACACCGGCAGTCGTGCCGGGCATGATCAGAAGGTTGCCGTCGCCCAGCTTTGCGTGGGCCATTACATCCTCGTCTACCACTACTGCCTGGCCACAAGGCCTTGCAGTCGATTTTCCAGGTTTGTCAACAGCCCCGACTACATATTCGGTACGGTGGACACCACCAACGATGAAAAGGTGCTCAAGACGACTGGCTTGGCCTGCCGGAATCTTGTGGACATCCAATGCCTGTACAAGATCTTGGGCAGCGAGGAGAAGCATAAGGACTCCCTGGTTGACCTCGGCATGGCCATCATCGACCCCTACTACAGAGGCATGAAGGATGTCTGCAAGAAGAAGAAGGTTGCTTGGCACCGCGCCTGGGTCCGAAGACTGGATGAAGATCACGTCAAGTACGCGGCCAAGGACGCGTACGTAAGCTACGAGATGTGTAGGCGGATCGTTGACATGAGGAAGTGCCTCCGTCCTGCGCCGATCGGCACCCCTCGTCACAAGAAGTATAGATGATTGATTTGATGATCGTCACTACTAGTTTAGTATGCATGTACTTGTTAATTGATGTGTGCAAATGTTATCTGTAGTCAGTAATGTAATTGGATGTTTATTTAGGTTATGCAATCATGATGTTGTTCTGTAGACAGAGCATAGATGCTATATGCAGACATAGCAGATCACATTGCTTACGATTATAGAAAGGAACACGTCGGTGATGATTTCAACAATCACAGACAATTGGGTGCGAGCAAGTGTTTGCCCATAGGGCACATCACACACAGCTTATTATCAGGAATCGTCTGTCTTTTTATCGGTCTTCCCACACAATTCTGAGTACTGACCTGTTTGCCGGGTATCACTATCACACACATCTTGTTACGCAGAATCGTTTGTGTTACTTTTGATCAACACAAACAGTTCGTCCACACGACCTGTTTGCCGGGTATCACTATCACACACATCTTGTTACGCAGAATCGTTTGTGTTACTTTTGATCAACACAAACAGTTCGTCCAAGCGACCTGTTTGCCAGGTATCACGTACAACCATGCAAATGACATCTTATGAGGGAGACTCTTATTTTGGTAGTACTATCTTTTCCTTAGTATGCAATGGCCGATTAATATCTGGACATCAAAATGCAATTGACGATTAATATCCGGACCTTAAGAAGCAGAACCACGATCGAGGGTATGCTGCGCGGCTCCCATGGCGCTCCCAGTGGCTGCCGACGACGAGCGCCAGTTCACCATGCATGCCGTAGTGGACACGCCCTGTCAGTTCGTAGTGCACACCAAACATCCGATCTGGATGGAGAACTCCAGTGTCATGGACCTGTTACTTGACGAGGACAAGTACAGAGTGGCCTGGTTCGACCACGCGTTCCCCCCGCGTGCTCTGCTCTTGCGTCCCTGTGCGTGCTCTGCTCTCGCGCCCCTCTGCGCATGCTCTGCCAGCGGTTGGGGCCGGCCCACGATCACGTTCGGGACTCCATATGCATGCGATTGCGCCACGCGCGTCACCCCATGCAGTTACGTGCTCCACGACTGAATCACGCGCTGCAAAAACTGCCATCCGGACGTGCCGGTTTTCCAGGATGTCCGGCCCCCATTTATACCCACGGCCATTAACCATAGTCTCTTCACGCTTTCGATCGCGCCCCACAACACAATAAGCACACCCTGGACGACGCATACAGAGAGGATGTCCAGCGGCGCTCCAATGGAGTTCGGCGTGCATCATGTGGAGACCCACATGAGGAAGACGGACCTCACGGTGGTGTACACCAACGATCCGGGCATGGTGGAGGACTCCATTGACACCATGGAGCGGCTGCTTGATGCAGATGACAAGTACAAAGTGGTCGGCTTCGACCTCGCTTACACCGGCGGCCGTGCCGGGCATGATCAGAAGGTTGTCGTCGCCCAGTTGTGCGTTGGCCATCACGTCCTCCTCTACCACTACTGCCTGGCCACAGTGCCTTGCAAGCGTTTCACCAGGTTTGTCAACAGCCCCAACTACAGGTTCGCTACGGTGGACACCACCAACGATCCAAAGGTGCTCAAGACTTCGGGCTTGGCCTGCTAGAAGCTTGTCGACATCCGCCACCACTACAGGGTCTGGGGCCGCAAGAAGGACATGGACTCTCGTGTTGACCTGGCCGAGGCCATCATCGACCCCTACTACACTGACATGAAGGCTGAGTGCAACAAGAACAAGCCTGTCTGGCACAGGGGCTGGGTGAAGAAACTGGATGAATATCACCTCCAGACCGCGGCCAAGCAAGCGTACACATGCTAGAAGATGTTCAGGCGGATCTTTGACATGAGGAAGTGCCTCCTACCTGAAGACCAAGAGGGATCGAGCCACAAGCAGAGCGTTGGCGGCAAGTGTCACAAGAAGTAGATGATTTGATGATCGTTTCTCAATTCTCATACTCCCTCTATGCAGAAATGTTCATAGTTTTAGAGGGATAAGTTTATTATGCATGTAATAGTTTATTAAGGTGTGCGCCAATGTTATGTGTGTATTGGATACTTAATTTGGTTATGCAATCATGTTCTTCTAAACAGAGCATAGATGTTTGCGGGCAGGTTGAGCAAATCACATCGCATACGGAATAAACAATCAAAACCGTCGGTGATGATTTCATCAGTCCCTGACAGTTCTTTATCTGGAACCGTTTGACCACAACACATCCGAGTGGCCTGTGTACATCACACACATCTTGATCTGAGAAACCGTTTGTGTTATTTTTGCTTATCGCACACAGTTCATCCCCGTGAACTGTATGCTGTCTATCACACGCATCTTGATCTATGTAACCGTTTATGTTATTTTACCTCATCACAAATGGTTCATCCGAGTGACCTGTATGCCGTATATCGCACACGTGATCATCCGTACAATCGTTTGTGTTCTGCTTGATCAACGCAAACAGTTTATCGGGGTGAACTGTATGCCGTGCATCGTACACACTTGTATTTTCATATGCGTTTGTGTTATATTATCCAATCGCAAACAGTTTATCTAGGCCAACTATTTGCCAAACATCGCACACGCAACTATTTTTTAGATCGTATTTGATGGATACACCATCGCACACAGTTTACGTCATTAGCGACGGAGCTTGCACTGTACCGTTTGCGATTTGGCCATCACACACAGTTTTATTGAAGGGTCTCTGATTGATGTGTCGTCTTTGGACCATTCTGTAGTAGTGGGTGGAGGGGGGGCCTCGTGGAGGGCACAACCCATCAGGGCGCGTCAGGGCCCCCTCGCGCGCCCTGGTGGGTTGTAGCCTCCACAGCCCACCTCTCTGGCACTTCTTTGGCCCACTGGGTATCTTCTGGTCCAAAAAAAATCTCCAAAAAGTTTCGTCACGATTGGACTCCGTTTGGTACTGATATTCCGCGAAGTAAAAAACAAGCAAAAACAACAACTGGCACTTTGGCACTATGTCAATAGGTTAGTCCCAAAAAATGATATAAAGTTGCTATAAAGTGATTGTAAAGCATCCAAGAATGATAATATAATAGCATGGAACAAGCAAAAATTATAGATACGTTGGAGACGTATCAGTTCGTCGCTTTTATTTCGTTTCCATCACAAGTTCGTTTATAGCTTATTTTCCTTTACAATAAAAGATCATATATATTTAGGAGCAATTTTTATTGCTTTTGCACCGATGACAACTTACTTGAAGGATCTTCTTCAATCCATAAGTTGATTTAGTGGACTCTTATGGCCAGAAACTGGGTTCAAGGGTTTTGGATGCACAAGTAGTATCTCTATTTGGTGAGAACTTTTGGCTAGCAAAAGATTATGAGCAAGCACCACATGTTAGAGGATCCATGACAATATAACTTCTATGTGAATATAAGCAAAATAACTCATTACGTTGTCTTCCTTGTCCAACGTCAACTAGTTGATGATGCATATAATATTTAATGGGGGCTCACAATCATAAAAGATGCCCAAGATAGTGTATTTATATGTGAGACTTCTCTTCCTTTATTACTTTTTCATGAATTGCATCAATGACTAATGCTATGTTAGTCAACTTCCAACATTTTTATCAATTATACTCCTTTTAGGTGAAGTCATCACTCCCCATGGGATTAGCATATGATATTTTTATTTATTCTTTTCATTCCTAAGATTGATGCAAGAAAGGTAAAGCAAACAAACTCAAACTAGTCTCTATTATATAACTCTCACACCCGATTACGTAGATAGATAGATCACGAAGCAAACACTCAAAACTAAATCATATTAAAACTTTATTCTTCTAGATCATAGGATAACTAAGTATCAGATTGGAATAGGTAATCATGGTAAAAGTGATGGTGATACGATATCGGGGCACCTCCTCCAAGCTTGGAACAAGCCAAGGTTGGTGCCCATACCCATGTACTCAAGTTTCCTTCTTGGGTGATTATGGTGATGAAGTGGTAGGCTTGTCCTTCAATAGTAAGTATTCTAGATTATTCACGATCCTTCGAAGGGCCCGGTTCTGCTCCTCCAATAAAATAACATCATGAGTGAGTGTTGAGTTCTGGGCACAAATTACTTCCATAACATTTAATGCATCTATTTCAGGTAAAGAAATATTATCATGAAGGGGTAGTAGTATGTCTCCCTTTTTCATAGGCTCCACCACTGGTGCTGGCTCATCATCTTCGACTGTTCTCATAGCCCCTACTTGAGTTGTGGATTCATCTTCCTCCCCTGAAGACAACTCATAGTAGACTTCGTTGTACGCGCATTTGCCCGGAGAAGGTCGAACTATGTGATGCTTCTTACGGAGACTTCGGGGGACCATGAGCGCTTCAGAGAGCAAGGATTCCTAACAGAAAATAGCTCGAAACAAGAACACAGGGAAAATTTGTGATATGTTGGTCAAAACATCAAGGAGTATATATACTGAATTTTTCCTGTGCAGGATAAGTCCGCAAAAGGAAAATGGAGTCGGGAAGTCCACGAGGGGCTCACGAGATCGGTAGGCGCGCCCTAGGGGGTAGGGCACGCCCCTAGGCTCGTCGCTCCCTCGTGCAGTTTCCTATTTGTTTATTATTTTTCTAATTTTTTATATATTCTAAAATGAACAAAAAATGCTTTAATGGAATTTTGGAGTCGGTTTCCTTACCATACCACATACCTACTCCTTTTCAGGATTATGGAGCGTTTTGGAAGGTCTCTTTTATGTGCTCTTTCGGTGTCATCTTTTGGATAATATTGGTTTCCTTGTTAATGGGTGTACCTGAAATGTAATGTTTAATTCTTTGCCCATTAACCACCTTAGGATTGGTGCCTTCGACATTGTTGATCTTGATGGCTTTGGAGCGATAAACCTCCTCGATAATATAAGGTCCTTCCCATTTGGAGAGAAGTTTTCCTGCAACAAATCTTATGTGCAGTTGTGTCTCCAGCATGGTGCCCCCCATACGCTTCGGAATGACACTTTTGTAGGATTTGTTCCTGTTCATGCTCAGGCTCACATCGTCTAAGAATACCACCTACTCCTTCTTTATATAAATGTGGGTCATCCCAAAAGTAATGTCTCAGGTCAAAGAAGAACATTTTCTTTTGTTGATATGTGAAATTAGGTGGTATGTATTTGGCAACAATATAATTAGCATAATCTGCATACCAAGACTATTGCGAGAAGTAGAAGGATTTATAACACCTAATTGTTCATGAGGAAAACTATCATCAATAGGCAGTGGGTCATCAAGAACATTTTCCATCCTAGACAAATTATCTGCTACAGGATTTTCAACTCCTTTCCCATCAACAATTTGCAAATGAAACTCTTGTAATAAAAGAACACACCTAATCAGTATAGGTTCAACATCTTTATTTTCCATAAGATATTTAATAGCAGCATGATCGGTGTGAATTATTACTTTAGAATTGACAATATAAGATCTAAATTTATCACATGTAAACACGACTGCTAAAAATTCTTTCTCAGTAGTAGCATAATTCTTTTGAGCACCGTCTAGGGTTTTAGTAGCATAATGAATAATATTCAATTTCTTATCAACTCTTTGTCCTAGAGCAACACCAACAACATAATCACTAGCATCGCACATTATTTCAAAGGGTAGGTTCCAGTCAGGTGGTTGAACAATAGGCGCAGAAACTAAGGCTTCCTTAAGTAGTTCAAAGGCTTCTACACAATCATCATAAAAAACAAATGGAATATTGTTTTGCAAATAGATTGGTAAGGGGCCTAGAAATCTTAGATAAGTCTTTAATGAACCTTATGTAAAAACCAGCATGGCCTAGGAAACTTCTTATACCTTTAATATCTTTAGGACATGTCATTTTCTCAAATGCATCAACTTTAGCTTTATCTACCTCGATACCTCTTTCGAAGATTTTATGCCCAAGGACTATACCTTCATTCGCCATAAAGTGGCACTTCTCCCAAGTCAAGACAAGATTAGTTTCCTCACATATCTGCATAACTCGATCAGGGTTGTTTAAACAATCATCAAAAGAGGTTCCGTAAACGGAGAAATCGTTCATGAATACCTCAGCAATCTTTTCTCTAAAAATCAAAGAAGATAGAAGTCATACATCTTTGAAAGGTAGCAGGTGCATTGCATAACTCAAAAGGCATACGTCTATAAGCATAAGTTCCAAAAGGACAAGTAAATGTAGTTTTATCTTGATCTTCTTTTGCTACATGTATTTGAGAAAAAACAGAATATCCATCTAGGAAGCAAAAGTGTGTATGGTTAGATAATCTTTCTAACATTTTATCAATAAAAGGCAAGGGTGATGATCTTTTCTAGTAGCTTTATTTAGTTTTCTAAAATCAATTACCATCCTATAACCAGTTACAATTCTTTGAGGGATAAGTTCATTTTTATCATTAGGAACAACAGTAATGCCTCCTTTCTTAGGGACACAATGAACAAGACTTACCCATATACTATCAGCAATAGGATAAATTATACCTACCTCCAAAAGCTTTAGTATTTCAATTCTTACCACATCTTTCATCTTAGGATTCAGACAACGTTGATGATCAACGACTGCTTTAGCATCTAGTTCCATATTAATCTTGTGCTGGCATAGAGTGGGACTAATACCCTTAAGATCATCGAGAGTATAACCAATTGCAACACGGTGCTTCTTCAAAATGTTAAGTAATCTCTTCTCTTCATGCTCTAAAAGGTTAGCACTAATAATAACAGGATATATCTTCTTTTCATCAAGATAAGCATATTTCAATGCATCAGGTAGCTTCTTTAATTCAAACACATGATCACTCTTAGGAGGGAGAGGATCTCCCAAAGTTTCAACAGGCAAATTATGTTTAAGAACATGTGCTTGATTAAAGAATATATCATATATTTCATTCCTTTCATTAATATGCATATCATTTTCATGGTCTAGCAAATATTGTTATAATGGATCAGTAGAAGGCACGACAATAGAGGCAAGACCAATAATTTCATCTTTACTAGGTAATTATTTATCATGTGGTTGTCTACTGAACTTGGAGAAGTTGAATTCATGAGATACATCACCATAGTTAACACTAATGATTTCCTTATTGCAATCAATTTTAGCATTAACAATATTCAGGAAAGGTCTACCAAAAATAATGGGACAAAAAATATCTTGTGGTGATCCAATAACTAAGAAATCAATAGGGTATTTGATCTTACCACACAAGACTTCAACATATCTAACAATCCCAAGTCGTATTTTAACAAAAAAAATAGGCATGCCAACAACAGGTTTATGTTTATCTTTAGGATCTTGTTTAGCAATACGAGATGCTTCATCGCAGAAATATATGACATGACCATCAATATTATCAGCTAGTAAATCTTTAATAATTGCAATTTTAGGTTCTACTTTTATTTGTTCAGAGGGCCTATGTCTTTTCATATTACTTTTATTAACCACAGTTGCAACTTTAGCATGTTCCCTAATCCTAAAAGCAAAAGGTGGTTTCCCAATATAAGCAGTAGGTACAACTAGATCAACATTATAAATGATTCTTTTCTCTTTAGCTCTAATAGGTTCCTTACAAGTTTCTTCAATAGGTGGATGAAATTTAAACCACTTCTCCTTAGAGAGATCAACATGAATAGCAGATGATTCACAAAAGGTAGCTACTATCTCAGAGTCAAGTCAATATTTTGCACCAAACTTATGAAAAGCTTTAGTTTCCATAAATGATTTAACACAATCAAACTCAAGATTTATACCTCACTCTTTACCTTTCTCGATTTCCCAATCTTTAGAGTTGCATTTAATTCTTTCCAGAATATCCCATTTGAATTCAATAGTTCTCTTCATAAAGGAACCAGTAGTAGAAGTGTCGAGCATCGATTGATCATCATGAGAAAGCCGAACATAAAAGTTTTGTATAATTATTTCTCTTGAGAGCTCATGATTGGGGCATGTGTCCATCCTAGATTTAAGCCTCCCCCAAGATTGAGTGATACTTTAAACTTCATGAGACCAACAATTATATATATAATTCCGATCATGATGAACTAGATGCATAGGATAAAATTTATAGTGAAATTCCAGCTTCAATTGATTCCAATCCCATGTTCCAGCATCAGCCAATACCCTATACCATATCAATGCATTTCCCTCCAAAGATAAATGGAATACCTTCTTTTTAACTCCATCTTCGGATAAACCTGCAAGCTTAAAGAATCCACAAATTTCATCTATATAGATCAAGTGCATATTAGGATATATTGTTCCATCTCCTACATAAGGATTAGCTAGCAGTTTTTCTAACATACCTGAAGGAATTTCATAATAAATATTTTTAGTAGGTTCAGTAGGTTGAGGAGTGTCTTTTGCCACTTCCGGTCGAGGTGAGGATACCCCGAACAAGCCCCTCAATGGATTATCCTCCATAGTAACATGCCATAGTAAATTTCACCATGTAGCAAAAATGTTTCCTTACAAAATTCCAGTTACCAAAGGCGCTTCACTCCCTGGCCACGGCGCCAGAAAAGAGTCTTGATGACCCACAAGTATAGGGGGTCAATCGTAGTCCTTTCAATAAGTAAGAGTGTCGAACCAAACGAGGAACAGAAGGAAATGACAAGTGGTTTTCAGCAAGGTAATTCCTGCAAGCACTGAGAGTAGCAGTAACAGATAGTTTGGTAGTAGGGTAATTCATACCAAGTAACAAGTAAAACATTAAAAAAGGTGAAGCAAGGTGGCTTAATCCTTTTATAGAAAAGGATAGGCCAGCAAGTTCTCTTATAGGAAGTAAAGTGCTCTCGAGGACACACGGATTTATTGTAGTCTAGTCACGTTCATCATCTTTGGTTGATTCTTATTCGGTACTTTGATAATTTGATATGTGGGTGGACCGGTTCTAGGGTGTTGTTCTTACTTGAAAAAACAACCCTCTTATGATTACCCCCTCTCGCAAGCATCCACAACTATGAAAGAAGAATTAAGATAAATCTAACCATAGCATGAAACATATAGATCCAAATCAGCCCCTTACAGAATAATGCATAAAGTAGGGTTTAAGATCTTGTCACTCTCGCAACCCATCATCTAATTATTTCTCCCCAATTCTTTCTCTTAGGCCCAAATATGGTGAAGGGTCATGTAGTCGACGTTCACATGACACCACTAAAGGAAGAACAACATACACATCATCAAAATATTGAACGAATACCAACTTCACATGATTACTTATAACATGACTTCTCCCATGTCCTCAAGAATGGAAGAAAATACTCAGAAATCATCACCATTTTCAAGACCAGGGGTGTAATGAATATGATTAAGGATCTAAACAGATAATCTTCCACCAATTAAGCCAACTAGCATCAACTACGATATGTAATCAACACTACTAGCAACCCAGAGGTACTAATCTGAGGTTTTGAGACAAAGATTGAATACAAGAGATGAATTAGGGTTTGAGATGAGATGGTGTTGGTGAATATGTTGATGAAGATTGGTCCACCCACAGTGCAGGAAGCGTTGGTGACGACACTGGCTTGGATTTCCCCCTCCCGGAGGGAAGTTTCCGCGGCGGAATCGCTTCGTCGGAGAGCAAAAGTGCCCCTGCCTAGGCTCCGCCTGGAGACGGTGGCACTTCGTCCCGAAAGATGTCTTCTGATTTTTTCTAGGTCCAAACGCTTCATATAGGAGAAGATGGGCACCGGAGGGCTGCTGGGGGGCCCACAAGATCAGGAGGTGTGCCCTAGGGGTAGGGCGTGCCCCCAAGGCTTGTGGCCTCCTGGTGGGTCCCATTCTAGTATTTCTTTCGCCAATATTATTTATATATTCCAAAATAATTCTTCGTAAATTTTCAGGTCACTTGGATTTCCCAAAAATATCCACCTCTCACTGGTGCAGCGACGTGCTATACAAACGATTTTTAACCCCTTTCCGCGACGTAGTTTTAAACCATCGCCTTGCTTGTGTGGGCGATAGGGGGGTCCATCCCACACGACACAGAAAAATCGTCGGCGATGGTGGATAATGAACGCAAACGTTTGGCAAAACTAAGCATATGGGATGTACGCATCTATCACAAACGAGAGTCACCGGCCAACCGTTTGAGATATGGTGTACTTCCCATACGGTCCATCCTTGCAACTCGTGTGAGATCACACTAACATCGCACGCGCTATTCTGTGGCGCACCGTTTACGATGTGCACTGAATCACAAATAATTCACGATTATAAAGCGTGTATGATAAGGGGGCTATCACACACACATTTAGTTCCACTATGACCGTCTGTGATATGATATAAGGCTGCATACGTTTATCATTATAAAACTGTATGTGAAGGTTGAATCTATCCCACACGCGGCTTTTTTTATAAACGTTTGTGATTTACAAAACGTCCCAAACGTGTGATCCATAGTTCCCAAACGTGTCATCCAGACTAACTGTGTCAGATGAAGGCCTATCGCACATGTTCTTCTTTGACCAACATTTACGATGGGCACGATATCATACACATTTCAAAATATCAAATCGTGTGTGATAAGGAGACTAGAACTGTTTGCGCTGGTGTTGTTAATCTCACACGTTCTTTCTCGTCTGACCGTGTCTGAAGGCGAGACTCGTCGCACACGCTGCGAGTGGAGAAACGTGTGTGATGTTGAAGTTGATCGCGGACGTTTTGCTTTTTCAAATTGTGTGCATTGTAATGACCTGCAGAGCATGATTTGACCCTAATTTAATACCCGCGTTCATAATTCACATAATTTAAATTTGAAAGTAGGAAATCATGTTTTTCGTATCGAACCATGTTTAAGTGTAGGTTTAAGAACGAATGCATATTTGATTCACATGTACATATACTCAAGAACTACATAAGCATCAATTCTCAAAAAAAGGAAAACTACTGAAGGGACAAATAAAGAATGATGTAACCACGGTTGTATTAAAGACGGTAAAGAGAGAGCCGAAAGACATTCTGGTGGCTGGAGAAGGTGAAGCGGAATGCTCATATTGCACTCTCCTCCATGCCTAACGCACGAACGACTCTAGGCCATCCCCTAGTGATGGCCGCCCGCCCATCCTTCACTGTCTTCATTATGACTTCTCGATGCTCATTGTAGTCTCGATGATATATTTTAACCTTCATTGCATGTCCAACAATCATATACTTTGCGATGTAATCTTGAGTAAACTGCTTTGGGAACCACTGCAAAAGAAAAAGATTCAGACATTGTTGTGTGACAATTCATTATGGGCAGTACTAATAGAAGGCTACAGAGTTCGTAGTTACCATCCTACGGCTCACTGTTGTGTTGGATAGAGCGTAAACAAATAGTCTAATTGACATTGTTCATCTCTTTTCCCTAACAATCATTTTCAGTTTCCTCACTTGATGCTGGTTCATGAATATTTCATTGCCCCACACGCAAAAAGGGTCCAGGCATGGATCTTTACCAAAGACATATGTACCTACAAGCAAGAAGCCGATATTAGAAGCTAAAATGCAGTTGTAGAATGGTGTAATATATTACTCCATCAGTTCCACAATGTGTTGCGTATAAACATTTTGAGAAGTCAACATTTACTAACTTTGACCAAGTTTGTAGAGAAAAACATATACATCTAGAATTGTAGTTCCATTTCATTAGATACATCACAAAATTTCATATTGTTACATTTTTAGGTATATGTAGATACATCACAAAAATCTATATGCACTACATGATGGAACAGATGGAGTATAGGCGGAGGGATGAAAAAAACGTCGGTGGAAAACGTTGGCCACTCCCATTGTTGTCCTGTGGAAGTACATGTAAAGTCATGATAAGTACAACAAGCTTAAAATCAACCAAGTATACAATGTATCTGCTTGAAATAAACAAGGCATATATGCTCACTATAACAACCAAATATAGCCATTTGATACTGGACAAATGCTCAATGGAACCAACCTAACAACCAAATACAGAAAAGCAAGGCGTCTGCTTGAAAACTAGACAAATGTTCACTGCAATTAACCTAACAACCAGACATAGAAAAGCAAGGCATCTGCTTGAAAACTAGACAAATGCTGACTGCAACCAACTTGGCAACCAAATTCAGAGAAACAAGGCATAAATGTTTAAAGCGGGAGTTAAGGGCACAGGTTAACAACACCAGGCATAACATGTGGTATTGATGAAATTGAACTACACATTTCATACTTGCACATAATGAACATCACATTGTGAATAACTGAAAGAAACAAGGCATTCATGCTCACTGTAACAACCAACTAGAGCCATTGAAAACTGGACAAATACTCAATGCAACCAACCTAACAACCAGATACATAAAAGCAAGGCATCTGTGTGAAAAACTGGACAAATGCTCAATTAAACACTGCATGATTATTGCATGGCAAAAGCTACTACAACAATGGGTACAAGACGGCTAGCTAGAAAAAGTATGATTTGCTCACAGGATGTTGCCTCACTTGTCATGGATGGGCTCCTTCTACTTGGGATAAGTGGTGCCTAGGGTGCGCTCCCTGATGTCGCAGATGGGATGTTTCCCCTTGTAACAGCCGTAGTGTGTGCCATTATCTTTGTCGATGAGATCTGACTTTGGAGCTAAGGATCTCAAGCCACCGTCGTAGAATGTTTCCTTCTGCAATGACAAAAGGGGCTCGATGGCGTAGAAGGATCGCAAATCCATGACCGCGAGGCGGAGGAGATCAACGGCGGGGCCTTTGAAGAGATAGACGGCGGTTGAACCAGAGGCGTTGCCGGTGGACCACTTAACTTGTGACATGGCCCGAGTGAAGCCGGTGATGTTGACGAGCTTGATGTCGTAGCCGGCTCTCCTGAGATACAGGAATACCCGAGCCCACAGACTTGATGCCTTCGGCATGGCAATGTAGTCAACGTCCTCACCGGCTTCGATGGCGAGGTGTTCGTCCGGGATCAAAGGATCAGCATGAACGATGCCCACCTCGCCAGCGTACGGCGGAGAGGCCATGATAGACCTCTTTTTGCTCGTACACTCCTCGAGCTCCACGGGAGATGTGGTCGGGCTGATTAGGCTGCGACTCTCTAGAGTACGGGATGGGGATCTGGGGGAAAGGGACACCGTCGGCCTCATCTAAAAACTCAGGGCGGCGATGGTGTATGTGGATCGGTGGGGACCCTGGACTTGTTTAGCTATGAAGCACGGGCAGACCGGATGAGGTTGGTGGTGGAAGGCGGCGGCGGGGGCGAGCTAGGGTTCAAGCGGGGGAGGAAGGGGAGGGGGGTATTGTGTGGACGGGGGGTGTTTGCGAATGTGCCGCTGTTAATAAAAATTTTAGTAGTAATGGTCTGGGTGGATATGGTGGTGGACGAGGGATGGCGACGGTTCAAATGCCTCGGCAGCTGACATTTTACTATAGGGTCGGTGCGGTGGACGAGGGAGGGCGGCATGCAGTTGAAAAAATACCGCTTCCACTTAAATTTTGGTAAAGGAACTGAGCGGGGCGGGAGCAACCAAGATCGCACATGGTCCAAACATAATAAAGTGTGTACGCTGTAACGAAATGTCGTGTCGCGAAACCACGAATTTTTGCATCGCTCAAGGCGGGTAGCTCTTTCTGAGATTTCTCAAGGCGGGTTCATCTCACACGGTTCATCCTCAATTTCAGTCGCAGACGTGAAATTCATCCTAAATTTCCACATGCCCACAAACAAATGACACAAACATTTGGCAAATTTTCACCACAAAATGCCTTATTTTGCAGCGGATTAGTTGACATTAGTTCATACGCTCAATAATTTACAAACAGTTCGTCAATTTACATGAAGATGAACTACACAAAATATTCACTATGCCATGGATGCATACAAACGCCGCACCTCCACCGTCGTCATGACCTTCCTCGGCTCAGAACGAGTATTCAGAGGAGCTTGTTGATACGTCTCCAACGTATCTACTTTTCCAAACACTTTTGCTCAGGTTTTGACCTCTAATTTGCATGATTTGAATGAAACTAACCAGGACTAACGCTGTTTTCAGCAGATCTACCTTGGTATTATTTTTGTGCAGAAATAAAAGTTCTTGGAATCGGACAAAAAATTTGTGAATTACTTTTGAGGATTATAATGAATTATGGAGTGAAGACCTGCCGGAGGGGGTGTGCCAGGGGGCCACCACACATCAGGGCGCCCCCTAGGTCGCGCCCTGATGGCTTGTGGGGCCCTCGTGGCTCCTCCGACCCTAATTCCAGTCCTATAAAATCACATCTTTGGAGAAAAAAATCAGAGAGAAGTTTTCATCGCGTTTCACGAGACGGAGCCGCCGCCACCTCCCATTCTTCCTCGGGATGGCTGATCTGGAGCCTGTTTTGGGCTCCGGAGAGGGAAAATCGTCGTCATCGTCATCACCAACCCTTCTCCATCAACACCGCCATGATGCTCACCATCGGGAGTGAGTAATTCCTTTGTAGGCTTGCTGGATGGTGGTGGGATTAGATGAGATTGATCATGTAATTGAGTTAAGTTTGATAGGGCTTGATCCCTAGTATCCACTATGTTCTGAGATTGATGTTGCTATGACTTTGCTATGCTTAATGCTTGTCACTAGGGCCCGAGTGCCATGATTTCAGATCTGAACCTATTATGTTTTCATGAATATAAGAGTGATTTGGATTCTATCTTGCAAGTTGTATGCACCTATTACGTGTCTTGATCCGCATACCCCAAGGTGACAATAGTTGGGATTCTTTCCGGTGATTGCCGTAGTTTGAGGAGTTCATGTATTCACCATGTGTTAATGCTTTGTTCTGGTTCTCTATTAAAAGGAGGCCTTAATATCCCTTAGTTTCCAATAGGACCCCGCTGCCACGGGAGGGTAGGACAAAAGATGTCATGCAAGTTCTTATCGCAAGCACGTATGACTATATACGAAAAACATGCCTACATTACATTGATGAATTGGAGCTAGTTTTGTGTCGCCCTAGTGTGTAATTGTTATATGATCAATGTCATCTAAATAATTATCCATCACCGATCCACGTGCCTATGCTTTACATATACTGAATCTTGCTAAGTTACTATTGCTACTGCTACTGTCACAACTGCTACTAAATTGCTGATGTCACTACTACTGCTACTTTTGCTACTACTATTTGCCGTGCTACTAAACTTTTGCTGTAGAGAGATATCCCTGGTGCGGTTGAATTGACAACTCAACTATCAAGGCCAATAAATATTCTTTGGCTCTCCTTGTGTCGAATCAATAAATTAGGGTGAAATACTACCCGTGAAGACTGTCGCGATCCCCTATACTTGCGGGTTATCAAGACCTTTTTCTGGCGCCGTTGCCAGGGAGCATAGCTCTATTTATTGTGTTAACTTGAGGATATCCAATTTCTACTGTGAAAAATCTGAAAGATACTCGAACTAAGATCGTCCCCTCTCGCACAAGAGGAGGTAAGGAACTGCCATCTAGCTCTGCTTTTGATTCACCTACTGTTTTGATTAGGTTGTTACACCACCACCTGTTGATCGTCCTGATATGTCGCATGAACTTGATGATGCTACCTCTGAAATTAATGATGATACTATTGCTACACATGTTAAAACTGAAACTGTGCCACTGAATGAATTACTTGATGCTCATCTTGCTAAAGCTAGAGAACTAGAAAATGCTGAAACTGATGAGGACTTTGAATCACCTGTTACACCTTGCTCTCCTATTAGATATGAATTGCCTCATGTGCCTAAAGGTTATGTCATGGATAAGGAAACAGCTAGTGATTTCTTTGCTTGCTAAAATAGAGATGATTTGGAAAAACTGCTATGCAAACTGAAATAAAAATCTATGATGGAGAAAATGAAATATGATCCTAAATTTGCTACTTCTCCTATATTTGTTACTGATAAGGATTATGAATTCTCTGTTGATCCTGAGTTAATTCCTATAGTAGAATATGATCCTTTCCATGGTTATGAAAATGAAACTGTTGTCGAACACCTTATGAAACTGAATGATATTGCTGCTGTGTTTACCAATGATGAAAAGATGCGCTACTATTATATCCTTAATCTTTTTCCTTTCTCACTAAAAGGCGAGGCCAAGGAATGGTTTCTTTCTCTTGCTCCTGGTTGTATGCGTGGTCCCCAGGATATGCTCCATTATTTTTCTGCCAAATATTTTCCTGCTCATAAGAAACAAGCTGCCTTACAGGAAATATTTAACTTTGTGCAAATTAAAGAAGATAATCTCCCTCAAGCTTGGGGGAGGCTTCTCCGGTTACTTAGAGCTTTGCCTGATTGTCCTCTTAATAAAAATGAAATTCTTGATATCTTTTATAATGGACTAACCGATGCTTCTAGGGACTTCCTAGATAGTTGTGCTGGTTGTGTTTTCAGGGAAAGGACTGTTAGCCAAGCTGAAGAATTATTGAATAACATATTGCAAAATGCCGAATATTGGACACTTCCTGAACCACCTCCGGAACCTATTCAAAAGAAGAGAGGTATTCTATTCCTCAACCCTGAAGATATGCAAGAAGCCAAAAGATCTATGAAGGAGAAAGGTATTAAAATTGAGGATATCAAGAAATTACCACCTATTGAAAAAATACATGGACTTGATAACCCGACACAGGTAGTAGAGGTAAACTCTCTCTGCTCCTTTACTGAAAATAATATACCTTACAATAAGACTCCAGAACAATGCATTGATGAATATGACAATTATATTGTTAAGCAAGAACACTTCAATAACTATGTTAAAGATCAATTGAGACGTAATGCTATGATGATAGACCATTTAAGTGACTTGATGTTTAGAATTGCTAATGATGTAAAAGGTCTAGGTAAACATGCTTCTATGGTTCACACCCAACTAGACCAAGTTGTTAAGTCACAAAATGATTTGCTTGCTGAAATAAATAATAATATGAATGATCATGATGTTAGAGTAATGACTAGGGGAGATTGTATGACCCAAGAACCTCTCTACCCAGAAGGTCATCCCAAAAGAATAGAACAGGATTCCCAGAGAATTAATGTTGATGCACCTAGTTCCTTTAATAAGAAAAAGATGAAGAAAAAGGACAGGAACTTGCATGCTTCTAGTGAACCTGTTACAGAAACACCTACTGAAAAACAAAATGATGTTTCTATTTCTGATGCTGATACACAATCTGGTAGTGAACATGCACCTAGCGATAATGAAAAGGAGGATAATAATGTGTAAGTAGATGCTACACCAGATAGTAACCAAGAACATGATGATGATGTAGAAATAGAACCTGCTGAGGATCTTGATAACCCACCTCCAAAAAATAAACGCTATCATAAGACAGACTTTGTTGCTAGGAAAAATGGAAGGGAAAGAGAGCCATGGGTTCAAATACCCATGCCATTCCCTCGTAAGCCTTCTAAGAATAAGGATGATGAAGATTTTGAACGCTTTGCTGAAATGATTAGACCCGTCTTTTTGCGTACTCGCTTGACCGATATATTGAACATGCCTCTGTATGCTAAGTATATGAAGGATATTATTACCAACAAAAGAAAGATACCTGAAACTGAAATTGCTACTATGCTTGCTAATTATTCTTTTGATGGAGGGATACCTAAGAAGCTAGGAGATCCTGGCATACCCACAATACCTTGCTCTATTAAAACAAACTATGTTAAAATTGCTTTATGTGATTTAGGAGCCGGTGTTAGTCTTATGCCTTTCTCCCTTTATAAAGGACTTGATTTGAGTAAGCTTACACGTACTGAGATATCTTTGCAAATGGCTGATAAGTCCACCGCTTTACCTATTGGAATTTGCGAGGATGTTCCTGTTGTGGTTGCAAATGTTACTATCTTTACAGACTTTGTTATTCTTGATATGCCCGAGGACGACAATATGTCGGTCATCCTTGGTAGACCATTCTTAAATACTGCAGGGGCTGTTCTTGATTGCAATAAATGCAAGGTTACCTTTCACGTTAATGGCAAGCAAGATACCGTACATTTTCCGAAGAAGCAAACTTTGGTTAATAATATTAATGTCATTGAGCCTACTCCCACGATTATCATTGGAAGCTTTGCAATCCTCTACCTACTATCAAGAAGGGATATTATAATCTTATTGTTGGGGATATGCAAATCCCCATTGAGGTAACCTAGTGACATATGAGAATTCTTTGGTTTCATGTTAACCGGAAGCGGTTCTTAATAAGACTTGATCAACCTTATTAATGAATCCTTTCCGGAAGACATGTGATTGATGAATTGGTACTCACAAATATCTGTACCAAAAGTTTATCCTCTGTTATTTTCAGTTATATAAAATAAATTAGCATGATTTTCCATTTTCATGTTTTTCCCGTGTGTAGAAAAATGTCATAAAATAAAAAGTCTCAGAATGCCACCAAATTTTAACATGATTTTTTCTGGAATAAATGAAAAATATTGACATTAAAAACAGCAGGGGACTGCACTTGTGTGGCACCACACATCAGGGCGCCCCCCTAGGCCGCCTCTTGATGGCTTGTGGGGCCCACAGGGCCCCCCTGCCTTATCCCTTTGTCCCACACTCTCTCCTCCCTCCAGCAAAAAATTTCTAGCCATCTATCTCCCGAGTTCTTCACCCAGAAAGTGAAATTTTTGATCTCTTTGCTCGGAACTCCGTTTCCAAAACTGTTTTGAGGAATTGTTCCTTGGTATGTGACTCCTCCATCCCTCCAATTAGTTTTTGTTTTAGTGGTTTATATTTTGCATAAGGTGTTGCACTTGGTGCTATAGAAAATGAGCTTGCATGTTGAATTCTTTGAGTTCCAAGTAGTATGAATGCTTGATATGGCCTCTAGGCATCCATATGAGTAGTTGCTATCAATCTTGCAAAGTTTTATTGACATGAATTTGTGGCTAAAAAATTTCAGAAATTTGTGCTTAGGAAAATGAATTTCTTGAAAAAATGTTCTTCACGCCGGATCCCCAAGGGAGTTGCTAGGAGAACTCCGGACCAATATATCAATCTTATTCGCAACACGGAGGTTAGGCCGTGCGAATGGCCCTATACTCCCTTCATGAGCGAAGCGGGTTTTTATGAAGAGTTCACGCAATTCATCGCAAATGCCGGGCTAACCAACTTCCTCGCAGATGAGTGTGACCAATACTATCTCCTTACCAATTCCTTCGTGCAAAACTTTTTCTTTGAGAATACGCCCGGTGCTCCCATAGTACGCTTTGATCTTTATGCCACCAGTTATGAATTGCCTCTACATGAATTTTGTGAAATATGTTTCCGTCCTTCTGACGGGGGAATGCGTGAATCTAAACCTGAGGAGTTTTGAGAAACTAGGGGCGTGTCACACGCTAGAGCTACTAGTTTCCATTTTCCTTCTATACATTATTTCTCTCTATTTATCAGCAAATGCATAACTACCATGGAACAGGGTAGTGGCCTCAGTGCTCCTACCCTTGTTATTCTATGCCGTGCACTTTATGGTGATAATTCTTACAACATAGGAGCTATTGTTGCGTGTCGATTAAACATTAACTGAAACAAAGGCAAGATTCATTGTGATATTTACGCCACTCGCTTGGCAACTCGTTTTAAGGTGGCTATACGCCCTACTGATTATTTGTTGCCAAAGGTTCATCTTGATCACCAATCCATGGAGGAACACCAATTTCTTGAGAAACAACAAACACCGCATCATATTCGTTACAACTTAGTGTTTAGTGAGAAAACTTACGATATTATTCCTTTGCCTGCACCTTCTTTGTTTAACTATCATGCCAGGCACGGATACAGAATAATGCCAGAAGATATAACTGCTTACCGGAATGAGTTGGCTGTTGCGGAGGCCGAGGCCCGGACATGGGATGCTCAGGTGCCTCAGTAGAAACACTTTCCCAGACCTGATGGCTATTACCAGTGGGGATCACCAAGCTAGGCAAATGCCTAAGCTTGGGGGAGTATCTATTTCTCACCAACATTTCATTCATGTTCACACACTTCATATAAATTGTCGGTGTTCATCCTCTTTCATTGTATATCCATGTTAGATTTATTTTTCCGCTTTCTTCTTGTGTGTTTGAAAAATTTTGGAAACCCCAAAAATATTTCTCACTTCTTTTTAGTTTTCTTTTCCCATTTAATTATCTTCCGCACTAAAAAGAAAACCCAAAAAGTTTTCCTTTGCATGTTGGGAGCTCTCCCGTGTAAATAGTTTTTCTCATTCTTGTTTTCCCTTAGTTTATTTGCTTGCTTGAGAAAAATAAAAACTCCAAAAATATTTCAGTGTGTTTCTCTGAATTTCTTTTCTTTTTTGTTGAGTTCTTGAAAGGAGAAGACCACAATGAAAATGTTGAGTGGCTCTTATATGCTTTATTGTTTACCTAACACAGAGCCAATATTACCTTTCTTCTCCTTTGTCCAGAACTGCCCTGTAGATTTCAGCTTAGTCCACGGTATTCTGGCACTATTATTATTATCACATCATTCGGTCATGCTAGTGAAAGGCAATAATGACGATATTTGAAGAAGTGATCGTGGCAAGGGAAGCTGGTATGAACTCTTCTTGTTTTCATTTTTTGTAAATATGTTTAGCTCATTCGATCTCGATTCAGCATATTATGAGTGAACATGTTCATGATGACAATTAGAGATTATAGCTTTTCATGCCATGCTTAAACAACTAGTAGTGAATAATGATTTATCTTATAGATCAACATGCATTAAAATGGTTATGATGTGGTATGGTAGTATGGTATTTCCCTCTGAGAAATTCAAGCGGCTTGACTTGGCCCATGTGCAAACATGTAGTTGATTCAAAACCAATGTAGCCTTCATGATGTTTAAATTCAGAGTGTTCATATCCTACTCATGCTATGTCTAATGTTAATTATTCGCAATGCATGCCCATGACAGTTTTCGCTCTCTAGCTGGTCGCTTCCCAATCTATTGCTAGCCTTCACCTGTACTAAGCGAAAATGCTACTTGTGCATCCAAAACCTTTAAAACAAGTTATTCCAGATGAGTCCACCATACCTACCTATATGCGGTATTACTCTGCCGTTCCAAGTAAATTTGCATGTGCCATCTCTAAACATTCAAATAAACATCTATTTTGTGCATGCATCTCGCTCATGGAGCGACGAGGTTTTCAATATCCTTCATGCTAAATGAGTTATTCTCAGGACGGTCGTTTATTCGCCGTCATTGCATGAGAGAGGCTGGTAAAAGGACGCCCAGTCCTGTATAATCAAAAACTAATTAAACAAAACTCCTTGGGACAGTTGACATGTTGGCAGGCATCCGTGAATTCGGTCAGCCATGGTTTTGTATGGATGGTGGATAGGAGTAAACTTTACTATTGTGTATGGATGGTGGATGGAGGATATTGAAAACCTTTGTCGTAACGTTGACAGGAAAAGTGCACCACTCAAAATCATATTCCAATTCTGTTTTAAAACTTGAGCTCTGGCACCTCTGTAAATCAATGCTTCCCTCTGTGAAGGGCCTATCCATTTACTTTCATGTTGAGTCATCATCCTCTTATTTAAAGCACCAGACCAGAGAGCACTACTGTCATTTTTATGCATTGAGTCTAGTTAGTGTTGGATACGAGCATGACTGGATCTTTTCTATTCTGAATTATTATGTTTAGTCACTGCTTGAACCTCGGAGGTGCTCTACATTTATGTTTTGCAGTCTCAGGAAGGGCTAGTGAAATACCATGTCACCATATTATATCATGATCATTTTGATAAATTGTTGGCATGTGAGATATCTTATTATTTGCTTGCTAGTTGGTTATGTATTGCCATGAGTTGATATGATGTTTAATTGTTATCATGGATATGGTCATTTATGATTTATGCTGAAAACTTGAACACTAGCTAAGCATGTGTATAACGACGAGAACAAAAGAGTTTGTAAAAGTTTTCTTTATCACTTTCAGTTTGTCAACTGAATTGCTTGAGGACAAGCAATGAGTTAAGCTTGGGGGAGTTGATACATCTCCAACGTATCTACTTTTCCAAACACTTTTGCTCTGGTTTTGACCTATATTTTGCATGATTTGAATGAAACTATCCCGGGCTGACGCTGTTTTCAGCAGAACTACCTTGGTATTATTGTTGTGCAGAAATAAAAGTTCTCGGAATCGGACAAAACTTTTTGTGAATTATTTTTGAGAATTATAATGAATTATGGAGCGAAGACCTGTCAGGGCCCTCGTGGGGGGCACCAGACATCAGCCCCCCCTAGGCCGCGCCCTGATGACTTGTGGGGCCCTCGTGGCTCCTCCGACACTAATTCCAGTCCTATAAAATCACATCTTTGGAGAAAAAAATCAGAGAGAAGTTTTCATTACGTTTCACGAGAAGGAGCCGCCGCCACCTCCTGTTCTTCTTCAGGAGGGCTGATCTGGAGCCTGTTTTGGGCTCCGGAGAGGGGAAATCGTCACCGTCGTCATCACCAACCCTTCTCCATCAACACCACCATGATGCTCACCACCGGGAGTGACTATTTCCTTTGTAGGCTTGCTGGACGGTGGTGGGATTGTATGAGATTCATCATGTAATCAAGTTATGTTTGATAGGGCTTGATCCCTAGTATCCACTATGTTCTGAGATTGATGTTGCTATGACTTTGCTATGCTTAATGCTTGTCACTAGGGCCCGAGTGCCATGATTTTAGATCTGAACCTATTATGTTTTCATGAATATAAGAGTGATTTGGATCCTATCTTGCAAGTTGTATGCACCTATTACGTGTCTTGATCCGCATACCCCAAGATGACAATAATTGGGATTCTTTCCGGTGATTGCCGTAGTTTGAGGAGTTCATGTATTCACCATGTGTTAATGCTTTGTTCCGGTTCTCTATTAAAAGGAGGCCTTAATATCCCTTAGTTTCCAATAGGACCCCGTTGCCACGGGAGGGTAGGACAAAAGATGTCATGCAAGTTCTTATCGCAAGCACGTATGACTATATACGGAATACATGCCTACATTACATTGATGAATTGGAGCTAGTTCTGTGTCCCCCTAGTGTGTAACTGTTATATGATCAATGTCATCTAAATCATTATCCATCACCGATCCACATGCCTACGCTTTACATATAATGAATCTTGCTAACTTACTATTGCTACTGCTACTATCACAACTGCTACTAAATTGTTGTTGTCACTACTACTGTTACTTTTGCTACTACTATTTGCCATGCTACTAAACTTTTGCTGCAGAGAGATATCCCAGGTGCAGTTGAATTGACAACTCAACTGTCAAGGCCAATAAATATTCTTTGGCTCCCCTTGTGTCGAATCAATAAATTAGGATGAAATACTACCCATGAAGACTGTCGCGATCCCCTATACTTGTGGGTTATCACTCGTCAAGTCGTTCAGCTCCACTGGTTCCACGATAGAGACCGGCGGGGCTACCTCGGCCTGAGCGACCGCTGCGCCTCTCGCCAGGTCTCCCGCTATCGATGAAGCTGTCGTGGCGTCCACGTGGGCCATCGGGATACAGACGGGCACCGCTCTCGCAAGAGTTGCGTCCCTGGTCGCCGTGGCCGCTAGTGCCAGGGCTGCCGCCGCAGCTGCAAGGCCTGCACTGGCCTCCAACGCGGCTGAGAGGCATGCAGTTGCCTGCTCCGCCGCCTTCTGGTCCTGCTCCTGCCTCTTTTTGCCCTCTGCATCTGAGTTCTTCGTCAGCCGCTTCCTCTTTGCACCCTCCCGCCATTTCTGTCGCTTCAGATCCCTAGCCGCGTTGCAGATGGCATCCATAGATGCGATAGATTGTTCCACACCAACACTGAGACGGCGCTCGTCCTCCTCACGCAGGAATGCATCGAGGCCCGATTCCTGGACGGACAGAGCGATAGCCATCTGCATCTGACGCTGAAACTCAGGGTCATCGTCGTCGTCATTGGCCACGACAGATGACGGTTGACCGTTGACTGACATGGAGGACAACGCGTCGGAATCCTCTATCCCGTCGGCGGCGGCCGCGGCAGCTGGCTGTTTGCCGTTGCCCGCCAGGCTAACGTGTCGGAATCCTCTATCATGTCGTCGTCCAACAATATCAGGACGGCGCCATGCACATCCCCATGGTTGAGCACCGGTTCCATTTGGTGTGTGTGGTGGTGGTGGCGAGCTATCGGCGGAAAAAATTAGCTGTTAGCCGCTACCGGCGGGATCTTTTATAGGTCGCTGGCGGCCTTGGGTTTTTATTGTGCACATTACCCCTTTGCACTGGCTGACGCTTATGGTTGCCACCACTACGCAAGGCCGATTTGCAGTGTACGGGCATCACACACGGTTTGATTAGCACACTTGTGCCTGTTGGGGATACAATCGCATACGGTTGTTTCGTCGGATTCGTTTGCTATATATATGTGCATGCCTAAAAGTGTCCAGTGTGACAAAAAAGGGTTTCATGACAAACGTAGGGTGTTGCCCCCTACACTATGTGCCGGAGGAGGGGGTCCTATGAACACATGACCTGGTTCAAACTTTGTCACTCATTTATCCATGTCTGACTTGTCCAAGACAACCAAGAGAATTTATACCTTAATTTGGCCAAACCATCACATATTGTTGTCGGACAAGAGTGATATATAGATCACGCGGTCCCACGAGTTGGTGCATCGTCGAAGATCGGTTGAGAGGGGCTAGAAGAACACCATCCCCCTGCATATCGCCAAATGTATATAGGAAAATGGCATGGTCCAGTGTTTACAATGGACAAACTAGCTATGATGTGGCATGCACCTAGCTGAGATAACTGGGCATATATACCCCCCTTAAGATTGGTTATATATACTACCTAGGTCCTTATGGACGTATATATCGTTCCCTCCCCCCACCCCCACCCCCACACACACATGACACGTAGCTAGGGTGGCGTTCCAGCGTTGTCAGTCAAATGGATGATATATATACCCTACATAGCGGCCCATCGATATATAGGTGTGTCGTCAAAAACCGCACAATGGAGGCGTGCATGGTCGACACACGCATGCACACACACGCATGCACATGCACACGCGTGCGCGCGCACACACACACACACACACGTGTGCACATACGTCACCCATCGATCGTTCTAGCATGGTCAATCAAAGCTGGATGACAAACCCTATATACTAGGGGGCAACCGATAGGTGTCTCGTTGAAAACCGCACAACGGAGAGGCACATGGTCCACACACACATGCATGGGTTCACACACGCACGCGCGCACGCACACACACACACACACGCACGCACGCACGCACGCACACACACACATACGCACACGCACATGCACACGCACACACGAGCACACACACGCACGCGCGCGCGCACACACACACACATGTGCACATACGTCACCCATTGATCCTTGGCGTTCTAGCATGGTCAGTCAAAGCTAGATGACAAACCCTATATAGTAGGGGCCCATCGATAGGTGTGTCGTTGAAAATCGCACAACGAAGAGGCACATGGTCCACACACACACACATGCATGCATGGCTTCACATACGCACGCGCGCGCGTGCACACACACACACACACACACACACACACCGTCACCCATCCTTGGCGTTCCAGTGTTTGTGAGCAAAAGGCATGACAGACCCTAAGGGCCCACCAATAGGTTTGTCGTCGGAAACCGCACAATGAAGGCATGGTGCACACACAGGGCTGACACACACACACACAAACAGCACACATGCACACACACATTTTCAAAACAACAATAGAAAATCATGGGTTGACACACACACACATTTTTGAAAAGGCAAAAAAAATCACTCATTTTTTTTGAAAGGCATGGTCCACACACACATTTTGAAAACATCAAAAGAAAATCAGGGGTTGACACACACATACACATTTTTGAAAAGGCATAAAAATCACTTAGAATTTTTTGAAAGGCATGGTCCACAAAGGAAAATAGCTCTAAATATTTTCAAAACAAGGACCTCAAGATTTATTTAACCGGAATGACATATCACTACAGGCATTTACCACTAAACACATGTAGTGATCATATCACACCGCCTAAATGAACCTTGAGATCTAGCAACTTCCCAACCGGTCACCCATCCTTGAACTACTCCACCCGAAGCACGCTTAACTTCCGAGTTCCATTCGAATCGGTTAGGGAGTGGGAAGCTGCAACTTGCTGATAAGGGTTGCTTCCTATCATTTATAAGGGGTGCCCCGATGTGCACCTCGCGGGAACAGTTACGTATCGCAAACATTTCTGCTAGTACTAGAAACCATGTGCGATGGTGGAATGGTGCCGCCTGCGGACGCCTGCATGGGCTAATGATGATGTCTCGCTCTAGCTCGAGGCGTGATGCCGCTTTTGCCTGCTCTCCGGCCTGCTCCGTCTCGTCCCCCTCGTCCAGGAGGTTGATGACGTGACCGGCCCTTCGACGGGAAACCGATTGGGGGAGTGGCGGGAGAAGCGTGTTTGGATAGAACACCATTTTATTATAATTTGGATAACTTATGAAAGAAGGAAGCTCGAGGTAGCACAACACGTGGGCACACCGTGCTTACACACGCACGGGCTCCAGGCGGGCGTATAGAAGTGATGTAAATTATTCATGGTTCGTTTGGCCTTTTGTGTATTACACTAATTAAGTTTCTAGCCATTTGAGGTGCATAATTCAAATTTGAACTAAAAGCACATGCTCCATGTCACCGAAATGGGTTGAAAAACATATTTGTGTCCTTGGGTTTCTTGTTTAGGTCCCATGCAATGAACGAGACTGGATTACAAACATCTCGGCGTCGTGACTAGGCCACAAACATTAAAAAACTTGGGTTTTAAATCCCCATAAATCCCAAACTCATCTGAAATTCTTGAAACTTACCCTGTGTCATGACACAACACTTATACGACATGATATTTTTTTGTCCAATTTGGCACAAGTTTTGGGACAAGTCTCTTGCACACTGGAACTTCTCAAGAAGCATCGTGGTTTCGATACGAAACACGTCACCTCTGTGGAGGGAATGGCATTCATTGTCTTTTCTTGCCTTGATATTTTTTTCTACATGCAACATAGACTAATACAATGGCGGTGCTACAATGTGGAATTATGCAGGGCTCATTTGGCACCCTTTATACATTAACTGAGCTTTTCTATCCATTTAATGTGCATAATTCATATTCGAACCACAAGCGCATGTTCCAGGGCACCAAAATAGGTTAGAAAATCATTTTTATGTCCTTGGGCTCCTGTTTAGGTCCCATGCAATGATTACAAATATCTCGGCGTAGTGACTAGGCCGCAAACGTTGAGAAACTTGCGTTCAAATTCCCATAAATCCAAAACTCGTCTGAAATTCATGAAACTTACCCCGGTGTCATGACACGGCACTTATAAGACATGGTAATTTTTATTGACCAATCTAGGACAAGTTTTGGGAAAAACTCTTACAAATTGGAGCTTCCCATGAGAAGCATCGTGGTTTTGATAAGGAACAAGTCAGATTTGTGGTCGAAATGACATTGAGTTTTCTAGGCATGCACTTAAGGTGAAGAACTCAATTAATCTATAAAGGGTGCCAAACATTGAGTTTTTTTGGCACCGTGACTAGGGCGCAATCATTGAGAATATTGGATTTTAAATCCTCGAGAACCCTAAAGCTCATCTAGAATTCATACTCTAGTGCGTGAAAATTCGTTGGAAAATCATTTTTGTGTCCCTGGCTGCTTGCTTAGGCTCATGCCACGAATGTGAATGAATTAGAAACATTTAGGCATGATAGCTCGGCCGCAATCATTGATAATCTTATTTTGAATTCCAGTAAATACAAAACTCGTATGATAACTATTTGGTGCGATGCGTCCATTTTTTTACTTCATATGGGGGCCGTGCGTGCAGATGGTTGATGACACGACGCATGCAAGGTTTCCGCCGCGCAGGCTCGACGGGACGCGTGCGAGCCGTCCGTCGCGTAGGTTCGACAGGACGCGTGAGGTCAGTCTGCTGCGCAGGCTCATCGGGAAGCGAGACTTTGACCTCCACCCTCCACTCGCCACGCTCCCAAATTAATGGCATTCGACCTGCTGTTTATCATGCGGTTAATGCGCATGGACGGACGGACTAGTTTCCTTTTTGTTTTTGATTGCGACTAGTTTACTTGTGATCCTATTGCCCCGCTGAATGTAACCATTGTTTTGTTAGTGCCTCGATGAGAACTTGACTCGTATACATGTACCTACGAACGAAATAATATAACGACAAATTCACACCAGCAAAGGATAATAATTTTCTTACATATTCAGGATAATAAAAAATGCCACATGCGGCAACTCCCCAAAGAGACAGGGGCAAAAGAAGAAGGAAGAGGCTAAAGAAGGAAGACACATAAAACGATGTGGGTCGCTGCTATCTAATTCTTGATGGATTGCTGGGCGCGGAGTTCCTCAATATTCTTGTTCATTGCCTCCACGACCTCCATCTCCTCTCGCCTCTCCTCTGCCATCTTCCTCATTGAGGCCATGGCACAGGCTGTTTGCTCGAGAGCGTCGATGGTCTGCATCACGTATGCATGAAGTTCCTTGACACGCGCCACGGATTCCTTCAGCATCCCCTCGCACTCGATGTGGAGCTTCGCCAAGTCTTCCAAAAGTTCCTCAACGAGTTCTTTCAGCCTCCCCTCCGAGGCACTTTTCTTCTCGAGCAGTTTCTTCCAGGCGGCGTTCTCCTCCGTAAGTTTCACCACGAGGCCAGTCGCTTGTCAACCGAGGTGCCGCTCTTCTCCAGCAGCTTCACCAAGGCATCGATCAACGCCTCCTTCTTATCGAGCTCAGCGTGCATGTCGTTGCTGGCTGAGGAATCCAACACTGCCAACTCGTCTAGTTCGCCTCTGAGGCGAATGCACTTGTGATTGCGATAGTCGTCGCCTCTCCGCGAAAGATCCTTCTGGGCGTCCGTGGCGCCACCAGACATCTCTGCTGCGGCAAACGCGGTGTGGCTGGAGCTCTCTGGCGCTTCCCCGGCGCGGCGGCGGGACCTCTCGGTTGCTTCCGCGGCCTTGGTCTTTCTTCCCTGGTTATATCTCGACCCAGAACCCCCCGTCCTACCGGCCATGGCAGACGGAATGAACGACTAACAAAGAAAGGCATGTTTTTTTGGTGGTGGGTTGAGGTGGAGTTCCGGGTGAGGAATGTGCGGTAATTTTCGAGTAGGTGTTTTTATAGCCTACTACATTAAACACTGCTAAGTGGAAACACGTTTAGGTTTGGTATGTGTGAACTTATTTGCAATAAATTTAGCGCGTGGTAATTTGGAATGTGACAGGAAACAAGCTCAAGATTTATCGAAGGTTTTAGTTTCCAAGCACGGAACGCTTTATGGTTTTTAGAAACCATGTGGGATGGCGTACGTGGGCCTGCGTTCTTGGATGTGTGTACGTGTGTGCCCACTATTACTGCGGGGTCGAGGCCAAGACCGATGACGGTGTCGTGGTGGCCAAGACGGCCGCCGCTATGGTGGCGGCCTCGGCGGCTGCCAGTGGGTGGCGGCCAAGGCAGGCACAGCGGCCGCCGGTAGCAGCTGCCTTCGGGCAACCGTGGCGGAGTGTAGTGGGTAGCACGCTTTTGTGCGCGAGAATGGGCTCATCGAGCAGACGCGTGGCCCCGCCTCTATGAGAGGTGGGCCCCGCCTGTCAGGGAAATGTGAAAATTAACGTAAAACTAAGTTTTTTTTAAATCTGTAAAACGTTTGTAAACTCTAATCTCAATAACAAACATAACATTTAATTATTCGTGTGGTATAAACATTATACATAGAAACTAAGTAAATTACGTTTCATAATTGTTCAAATATACATACAAAAAAATGTTTGCGCAATTTATAAAAATACAAATATATGTCAGTATAATTAAATGTCAGTATTAGCAACAAGTGCCTACTTTTTCTCTATTATTTAATATTTTTTGTGACATTAGCAACGGGTGTAATTTACTATATTTTATTGGCTAGGAGGTGTTGTGGGTGCAGGTTTGATTAGACGGGACGCGTGCGAGCAGTCCACCGTGCAGGCTCAAAGGGACGTGTGCGAGTAGTCCGCCGCGTAGGCGCAGCTGGCTCACAGGGAATCAAGCCCTTTGACCTCAGACCTCCACCCACAACCATATTCTCTCCCAAGTTCTCCATTAATGCTCCACCTTCTCCTCCGGTATTATCTATATGGGCCGCCGCCGAGGATCGCCTCCTTTTTCGATGGACGACGACGCGGCCAACAAGCAGGTGTGGGTCGAGGCTGAACCACACGAGCCTCCGGCGAGCGTGGACTTCATCAGCAGCATCCCCGACGAGATGCTGGTAACCATCATGTCCCTCCTCCCCATCAAATCTGCCGTGCATACCACCATCCTCTCCAGGCGGTGGCGCCCCCTATGGCACTCCACCCCCATTGACCTCCTCGACGACGACGAGCTCTACAGCGGGGATCACAAACGCTTGGACGCATTGTCCCACATCCTCGCCATGCACACTGCGCCAGTCAGACGCCTTGCCATCGGCACTTTCCGTTCCAACTACAAGGCCAAACCCAAGTTTCATGAGTGGTTCTTATCCCTCGCCCTAGATCAGCTCGAGGAGCTCAACTTTGTTGCTGGACATGGGCGCTTGCTGCCTCCGTCCGTCCTCTGCCTCATGCCCACACTGTGCCACACTACATTCGTGCGGTGCCTTTTCCCCAAGATTAATGTCGCGCACGCTCTTCATCTCCCTAAACTGAAGCACCTCGACCTCATTGGCATAAGCATCTCGAAGGCGGATTTGGAGAGCTTGCTCGGCGGCTGTACAACGCTCGAGTACCTTCGTCTTTAGATGATGTTTAGGTTCAGTAGCCTCCACATCGCTACGATGAATCTCCGTATGATTTATTTGCATGGCTGGTGCCGCAACACGCTGTCAGTTGGGGAGTTTCATGATATGGTCATTGAGAATGCACCTTACCTTGAGAGATTGTTTGTACTTCATAAAGAAGGTCGAACAAGAATCAGGGTCATTGACGCACCAAAATTGACAGTGTTGGGCTATTCATGTGCTAAATTCTCCGAACTTGTTACATCTGGATCCATACCCGTTCAGGCACAACAATCTTCTTCTCATTCTTATTATTGTACATCACATTTTATCTAGTTTTTGTTGATCTGTGTTCGTCTGTCATCCAGAAAATGATTCCCACAGGCCTCGCATTGTCTCTGCGCACAGTGAAGATCTTGGCAGTACAATCTATCGGCCCCGATCTGGATGGAGTTGTTAAGTTCCTTAGATGCTTTCCGTGCACGGAGAAGCTATACGTTGAGGTGATGTTCCTTTCCTGTTAATTTTTAACCACAACGGAGTTCAATTTGTTGGTACTTTTACCCATGATTACAATCACAGATGTACTATACATTTTTTTTGAGATGTTAATCATGAACGATCGAAGATGGCATGTCAATCTATTAGTGTATTTTATAAATCATGCAAATCAAAGAGGGCCTTAGTGTTCAAAACTGCATCTAAGCACTGATATGTTATCTTCGTTTGCAGATACAAGCAGGACTTGGAGTGGAAAAGGTGGCGCAATATAACAATCCCATCGAATGCCTTGAATTCCATCTCACGAAAATTACTTTTAACGAGTACCGAGGCACCAATCCAGAGATTCAATTCGCTAGTTTCTTTGTTCAAAAAGCAAGGGTGCTCAAGGTAATGAGGTTTGCACTATATTTAGTGCACCACAATGGATGGTTTACTGATCAGCGAAGGCGTCTACAGCGGATTGGAAAAGGCTCTGCAGAAGCTGATTTTCACTTTGGAAGTTCATATGACAGATTATTCGGAAGTGATTCTATCAAGCCGATATATGACTTCTCGGTGGCTGATCCCTTTGCAGAAATATTCCATCCCATGGATCCTGAAGATTGGATTTGATTTCTAATATCAGTTTGTACCTTGTAATATTTGAATTTGGGCCTTGTAATGCTGGAATTTGAACCTTGTAATATTGCTGGTATTTGTGATATAATATTTGAAATTGCGTTGTGTTCTTTTTTGTTTATGCAATCATGTTTTTATAAGTACATATGTTGTTGTTTTGTAGGCACAGCATAGATGTTGTGCAGACAGAGCAAATCACAGTACACATGTACTAAACTACGAAACCCGTCGGTGATGATTTCATCAATCGCTGACAATTGTACACCAGCAAGAATTTTCCCACAACGCACACAGGTTATTAGCACCAATCATATGTGTTATTTCTGGTGTTCGCACACGATTCTGATTACTCACCTGTTTGTTGTATATCGCACACATCTTGTTATGCCGAACCGTTTGTGTTTTGCTGTATCATCGCACACAGATTATCCGAGTGAACTGTATGCCGTACTTCGCACACGTATGTAGATTTGTTAACCGTTTCTGTTATCTTCGCTAATCACAAACGGTTCATAAGAACAAACTGTCTGTCGTAGATCACGCACGCAACTATTTTCTGAATCGTATTTGATGGATCCACCATCGCACACAGTTCGTGTCATTAGCGACGGAGCTTGAACTATACCATTTTTGATTCATGCATCGCACACAGTTTCGTCGAAGGGTCTCTGATTGATGTGTTGTCTTTGGACCATCCTGCAGTAGTGTCTTTTGCATCTTTTTCCGGTCCAGAATTCCAGCTGCTGGTAATTCCCTCTTTGTATGAATCTTGCAAAATAAGAGAGAAAGGGCAATAGGATTACATCATAAAGTGAAATAATGACTTAAAACATAATAAATATCAAAATGGACGTATCAACTCCCCCATGCTTAGACCACGCTTGTCCTCAAGCGAAATCCGAACTCGATAATCGTGACCACATGCTTAGAGAGAGAGATGTCGATAAAATAAAATAAGGTCATGCAGGCATCATGCTCATTATCATAGCAGCAATATATCATCATAAAACTTCTCGTGAACAAGTGGTAATCGATTCACAAGCTAAAGTATGGACCATAAACCTTATTAAAAACTAACAAATTGTGTTCTTAGGCATTGAAACAATTGCAATCCATCATATTTTCAGAAAGAGTCTATGTCAGAGCTTTGTTTAGCAAGTTCACATACTCAACTATCATTTATTCGTCTATGATTGCTGACACTCACGGCATATTTGTGAAAAAAATAGTTTCAGCCAGACACATAGGAACATAGGGGTTTATAGTTTTCACCACCCAATTGTTTATCTCGAGGATAGTGTCAACAATAATAACTCATGACCGCCTACATCCAACTGGATATATAAATATAGGATATATATATATATATATATATATATATATATATATATATATATATATATATATATATATATATATATATATATATATATATATAGGGTGGGTCTATTCTGACACCACCCCTTAAGAGCCTTATTCTGACATCACCTAACCTTATTCTAACAACAGTTTGACACTGCAAAAACCAGCGAACCGACCAAAAACTACAGAACAAAACCACCCCAGCCTTATCCTCACCCTCACCCACAAGCCAACGATCCCCCACCACTCCCCCGATCCCCTCCACCTTCTTCCTCTCGGCGCTGCCTGCCCCACTCCCAAAGCCCCAGCCAGATCCCCGCCGCCCCCACCTTCCTCTCTGCGTCTGGCCGCAGTGAGCCATCGCCGCCCCCACCACCTTCCTCTCCTTGCGGCTGCTGTGAGCCAGCGCCGCCCCGCACCCTTCCCCTCCACGCGCGGCCGTCGCGAGCTAGCGCTGCCCCGCTCCCCTTCCTCCCCGCCCGCCGTCGCACCACCTCCTGCACACACGTGCAGGCGGCCGACCTCCGCCCTCCCCACCCGCGGTGGGCGCCTCCCGACCCCGACCACCACCTCCCAACGCGCCTCCACGCTCCTCCTCCAGTCCATCCCCTGCCATCAGGGTCGTCTTCCTTGATGAATCCGATAGGGGATTTCGCCTGCTCCACCGACACCACGGCGCCCCACTCCCGCCGTCCACCTCTCCCTCCCATCTCCCGCGAGATTTGCGTGGCCGGATCCGACGACCGAGGCCACAAATTCTTTGATACCCGAGCGGATCCGTCGATGTGAGGCATGAGAAGACGAGCCGCAAAGTGGTGGAGCACCACGACCACCATGCGCCGGGGGGCGGCATGGCGCAGCGCTCTCCTGCGAAAGTTACCTCTGCTCCTCCCTGTACTCGTCCTCCTCTCACGGTGCCCGACGCCCTCCTACCCTGTCTTCACGGCCACGACGCTCAAGCGCAACAGGTCCGACGGCGCTAACCTTCTACCTTCCTCCCTCTCTTGCTTGGGTGCTTGGGATTCCACGACGATCAAGGTCAACGACGGCGACTATACTACGCAGTTCAGAAGAGGTTTCCCCCGTGTGCAGCTCACTGCGCGTGGGGTTGCAGTGCGGTGCCCCCAAGGGACCTAATTGCTTTTTCTGATTTTGTTTTGAGGGGATGAGGTGCAATTTTTTTCTCTTTGATATACTCTACAGATTGTTTGTCTCTCGATGCGTGGTTCAGTTCTTCAACTATTTATCTCTTGTGGATCACTTGTCAGCAAGTCAGTGGAGTGGACGGAAAAATGATGGAGTTCACTATTGTGTTACAAGTTAGTGCATTTCTAATTCTGTTGTGAAGTGGACTATAGGTTTGTAAAAAATGATCGAGTTCACTATTATTTTGTAAGTCAGTGTACCTGTTGTATTTTCAAGTTCGGAGAAGTTGTAGGAAAAAGGGAAGAGATTCATATGTTCATCATTTTTATAGAACAAATGGAAAAAATGAGGTTTTGTTGTAAAGGATATTGTTACAGAAGTGTTGTGGTTCACAGTGTAAAAAAAATGTTGTAAAAAATGATGGTCAATGGCGCGACCACTGTGCAGCTTGGAGAATGGCTTTTCTTATTTTGGATATGCAGTCCAGTTCACGCGGGCGGTGCATTGCGCCCTCGTGCTCAGCATGCAGCTCGTCGTGGCTTATTTTGCAGCTCGGTATGTCATGGCTTGAAGTCTGCTCACTCGTCTCAGTCTACAGGCGTAAAAATAATAAGTATGAAAAAAGACAACAAAAACTCATGTAGTTCATTTTCGGTAGTGTTGTGGTTCACTTTCGGTACTGTCGAGGTTCACTAATTCGCAATGTAACGTAAAAAAAATGTTACAAAAACGATTAAAAAAATACCGTGGTTCACTTCTAGATGGTGTCTGAGGTTCACTTATGCCCGATGTGAAGTGCACTCCACTTCCTTATCTGAAAAATTCACGTCATACAAAAGAAAACCATGTGGTTCGCTTGCCCGTCTAATGCAGTGCGGTTTTCGGTCTGAAGCAGTGCGTTCTTCTGTCTGATGCGGTTCACGCGTCGATTTTAGTGTCGCGAAAAAACAGAGTGTCCGCATTTCGATAATTTCAAAATTGTTCTTAAACCGTAAGGAATTAGAAAGAGTGTTCTACATGAAAAGTTTGCGTTCGTCGATATCTTTCCAATGCCGTATCATTTGCATCATTTCGACGAGCGGTTAATTTTTTTTACGAAAATACGCTCGCTGCCACTCGTAAGCAGCGGCACCATTTTCAAAATTCCTTTAAAACCGTGACGAATCCCAACAAATGACTAACATATGAAAGTTGCGCCTATTCCACAGCCTTCCAACGCCGTATCACACGCCTCGTTCCGACAAACGGTTAGAAAACTACTGCGAAAACCGTAGCAAAAAATTCATAAAATTTGAAAAAAAGAATTTCGTTTTTGAGTAAATTTGAAATTACTCTCAAACCGTAAGGAATTAGAGAGTGTAATCTACATGAAAAAGTTGCGCCTTGACGATATCTTTCCAACGTCGTATCATTTGCTTCATTCTGACAAGCGGTTTAGAAAAAAAACGCGGAAATACACTCGCTGCCACCCGTCAGGCACCCACCGTTTTCGAAACCGCTCTTAAACCGCGAGGAATCTCGAAAAGTGTTCAACATAGCGAAGTTGCGCATTTTCCATAGCTATCCAACGGTATATTATATGCCTTGTTCTGACAAACGGTTTAAACACTGGAGCGAAAACAGTATCAAAAAAACGCATGCAGTTTTTTCTGCTGACATTGCAGTGCTCATTTGATAGGGATGCAGTGCACTCGCATTAACCGTGTAGTTCGAAAGTGATGTCAGAATAGTTATTCTGCACCCAATGTCAGAATAGACGGTCTCTCTCTCTCTCTCTCTCTCTCTCTCTCTCTCTCTATATATATATATATATATATATATATATATATATATATATATATATATATATATATATATATATATATGCAAGAAAGTAAAATAGGTCCTTCGCAGAAGGAAGCAGAGGTTGTCATGCGTTTTTAATTTGGATGTGCAAGCTCTTAATGCAAAGGAACATACCTTTATATTGCCCTTATGATAGCAACCTTTATTATGCAGTCTGTCGCTTTTATTTCACTGCCATGACAAGTTCGTACAAAGCTTATTTTCCCTTACAATAAAAGGGCGTACATATTTAGGAGCAATTTTTATTGCTTTTGCACCGATGACAACTTACTTGAAGGATCTTATTCAATCCATAGGTAGATTTGGTGGAATCTTATGGCAAGAAAGTGGGCTCAAGGGTTTTGGATGCACAAGCAGTATCTCTACTTGGTGTGAAGTTTTGGCTAGCAAAAGATTATGAGCAAGCACCGCATGTTAGAGGATCCATGACAATAGAACTTCTATGTGAATATAAGCAAAATAACTCATTACATTGTCTTCCTTGTCCAACGTCAACTAATTGATAGCGCATAGAATATTTGATGGGGGCTCACAATCATAAAAGATGCCCGATATAGTATATTTATATGTGAGTCCCCTCTTCCTTTATTACTTTTTCATGAATTGCATCAATGACTAATGCTAGTCATCTGATTGCCCTCCTTGGAACCATTCGATGCAATCCAGATCCGTCTCTTTCCTCCCCCTCCCCCTGTTGGGTCAACGCATGGCGCTCCCCCTTTCACTCCCGCTCACCTCTGCCCATCTCACCCGTGCTGTCCAACACGCTTTGCCCCTCCCCCATCGTCGATTATAGCACCATCGCATGCCCCGCCGCCTCTCGTCGTGCGGCCATAGAGTATTACAACACAACTGTAGTGGGGCTCGAGCTTGTGCTCTTTGCAATTGCATCTCTCTACCCCCTGTTCCGACATGTGGCGGCGTGACTGAGGTACTTCGGACAACCATCCACATCTGGTTCGCCATCGCAGGCTTCCACCACTGGTGGTCAGCCAAAAAAACTTAGCAAGAAAGTAATGGTGTCACCGATCGTAACAAATAATAAACACAGTTCCAACAAAACACATTGCAGGTTCCAGCAAAAATCATTCCTCCACCGCCAGTGGTCGCAAACAAACATCTAAACGATCCGTCAGAAAAACTTGCATGTTGTAGCAAAACAAAAAGGAGATCGCAGTAAAAACGATTGGACTTGCCGTCGCCAAAAAATCATTCCTCGCCGCTGGCGGTCGTAATAAAAAATATTCGACGATCCAGCAATTTTTTTGCCGGTTATAGCAAAACAGAAAGGCGGTGCCAACAAAAATGACTGGGTTGGTCGTCCACATCATGTGGATACAACTTTTTTGTCAGCTGGTTCCAGCAAAAATCCATGTTGGTCGTAGCACCGGTCACCTTCGGTTGATGCTCGTCGCCGAGCTCCACCTCGTCGCACAGCTCACGCCATGCTTGTTGCAACTCGCCATAGGCATGGTTCCAGCACGCGCTTCACTCCCGCTCGCTGCCATTGTAGCACTACCGTCATGGGTTGTAGCACTCGCCGTCGTGGTTGTAAAACCTCCAAGCCGCGGGTGTAAGCAATTGGGCTGCCTTGCACAACCATGCAGGAAGAGGACGACACTCGCCAAAGTGGCACGGGGACGGGTGGAGACGGTCGTTCGGTGCAGCGCAGGTGTAACGCTCAATATGCGGTCTTATCCTCGCGGAAACTTGGAAGTCTCAACAAGGATAGAAGCGCATATCGGAGACGCTTTAACAAGGTGGATCACAAATACATGTACCAAAGAGAAGAAAATACAAGATATAGTCCTACACTCGCCACAAGCTACAACATGAATATCTCAATACATCAATACACACTAGTGCAGCCGAGTCCTATACACACGGTTTTTACCCCCTTTCTGCGATGCAGTTTTAAACCGTCACCTTGCCAGTGTGGGCGATAGGGGGGCCTATCCCACACGACACAGATAAATCATCGGTGATGCCTCCGTCCGATCACACACGCCAGGCAAAAATAGAGCATGTGTGATTGGGAGGACCATCACAAACAGACATATTGTAGAAGTCATGTGAGATGTTCTTAGCATCCCACACAGGGAATCCCAAAGATACATCTCCATTCGTATTGCACATCACACACAATTTTCTGCATAAGATTGTGTGATAGGGCTGGCCATCACACACAATAGTTATAATTCTGTCGATTGCGTTATTCAATACATCACTCACGGTGCCTAGGAGAAACTGTTTGGCATAAGGCCGTCCATCACACTGATGACCCACAAGTATAGGGGATCAATCGTAGTCCTTTCGATAAGTAGGAGTGTCGAACCCAACGAGGAGCAGAAGGAAACGACAAGCGGTTTTCAGCAAGGTAATCTCTGCAAGCACTGAAATTGTAGGTAACAGATAGTTTGATAGCAAGGTAATTTGTAACGAGCAAGTAACGGTAACGATAAATAAGGTGCAGCAAGGTAGCCCAATCCTTTTGAGGCAAAGGACAGGCCAGAACAATCTCTAGTAATAGGCAAAGTGTTCTTGAGGGTACACAGGAATTCATCTAGTCACTTTTATCATGTTGGTTTGATTCGTGTTCGCTACTTTGATAATTTGATATGTGGGTGGACCGGTGCTTGGGTCCTGTTCTTACTTGAACAACCTCCCACTTATGATTAACCCCCTCGCAAGCATCTGCAACTACGAGAAAAGTATTAAGATAAAATCTAACCATAGCATTAAACGTTTGGATCCAAATCAGCCCCTTACGAAGTAGCGCATAAACTAGGGTTTAAGCTTCTATCACTCTAGCAACCCATCATCTAATAACTACTCCACAATGCATCCCCTTAGGCCCATGAATGGTGAAGTGTCATGTAGTCGACGTTCACATGACACCACTAAGGGAATCACAACATACATATCATCAAAATATCGAACACGTATCAAATTCACATGATTACTTGCAACATGACTTCTCCCGTGACCTCAAGAACAAAGGTAACTACTCACAAAGAATAAACATGCTCAAGATCAGAGAGGTATTGAATAGCATAATGGATCTGAACATATAATCTTCCACCAAAGAAACCATATAGTAATCAACTACGCAAGGTAATCAACACTACTAGTGGCCCACAGGTACCAATCTGAGGTTCCGGTACAAAGATTGAACACAAGAGATGAACTAGGGTTTGAGAGGAGATGGTGTTGTTGAAGATGTTGATGAAGATTGGCCTCCCAAAGATGAGAGGGGTGTTGGTGATGACGATAGCTTCGATTTCCCCCTGCGGGAGGGAAGTTCCCCCGGCGGAATCGCTCCGCCGGAGGGCAAAAGTGCTCCTGCCCAAGTTCCGCCTCGAGGCGGTGGCGCTTCATCCCGAAAGTCCTCCTCTGATTTTTTTCTAGGTCAAATGTGACTATATACTAGAAGATGGGCTCCGGAGGTGGGTCGAGGTGGCCACAACCTATCAGGGCGCGCCCAGGGGGTCTGGCGCGCCTTGGTGGGTTGTGCCCAGCAGGCAGGCCCCCTCTGGTAGTTTTCTGCTCCAATATTTTTTATTTAATTCGAAAATAATCTCCTTAAAATTTTAGCTTCATTGGAGTTGTGCAGAATAGGTATCTCTGATGTGCTTTTCTTAGGTCCAGAATTCCAGCTGCCGGTATTCTCCCTCTTTGTGTAAACCTTGCATATTATGAGAGAAAAGGCATTAGAATCACTCCCCAAAGCATTATTATTCAACAAAACATAATAAATAACAGTAGGAAATCATGATGCAAAATGGACGTATCAAGTCCCCCAAGCTTAGACCTCGCTTGTCCTCAAGCGAAAACCGATATTGAAAAGCATGTCCACATGATTTGAGAGAGAGGTGTCGATAAAAAACAAAATAAGGACATAGTAGCATCATGCTTATTATCATAACAGCAACAAACTCTATCATAAAACTTATTCAATACACTTTTATCATATAACTTCTCATGAACAAGTAACAATTCATCACAACATAGAAGTATGAAGCATAAACCTTATTGAAAACCAACAAACTATGTTCTCAGTCAACTTTGCAACTACAAGTCATCATATTTTCAGGAAGGGTCTCATGTCGGAGCCTTTTGGCAAGTTCACATACTCAACCATCATTTAGTCTTCTATGATTGCTAACACTCACGACATACCCATGAACAAAAAGTTTCAACCGGACACATAGGAAGATAGGGGCTTATAGTTTCGCCTCCCAACGTATTCACCTCAAGGGTGATGTCAACAATAATAACTCATGCCCACCCATATCCAACTGGATATATGTGCCTAGATCTTTCCTCACCACATGATGCTTGCAAAAGATAAAAACTAAAAAGGAATAGGGAAGAATACTTTGACTCTTTGCATAAAAGTAAATACATAAAAGTAAAAGATAGTCCCTTCGCAGAGGGAAGCAGAGGTTGTCATGCGCTTTTTGGTTTGTATGCCTAATCCCTTAATGTAAAAGAACGTCACGCTATATTGCCCCCTATGATAGCAACCTTTATTATGCAGTCCGTCGCTTTTATTACTTTGCCATCATAAGTTCGTATAGCGTTCAATTTTCTCTTACCCTAATTGATCAAAACACTTTTAGAAGCAATTTTATTGCCTTTTGCACCGATGACAACTTACTTGAGGGATCTTTCTCGATCCATAGGTAGGTATGGTGGACTCTCAAAAATGAGTTTGGTTTTGGGTTTTTGGATGCACAAGTAGTATCTCTACTTAGTGCGGAATTTTTGGCTAGCAAAGATATTGGGCAAGCACCACATGTTTAAGGATCTATGACAATATAACTTCTATGTGAATATGAACAAACATAAATCATTACGTTGTCTTCCTTGTCCAACGTCAACAATTTTGACATATAATATTTTATGGGGGCTCACAATCATAAAAGATGTCCAAGATAGTGTATTTGCATGTGAATCTTCTCTTGCCTTATTAATTCTTTCATGATTGCATCATTGACCAATGCTATGTTTGTCAATCTGCAATAAATTTTACTACTTATACTTTTCCTTATGTGATGCCATTACTCACCATAAGATTAGCATATGATTCTTTTCATTTATTTTTCTTACTTTTTATTCTGATTGCTACAAGAAAGTAGAGAGACAAAAACTCGAACTAAACTTTATTATATAACTTTCACCCGATTACATAGATGGGCCACGAAACTAACACACGAAAATAGATCATGCTAAACTTTTATTCAACTAAATCAAAGGGAAACTAGAGATTGAACTAAAATAGGTAAAGGTGAATAAAAGTGATGGTGATACGATACCGGGGCACCTCCCCCAAGCTTGGCTCAAGCCAAGGGGAGTGCCCATACGTGTGTGCTCAAGTTTCCTTTGGTGGTGGTGATGAAGAAGGTGGTGGTGATGATGTAGTATGCTTGTCCTCCAGTTTCCAGGGCAAGGGCTCCCCATCATAAGTTGACGCAAGAGTCCCCTGAGTCCTGCAACTAGCAGCTAAACTCATACCTTTAAACCTTGCCTCATATTCAAAGACCTGGTTTTGAAGATCATAAACTTGGCTCTGTAGAAAATTAATTTAATCGTTGAGGGTAGAGATGGTGTCCTTCACAGACTGGCCATCCACCACCTAATCGCGGGTAAATTCCGTGATCATGGAGTGATTGGCACTAAGTCCGCGCTCCACCATCTTCTAGCACTTGAAAACTTCCTGTTCCACCGCCTCGAGCCTAGCTTCCATGCTTCCGGTCTTCTTGGGTCCGTGAACATCGCAGATGTGGAGCACCCCCTCACGCATCTCAATGGCTTGAGGGTGCTTCATCACCTCCGGCAAGTACGGGTTGATAACCTTCTCGAAGAACTTGTCCTTGGAGGAGCTTGGTGGAGCCATGGAGATCTAGATCTGACGAGAAAACAACAAAAAACAAGAACATAGGATTTTTCTGCGATGCGGTTGTCAAAACAGTCGGGGGTATATATAGAGAATTTTTATTCTTGGAAAGCAAGCATATGGAGGGAAAATGGAGTCGGGAAGCCATCCGAGGTGGGCACAACCCACCAGGGGGCGCCCAGGGGTGCATGGCGCGCCCTGGTGTATCGTGCTCACCTCGATCACCTTCCGGTTTATTTATTTATTTCCAAAATTTTAAAATATTCCAAAACTGACAAAAAATATTTTTGCGGATTTTTCGGAGTCCGTTTACTTACCGTATCACGTACCTCCTATTTTTAAGAATTCTGGAGTGTTCCAGAAGGTTTCTTTTATGTGTTCCTCCGGTGTCATGGTTTGGATAAAATTGCTTTCAACGTTAATAGGCGTACCTGAGATATAATGCTTAATTCTATGTCCATTGACCACCTTCAGGTTAGTACCTTCGGCGTTATTAATCTTGATAGCTCAGAACGATAAACCTCTTCGATAAAATAAGGTCCTTCCCATTTGGAGAGAAGCTTACCTGCAAAAAATCTTAAACGAGAGTTGAACAAAAGAACATAGTCTCCTATTCTAAATTCTCGCTTTTGGATTCTTTTGTCATGCCATATTTTTACTTTTTCTTTGAATAGCTTGGCATTTTCATAGGCTTGGGTTCTCCATTCATCAAGTGAGCTAATATCAAATAGCCTCTTCTCACCGACAAGTTTGAAATCATAGTTAAGTTCTTTAATTGCCCAAAATGCTTTATGTTCTAATTCCAGAGGCAAATGACAAGCTTTACCATATACCATTTTGTACGGGGACATACCCATAGGATTTTTGTAAGCTGTTCTATAGGCCCAAAGTGCATCATCTAATTTCTTAGACCAATTCTTACGAGACCTATTGACAGTTTTTTGTAATATCAATTTTATTTCTCTATTGCTAAGTTCAACTTGACCACTAGATTGAGGATGATATGGTGATGAAATTCTATGGTTAACATCATATTTAGCAAGCATCTTACGGAAAGCACCATGAATGAAGTGTGAACTACCATCAGTCATTAAATATCTAGGGACTCCAAACCTCGGGAAGATAACCTTCTTAAGCATTTTAATGGAGGTATGGTGATCAGCACTACTAGTTGGAATAGCTTCTACCCACTTAGTGACATAATCAACAGCAACCAAAATATGAGTGTACCCATTAGAGGAAGGAAAAGGTCCCATATAATCAAAACCCCAAACATCAAATGGTTCAACAACAAGTGAATAATTCATAGGCATTTCCTGACGCTTACCGATATTACCAATTCTTTGACATTCATCACAAGACAAGACAAACTTACGAGCATCTTTGAAGGGAGTAGGCCAATAAAAACCAGATTGTAGTACCTTGTGAGCAGTTCTATCTCCCGCATGATGTCCTCCATAAGCTTCGGAATGACATTTCCGTCGGATTTGTTCCTGTAATATCTTTAGGACATGGCATTTTCTCAATTGCATCAACTTTAGCTTTATCCACCGCAATACCTCGTTCGGATATTTTATGCCCCAAGACAATGCCTTCATTAACCATAATGTGGCACTTCTCCCAATTCAAGACAAGATTAGTTTGTTCACATCTCTGCAAAACTCGATCAAGGTTGGTTAAGCAATCATCAAAAGAAGTTCCGTAAACGGATAAATCATCCATGAAAACCTCCACAATCTTTTCACAAAAATCAGAGAATATAGTAGTCATACATCTTTGAAAGGTAGCAGGTGCATTGCATAAACCAAAAGGCATACGTCTATAAGCATAGGTTCCAAAAGGGCAAGTAAAGCTGGTTTTCTCTTGATCAGATTGTGACACAGGTATTTGAGAGAAACCAGAATATCCGTCTAAGAAGTAAAAGTGTGTGTGCTTAGATAATCTTTCTAGCAATTGATCAATGAAAGGCAGAGGGTAATGATCCTTCCTAGTAGCTTTATTTAATTTTCTAAAATCAATTACCATTCTATAGCCAGTAACAATTCTTTGTGGAATGAGTTCATTCTTATCATTAGGAACAATGGTAATACCTCCTTTCTTTGGGACACAATGAACGGGACTTACCCATCTACTATCAGCAATAGGATAGATTATACCTGCTTCCAGAAGTTTTAATATTTCAGTTCTTACCACTTCCTTCATCTTAGGATTCAATCGCCGTTGGTGATCAACAACAGGTTTAGCACCAGGTTCCATGTTAATCTTGTGCTGACATAGAGTGGGACTAATGCCCTTAAGATCATCCAGAGTATATCCAATAGCAGCCCGGTGCGTCCTTAGAACTTTTAACAATCTTTCTTCTTCATGTTCTGAAAGGTTAGCACTAATAATAATAGGATATATCTTTTTGTCATCAAGATAAGCATACTTCAGAGTGTCAGGCAATTGTTTCAATTCAAACACAGAATCACCTTTAGGTGGAGGAGGACCTCCAAGAGTTTCAATAGGCAAATTGTGTTTCAAGAGAGGTTGTTGTTCAAAGACAATTTGATCTATTTCATTTCTTTCACGCAAGTGCATATCATTTTCGTGGTCAAGCAAATATTGTTCTAATGGATCAGTGGGAGGCACAACAATGGAAGCTAGACCAATTATTTCTTCTTTGCTAGGTAACGCTTTATCACGAGGTTGTCTACTAAACTTGGAAAAATTAAACTCATGAGACACATTACCAAAACTGACACTGACAGTTTGTTTTTCACAATCTATCTTAGCATTGACGGTGCTCAAGAAAGGTCTACCAAAGATAATGGGACAAAAGTCATCTTGTGGGGAACCAAGGACTAGAAAATCAGTAGGGTATTTCACTTTCCCACACAAGACTTCAACATCTCTAACAATCCCAAGTGGTGTGATGGTGTCTCTATTAGCAAGTTTAATAGTAACATCAATGTCTTCTATTTCAGCAGGTGCTATTTCATCCATAATTTCTTGGTATAAGGTAAAAGGGATAGCACTCACACTAGCACCCAAATCACATAAACCATGATAGCAATGATCTCCTATTTTGACTGAGGCAACAGGCATGCCTTCTATGGGTCTATGTTTATCTTTTTCATCGGGCTTAGCAATTCTAGTAGCTTCATCACAGAAGTAGATAACATGCCCTTCAATATTTTCTACCAAGACATCTTTAACCATAGCAACACTAGGTTCTACTTTAATTTGCTCAGGGGGCTTAGATGTTTTTAGATTACTCTTATGAACCACAGTTGATACCTTAGCATGTTCCTTTATCCTAACAGGGAAAGGTGGTTTTTCAATATAAGCGGTAGGCACAACTGGATCAACATTGTAAATAGTAGTTTCTTCCTTAGCTACGACAGGTTCTTTAATTTCTTCTTTAATAAGGGGTTGATATTTAAACCACTTCTCCTTAGGGAGATCAACGTGAGTAGCAAATGCTTCACAAAAAGAGGCTACTATCTCAGAGTCAAGTCCATATTTAGTGCTAAACTTGTGAAAAGTATCGGTATTCATAAAAGATTTAACACAATCAAATTCAAGCTTTATACCTGACTCATTACCTTCGCTGAGTTCCCAATCTTCAGAGTTGCGTTTAATTCTTTCTAAGAGATCCCACTTGAATTCAATAGTCTTCTTCATATAAGAAACAACACAAGAAGTATCGAGCATGGATTGATCATTATGAGAAAGCCGAGCATAAAAATTCTGAATGAGAACTTCTCTCGGAATGTCATGATTGGGGCATGAATAAAACATTGACTTAAGCCTCCCCCAAGCTAGAGAGATACTTTCTCCTTCACGAGGCCAAAAATTATATATATAATTCCGATCACGATGAACTAGATGCATGGGATAAAACTTTTGGTGGAATTCCAATTGCAATCGATTCCAGTTCCACGATCCAAGATCATCACATAGCCTATACCATGTCAATGCTTTTCCCTCCAAAGATAAAGGGAAAACCTTCTTCTTAACTTCATCTCCGAGTAAACCTGCAAGCATAAATAATCCAGATATTTCGTTCACATATAATAGATGCATATCAGGATGTTCAGTTCCATCTCCTGCATAAGGTTTAGCAAGCTGTTGTTCTACCATAACCGAAGGAATTTCATAACCAATATTTTCAGTAGATGCAGTAGGTTGAGGGGAAACTAATTATGGTTCTGGTCGAGGTGAAGATACCCTGAACAAACCCCTCAAAGGATTGTTCTCCATAGTAGCAAGTAGCAATAAATTTCAGCAAGTAGTATAAGTTTTTCCTTACCGATTTCCACTTACCAAGAGCGCTTCACTCCCCGGCAACAGCGCCAGAAAAGAGTCTTGATGACCCACAAGTATAGGGGATCAATCATAGTCCTTTCGATAAGTAAGAGTGTCGAACCCAACGAGGAGCAGAAGGAAATGACAAGCGGTTTTCAGCAAGGTAATCTCTGCAAGCACTGAAATTGTAGGTAACAGATAGTTTGATAGCAAGGTAATTTGTAACGAGAAAGTAACGGTAACGATAAATAAGGTGCAGCAAGGTAGCCCAATCCTTTTGAGGCAAAGGACATGCCAGAACAATCTCTAGTAATAGGCAAAGTTTTCTTGAGGGTACACGGGAATTCATCTAGTCACTTTTATCATGTTGGTTTGATTCGTGTTTGCTACTTTGATAATTTGATATGTGGGTGGACCGGTGCTTGGGTGTTGTTCTTACTTGAACAACCTCCCACTTATGATTAACCCCCTCGCAAGCATCCGCAACTACGAGAAAAGTATTAAGATAAAATCTAACCATAGCATTAAACGTTTGGATCCAAATCAGCCCCTTACGAAGTAGTGCATAAACTAGGGTTTAAGCTTCTGTCACTCTAGCAACCCATCATCTAATAACTACTCCACTATGCATCCCCTTAGGCCCATGGATGGTGAAGTGTCATGTAGTCGATGTTCACATGACACCACTAAGGGAATCACAACATACATATCATCAAAATATCGAACACATATCAAATTCACATGATTACTAGCAACATGACTTCTCCCGTGACCTCAAGAACAAAGGTAACTACTCACAAAGAATAAACATGCTCAAGATCAGAGAGGTATTGAATAGCATAATGGATCTGAACATATAATCTTCCACCAAAGAAACCATATAGTAATCAACTACGCAAGGTAATCAACACTACTAGTCACCCACAGGTACCAATCTGAGGTTCCGGTACAAAGATTGAACACAAGAGATGAACTAGGGTTTGAGAGGAGATGGTGCTGTTGAAGATGTTGATGAAGATTGGCCTCCCAAAGATGAGAGGGGTGTTGGTGATGACGGTAGCTTCGATTTCCCCCTTCGGGAGGGAAGTTCCCCCGGCGGAATCGCTCCGCCGGAGGGCAAAAGTGCTCCTGCCCAAGTTCTGCCTCGAGGCGGAGGCGCTTCGTCCCGAAAGTCATCCTTAGATTTTTTTCTAGGTCAAATGTGACTATATACCAGAAGATGGGCACCGGAGGTGGGCCGAGGTGGCCACAACCCATCAGGGCGCGCCCAGGGGGGTCTGGCGCGCCCTGGTGGGTTGTGCCCACCAGGCAGGCCCCCTCTGGCAGTTTTCTGCTCCAGTATTTTTTATTTAATTCAAAAATAATCTACGTAAAATTTCAGGTTCATTGGAGTTGTGCAGAATAGGTATCTCTGATGTGCTTTTCTTAGGTCCAGAATTCCAGCTGCCGGTATTCTCCCTCTTTGTGTAAACCTTGCATATTATGAGAGAAAAGGCAATAGAATCACTCCCCAAAGCATTATTATTCAACAAAACATAATAAATAACAATAGGAAATCATGATGCAAAATGGACGTATCACACACACACTTGTTATGTGAAAATGTTTGTGTTAGGGTGGCCTAACGCACACAGTTGTCGACCAGAAGTTGTGTGTGACTATTCATTGATCCAACACGCCAACTTTCTAGAAACCGTGTGGGTGTTGAGGTCATCGCCCACGATGTTGTCTTAGAAACCGTCTGCAACAGGAACCCCAATAATTACCCTAATTGCTCTATTATTTATAATCCATTTAGTAATCAAATTAACATTTCATATGAAGCACACAATATATTTCTTATTCGTATTGCGGCAACTAGGATTTCATAATTGAATTACATCAGGGTACAACATCATATAGGCATATACTACCTAGATACCCAATTGCACAATAGGACAAAGTTTCAAATGCAACATCTAAAACCTCTGGAAATTATCATCATAGACGGTAAATAGACAAATGAGTCTCGTCTAGAAAACCGTTGAAGCGGAAGGCGAATATTGAGCCTTCAATGATGTTGAAGGTCCTCGCAACTTTAGGCCAGTGCATGTGGATGATTGCCCGCGCATCCTTCGTCCTCTTAAGGAAGACTTCAAGGTTATACTGTGGGTGATGTATGAATACCTTCCTTGACTCTTGACCATACAGGTGGTTTGAGACATAATCATCGATGAACTGCCCTGAAAAGGACTGAAAACAAACATATGCATAAATATCTTTTCTAAAATTTGAAATGGCGGAAAGGAAAAATGACAAGGTGAAAGAGATGGTACCATCCTATAGTTGACTGATGTATTCTTCATTGTGCACACAAACATCTTGTTGTTTTTCGTAGCTAGTTTCTTTATCTTAACAATCTTTCTGAGTTTCTTGATTTGACTGATATTCAAGGACATCTCATTTATCCACATGCAAAAAGGGTCGTATAGTGGGTCTAAACCTCTTACAACATGACCTACATGTGCAAGAACAAATTATTAAAAACCTTAATATTAGAATGGTTCCTGCAATTGCACAATAATGTGCTATTAGCCAAAGGACCATGGATATGCAAACCTCGATGATAAACTTCAGTGTCTCCCATTGTTTCCCCCTGCAACATATTTAAGATAGATATTGATCAGGTTATAAGTGATATTTGGCATACTATCAGTCAAATATGTTAATGAAAAATAAACACATTGCAGATCCAACAGATTAATTCAAGCCACATGGATCAGGATCAGGCCACTCACCACTACGAATTAATCTGTTGGATCTGCAATGTGTTTATTTTTCTTCTCCTTCTCCTTCTCCTTCTCCTTCTCCTTCTCCTTCATCTTCTTGAATAATCATGCATAAAAGAATTCATAGATGACTCAATTAATATTCATGAATAATCTAATCATAAACCCACAATTCGTTGAATCCCAACAAACACGCCGCAAAGAAGATTACATTGAATAGATCACCGCAAGAATCGCGGTGAACTTTGTATTGACCCGTAGGTCTATGGTGACCTACTCACACATCACCATGGGAGCAACAAGGTTGATGTACAGGCCCTCCGTGATCGATCCCCCCTCCAACAGGGCACCAGAACAGGGCTCCAGATGGGCATACGGCAAAACAGAGACTTGCGTCGGCGGAAAAAGAATTTTGGTTGGCTCTCTGTTGGTTTCCCGATTTTAGAGAATTAATAGTGGTGAAGTTAGGTCAAATGGAGCCACGGGATGGTCTCAAGGCAAGGGGTAATGCCTACCCCCCTGGGTGCACCCTCTTGCCTTGCCACCGCCTCGTGCGGCCTCCGGACTCCCTCCAAAGCTTCCAGGTCTTATTTTTGTCCAGAAAAATTCATCAAAAACTTTCATGGCTTTTGGACTTCGTTTGGTACTGGTTTCCCAAAAGGCCAAAAACAGCAACTGGCACTGGGCACTGGGCACTAGGTTAATAGGTTAGTTCCCACAAATGATATAAAATAGCATATGAATGCATATAAAGTGTACTAGAATGATAATATAATAGCATGGAACAATAGGTACGTTGGAGACGTATCAGCATCCCCAAGCTTAATTTATGCTCGTCCTCGAGTAGGCAAATGATAAAAACAAAGTTTTTGATGCGACATGCTACCCAACATGTAATCTCTTTTAGGTGTGATCTTTGAGAAACGATGAACTAATAAACATCAACATAATAATATCCATAAACATAAATAACATAATCATCAAATTTCAAAATATATGATCCTTAAAGAACGTTACTCCCCACTCATTTTATCATATAGCATGGCATGACTCCGTCTTCACCACATAAGTACAAAGCATGAGCACCATGGTGTCAAGTCAGGCAATTGGATCGTACTTCTAACGCGAGTATGATGGTAGAGATCAAAAGGTGTCAAAGTGGAAAGAAAGTCTCGCATCAACTAGGCGGACCAACGGGCTATGGAGATGCCCATCAATCGATATCAATGCGAGGAGTAGGGATTGCCATGCAATGGATGCACTAGAGATATAAGTGTAGAAAAGCTCAATGGAAGCTAAGTGGGTATGCATCCAACTTGCTTGCTCATGAAGACCTCGTGCAATTGTGGAATCCCGCCATCGGAATATACAAACCAGGTTCTATAATAAAAATTCCCACTAGCATATGAAAATGATAACTCACGAGACTCTCTATATGAAGAACATGGTGCCACTTTGAGGCACAAGTGTGGAATAAAAGGTAGTAGCACTGCCCCTTCTCTTTTTCTCTCATTTTTTCTGATGGTGGGCTTTTTTCGCCTCCCCCATTTTTCTTTTTTTCGTCTGAAGTCTCATCCCGACTTGTGGGGGAATCATAGCCTCCATCATCCTTTCCTCACTGGGACAGTGCTCTAATAATGATGATCATCACACTTTTATTCACTTACAACTCGATATAACAACTCAATGATAATGTAGAAGAAATGACTCTATATGAATGCATATGATAGTGTACCAGGATGTGCAATGGTCTAGCGGAACATGTAAATAATGGTGAATGATGGCCTTGCCACGAATACTATGTCGGCTATATGATCATGCAAAGCAATATGATGATGAACACATAAGTCATGTGATGTAACGGTGGAAGTTGCATGGCAATATATCTCGGAATGGCTATGGAAATGCCATAATAGGTAGGTATGGTGGCTATTTTGAGGAAGATATAAGGAGGCTTATGTGTGATAGAAGTATCATATCACAGGGTTTGGATGCACCGGCAAAAGCTGCACTGATCCTCGAGGTGAGAATGGGCAATGCACGGTACCGAAGATGCTAGCAATATATGGAAAGGTGAGTGTGCGTACATCCATGGATTTACATTAGTCATAAAGAACTCATATACTTATTGCAAAGCCTTATTAGCTCTATAGAAGCAAAGTACTACCGCATGCCCCTAGGGAGGAGGTTGGTAGGAGTTAACCATCGCGCCCCCCTACTCAAACAACACTAGGATTTCAACAAGGAATAAGAATGCTCACAGATCATCATCATGCCATAACCAATATTTAGATGAGCAACAAGTAACGAGCTTTAATGACCGATATTTCTACTAACCAACAATCATGTACTCATGCCCTTTCATATTACTACATCAATATCATTAACCCATAGTTTCTCTTATATGGTGAGCTACATGAAGGTTTTAATTATACACTCCTTGAATACTTATCCTTTTTGGACTAGTCTTATAACCCATGCAAATTACCATTACTATTTATTAGTCTCTCAAACAAATTTAAGTGAAGCATGAGAGTTCAATTATTTCTATAAAATCTACTCGCCACCGTGCTATAAAACATATAAGTGAAGCACTATAGCAACTGCTTAGCTCAAAAGATATAAGTGAAGCACATAGAGTATTCTAACAAATCATGATGAACATGTGTCTCTCTCAAATAGGTGTGTCCAGCAAACTATGATTGTGGCAAACTAAAAATAAAGCAAACTATAATACATGACACCCCAACCAAAACACATATCATGTGATGAATAAAAATATAGCTCCAAGTGACATACCGATGGAATGGAGACGAAAGAGGGGTTGCCTTCTGAGGCATCCCCAAGATTAGATGCTTGAGTCTTCCTAGAATTTTACCTTGGGGTGCCTTGGGCATCCCCAAGCTTAGGGTCTTGCCGCTCCTTATTCCTTCATCCATTGTGATTACACCCAAAACTTGAAACTTCAGCACACAAAGCTCAACAGAAACCTCTTGAGATCCGTTAGTATAATAGGTAAATCATAAACTTTAGGTACTGTTATAAATTGATTCATATTTAATTATTGCATAATGTACTATATTCTAACTTCCCCATGGCTTATACCCCCTGATATAATCCATAACATCATCAAAACAAGCAAACTATGCAAGCAAAAACAGAATCTGTCTAAAACAGAACAGTCTGTAATGATCTGCACTAAACCATACTTTTATAACTTCGAAAATTATGAAAAATTAGGACAACCTTGTTAATTTGTATAGCAATACTGTGTAAACATTTCAGGAATTTATCGCGGTCCAATAAAAAACCAAGAATCCTGTACTGGACGCAACAGAATCTGGTTTTACAGAGCATCAACTATCATCCAAATTAATCCCAAAGGATTTACTTGGCACAAACACTAATTAAAACATAAAAACACAATCATTATAGTAGCAATAATCATGCAAGCACACTAAAACATAAGGTAAAACAAAGATTTAAGATAGTTATTGGGTTGCCTCCCAACAAGCGCTATTGTTTTACGCCCTTAGCTAGGCATAAAGCATAGTATCAAGTGTTGTATTTCTTGACTTTTGTAACTTGGGGTGTGTTCCCATCGGGAGGGTTTTCGAAAACAATGGGGAACACAACATGTATTAAAATCTTTGCATTTTCAAAGCTACTCTCCTCAAACCCTTGTTAGTTCCCTTTCACTATCCAAGAATATTGTTGATTAATACCATTGAAAACTTGTTGGATAATATGCAAAGGAGAAACTTCCTTTTTAATATTTTCATCAAAAGTATGATTATCACGAAACACATATCTCATCATATAATCTTCATCATATAAATTTCATCTATCACGGGGTGTTCATGACTCATGTTATAAAAGTCAAAGATCTCTCGAGCCTCTCACACTATACAATAAAACTCATTCATGAGGATACGAGTGGCTATCTTTTTAGCCCTAGGATCATTTATAATGAGTAACTCATAGAAAAGTCTTTGCAAGCTGAGATGAGTTCGCGTAAATCTAACTTCAAGTTTGAGAACTACAGCTGAAATAGCATCGGAGTAAGTTTTAGTTCTTTTAAGAATAGGAATATCATAGCAAACCAAAGTTCCCGTACAATTAAAGAATTCCTGAATAATGTTCTTCCATATGATATTCCCTTTTCCCGCCACAAATTTTTTGAATCCAAATCGTTGGGAATTTCTACTGTAGTGATTTTATCATCCTTGCTCTTCTCAATGACAAACTCAAACATGATAGCAACTTCAAGCAAGTAAACAGGCAAACAAGCGGAAAGAAATATTTTTGTATTTTTGATATTTTTAGGCAAGCAAATATAAAGTCAGATAAAAGGTAGAACAAATGAATGACAATTTGTGTGAAGGAACCTGATAAGAATTTGATGATGTCTCCCCGGCAATGGCGCCAGAAATTCTTCATGCTACTTGTAAACTGCGTTGGGTTTTTCTCCGAAGAGGAGAGGAGATGCAGCACAATAGATATAATTATTTCCCTCAGTGAGAACCTAGGTTGTCGTCGTTTTCTCATGACAGATGCCATGGGGTGGCTTATCGAGAGTGGTTGGGGCCGAAGGACGCCGACGGGCTCCGGGAGCGGGATTAGGCACAAGCGGTGGGGGACACACGATGTACCCAGGTTTGGGGCCCTCCGTGGGAGGTAACACCCCTAGTCCTGATGGTCTAGTTGGATGGTGGATGATGTTACAATGGCGCTACTTGAGCTGAGGTCTAGAGGAGGAAGAAGGAGCAGCCGGCTCCTCTTCCCTTGCTACGTGATAGTGAGAGCGCGAGGTGGGAGAATGCCTTAGTGTTTTTCCTGCCCGATGCATGGGGGCCTCGAGGGGTTTTATAGGCCAACCCCCCGGCCTACAATATTCCTAAGATACTAAAGAGGGGACCCGGCTGGCAGCCTCTCCAGCCAGCCAGGGGGCCCGCCGGCTGGGTCGTCCCATCGCTCGTAGGACCCGCCGGCTGCGTGGTCCCATCGCCAACTAGGGCCCGCCAGCCGGCTCTTCTATTGGCCCGTGCCCACCTGCCGCGGCACGGGCCGCCCCGTGCGGCGTCGTCTTGCGCCTGCCGGCCGAAGTCAGCGGTGCGGCTGGCTGCGCTGTAGCCACGCTGGGGCAGGTGATGGAGTGGACGGCGGCGTGGCAGCACTGTTGCCCCGCCGGGTCTCGATCAGTCTTGGTCAGCGGTACGGCCGCCCGGACTGTAGCCACTCATGCCCGCGCGTCAGCAGTCGCTGTAGCCACACCAGAGCAGGTAAGGGAGTGGACGGCGGTGTACTTGGCCGTAGTGGGAGAGGACGGGTTCCTATCCGTCCAGAGGTCAGCGGAAGGGCCGGCCGCAGGGCGGCCAGCCGCGAGCTGGCCGGGGGCGGGGCGCCCGGCTCCTAGCCAGCCGGCCGCGGGCCAGCCGGCAGCAGGCCTGCCGGTAGCCAGCCAGTCGGCCTTGGCCCAGCCGGCCGTGGGCCAGCCGGCGGCACGCCAGCCGGTCGCGGACCAGCCGGCCGTATGGTTTTTTTTCAGAAGGGATTGGATTCCCTACTCTTGGCCTACCCAGGTGTAATAACCCCGTCAGTAGTCCCCGAAGCCGGCGGGGGCCCGCGTCCGCCCGACGAGGGGGAGCCGGCGGCTTCATTGGGCGGTGTCCACCTATCGCGTGGGATCGATCAATCAGCCGTGCCGGCAATTGCTCCCGACGCCTCGGGTCTTGTCGCGCCACTTCGGGTCCGGTGCCGGACTGCGGCACGCCACGCGGAGCATAATGATGCTGAGGGCCCCACACCTGGGGCTCGACGGGACGTCCTCCTGGGCCTAGCCCGATAGGCCACGGGCCTAGCTCAGTAGGCCTGGGGCCGCAGGCTGGGATCCTTTGTGCCCGGACCCCAGCGGCCGCGGCCCGCGGAGCCCACGTCCCGCGGATTCCCCGGGGGAGTGGGCGCAGTTAATCCCCACGTCCCCCGGGCATCGCCCCGTATTTATAAGGGGAGTGGGAGGGGCGGAGGCAGTTCGCGCACCCCCTCCCCATCGTCTCCCTCCTCCAGCAGTCTGTCGCTTCGGCTCGCGCTGCTGCTCCGCTCGCATGTTTCCTTGCGCTCGATCGCCTCGGAGATGGCCGACGGACCCTTTGGCAGCTGGGGTGGCTCCATCATCACTGAGGAAGACATCGCGCACCTCCGCCGTGCCCGCATGCTGCCGTCAGAGGACCGCGTCGCCGCCCGTCCGCCGGGCGGCGAGGTGGTGCCCGAGCCCTAGGAGGGGGAGTTCGTGGTGTTCGCGTGGCACTTCTCGCGCGGCTTTGGCCTGCCGGTGAGCCAGTTTTGCCGCCTCTTCATGGACACCTTCGACCTCCAGCCGCACCACCTCGGGCCCAACTCCATCCTCCAACTCTCGAGCTTCGTGACTCTCTGCGAGGGCTACCTCGGACTTCTCCCCTTCGTGGAGTTGTGGAGGAAGCTCTTCTACCTCAAGGCCCTGAGGAACGACGACGGACCGTACGCCTGCGGGGGCGCGGTGATATGCGTCCGGGGCCCGCTGTTTCCCCGCCTCTCCCTCATCGAGTCCATCAAGAGATGGAACCGGACGTTCTTCTACGTGAAGAACATCGACCTGGCGCGGGACTACATCCGGCTGCCGGCCTTCGTCAACGCCCCGTCCTCGGGGATGAACTGGACGGGCGACGGGCCGCCTGGAGATCTGCTTGGGATGCTGGGCCAGCTCCAAACTATGAGGGCTGGAGAGGGACTGGTCGCGGCCGATCTGGTGGCCGCCTTCATTGACCGCCGGGTGCTACCCCTGCAGCAGAGGCCGCACCGGATCTGCGACATGTCTGGCCGGCGGGACCCCTGCCGGCTGTCCACCTTCGACCTGTCAACAGCCCTGGTGGCGAGGCGGGTGAACGCCATCACCAATTTCAAACTGAAGCCGGGGACCTGGAGGTTCGGCAAGCTGCCATACAGCCGGCACGACCCGGCACCCCTGGTACGCTCTGACATGGTGATTCTCTTCCCCTCTCTGTTTCTCCAACCGGCCTCCCCTTGCTCACATGCCACGCTGACCGCAGCATTTTGTTTGACAGAACACGCCGGACGGCCCGCACCCCTAGGTTTTCCAGGAGGAACGCGCCAAATCCGACCCGGAGGACTTCGGGCTGGGGGAGGCGTCGAGGAGGAGGTCGACTCCTCGGGAGAGGTTGAAGCGGATGGGGGGATGGGCGACCCGGGAGCCGGTGGGTCGAGAGCGGCTGGTGAGTTCCCTTCCGGTCCCTCCATCAAAGATTGGACTGATGACGATGATGATGATGATGATGATGATGTCCGGATCTTGGACGCGCCTCCCCCCACAGCTCGGCGGGAGCCACGCGGACGAAGCGAGGAGCGGCCGACTCGTGGCCAGACGGCCGAGGCTTCCCATCAGGGGAAGAGGCCGGCCTCGGGGCAGCCGTCGGCTCGCAAGAGAGTGCGGGCGGCCGCCGCGAAGCCGCCGCCCCGGCCAGGCGGGCCCTCCCCATCGTCGCTAGGTAAGTACTTTCCTAATTTTCATGGGTTTCTTCGAGTTTTCGAGCCGGCAAGCGCCTGAGGGCCCATCCTTTGTTTACCCCAGGGATGCCATCGAGCTCCATGACACGGAGTCGACCGCCGACCCGGCGGAGCCGGCCAGCCTGCAGGCCCAGGAGCACGCGGCCACAGCGCGGGAAGAGAAGAGGAGGCTCGCAGAATTGCGGGCCGCGAAGGCAGGGGCGAAAGGCGCGCCCTCGCGTTCGGGAGCTTCGAGCGACGGGAGGCGGAGGCGGCCCGCCGACCCGGCGCGTGCGACGGACTCGGCGGCGGAATTGACGCGGATGTCGAGGCCTCCGTCGAGCGAGCCGCGGGAGCCGATGGTGGAGACGGCCGTGACCCCACCCACGGTGGAGGTGGCCCAGCCGGCGGGAGCGGTTCCCGAGCCGGCTCAGGAGACAGCCCAGCGGGGGGAGACGGTAGCAGCCCCGCCCGCCGTCGAGCCGGCCGTGACAGAAGTGCCCATCGTCCCGGCCGTGGAAGAAGTGCCCGTCGTCCCGGCCGTGCCGAAAGCGGCACTGGAGACAGTGGTCGGTGGGAGGGGCGAGCCGGCTCAGCCGGCTGTCGAGCTGGCTCGGCAGGTGGTGGAGCCGGCCACGCTGGCCGCCGAGGGACCTGAGGCCGGCTCCCGGGCCCTGGTGGTTACCGCCAACCTTCCGCCGGCTGCCGCCGCGGCGGTCACCGGGTCGAGTGGTGGGGCGAGCCGGTCGAGAAGGACCATGCTCGACGTGATCCAGGACTGGAAAGCGCTGGCCCTCGTCCCAGTCGTCCCGGCTCCGCCAGCCCGCAGCCAGGTCCTTGCGCCTGGGGAGCCAGGCCACATCATGGCACACTGCCGTGAGGGACTGGCTAGGTTTGCGGAGGCCGCCGAAAGCAATTTTCGGCGCGTGGAGGAGGCGGTGGAGGTGAGGTTCTTCTATCTTGCGTTGGACTTTCGGTGGGGGCGCGTAAGCGCATCCACTGGGTGTAGCCCCCGAGATTCGGGCCGGCTGCTCGCCTACGTGGCAGCCAGGCCGGATCTATCTCTTTTTAGTTTGTCTGATTTCTCGTCTCCTGGGGCGGAGCAGGCTGAGAACGCCAAGCGGCAGGCTCTTTTCGACGAGGCGGTCGCCATCCACAACCGCGGCAAGGTCGGCTTCTATCTAGTCCAGGAGGCGCTGCGGAAGGCGCAACGTACGTTAGTTCCAGTGGGGGCGCGCGAGCGCACCCACTGGGTGTAGCCCCCGAGGGTCGGGCCGGCTGCTCGGCAGCCGGCACGAACCTTCCGCATTCTTTAAATAACTTGGGTCGATCCTTTCGCAGAGGAGCTGGAGGTCTTGGCCCCGATCCGGCAGAAGAGGGACGAGGTGGCCTCCGAGCGGGACTGGCTGGAGCAGAATCTCCAGGCGATCACGTCGGAGAGGGACCGACTGGGCGGCCTGGTCGTGGATGGGCAGGCGGCCCAGGAGCGCCTGACCGCGGAGCTGCAGAAAGAGGTGGCGGCCGAGGAGGACGCCGCCAAGCAGGCAGCCGACGCCACCCAGCGGGCCACCGCTCTCCAAGATGAAGTGGCTCGCCTCAGGGGTGAGCTTGAGACGCGCGGGGCCGCCCTTTCCCAGGCGGAGGAGGCGCTGGAGCGGGAGCGGAGCGCGAGCCTTCAGTTTGCCCTCGAGATGGACGAGGCTTTCCAGCGTGAGTTTTGTTTTCGAGTTCTCTTCCTCCAACTGCTGCTTTTTGACTTGCTTTTGGCTTGTTTGTTGATCCTTTTGTTTTCCTGGACCAGTTCCCGGAGACCCAGCGCCGCGCCGAGCGGGTTGTGGCGGATCACCGGGAGTGCCTGCGGCAGCGCGGGCAGGAGGTTGAGGAGCACGCCGGCTGGGACGTGTCGGAGCTCGCGCTGGCCATTGAGAACCGACTGATCCACGTTCAGCGCTGCATGGACCGGCTCCAGACGGCCGGCAAGGAGGTGATTGCGGCCCTCTGGCCGGGTCGTGGGGCCCCGGTGGGCCGTGTGGCGCTGTGGCTGGAGAATGCGGTGGCCCGGCTCGAGGTTTGGAAGGCGCCGGCGGCCCATTCCGGGGCGCAGATGGCCCTCCGGTTCGTTACGTCGTGGTACCCCGGCGTCGACTTGGGCCGGCTAGCCACGATGCGCGAGGTTCTTGAGGCGGAACGGGTCGCTCGCGAAGGCGCCCTCGTCCGTCGAGCCAACGAGCTGGCCTCGTATGTCGACCCGGATGAGCTCCTGCCGGCGTTTGGCGAGGACGGCGAGCCGGTTGCCGAAGACTCCTTCGGCAATCCCCAAGGACCCGAAGATGAGGAGGTTGCTGATGAGAGCACTGCCTCCAGCACCGGCAGCGACACTGAAGCCACGGAGGTGACGGAGGTGGACCCGAAGGCCGCGGCGGACCCGAAGGCCACGGCCTCCCCTGAGCGAACTATTGAGCCGGCCGGCGACGTACCGGCAGCCTGAGCGGCCCTGCGCACTTCGTATCTTTTTCTTTTGCTGAAGAACTTGTTTATTTAAGAAGACGCATTTCCACCCACTGGGGGTGTATTCTAAAGAATCCTCGGCCTGTGGCCTTTTGTTTATAACTTGCTTGAATTTCGAAATGTTTGCGCGCCGGCTCCTCCTTTGCCCTTTGCCTTTCGACTCATTTTTTACGCAAGGATCCCTTCCGGCTTCCGCCCCGCCTGTCAACCAGCCGGGAGCCGGACTGGGACAGGGATGGGGCATCGTCCTTGGGAAAAACGAGCGGGCCTTAGAGTCGTCCGGCTAGGGTTAGGTCGAGCCGGCAGAGGCTGGTTTCTAGAGGTAGTACGATCTGGTTGGACCTGTCCGGCTGCTACTCGTCAGGCGACGTTCGTGTGATGAGTTCCTTCCTACCCCATGGTTCCGCCAGCCGAACAGCCGGGGGCCAGTCCGTGGCTGGGCAGGGGGGTAGGAAAGGGTTGCTCGCTCACACTACTTGTCTGCTTCGGAGGAGAGCCGGCGAGCCCCGGGCTAGGGAGCCGGACCCGGGTGCCTTACTAAAAAAATGACAAGCCTTTGATGGAATTGAAAAGGGTGTGCCCCAAGTGCCGGCTTGGGGTCCCCATTGCATTCATTAGGTTCCAACAGAAGGGAAGATACATACATACACGAGTTTTTCCTTAACAGTAGAATGGTCGGAGGAGCGCCGCATTCCACGGGCGTTCTGTCTCCTCGCCAGAGGCGTCTCTTTTGCGCTTCTGCGACTTCTGGGCATCTATCAGGTAGTAGGCGTTGTTTTGTAGTGCCTTGCTGACAATGAACGGGCCCTCCCATGGGGAGGACAACTTGTGCTGGCCGGCGGTCCGCTGGATCCGCCTGAGCACCAGGTCTCCTTCGCGGAAGGAGAGTGGTCGGATCCGCTTGCTGTGGTAGTGCCGGAGTTTCTGCTGGTAGATGGCTGTCCGGCTCAGGGCCAGTTCGCGTGCTTCTTCGAGCAGGTCGACGCCGTCTTCTCTTGCCTCCTTTGCGTCCTTCTCCGTATACAGGGTGACCCGAGGCGAGTCGAACTCGATGTCTGTGGGGATGATCGCCTCAGACCCGTATACGAGAAAGAAGGGGCTGTAGCCGGTCGACCGGTTGGGCGTGGTCCTGAGGCTCCAGAGGACAGCCAGCAGCTCATCGATCCAGCAGCCGGCTGACCGCACAAGGGGTGCCACGAGCCGACGCTTGAGGCCGGCCAGGATCAGGCCGTTTGCCCTTTCTGCCTGGCCGTTTGACTGCAGGTGGGCCACCGACGCAAGGTCGAGCCGGTTGCCCTCCTGGGAGCAGAAACGCGCCATGGCGCCTTTGGCGAAGTTCGTGCCGTTGTCGGTGATGATGCTGTGGGGAACGCCGTAGCGGACCGTGACGTCCTTGATGAACCGGACGGCTGTAGGGCCGTCCAGCTTCTTGATGGGTCTTGCCTCTATCCACTTGGTGAATTTGTCGACAGCCACGAGTAGATGCGTCATGCCGCCCCATGCAGTCTTGAAGGGTCCTACCATGTCCAGCCCCCAGACGGCAAAGGTCCACGAGAGTGGGATGGTCTGGAGGGCTGTTGCCGGCAGGTGGCTCTGCGTGCTGAAGCGCTGGCACCCCTCGCATTTATCTACCAGCCGTTTGGCCTCTTCCAAGGCCATCGGCCAGTAGAAGCCATGGCGGAATGCCTTGGCCACCAGGGTTCTAGAGGCGGCGTGATGCCCGCATTCGCCCTGGTGGATGTCGAGGAGGATTTCTTGGCCCTGGGAGCCGGAGGCCGTGGACGAGCGCCTCGTATTCGGCCACGTTGTTGGAGGCGGTGAAGAGGATCTGAAGGGCTTACTTGAGCTGGTCCACCTTCGGGGATGACAAGACGATGCCGGCTCCCAGGCCGGTTCGCATCTTCGAGCCGTCGAAGTGCATGCGCCAATGCGTGGAGTCCGGGGGAGGCGGCTCGAACTGGGTTTCGGCCCAGTCGACGAGGAAGTCAGCCATCGTCTGTGATTTGATGGCGGTGCATGGTTCGTACCGAATCTCGTGGTCGGCGAGGGCGATGGCCCATTTGGCGATCCGGCTGGTGGCTTCTCGGCCGCTCATGATCTCGCCGAGCGGCGCCGTGGTCACCACGGTGATGGTGTGCTCCTGGAAATACTGCTTGACCTTCTTGGCGGTGAAGTATATGCCGTAGCACATCTTCTGGTAATGGGGGTAGTTCTGCTTGGAGGCGGAGAGGACCTCGCTGAGGTAGTAGACGGGGCGCTGGACTGGCAGCGCTTTGCCCTCCTCTGGCCGCTCCACCACCAGCACGACGCTGATTACGCAGGTGGTCGCCGCGATGTACGCGAGCATCGGCTCCTTCTCAGCCGGCGCCGCCAGGACGGGGGCGCTAGAGAGCGCGCGCTTGAGATCGCGGAACGCCTCGTCCGCCTGGTCGGTCCACTCGAACTTAGGCGTCTTCCTCATGAGCTGGTAGAGGGGCAGGGCCTTCTCCCCCAGCCGGCTGACAAACCGGCTGAGCGAGGCAAGGCAGCCGACGAACTTCTGGACGTCGCGGAGTTTGGCCGGCTTGTGCATGCGCTCAATGGCCCTGATCTTCTCCGGGTTAGCCTCGATGCCGCGGGCGGATACGAAGAAACCCAGGAGCTGGCTGGCTGGCGCGCCGAAGACGCACGTCTCCGGGTTGAGCTTGATCTTGTACTCGCACAGGTTGGCGAAGGTTTCTCGGAGATCGTCGAGGAGGCTGAAATGCTTCTTGGTCTTGACGACGATGTCGTCCACGTCTACGTGGACGTTCCTGCCGATCTGAGGCAGGAGACACTTCTGCATGCAGCGCTGGAAGGTAGCGCCTGCGTTCTTCAGGCCGAAGGACATGGTGATGTAGCAGTAGGCCCCGAAAGGGGTGATGAAGGAGGTCTTCAGCCGGTCAGCTGGATCCAGCTTGATCTGGTGGTAGCCGGAATAGGCGTCTAGGAAGGACAGCAGATTGCAGCCGGCCGTGGAGTCGATGACCTGATCGATCCGCGGCAGGGCGAAAGGGTCCTTTGGACAGGCCTTGTTCAGTCTGGTGTAGTCAATACACATGCGCCAGGTTTTGTTTTTCTTCAGCACCAGGACTGGGTTGGCCAGCTAGTCCGGGTGGAACACTTCCATAATGAAGCCGGCTGCGAGCAGCCGGGCGATCTCTTCTCCTATAGTACGCCGCTTCTCCTCAGAGAAACGGCGCAGGGGTTGCTTGACCGGCCTTGCATCCGGCCGCACATGGAGTTTGTGCTCGGCGAACTTCCTCGGAACACCCGGCATGTCTTTTGGAGACCATGCAAAGATGTCCCGATTCTCACGGAGGAAGTCGACGAGCTCGCCTTCCTATTTGCTGTCGAGGTGGGCGCCGATGGTGATGCATTGCTTGGGGTTGGCCGGGTCGAGCGGCACCTGCCTGGTGTCCTTGGACGGCTGGAACGACGCCTCACTGGCCGACTGGGACGGAGGAGCCGGCACGGCCGGCTGACCAGAGGTGTGAGCCACGAGCCGGTCGAGTTGCCGCTTCTCTTCCGCTATCTCCATTGCCTCGGCCAGCCGGCTGCTGTCGCGCGCGCACTCGATCGACATCTTGTAGTCGCCGGCGATGGTGATGATGCCCTTGGGACCCGGCATCTTGAGCTTGAGGTAGGCATAATGGGGGATCGCCATGAACTTGACAAGGGCCGGCCTGCCCAGCAGCACGTGGTAGGGACTGTCGAGGTCCACTACCTCGAACCATATTGGTTCGCGGCGGAAGTGGCTCTTGCCACCGAAGAGAACATCGAGCTCGATCTTGCCGATGGGGGTGCAGGATTTTCCCGGCACGATGCCATGGAACACCGTCCGACTTGCTCGCAGGTCCTTCTCCCGGAGCCCCAGTTTGAGCATCGTGTCGCGATAGAGGATGTTGATGCTGCTGCCCCCGTCGATCAACACCCGCGAGAAACGGCAGGTGTGCCTCTCGGAGACGATGGTGGGATCGAGGACGAGGGTGTAGCTGCCAGGGTTTGGCATTATGGCCGGGTGGTCCGCCCGGCTCCAGGTAACCGTCTTCTCGGACCAGTGCATGAACTGGGGGACCGAGGGAACGGTGGCGTTCACCTCGTGTCGGCGTTGACGCACGCTGTGCTTGTCGGTTCCCTCGCTGGTGAAGACGACGTAAGCCCCGTCTTGGTCAGGGAACTGGTCATGGAGGCGGCCGTTATTGGCAGCCGGAACCGGCGCAGGAGGCTAGGCCGGAGCCGGGGCCGGCACGCGGGGAACCGGAGGCGGGGGAGCCGGGAGGCCCTCGCCTCGGGCCAGCCGCTGGGAAAAGCTGCACTACCGGAGCGTGTGTGTGTGGCCGGCTTGGCCCCGGAGTGGTGCTTGCAGGGCAGGTCGAGCATTTGCTCAAAGGTAAGCTTGGGCTGCCAGGCGGCCTTGCCGGCGCGCTGACGCTGGCTGGGGGCCTGGGCAGCCGGTTGCTCCTCTTCAATGGTGGCGACCTGCCGGCTCCAGTAGCGGGGATCCGGCTGGTCGGACTTGCGCTTGTTGTTCTGCTACTACCGGTTGTCGGCGGCCGCCCGCGGCGCGGCAGGCGGCGGGGCCGGCTTGGCTGGCGTGGTGACCTTCATCCGCATCGCGAAGTCGGCCATGGCGTACTTGTCTGCCTTGGCCATCAGATCCGCCAGGGTCGCCGGCTCGGAGCACAAGAGCTTGTGCATGAGGGGGGTGCCGTCGCGGCAACCCTCGATGAAATACTGGATGGCCTGCACCTCGTGCACTCCCTCGCAGGAGTTGCGGAGCTCGGTCCAGCGCGTGAGGTAGTTGCGGAGGGGTTCCTCCGGCCCCTGGACACACATGGCCAGCTCGCGGGGCCGGCCGGGCCGCTTGTAGGTGCCGGTAAAGTTGCGGACGAACGCTTCCTCGAAGTCCGTCCAGGTGTTGCTGCTGCCGGCTGACAGGCTGTTAAGCCAGGTCCGGGCCGAGCCGGTCAACATTAGGGGGGCGTAGCGTACGGCTACGCGTTTGTTTCCCCTGGCGATGCCGACCGCGGTGGTGTAGTCGACCAGCCAGTCTTCCGGCTTGGTAGTGCCGTTGTACTTCGGGGTGTCGCGAGGGAGAGTGAAGCCGGTCGGGAACGGCTCGTTGCGGATCCGAGTGCCGAAACATGCAGGGCAGATCGAGCCCTCCTCCTCGAGGAGGGCCGACTGCGCCAGCCGGTCGATGCGAGTTCGGGCGTCGTTTTCGCTCCGCGGGACGCGTGGGCCGAGCCGAGCGGCGAGCTCGGGGCGAACAGTTTGGGCAGGCAAGCGGGCGCATTCCTGCCGCGGGGGTGGGGTATGGTCCCGGCTGCACCGGCTGCCGCCAGCCGGGGGGTCGTTGCGCCGGCTGTTGACGGCCGGCAGGTCGTCTCGCTGCCGGGAGCGTCCGTTATGGGAGCCGGCGCCCCGCCGGCCGGAGCCGCGTGGGGAGGAGGCCTGCTGGGCCGGCCGGCGCTGGCCAGCGGTTTGCAGGGCGTCCCCCTCGGGAATTTTGGAGCCGGCGTTGGCGTTATCGAGCCAGGCCTGCTGGGCGTTGGCGGTGGCGATGAGGTCTTGGATGTGCCGGTCCTGCTGCTCTCGTTCCTCGCCCACCAGGTCGGCGAGGTCGGCGTAGGCCACGTGGGCGGCCCTTAGGTTGGCAGCCGGCGTGTCGTAGGTGGGGAGCCTGCCACCGAGGATTTCCGTGACCACACGGCCGCGGTTGCGGACGTCACCGCGCCGGCTGGGCTCGTTGCCGGCGGGAGTGAGGTCGTAGGCGGAGTTATACTCGCGCTGCGCGGACTCCATCCGGCGCTTGGTGGTGGCGAGCGTGGTCGCCTCGTTGAGCAGCAGCCGGCGAGCAGCCTCCAGCTCGGCCGTAGCCGTGGCTGGGTTCGTCGTGGGCGCAACGGGGGTGATGAGGCCTCGAAGCACGGAACCAAGGGGGTCGGAGGTGCCGGCGCGGGTGGCCGCGGCGGCCGTCTCCGCCTCCGCCCTGACACGGCCGGAGGTCGTGGAGGAGGCGGTGACCATTACCCCTGCGCGGGCGCGGGAGTCGTCGGCCTTGCCCGGGGCGAGTGCGCCCACGGACGAGGGCGGACCGAGGCAGTCGAGTACCTGGCTAGGGTAGTCGTCGGCGGCCGGCTCGTCGGCGAGGCTCAGCCTGTCGATGCGCTCGGTGAGCACGGCGATGTCGATCAGGGGGTCGCTGCCGAGGCGTTCGTCAGAGAGGCCGGCAGCGTCGCCCGCAGGGCCAGCGGGAACGGAGTCTCGCCCTGCGAGAGCAAGCCCCACGAGCGAGCAGTTCCGCCCGGACGCGGGGCGGCCGGGGGAGGTGGTGAAGGGTCCTGCCCGGAGCGTGACTCCGGCTGGCGCCGCGGTCGGCCCCATAGTGGGCGCCAACTGTCGTCGTTTTCTCACGACAGATGCCATGGGGTGGCTTATCGAGAGTGGTTGGGACCGAAGGACGCCGACGGGCTCCGGGAGCGGGATTAGGCACAAGCGGTGGGGGACACACGATGTACCCAGGTTCGGGGCCCTCCGTGGGAGGTAACACCCCTAGTCCTGCTGGTCTAGTTGGATGGTGGGTGATGTTACAATGGCGCTACTTGAGCTGAGGTCTAGAGGAGGAAGAAGGAGCAGCCGGCTCCTCTTCCCTTGCTACGTGATAGTGAGAGCGCGAGGTGGGAGAATGCCTTAGTGTTTTTCCTGCCCGATGCATGGGGGCCTCGAGGGGTTTTATAGGCCAACCCCCCGGCCTACAATATTCCTAAGATACTAAAGAGGGGACCCGGCTGGCAGCCTCTCCAGCCAGCCAGGGGGCCCGCCGGCTGGGTCGTCCCATCGCTCGTAGGGCCCGCCGGCTGCGTGGTCCCATCGCCAACTGGGGCCCACCAGCCGGCTCTTCTATTGGCCCGCGCCCACCTGCCGCGGCACGGGCCGCCCCGTGCGGCGGCGTCTTGCGCCTGCCGGCCGAAGTCAGCGGTGCGGTTGGCTGCGCTGTAGCCACGCCGGGGCAGGTGATGGAGTGGACGGCGGCGTGGCAGCACTGTTGCCCCGCCGGGTCTCGATCAGTCTTGGTCAGCGGTACGGCCGCTCGGACTGTAGCCACTCCTGCCCGCGCGTCAGCAGTCGCTGTAGCCACACCACAGCAGGTAAGGGAGTGGACGGCGGTGTACTTGGCCGCAGTGGGAGGGGACGGGTGCCTGTCCGTCCAGAGGTCAGCGCAAGGGCCGGCCGCAGGGTGGCCAGCCGCGGGCTGGCCGGGGGCGGGGCGCCCGGCTCCTGGCCAGCCGGCCGCGGGTCAGCCGGCAGCAGGCCTGCCGGTAGCCAGCCAGCCGGCCGTGGGCCAGCCGGCGGCACGCCAGCCGGTCGCGGACCAGCCGGCCGTATGGTTTTTTTCAAAGGGGGTTGGATTCCCTACTCTTGGCCTACCCAGGGGTAATAACCCTGTCAAAGGTTATCGAACCAAATAGGAGAATCTCACAAGTTCCTGCCGTGAACACCTACACACAGGATCAAACACTTGCACCCAACGCGGGCAAAAGGGTTGTCAAGCCCCTTGAACCCGTTACTTGTAAGTATTAAATACTGATAGTTGGACAGATATAAATAGAAAATAAAATAACAAGAAATAAAAGGCAACAATATTTTTAGGGTTTTAGTAATATTATTTGTGTAGACCCGGGGCCATAGTTTTCGCTAGAGGCTTCTCTTCCGAAGATAGCATACAGTGGGTAGACAAATTACTATTGGACAATTGATAGAAAAGCACATAGTTATGAAATATTCATGGCAATGATCATTTATATAGGCATCACGTCCATAAGCAAGTAGACCGACTCCTGCCTGCATCTACTATTATTACTCCACTCATCGACTGCTATCCAGCATTGCATCTAGAGTATTAAGTGAAAACAGAGTAATGCTTTGAGCAAGATGACATGATGTAGACAAAGTAAACTCAACTAATATGAATAAACCCCATTGTTTTATCCTTGATGGCAGTAATACAATATGTGTCATGTCCCCTTCTGCCACTAGGATTGAGCACTGCAACATTAAACCCATCACAAAGCACTACTCCCACTGGAGATAAATTAATCTAGTTGCCCAAACCAAACCAATAGATCGGAGAGAAATACAAGGCTATAATAATCATGCATATTAGAATTCCGAGATGACTCAATTAATATTCATGAATAATCTGATCATAAAACCTAAAATTCATCGTATTCCAACAAACACGCCGCAAAGAAGATTACATCGAATAGATCACCACGGGAATCACGGTGAACTTTGTATTGAAGATCAAAGAGAGAAAGAAAGCCATCTAGGTACTAGCTATGGACGAGTATGTCCGTGGTGAACTACTCACACATCACCATGGGAGAAGCAAGGTTGGTGTAGAGGCCCTCCGTGATCGATCCCCCCTCCGACAGGGCACCGAAACAGGGCTCCAGATGGGCACACAGCGAACAGAGACTTGCTACGGCGGAAAAAGTATTTTGGCTGGCTCTTTGTTAGTTTCCCGATTTTAGAGAATTTATAGTGGCAGAGTTAGGTCAAACGGATCCACGGGTGGTCCCAAGGCAAGGGGTGGTAGGCGCGCCCTCTTGCCCTGCTAGCGCCTCGTGCGGCCTCCGGAAGCTTTCATGGCTTAATTTTGTCCAAAAAAATCATCAAAACTGTCATGGCATTTGGACTTCGTTTGGTACTGGTTTCTGAAAGGCCAAAAACAAGAAGAAAACAACAGCTGGCACTGGGCACTGGGTTAACAGGTTAGTTCCCAAAAAGGATATAAAATAACATATAAATGCATATAAAGTATCCTAGAATGTATATAATAACATGGAACAATAAAAAAAGTATAGATACGTTAGAGACGTATCAATGCTTAGAATGAAAAGAGCGCCATTTGCCAGACTTGTCCAGACCTTTAGGAGTAGGGGGGTGCTAGAAGATAGTATCCTCACCAGTGTGGAAGAGAAAGTGGTGGTGTTCCTTCATGTTGTTGGCCATAACCTGAGGTTCAGGGTTATCCACAACACTTCCAGGAGATCAATGGAGACCATCTCAAGGTACTTCAAGCAAGTGTTGTATGCTGTTGGGGTGCTGAGAGGAGAGATGATCAAGTCACCAACTGGCCAGACTCCTACCAAGATTCGCGCTAGCCCAAGATGGTATCCATATTTGAAGCTGAGCACTGCAATATGTAGTTCATTGCTTGATATGCTTGGATTATTGAAGGTGAGCACTAACACAATCTTGTATGGCCATTTCAGGATTGCATTGGGGCAATGGATGGTACTCATGTCACTGCCAGAGTGCCGAGGTCACAAGCTGCAACATACAGGGGAGGAAGCACTACACAAGCCAGAATGTGCTTGCTACTATTGTTGACTTCGATCTGAAGTTCACCTATGTGCTGGCTGGCTGGGAAGGGTCAGCACATGATGCTAACATGTGACATCATGAGTCGTCCTAATGGCATCAACATCCCTGATGGCAAGTTCTACCTAGGAGATGTTGGCTATACATTTCGGCCAGGTGTTCTTCCACCCTTCAGGAAGACCAGGTACCATCTGAAAGAGTTCTCCAGGAGGAAATACCTTAGGACTCCACGGTAGTTGTTCAATCTCAGACACTCCAACCTTAGAGTAATTTTTTAGAAAGATCCAGCAAAAATGTTGGCAATTCATTCATAAGCAGGAAGCAATGGAAAAAAACAAGGTGGGATGGAGGTCCTAAGACCGGTTTTTTGTTCAGGGTACAAAAATTCGTTTTTCGGCCCAGACTTTGCCGGCCAAAAAACGGCTATAAAGAAAGTGGAAATCCTCACGGTGTATCCCAGTAGGGGCTCTCAAAAATTGCTACACCCGCCTGTCGCCAGAGGGTTATGGATTCCTCAATGGCCTTCACGATGTCTTCAGCCGCTGAAAGCACATTTGCTCCCTTGGTGGTTTTGGTAATTAATAACAACATATATGTCATTGAACTAATGTTTCCACTAAGCATATTTCAGGAAAAGTTCAATGATAGGGATGGCAAAAGGATTGTGGAGAACCCCAAGATGCAAGAAAATGGATTGGCAAAGCTTCAAGCAAGATGACTCTACATTTTACTTTGTGAGAAATCACTTTGAGTCCATAGGAAAGCCAATACTATTAAAAGGGGGTAAGGTATTGTTGGTGAACAAAATGCTCATACGTGCACAAGTGATAGTCACCAAAAACACCCACAAGCTCTTCCACAAAAGTCTGTCCAAAGTCAAATATCCAAAATCGGTGCAACCAACACTTTCCACTCGGTGCCACCGATTCCCAAACTCAGACAGACCCATGCCAAACCCTAGCACATCGGTGCAACCGATTCCACTTCGTTGCCACCGAGTTTGGGTTGTAAACTTTCTGTTACCTTGATTCACAAAATCGGTACCACCGAGTTTGTTGAATCGGCGTCACCGAGATTGGGCAATTTGACCGTTGGTCACCTAATCGGTGCAACCGAGATTTATATATCGGTCTCACCGAGATTCAAAAGTTGCTACCTTTGGAGCAACTCGGTACCACCGAGATTCACACATCGGTGTCACCGAGTTGGTCACTTTAGGTGTAACGGTTGGATTTTTGGAGATGCCTATATATACCCCTTCACCACCACCCACTCGAAAGAGAAGCACTCAGAACTATTCCATACTTGCCCCATCCAGTTTTCTGAGAGAGAGCCACCTACTCATGTGTTGAGATCATGCCATTCCATTCCAACCATATGAATCTTGATCTCTAGCCTCCCCAAGTTGCTTTCCTCCAAATCAATCTCTCCCACCATAGCCAAATCTGTGAGAGAGTGATTGTGTGTTGAGGAGTCTATCATCTTGAAGCACAAGAGCAAGGAGTTCATCGACATTGCCGAGCCTATTACCTTTTGAAGGGTGGTGCCTCCTAGATTGGTTAGGTGTCGCTTGGGAGCCTCCTACTTCGTGTTGTGGCGTTGAACCAAGAAGTTTGTAAGGGCAAGGAGATCGCCTACTTCATGAAGATCTACCCATAGTGAGGCTAGTCCTTCATGGACGGAAGCCGTTATGGAATAGTCAAGGTTGCTACTTCGTGGACCCTTATGGGTGGAGCCCTCCGTGGACTCTCGCGACTGTTACCCTCCGTGGGTTGAAGACTCCATAAACGTGGACGTACGATAGCACCACCTATCGGAACCACGGGAAAAATCTTCGTGTCTACAAATTGTGTTTGATCCTCCTACCCTTCCTTTACTACTCATGCTTGTCTTTACTTTCTGCTGCTATACTCTTAGACATGCATGTGTAGGGTGTACTTGACTTGCTATCATTGCTAAAATCTGCCAACACTTAAAATTGGGAAAAGGTAGAATTTTATTTGGTCAAGTAGTCTAATCACCCCCCCCCCTCTAGACATACTTTCGGTCCTACAAGTGGTATCAGAGCTTTGGTATCCATTGCATTGGTCTCACAACCTAGGAGAGTATGGCGTCTAGTGAGGGAAATTATCACCGTAGAGGTTCGTACTTTGATGGCACTAATTTTGCTAGTTGGAAGCACAAAATGAAAATGCATATTCTTGGTCATAACCCCGTCGTATGGGTTGTTATTCGTGTTGGCTTGCAAGGTGAATTCTTTGGTGATGGAAAGGTATCGGATCGTGATGGGACCGCGGATGAGTTGAAGATGTTACAATACAACGCTCAAGCATGTGACATTCTCTTCAACTGCCTATGCCCCGAAGAATTCAACAAAATCAGCCGTCTTGAGAATGCAAAAGAGATTTGGGATACTTTGGTTGATATGCACGAAGGAACCGAGTCCGTGAGAGAATCCAAGTTGGATGTTCTTCAAAGTCAGCTTGACAAGTTCAAGATGAAGGATGATGAAGGAGTCGCGGAGATGTACTCTAGGCTAGCTCTCATAACCAATGAGATTGCCGGCTTAGGAAGCGAAGAAATGACCGACAAATTCATCATCAAGAAGATACTTCGAGCTTTGGATGAGAGATATGACACCGTGTGCACATTGATCCAAATGATGCCCAACTACAAAGATCTCAAGCCTACGGAAGTCATTGGAAGGATTGTTGCTCATGAGATGACACTCAAAGACAAAGAAGAGCTTCACAACAAGTCTAGCGGTGCTTACAAAGCCACAAGTGATGCTCTCGCAACTTCAAGCGACAACCTTGTCACCAATGAACAGATAAGCCTCATGGTCAAGAAATTCAAAAAGTTCTACAAGAATAGAGGCAAAGAACGAAGCTCCAACTCAAGATATGAAGAGAAGCGTTCGTCAAGTCGTGACCGCAATTGCTACAATTGTGGGAAGCCCGGACACTACTCCAATGAATGCACGGCTCCTTACAAACGAAGAGAAGAATCACCTCAAAGAGAGAGAAGGAGTAGAGATGATCGTTATGAATGAAGACTCTCAAGGAGAAGTAGGGATTCGGAGAAGAAGGACAAGTACACCAAGAGCTACACAAGAAGAAGACATCAAGCTCATGTTGGTGAATGGGTTTCTGGCTCCGACTCCGACAACAACTCCGAGAGAAGCTATCACTCCAACTCCAACTATAGTCAAGATGAAGGTGTTGCCGGACTTGCACAAGTGACTACCAACTCCTATGATCTATTTGATTCACCAAATGAAGGGAGTGGAAGTTGCTTCATGGCTAAAGGCCGCAAGGTATCACACCCCGAGTATCTTGATTTCAATAGTGATGAAGATGATTTACTTTGTGATGATAACTTGCATTTTGATGAAACTAGTGATGTTAGTCAAAATGAACTTGATAATTCTCATGCTAGTCAAGATAAGTCATTTGATGATGATAAGATGAAAATAGAACAACTAACTAAAGAATTAAACACTCTTAAGTTAGCCCATGAATCTACTCTCGAAGATCATAGAGAGCTTGTAAGGACTCATGAGAAGCTACGCTTCGAGAAGCTCAACTTGGAGCAAGAGCATGAGTTTCTCAAAGCTATCAATGACGATCTCCGAAAGAAGACGTCATCTTATCTAGCCAAACGATTACTCTTGTCTACATTCATGCCACAAGTCAAATCTAAACAAGCTAGTAACAAAGGCAAGAAAGGTTCTTCATCTAGTAGCAACAATAAAAATGTCAAACCTAATGATGTTGCTTCTAGTAGTTCTATTGATTCCACTAATGATGATTCTCTTAGCCAAGTTACACTTGAGCAAGAAAATGCTTTATTGAAAGGAATTATAGAGAAAGGTATCTACAAGAGTCTTGCCGGGTGTAAGAAATTTGAGGAAATTGTACGCAAGCACGGAGGATACCGGAAGAACCATGGCATTGGCTACTTCAACGCTAATGGGGTTGAATGGGAAGAAGGTCAATAGCCCAAGCCCAAGTTTGTTCCTCAAAAGGAGAAGTATGAAAATACTCCTCCCAAGGGAACAAACACTCAAGATGACCTTCCACCACAAGACCATAAGCTCAAGGGCAAGAACAAGCTTCAAGAGGACATTGACTCATATGAAGACGAATCCCAAGCTTTGGTGGAGTGGGTTCCCAAGGCTACTCCAAGTTCAATTTCAACAAGGGCTACTTCAACACCAAGGATCCCCATCAAGTTGATGTGGGTCCCCAAGAAGAACTAGAGAAGTTCTTGAGGGGTGACTCCGCCAATGAAATTCACTCACATTCATTATTGGCAAGAACTATTTGCAATCAACATCAACTCTATGCAATAGTTCAAAGTCACACATTCCCTCAAAGGTAAGCAAGGGACAAGGTAATCAACAAATCAATGGACATCATCACACATGCTTTGCACTCGATGTCCATAGATATCCTTGTATTTGTCTCTTGTGTGTTGGGACTAACCCATGTAGGTGAGAAGAGTAAGGAAACAACAAGGATGCTCCCAACTCTTGGTGATCTTCATCAACTTTGAGCATCCCCCACAACCTCACCAACATGAAGTCTTCATCGACAAAACCCAAGGTTAGTTTATCCCTCCTATGGGGGGATGTCACATCAAGGGGGAGCTTTACTCTAAGACTTGAGTCAAAGCATCTCTTAGTATGTGACAACATTAAAAGCTTTATGTAAAAGTGGTAACCCCACTTGTGCTTAAACGATGAGTATGACCTATGATCAAGTATTCTTACTTGGCTCCTAAGTCAATATACTCATATATAGATGACTCCGTCATCGCCAAAATGCTTGATAGATGCTAGTGTGTATGTGCATGTTTGCCATGATTTCATTTGACATCTTATTGTGTGAGCATGTTGGTCTGCATTTATTTATCCATTCGAGGACATCCAATTGTTGCTATTTGGTTTTTGATTTCTCTTTTGCCAATTGGATGGACAAGAATGCCTAGGACCACTCTCTAGCTATCTATGCTTTCTCACCTCATATTCTATTCATGCTACATCACAAAATTTGAACAAGTACTTTTCGATCCCTCTATGTGAGGAGCACTCGGAGTTCCGTATCGACAAAGGACTGACCATTAAAACCTCCCAAGTGCATCTCGGTAGAACCAACCCAAAATCTCGGTCTCACCGAATGCCTAGGGTTGGTCTGGTTTTCAATCTCGGTACCACCGATTCCATATTCTCGGTTACACCGAGTTTCCCTGTCAGCTGACAGTTGAGGAACTCGGTGACACCGACAATTTAGAATCGGTGTCACCGATAGCCGAGGGTATATAAGAGGCGGACCCGACCTTTGAAAATTCCTTCAAACCGTCGCCCCCTCCAAAACCCTACGCTGCCGATTCATGACCCCTGGTCGTCGCCTTTGTTTCCCCGTGCATCTCCACCGCTGGGAATCGCCGCCGCCGACGGAATCATCACCCCTGTCACCGCCGTAGCGGATCCGTCGCCAAGTTAGGGTATGGATCCGGCCCTTCTTTGTGCTCCCCGTCCGAATCTTGCGCATTGAAGTTTATTCCATCGATAATCCACCGTTTGCAAACCTCGCCATCCACTGGAAATCTCATTAGATTAGCGAACCAAAATTTTTTAGGTTTAGTTGCCCGCAAAATCGCATCTCGGTGATACCGAGTCAGAAAAATCGGCTCCACCGATTTTATTTTTGTGCTACTGAGGACAGTACTCGGTGAAACCGAGTAGCAGTTTTCGGTCCGACCGAAACTGCTGCCAAGTTTCTGTTAAGAGTATTGTGAGTCTCGGCAGCACCGAAAATTTTGACTCGGTGACACCGAAATTCCTTTTTGCTGTGAACTACATCTAAGATTTTTCTGTTCAAACTTTCAAAAATAGCTGCATTTTGTGATGACTTATCTTCTTCTACTCTTCTACACTCTATTCACAGGGTCAGATATGTCAGAGGTTGAGGACAGCGAGAACAATTTCAGAGAGGAGAATATTGTCATGAGTTCAGGCACTAGTCCTGAGTCTAGTTCCTCTTCAGATCCAGGCACCCCCAGTTTTCATGGGTTGCCCAAGGCTGTTACTAGGGCCAGGAAGAAGCTGAATTCAGATGTGGAGGATTCTGATTTTGTTCCAGAGGAAGTTCTTGCCAAGAAGCAAGACAAAGCTACCAGGAAGTCTGCAAATGAAGCCACCTCTTCCAGGAGAACTGTCAGCAAGACATATGCCCCTCCAGAGGCTATGAGAGCACCTGAGAGTGCTAGGGCTACCATGACCATTGAGCCCCCAAGGAGGTCATTGCCTAAGAAGGCAGGAGAGAAGAAGCATGCCAGAAAGAGGATTGTCTATGTCACTGGCAGGGCTACATCCATGTATGAGGACCCAGAGGAGACTGCTGCTGCTGAGGAGGAGGAGGAAGAGCAAGTTGCCAAGGCCCTTCCCAAGAAGAAGCAAAGGAAGCTTTTGGCAGATGCTATGCCAAAGCAAGGTCCCTCCAAGAACACCAAGTCTGCCCCCAAGAAGGCTGCTGCTGAAAAGTCCAAGAGGTCATCAAGACAGATTCCAGCTTCTGAGAAGAACAAGGGAACTACCTCCAGAGATATGGATGAGGATGCCATGTCTGCATTGATGAAGCTCAGACCTCACCTTCTAGAGCACAATGCCAGCCATCCACTTGCTGCAGATATGAAGAAGAAGGATGCAGGTTTGAGAGAGTGGAGAGCCATTGATCCTTACTCTCAGAGGAAGAAAACAGCTGTGGACTACAGGTTCTACACCAAGGAGCAACAGGACTTCTATGAGACTGTGCTGCTTGACAAGAGTCCAGCTATGAGTGACATGAGATATGTTGATTGGAAGTATATCAAGGAGAATGAAGACTACTTCCCATGTGTGCAAGACAACTTCCACTGCATTGGTCTAGATGAGTTTGTTGGCAAAGAGTTCACTGCATGGAACGATGAGATGATCATGCAATTCTACTCCACTGCTCACTTCTATGGAGACGGTAGGATTGTATGGATGACAGAAGGAGCAAGATATGAGTCCACTGTTGATGAATGGGCTGCCATCTTAGGAGTCCCAGAGGTACATGATGGAGATATCTATGTGTACTCAGAGTCCAAGGCCAGCCACAATGCCATGAAGGACATGTACAATGCTATTCCTGCTGCACATCTCCAGTCCCACAAGCTAGGATCTATCTATTACCTCCAGGCAGGTCTCCGTACCACTAACACCATTCTGAGGCATACTTTGATGCCTAAGTCAGGAGACGAGAAGATGATCCGAGGCTACTCCATCAACTTGCCGCTTCATATTGACCAGCACCAGAGATTCAGAGTGATGGATCTGATTGTGGAGACAGTGAAGAGGGTTGCTGCTGATCAGAAGCGCTCATGCTGCTATGCACCCTACATTCAGATGCTCATCAACTCCAAGCTGGAGAAGCACATCTTTGCTCTGGACAGACCCATTTGCCCCTACAGCCAGATTTAGAGGACAACATTGTGGTGATGGACCCAGAACATCCCACATCAGTTGCAGCTCAAGCACAGGCAGAGGCAGAGGCAGAGGCAGCTAGAGCCACTAGTGCTCAGGTCCCCAGATCCAGGAACGAGCACATGGATCTTTTGATCTCAACCGTTCAAGGCATGCAGAAGGACATCAAGGACATACTGGAGAACCAGAACAGTATTGTGAGGATCTTTGAGAACAGGATCAAGACCCTAAATGACAAGGTGGATGGGCTGACCAAGACCATGAATGATCTCAAGAAGGAAGTTGACTCTGTGCCTCTTCCTCACTCTACAGATGATGATGATGATGATGATGATGATGAGGATGAGGATGACTCTCCTCTTAGGCCAAGCACTCACTTCACTACCCAGGCCAGATTAGCCACAGTGCCAGCTCCAGATTTGAGGCCTTCTTCATCAGCACCTGCTACAGTCACTTCAGCTCCATCAGCTCCAGTACCTCCAGTTGCTACACCAACTCCATCCATGACATCAGCAGAGGTTTTCGCCGCCGCAGTTCTCTCGACTCCTTCATCGACTACCGGAGGAGATCAGCCCAAGAACGATTAGCTATATCTCTTTGAACTTTTTGGTAACTTGTTGCCAAAGGGGGAGAAGTGTATATAGATCTTTAGGCTTCGAGTGAGAGAGCGTTTGGTTTTTATCGCTTTTTCAAAAACATTTGGTCTTTTGTTTTGGATGTGTTGAACTATGTGGTGTTTTGATCATACACTTGATGTGTGTTGCTACTATTTCCTATCTTTTGATGCTTATGAAATGATCATTCACCTTTGCTTGATTGTGTTGTGTTATGATATTAACTCTTATTATTCTCGCACACCACCAAGATGTATGTGACATGGAAGAAGTGCCCCATGTACCTAATCGATTGTGCATTTGCATTCAAACGCAAATTTTAAAATAATGCACAAATTTAGGGGGAGCTCTTGCTTATCACATACTTCTCAAAGCGACGATTATATTCATTGATTATATCATATGTCGAAGCTTTGATCTATATGTTGTCATCAATTACCAAAAAGGGGGAGATTGAAAGCACATTTGCTCCCTTGGTGGTTTTGGTAATTAATAACAACATATATGTCATTGAACTAATGTTTCCACTAAGCATATTTCAGGAAAAGTTCAATGATAGGGATGGCAAAAGGATTGTGGAGAACCCCAAGATGCAAGAAAATGGATTGGCAAAGCTTCAAGCAAGAGGACTCTACATTTTACTTTGTGAGAAATCACTTTGAGTCCATAGGAAAGCCAATACTATTAAAAGGGGGTAAGGTATTGTTGGTGAACAAAATGCTCATACGTGCACAAGTGATAGTCACCAAAAACACCCACAAGCTCTTCCACAAAAGTCTGTCCAAAGTCAAATATCCAAAATCGGTGCAACCAACACTTTCCACTCGGTGCCACCGATTCCCAAACTCAGACAGACCCATGCCAAACCCTAGCACATCGGTGCAACCGATTCCACTTCAGTGCCACCGAGTTTGGGTTGCCAACTTTCTGTTACCTCGATTCACAAAATCGGTACCACCGAGTTTGTTGAATCGGCGTCACCGAGATTGGGCAATCTGACCGTTGGTCACTTAATCGGTGCAACCGAGATTTATATATCGGTCTCACCGAGATTCAAAAGTTGCTACCTTTGGAGCAACTCGGTACCACCGAGATTCACACATCGGTGTCACCGAGTTGGTCACTTTAGGTGTAACGGTTGGATTTTTGGAGATGCCTATATATACCCCTTCACCACCACCCACTCGAAAGAGAAGCACTCAAAACTATTCCATACTTGCCCCATCCAGTTTTCTGAGAGAGAGCCACCTACTCATGTGTTGAGATCATGCCATTCCATTCCAACCATATGAATCTTGATCTCTAGCCTCCCCAAGTTGCTTTCCACCAAATCAATCTCTTCCACCATAGCCAAATCTGTGAGAGAGTGATTGTGTGTTGAGGAGTCTATCATCTTGAAGCACAAGAGCAAGGAGTTCATCGACATTGCTGAGCCTATTACCTTTTGGAGGGTGGTGCCTCCTAGATTGGTTAGGTGTCGCTTGGGAGCCTCCTACTTCATGTTGTGGAGTTGAACCAAGAAGTTTGTAAGGGAAGGAGATCGCCTACTTCGTGAAGATCTACCCATAGTGAGGCTAGTCCTTCGTGGACGGAAGCCGTTATGGAATAGTCAAGGTTGCTACTTCGTGGACCCTTATGGGTGGAGCCCTCCGTGGACTCTCGCGACCGTTACCCTCCGTGGGTTGAAGACTCCATAAACGTGGACGTACGATAGCACCACCTATCGGAACCACGGGAAAAATCTTCGTGTCTACAAATTGCGTTTGATCCTCCTACCCTTCCTTTACTACTCATGCTTGTCTTTACTTTCCGCTGCTATACTCTTAGACATGCATGTGTAGGGTGTACTTGACTTGCTATCATTGCTAAAATCTGCCAACACTTAAAATTGGGAAAAGGTAGAATTTTATTTGGTCAAGTAGTCTAATCACCCCCCCCCCCTCTAGACATACTTTCGGTCCTACAGCCACGGCCCTCTTGTTCTTGAAAACACATCTGTTTCTCTCCTTCCATATCTCCCAGCATGATAGGAGTATGGTCGCCTTGTTTGCAACTCGTTGTTGCGGTTGTGTGTCGTCCACCATCTTCTGTATTGTAGCCAGGGTAGATTCTTGTCATCCTTGGTTTGTCGGTGATAGCGGCAGGCATCCTCTTCTTCTCCCCATCCTAGTCCAAACGTCTCTGGATATTGGGCATTCCCAGATGAGGTGTCGTGCTGTCTCCAAATTCCGCACGCAGAGGGGGCAGAAATAGGAGTTCGGCCAGCCCCTTCTTTGTAGTTGGTCATTCGTCCAGAGCCGGCCTTGCAGTAGCAGCCAAGCGAAAATCTTGATGTTGCCCGGAACCTTGGACTTCCAAATTAGCTGCACCCAGTCAGTTTGCACTCTACCTAGGAACTGCACCTTATACGCCGAGCTAGCCGTGTACATTCCTTTTGCCTCTAAGTTCTAGCAGATTTGATCTGCGATGCCATCAGTTACAACCGTGGAAGTTGCTGAAATCCTATGGTGTAGGAGAACGAAATCTTGTAACAGGGGCAGTGTATCATCATATCTCAGGTCCTGTAGCCAGATTTCACCTCGTAGGGCATCGGCCACTGTCCTATTCTTTTGCTTTGAGTGGTTGTATAGCAGCGGAAAAGCCGCCGCTAGCGTTGGTTGCCCGCACCATGGAGATGTCCAGAATTGTGCCGTTGTGCCGTCCCCTATAGATACCGTTGTAGCAGCCGCGAAGAACGTCTTGTCATCGTTCGTGCAAGGTGGTGGTGTGCCGACCCATGGTCGACCCGGTGCGGTCCAGGCAAACCAGAGCCAGCGTAGTCGGAGGGCGCGGCTGAAACGCTCAAGGTCGAGGATGCCAAGCCCACCTTGTTGTGTTGGTGAGCACACAGTCTTCCAGTTCACCTTGCAGCTACCGCCAGTTAGTTCCTCATCTTGTTTCCAGAGAAACCGACGTCTACATTTGTCTATTTCTTTAAGTAGTTTCTTAGCCACCATGAGGACAGATAGGGCGAAGGTAGGCATGGCACTAAGCGTGCATTTGACCAGCACTCTTCTACTTGCAATTGGTAGTAGCCTCCCCTTCCAACCCGCAAGTCTCGCCATGATCCTATCTATGATGAATTGAAGACTAGCTAATCGTAGCCTAGTTAGGGTGAGTGGCAGTCCCAGATAAGATGTGGGAAATGAACCAAGGCTACCTCCGAAATTTTGTAGCACATCCTGAAGGTCAACGTCGTCGCATCTAATAGGCAGTGCGGTAGATTTTCCCGGGTTTATGCGCAGTCCCGTTGCTGCGCAAAACCCCTGTAGAATGTGTAGGATTTCATCGATCTCTTCCTTAACGGGATTTACGAAAATGACGGCGTCGTCGGCGTAAAGGCTAATGCGCAGTTTCAACTCTCTTCCTGGAAGTGGTGCAATGGTGCTATCCCTTGCCGCTGCCTGGAGCAAGTGGTGTAGTGGGTCAATCGCGAGGATGAACAGAAACGGCGACAGAGGGTCGCCTTGACGCAGGCCGCGGCGGTGGTGAATCTGTTGGCCGGGCACCCCGTTGAGAAGGAAGGCTAAGGAAGACGTCGAAAGCAGTAGAGAGATCCAGTCACGCCATCGTGCGCTAAAACCTAGTTGTTGCAGCAGCTCTAAGATATACTCCCAAGACACGTTATCGAAAGCCTTTGCGATGTCAAGTTTGAGTAGCAGGGCCGGGGTCTTTCGTCTGTGTAGGGCTTTGACGGAGTTTTGAACGTAGAGGAAGCTCTCATGGATGCACTTAGTCCTAAGGAAAGCCGATTGGGCCGGGGAGATAAGCGTGTCGATGACACCTGCGAGCCGCATGGAGAGCACTTTAGAGATCAGCTTTGCAATGGAATGGATGAGGCTGATCGGCCTGAAGTCATTTATCGTTGTCGGCCCATCTTTCTTGGGTAGCAAGGCAACTACGGCAGTGTTCAGTGTTGCAAAACTCCCTCTCGAGATGTTGTAGAATTGGCTGAATGCAGCTACGACATCGTCTCTAATGATTGGCCAACAGGTTCGAAAGAAGATGCCGGAGAATCCATCCGGCCCCGGTGATTTCTCTGCTGGAGATGCTTTGATTGCATGCCAAATTTCGTCCGCCGTGAATGGGTTATCTAGCCCACCGCTTTGTAGGCTAGGCAACCCGATTGCCTCCCAGTGGATAGTGGTTTCTCGCGCCACAGTTGTGCCTAGGAGGGCGGAGAAATGGTCATGAACTACTTCTGCCTTGTCCTCCTGTGATGTAACGACGCCGTTTGGCCCATGCAAACTATGGACGAAGGATTTCCATCGCCTAGAATTAATCTTTGCTTGGAAGAAAGCGGTTGGCGCGTCACCCGCCCGTAGCCAAGTAATTCTCGAAGCTTGACGTTTCCGCGCCCGGTCGACGGCGGCATGGCCCAAGATGCGCAGTTTGAGGAGTTTTCGAAGTTGGAACTCCGTATCCGTTAGTGCCCTGTGCTCTTGGGCAATGTCGAGGCGCAGGACTACTTCATTGGCCAAGTGTAGTTTCAGTTTTGCACCCCCAAGGAGGGATCTACTCCAGATTCTAAGGTCTCTAGCGACGCGACGCATTTTGATATTCAGCCTAGCGAAAGCACATCTTGCCTGCGTCGGTCTATTCCAGGCGCTTGCCACCATTTCATGGAAGTGTGGTAGCCGTGGCCAGAAGGATTCGAATCTAAATACTGCCGGGCGTCTAGGTGCGGTTGTCGCAGCTAGTAGAAGCGGACAGTGGTCCGAGATGAGGTGGAAGCAGCATGCAGCATGTAAGATGGGAAGAGCCCTTCCCAGGCCAAGGTGCAGAAGAACTTATCTATGCTAGCTAAAGTAGGTGCGCGACGCTCATTGCTCCATGTAAAACGTTGGTTTTTGCACTTAATCTCTCAGAGACCCCCTGCATCAATCGCCGCTCTGAATTTGCCCAACATTCTACGGTTAATGATGTTGTTACTTTTATCTCTCGCCTCGTAGATGATGTTAAAATCTCCGTTGATGAGCCATGCTTCCCCGAAGGGAGGTGCAATCCTGACGAGCTCGTCCAGGAATTCATCTTTTCTCACCGCGTCCGAAGGCTCGTACACTGTAGTGAGCCAGTAGCTATTGGTCGAGCCAACCAAGGTAACTTTGGCTGTTATGGAGAATTGTCCTATGGCATGTGATTGGATCGAAACTAAGCTGGAGTTCCAGAAAATGGCCACTCCCCCGCGTGTACCAATCGCTGGGAGCACAACACAATCATCCAGTCTGGAGCCCCCTACCTCCCTAGCTAAAATGGTGGACCAACATTCTATCTTAGTCTCTTGAAGGCAAAGAATGCCTAGGTTGTGAGAAGCGGCCGTGTCTCGCACAACTGATCGTCTAGCCGGCGTGTTCAAACCTCTGACATTCCAGCTCATGATCGGGCAGTTTACGTCTATCATGGGGAAAACTTCGAAGAACACAAGGGGCTAACAAGTAGGGAGTGCAACAACGGAGTTTGCCGACGACTAACAATTGTTGAAGATAAACTTAAACACTGGTACACCACCTCCACATCCAGGGGTTGTCGGCGGCCACCAATAGCCCCAAAACCCCGCCGGCAAACTACACAGCCTCCGATCCTATTACAGCTACGGGGGAGCGAGTCCCAAACTAAACCTAACTCATCCCAGCACATTGCTGGTCGTCGACGGCAACTAGGCGAGCTGCAGCTAACTAACATGGAGTGGAGGGTCCCTCTCCCGCCTAGCTGTTGTCCCCGGCGATTGCCTTGAGAGCACGGGGGTCCAGGTCGGTCAGCTTGGCGATGGCGGCGATGTCTTCATCGGAGAGCGGCTTGTCGAAACGCCTAACTAGAGCTTCTGCAACTTTGGTCGTCATCTTTTCCTTCGGACCCAGGATGCCCAGCCCATGGACTAAGCGCAGCGTCGCCCGCTGCGAGATGGGCACCGGTGATGGGTTTCCGGCCTGCCGAGCACTCTGCTTCGCCGGCTTCGGGGGAGCGCGCGTCTTGATGGGGGTTTTGTTCCGCGCCGGCGGCTTGCCGACGACCGCCTTTTCGGCCTTCTTGAAGAGCGGCAGGGGCGCCGCTTCGCCCTCGCCGTCCTGGAGCTGAAGCTCTGTCACCCGTTGGGTAACCGCTCCGAGCTGCAGGGCATGGTTTTCGGCAGCCCGAGGGGTGTGGCGAGCCAGCGAGAGCGCCGGCCCCAAGTCCAGTGAGCCCTCGCTTTCTACTCCCTCTCCGTCGTTGTCGTTGGTTATCACCAATGAGAAGTGGTGAGAGCACCTAAAGCAGGTTGTAACCAAAGACCGTGTTCTATGTGCGCCTAATGCTATGCGGTCAACCAAACAGCGGGTCAAAATTAATTCCCCATACAGGCGAATCTATATGCAAACAATCAAACAATGTGCAAATGGTGATTTATGAACCGTTTTTCCTCGGCCAGACCTGAAAAATGGGTAAACATGTCAAAATCTATGCGGGCAAACGCCCTAAATGTTTCCCACAAAAGAACTTGGCGAAGAAAAGAAGTGACTCTACCACACACACGCGCGCGCGCGCAAGCTGGCCAGTCGTCAGTGTGCACCTCTTTTTACACCAGTGCTACCCTGCTTCGCTACACAACACAAACCCCAAGCGCACCCATCAGCTTGCCGTGCGTGCTGCCATGGCTCGCCTCCTCCATCTCCTCGCCCTCTTCCTCCTCGCCGCCTCCACCGCCCACTCCCAGTCTCCGGCCGCCGCGCCCTCCTCCTCCTCCCACTCCGGCGTCGTCGCCCAGTCCCCCACAGCCGCCTCCCCAACCACCACAGGCACCCTAGTCCCTTCGTCGTCCCAAAACCCCATCTCCACTTCCCCCGCCGCCTCCCCCTCCCACTCCAGCACCAAGCTCACCTCCCCGGCCGCTGCCCCCGTCCAGGCCACCGCTCCACCCACATTGCCTCCCCCGACGCCCTCCCCCGTCAGCTCCCCGCCGCCGGCCACCGCGCCGGCAACGTCTCCCCCGGCACCGGCGCCCGTCACCGCCGCGCCCACATTGCCGCCACCGGTGGCCCCGCCGGTTCTCTCTCCCCCGGCGCTCGCCCCCGCGCCGGCATTGTCGACGTCCCCTCCGGCCCTTGCGCCGGCGCCCGTCGTCGTCGCCGCCCCGGCTCCGGCGCCGAGCAAGAAGCCCAAGACCAAGAAGCACGTGGCCCCCGCCGCTTCCCCCCTCTCCGCCGCCTCGTCGCCGACCACCGGCCGCGGCCTCGCCCCCGGGCCCGGCCCCTCCGCCGCCGACATGTCGGTACGTATACCTACAGTCCTACACCCATTTACTACCGCACTGCTACACGCTCCACGTACACGCGCGGCCGGCGGATTCCAAACCCAGCGCGCTAAACCGGATTTGATGGCCTCCGCCTCGCGCCCGCCTACATGGGCCCGCGTGTCAGCGAGTGGACGTCCGGTCAACAAGATCACCCGGACCCACCCTGCACGCATGGGAGATGGTACCCACTCGATGCCTCCTGGGCCCAGCGCTATTAATGCCGTTTGGGTACGGCCCCTTTTGGTGCACGCAGTGCCGACCCAAGTATCCTGATCATGGACACGTGGAGCCATCCAAGCGGTGGTTCATTTTCAAGTACTCCTACGTATATTTTTTTGCTGCTGCATTGTCTGACTGCGCCGTGGGCCCTACTTGCAGAGCGACGCGGCGCGAGACCACCACAAGGCTACGGGAGGCGCGGCGCTGCTGATGCTGGTTCTGGTTTCGCTGACGCTGGGCCCGGCGCTGGCCTGAGCTACCATGAGGATGGAGGGTGGGGTCACTCGTCAGTGTGTGCACAGTCCGCTGTTACTACCGCTGCCACTGTTATTACCGCTGTTACCGTCGGCGCCACTGTTCCAACAACCAGGCCTACTTCACTAATTTTTGCTTGGACCCTGTGTACTGCATCTGATCTGCAGCACACCGTTGCTACTTCGATGTTATTATTATCTTATTACCGTGCTCTCTAGCTTGTTACCATTGCTTTGCAATGGATACTTTGGATGCGTGTCATATAGTTGTGCGAATGATTATGAGTCAATCTTGAAGCCTGGCTGTTTGCTATCGTTGTGAATCTTGTGGCTGAGTGTTGTGGGTTTGGACTCTTTTGTGGATACGCATTTCACCATCCTGAATTTTCAGACAGTTTGGTTGGTGCTGTGTCATCCTAGTCACAGTTTTGCTTGTTCTAAGAAAGAGGGTCTTCAGCTCTTGTGACACGCATGGCCCTGCAAGGTGCTAAATCCAAAATCAAATGTGATCACCCTTGGCACTTTGTTGCAGTGTGCTGCCTTCTAGATCCTCCAAAACTGTTGACCCTTTGTTAGGGTCTGCTTGGGATATTTGGAAAGATTTTGTAGACGGAAAAGTAGACCTACTAGGAGTCTAGGAGAGGAGTACTATCTAAAACGATCCCCGCTATAAAACCACCATTTACAATTGTTCATGTCTGTGCCCTGGGAACTGAGCAATTTCACAGTAGGAGTATGAAACCACCGTTGGGACATGGGCTTCACAACAAAAGACTACAATATCAGCAGCACTCTACTCGACTCAAAAATAAAAATAAAAGTACTATATGCTTAGCGCTCTACTCAAGCAAGGCCATGATGCAACAAGGAGAAGACACCAATGCCAGCTAAAGGGAAAAGGAGCAAAAGCTGGGAAGGCTCTTCTTTTGCTGCAGCTGACAAACACTAGGCTGCCCATACTGCAATGCTAGTGCTCACACAAATCTAAGCAATATTGTTTTATTTTTTCGCCTGGAACCCTGGACCCACTTATCACAGTGACGAACAAAGCTTCATGATCAAGCAGTTCCTAGCTTGAGAACAATCTTTAGATTTCACCTTCCTTTTCTCTTTTCTGAGGAATCCAATCTTGCATAACTGATACACACAGTGTCTCCAACTGCAATGGAATTCTTGTCCAGAGACATGTGGTTTTTTTTTTTAGAAAAGGAGGATTGTCCCCGGCCTCTGCATCAAAGCGATGCATGCAGCCATACCTACCTAGAGTGGCGGCGGAGGATCTCTTCCCTCCTGCATCGGATCGGGTGAGGCGGGTCACCCCATGGCGCCGGGGCGCTTCTTCCCAATCTGCGTCGCGGCGGTGCGGCGGATAGCCTCCGGCGACGGCGCAAGGTGGCGGCGTGGTGCTGAGCGGAGGCGGCGGAGTTGCAGGGCTTCATGGAAGATCGGATGGTGCTGGCCGCTCGGCGCGTTCGCCAGGTCACGGCGGCCTTGGTCGCGGTGGCCGGCGACTCGACGGGTCGTCGTCGACGGTGGAACGTGGCCGGTGGCAGCGGCAATGTTCGGCCTGGATCCCGGGGCGGCGACCCTTGAAGGTGGAGGCATGTGAAGCTCGGGCTTCCCGCGACGGCATGACATGGTGCAGTCCCTGTTCAAGGCGGATTTGCGCCGACGATCTGGTGGTTTTTGCTACGGACTCGTTCGGATCAGAGACGGTTACCAGCGCGGGGGATCAATCTCGGCGGCTCTCGTGGTTTGGCGAGGTGGGGTGGGAGCCCTCCTCCCAGGCTCCAGTGGTGGCACACTCAGGCAGTGGCCGGTGCGCCAGGGTTCCTACGGTGGCAGTGCTGTCGTGAATGGTCGCCGGATCTAGGTGGCTAGATCTGGGGCATTGAAGGCGGTCGGGACGGTGCACAGGTTGTCGGGTGGATTTCTATGGGACGGATCCGGGTGAAAACCTGGTCTTCGGTCTGTGGCCAGAGCCGGTGATGACGACGCCCTTATCGTCGTTTCCTTCATGAAGGCATCATCGAGGTGAAGCTCCCAATTCCACCCAATACCGTCGGGGGAAACCCTAGATCAGTAGATCGGAGGACGGCGACACTCTTGTGTCATTTCCCCCTTGGGGGCGTCAATTTTGGAGTACGCGGGCTCGAGGGACCAGTGGATGGCATCTTTGGTGGAGCTGTCGGATTTCGGGCTCCGCAAAACCCAAAGAAGTTCGAACCCAGGAGCGTGTGCGAAGATCTACCCAGCTTCGGCCTCAAGCTCGCCGCTCGACAGCCTCGCCCGACGGACTCACTCAATCGCGGGGAAGAAGACTAGCACACGAGGATTTACACATGTTCGGGCCGCTGCGAAGCGTAAAACGCTACTCCTGCTTTTGGTGGATTGCCTCACGAGGAGGTTTTTGGAAGAACTAGTACAGTGGTGAGTTGCCTCGCGAGGGTGCTAAGGTGGTGTTCCATCTCCCCCTCTACGGAGCAGCCTAGCCTCTATTTATAGTGGCCCGGGTCCTCTTCCCTTATCGCAATGGCGGGAAGGGATCCCACAACGGCCAAACTCGAAGGGGGACAAGGAGTACACCCTTATCCTGACGAAAGGTGGTCTTTACCTGCAAAGTAGCCGGTGGTGATGCAGAGGTGGGCTCGGCGATGACGTCCGCCCTGCGGAGCTCGTGGTCTTGGTCTCGTTGCACCGGAATGGAAACCTTTGGGGGGGTGCTTTGGGAACCCGCGTACGTCTTTGCCTTCTTTGCACCAAAGAGGAAACTGTCTCATCTGCACGCGCTGGTGCCCGCCTGGCCTGGCTTGCGTCACCCCCGGCCTCCCGAGGCTTAGCGTTGCATGGGGATCTCCGCCCCTCGGGAGGCAACCTGGGGAAGCCTCCTCCCTCCGAGGGTCTTGGCGCCGTCCTCCTCGCGAGCGCGGGGCTCTCGCGAGGGCCTTGTCTTGAATGAGGCCGTTCTGGGCCGTGCTTGGCTGTCGAGGTGGGCCACGCCTCGGGCCGCAGGCCGGCAGGTCTGGGTACCCCCATCCCCAGAACGCCGACAGCAGCCCCCGGGCCCAAGGCGCGCTTGGGTTGGCTTCGGGGCGAAGCCGAAGAAGCCGACCTGAGCGCCGCAGGCCCCAATCGCCTGCGGGCCCAACCTGGCGCGTGGCGCATAACGAGACACGGACGCCTCCGCTCCCCGAAAACGTCAGGAACCGCTCCGAGTCAGGCTGACGCGAGGCCCGCGCGCCGCGCCGGCCATCAATGCCCCTCCTTGAATGCGGCTGTCTCATTGTGTCCTCCCCCCTCGGGCCACGCGGATGTGACCCGACGAGGGCAGATGAAGCGACGTGAAGTAGGGCAGCACGCCGACCGAGTCTGGCACGCGGTGCCCGAGGAGCGCTCGGCGCCTCCACTCCCCACGACGCCCCGTGGGCATCGGTTGCGCCTATAAACCCGCCCCGCCCGGGGGGGTCTTGCCATCCTGACGCGCCCTCTCGCTTCCCATCCTTCCAAAGATATCTTTCTCATCCTCCTTTCTTCCCTTATCCTCCATGGTGTTTGGAGGGAGTGCAACAGGTGCGGGGAAGCGCACGGGGTCCTCGGTTCCACCGTCGGCCTCTGGAGGCAGCGGCGGGGGGCCTTCGAGGCCGGCCCAAGCTCGCCGGCGCTGGGCCATCATCAACGAGTAAGTGTTTCGTCACCCCCGGCCTTCTCTTGCAATCACGCTAGGCACGCCGGACCTGATTGTTTCCTTCCCCCAGGGCGCCTGCACCCAAGAGGCGTAGGCTCGACGAGCTCCAGGAGGAAGCGGACGCGTTGAAGGCCCAGCTGGCGGACGCCGAGGCCGCCCTCCAGGCCGCGCTCAGGGGTGAGGCGGAGGCCCAAACGGAGCTGGCGTCCCTCCAGGCCCAAATCAAGGGGGCAGCTGACGCCGTGCAGGCCGCCCAAGACGAGGCGGCACACGCGAAGATGTTGGAGGCGCAGTGCGCCAAGCAGTACCTGGATATCGCCCACCGCGCGGTTGGTGCGGTGAGCCGGTTCGTCGGGGAAGTCCCCGCGTTGCCGTGCGCGCACGGCGACGGAGGCTACCTCAACTTCTTCGGCAAGGTGGTGGAGGCGCTGGAGGCCGGCGTCTCCCGGGTGGACGAGGACAACGTGTCCAGCGCGCGCGACCTCCTGGACATTGCGCTGACGCGCGTCTTCTCCAACCTGCGCCGCCACGTCCCGGAGCTTGATCTCCTCCGCGTCATGAAGCCGGTGCCTGAGGAGCTCCAGAGGCCCCTCCGGGACGAGGTGCGCCCGCACGTGGAGGCCCTGGTGGAACGGTTCGTCCAAGAGCCTTCTTCCGACAAGGGCGACGACTCCGGCACCGAGGCAGGCGGGGGTCTGGATGGTGACAGCGGCTCCTCCGCCTAGGCTTCCCCCGTTTTCTTCCTCTGGTCCCTGTTACATCAAGAAGCACTTGGCCCCTGAGGGCATTAAAACTTTTGAGTTTTACCTTCGTCTTCTTCCCTCTCCTTTTTAAACTCTTGGTTGCTTGTTTTGTGTGACGCGCCCTCGTCTCCTGCGCGGAGTTTTGGGTTATTGTTGGTGCGGCGCCGCGCACCCCCTCACACCTTCGCTAGTCCCGTTGTGCCGCTGCTCCCCGCCCGGCGCCCTTTGAGAGGTCCGCGGGGGTGTCGCACTATGCCCGGTGATGACGGCCTGTTGGGGTCTCACGAGGCGGACCCTCCTGAGGAGGAGCGTGCCGCCCCAAGGCCGAGGTTTTAGCAACGTCGCCTAGAGAGGCCGGATTCCTTCCCTTGCGCTGCTCTTCCCTGTACCTGGAGCCGCAAGAAGCCTGATGGGGGCACGCAGTAAACCGTAGCGCCTGCATCCTCACGTTAGCGTTCCTGTCTCATACCCAGCATTCAGGCTATCATCGGATCAAAAAGTTTTTGCTCTTTATGGTTGGGGTACTTAGCTTGGAGAGACGTGGCGAGCTCGTGCGTTGTGAGGTGCAGCTGGGGCGTCCAGGGAGCTCGGGGATCCCGTCAGGGAAGGCTTCTTCCTTGCGAGCGGAATGGTTTGGGAGCCCTTTCGGCACTCTACGTCGGCGGGGCCCAATCCCGCGCATACCTCGACCGCCGTTGGGGCGTCCGGATCACCAGGACGACCAAGGGGCGAGGAGCTACGCGATCAGTGAGGCTACTGAGGCGCGTTGCTCAGGAGTCCCCCTTGACGCTCAAGCGGCGCTCTACGTCGGCGAAGCCCAATCCCGCGCATACCTCGACCGCTGTTGGGGCGTCCGGATCACCAGGACGAGACCAAGGGGCGAGGGGCTATGTGACCAGTGAGGCCCCTGAGGCGCGTTGCTCAGGAGTCCCTCTTGACGCTCGAGCGGCCCCCCATACCTTCTTTGCCGGTTCCTGCCCCGAGAGGCGCCTGAGCCTCCCGAGGCTCCATGATGCCACGCCGGGCCGCGGCCGAAGCCCCCGAGCGAGGGTCGGCCGCCGAAAGATGGATGCTTCCGAGGCAATCAGGCCCTTGCCGGCTTGCCCAGAGGCGCCACGCGAGGACCAAGGTGCGAGGGCCTTGGTAAGGTGTGCACACCGTATCCGTGCCGCCCCCGCTCGCGAGGCGCGTGAGGGGAAGACTGACAGGCGTCGATTCAGAAAACGAGATTTCAAGACCAGAAGAAGAATCGCAAAGAGAGAAAATTCCCACCCCTTTTTTCAAATAGAGTTACAAAACTTTCGAGTTTCATTTCAAAAAGTGGCAATTCGAATACAAAAAGGAAACAAGCAACAGCCGCGTCCGGCACCTAGGCTAGTCTTCGTCTTCGTCTTCCCTCAGCGCGGAGCATAGGGCATCCACGTTGCGTGGGCATAGTCATTGGAGGACAGTGTTGTCCACCAGCGCGGAGCATGGGGCTTCCACTTGGGAGTGGGGTGGAACCCCCCCGCGTCCTCGAGGGGCTCCGGGCGTATACAACCCACTCATTATTACGTGAGAGTGTCACGGGTTGAGCCTGAGGGTGCGCTGGGAGCTCCATGCCTCCTGGGAATGGAGCCCACTTCCAGCCCCCAAGCATGATGCGGCGAAGTGGGGTTGGCTCCGGACGGGCCCTCGAGCGCGGGGGGAGCCCCCCACGCTCTCCGCAGGGAAGGCCCGTCTCGGAACAGGGCCTCGGGCACTCCGAAGCCCGGGGACGGATGTCGTCGTTGTAGTAGCGCCGCAGCCCCCTGCGCTGCGGGCGGGGCTCGGCACAGGGCTCTTCCGTCGCGCGTGAGGCCGACGCCCAAGGCGGTGCCCCAGCGCGCCTTGGGGTGCCCGGGAGCCTCACACGGGTACCCAATCCCCCGTCCCCAGGCGGACCGAGCCGGACCCGGAGACATGGGCGAGTACGTGATCCCCTGCCGCTGGTCGAGCGAGGCCTGGCCCAAAGACATGGGCAGGCGACGCCCGTCCTGGAGACATGAGCGTGTGCTCCACCCTTCGTCTCCAGGTTGGAAGCACCTGGCCTGGGGACATGGGCGTGTGTTCCACCCTCCGTCTCCAGGCTGGAAGCACCTGGCCTGGGGACATGGGTGTGTGTTCCACCCTCCGTCTCCAGGCAGGTGACCCCCGGTCCGCGGACCCAGGCGCCTGCTCGGGGTAGCTCCCCACCAGCGGACGCGCCTCACGAGGCTGCCAGCACCAGGCACCCTCGCGAGACCGACTCCGCCAGCCGCCCTCGCGAGGCTGTGCATACCAGCCCCGACGAAAGCCGCTCGCGAGGTCGCGTATGCTCCTCCTGTTGTCGTGGTGCCCGGCGCTGCTCCCATCGCAGCCCGGGCGCTCGTCAACATGTCGTTGTGGAGTTGTTCGAGCCCCAGGGCGCGGGCGTTGACGAGTCGCCGGGCGTCCGCCCGGGACGCGACGGGCGTGCTGGGAGGTGCGAAGCGGCATCCACCCCGCGCGGCCAGCATCTCCCACCGGTCTTCACCCGCGCCAGGGGTTAACTCCTGCGTGCCTGACGAACTGGGCGGCACCCCCAGCGGGTGCGGGTCGCAGCGCGCTTCCCAAGGGCATCCGCGTGTCCTCAGCGCCGTGCCGGTTGGTTGAGTGACTCTATGGACGCGAGCCCCCAGGCCCGTCCCGTAGGGAAGCACCAGGACCTCGCCGGCTGTGGTGGCGCGCCTGGCCGCGCGACATATCCAGTCGTTGTAGCGCCCGCGAGCAGCGTGTAAATGCTGCAGTTCGTGGGCCACGAGGAGCGCGACTCGCCCGCGCGTCGGGTCGCGACGGGCTCGGGAGGATGATGCCGTGACGCGGACGTGGGGGAGGATCGGGGCGACGAGGAAGCGCTGCGCGGTTGATGAGGGCGGCAGCCCCCGGCGTCTGTCGAAGGCCGGGCTGGCGATGGCGTCCGCCAACGGGGGCGTAAGGCGACGCGGGATGCCGAGGTCTGCAGGCGTCGCCCGAGCAATGCGAGCAGCCTATCGTTCGGCGCGGGCTCGGTGTCCCTTGGCCATGGAAACGGCAAGCGGAGGCGAGGTGAAGCTTGTGTAAGGATTCCGACACGCCCCCTTCCTGGCGCGCCAAATGTCGGATTTCGGGCTCCACAAAACCCAAAGAAGTTCGAACCCAGGGGCGTGTGCGAAGATCTACCCAGCTTCGGCCTCAAGCTCGCCGCTCGACAGCCTCGCCCGACGGACTCACTCAATCGCGGGGAAGAAGACTAGCACACGAGGATTTACCCAGGTTCGGGCCGTTGCGAAGCTTAAAACCCTACTCCTGCTTTTGGTGGATTGCCTCACGAGGAGGTTTTTGGAAGAACTAGTACAGTGGTGAGTTGCCTCGCGAGGGTGCTCAGGTGGTGTTCCATCTCCCCCTCTACGGAGCAGCCTAGCCTCTATTTATAGTGGCCCGGGTCCTCTTCCCTTATCACAATGGCGGGAAGGGATCCTACAACGGCCAAACTCGAAGGGGAACAAGGAATACACCCTTATCCTGACGAAAGTTGGTCTTCGCCTGCAAAGTAGCCGGTGGTGATGCAGAGGTGGGCTCGGCGATGACGTCCGCCCTGCGGAGCTCGTGGTCTTGGTCTCGTTGCACCGGAATGAAAACCTTTGGGGGGTGCTTTGGGAACCCGCGTACGTCTTTGCCTCCTTTGCACCAAAGAGTAAACTGTCTCATCTGCACGCGCTGCTGCCCGCCTGGCCTGGCTTGCGTCACCCCCGGCCTCCCGAGGCTTAGTGTTGCATGGGGATCTCCGCCCCTCGGGAGGCGACCTGGGAAGCCTCCTCCCTCCGAGGGTCTTGGCGCCGTCCTCCTCGCGAGCGCGGGGCTCTCGCGAGGGCCTTGTCTTGAATGAGGCCGTTCTGGGCCGTGCTTGGCTGTCGAGGTGGGCCACGCCCCGGGCTGCAGGCCGGCAGGTCTGGGTACCCCCGTCCCCAGAACGCCGACAGGAGCGGTGCTTCATCCTACATATTCATGGCATTGGATCTCGGCGGCATGGAGCAGTGGAGGCTTGGCGTCCGATATGTGGCGATGGACTTGCGCAGGAGGATGACGTTGTCTGACATCATGGTGGCGTCGATGGCAGAGAGGCCTGGCAAAGTGGATGCTTCAGTAGCTGCGAGGATGGATCGATGGAAGACGGAGGTGACGGCCCTTGCAGCGTGCACGTGTGGTGCCCACTGGGAGTGCGCCGGACCGGTGTGTCACCCAGTCCCGGCGTTGTGGCTTTGATGGGGCATCGGGCTTTAGATGTTAGGCTTTGGTGCGATGTCTGTTTGGTATTTGGTCCGGACATTCGGCACCCCTTCATCAAGGGGATAGGAGTAGCGACATGTGTTGCCTAGATGGTGTTTCTGGCTTACTGATGTATTACTTTGTAAGGTTTTGATGAATAATTAATAAAATGACTGTATGCATCGTCCAGATGCAGAGGCCGGGGGTACATCCTCCTTTTCTAAAAAAATACCTACCTAGAGTGGGTTGATTATATACACACAATATATGTACAAAAAGATGTGAATGCCTCGGTCTATGTGACTTACAATTTCCTCTGGTTTGTTCCTTTTCCTTTTACTATCATCTAGTATCCTCCTCAAGACACAACGCTAGCTCACAGCACCGTCGGTTCCACGGTTCGGCCTGAGGACAGGAAAATGTCCACCGGTGCATCGGTGATCTTGAAACTGTCCAGGCTACCGAACTTCGTTTGCGCGCTGTGTTTGTGACTATCAAGGTAGAGCACCACAACCGTGATATCGTCGTGGAAATGCCGCTTGATCCCTCTTTCGATGTGTTGCATGTCGGCATACCTCATCTCTCTTTTCCTCGCGGCTTCAGAGATCGCCGCTCTCACCAGTCGCCTCGCTATTCCCTGAGCCCATACATTTTCCACACAAAAATGCATCATGTTCTGCATAACGGAACAGCTTACAGCGGTCGCCCGTGATAAGATTTAAGGGAGCTTGGCTTACCGTTCTCGGGTTCTTGAAGACGATCTCCACCGCCGCCTTGTCGGTCAACTGCTCCCACAGACCGTCCGATGCAAATATTACAAAGAGGTCTTGCTGCCCTATCTGCCGTACTTTGATCGATGGCTCGGCTGTTATGACAGCCCGCTTCAACGGTACAGGACAGACATATTGCTGGAATATAGGGTCTCTGGCAAATTCAGGCTTCTTCAGGTATACATCCCCAAATGATCTGGAAACCTGAAAGCACCAAATAAATAATAATGTCTATTGTGGTTCATGACTGTCACTGTAAAAGCAGGTTTGCCGTGCTGAACTGCTTTTTATAGTTTTATAAGGAACATTACAAAGCATAGTGATGATAACTAATGCAGGCAACCGGTGGCATCTTTTCTTAGATCATGTGGCATCTTTTCTTAGATCATGTAGTATTCGCCTAGATGAGATCGACTAACCGTAGGCTTTAGAAAAATACAAAAAGGAGACAATGGCTTTAGCATATGGGTTTGCCACACTGCGCAAGCAATTCGAGTTGCTGACTTTTTGGCACAGAAGAATATATTCCTACGGTGGTATTAGATCAAGGAGGGCTTTGCAAAAGAGCACTGGAATCTATGTTATGACATCGAGAACAGATGTGTCCACGTATACTGACCATGAAACCAAGGAGACGTCCGATCAAATTTAGACTGTTGCCTTTATTTGAGTAACTAACCCAGGGCATCATCATGACATAGAGCTAGTTCATGGGATACGTATCAGATGTGACTTTGCTAGGACCTTTGATTGCTTATCAATTTCAGGATGGAGTTTAATGTTTTCATCAAGTGAGGCCCATGAAGAGTAGTAAAATCCTACTAAACTCTAAACTGAATGAGGCATGCGCTCATGGACTCGGCTTTCTAGATTTTCCAAAATGGCATCAGACTTCACTTGCATTATCTGCAAACACTTCTGAATTACAAGAGACCAGGACCAGGTCACCTATGCTGAGCTCTAATTCTGTTTTGCAGTACGACGTTTTATGGGCATGCTATGATTGTTCCTGACCTGTTAATTTTTTTTGCGGGGTCCTGTTAAGATAGGTCTAGTATCACACGTATAGGATGTGTATATGTAGTATATACCTGTACCTGACTTGTTATATATATATGGAGATACGTGGAGGCAACGCTCCACGCAACCCTAAAATTAAACTTGGTAATCAGAGCCTAGCAGCCGTATAGCGCCGCCACCCTCCCGAAACCCCATCTCATCTCCGCGCCGCCACCATGTCTTCCTCTTCCGCGCTTCAGCTCTCCACATCCGTGGGCGCCATCGCCTCTCCCGCCGCAGCCACGGTCGCCATCCCCTCCATTGGTGTTCGCCTCGATCGCGGGAACTTCATGCTATGGCGCGCCCTCACCCTCACAAATTTCTCCGGCGCATCTCTCCATGGGTACCTCGACGGGACAGTCGCAGCACCGGCCACAACCATCACCGAAGGGACCGGTGATGCTGCTCGCGTCGTGACCAACCCCGAATACACACGGTGGTGGACACAAGATCAGAAGGTCCTTGGGTTGCTTCTCTCCTCCATGACGGAGGAGATCGCGTGCCAGATGATCGGCTGCCCCACGGCAGCTGCGGCGTGGGCAGCAGTCCATGCCATGTTCGACGCGCAGAACCGTGCCGGTGTGCGGCACCTCCGGCGCCAGATCCAGGTGCTGAGAAAACAGGATATGACGGCCAGCGAGTACATGCACAAGGTGAAGGCCCTTGCTGATGCCATGGCTGCCGCTGGCTCCCCACTCTCTGATGATGAGATCATCGACTACATGCTCACCGGGCTCGGCTCGGCCTTCAACCCCATCGCTGCGTCTCTCAACGTCGCGACTACGGCGGTAACGCTCACAGCTTTTTATTCCATGGTTCTCAACTATGAAGCGCTGCAGCTCTCACAGCAAGCTGAAGCCGAGGAGTGGTCTACCTCGGCCAACAACGCATCACGGCCGGTCTACAACAACAATCCCGGCCGTGTGCAGGACTCCGGTCGCCCAAGTGGCGGTCGCCCCACTGGGGGAAACACCCTGCAAAACCAGGGACAGGGTGGCCAGGACCGACGCCGCAATGGCGGCGGCAATGGCCGCAACGGAGGTGGCGGCGGGAATGGCCGCAATGGAGGAGGGAATGGACGTTGGCGCCCCCGTTGCCAAATCTGCAAGAACTGGGGGCATGAGGCAATGGACTGCCGCGATCGCTACGAGCACGACTACCGCCCCAACAACTCCTCCGGCAACTCGGCATCCACTTCCACCAACGACAATCATCACTGGATCATGGACTCCGGTGCTACGGATCACCTGACAAGTGATCTTGAACGTCTTCACATGCATGAGCGCTATGGAGGGAAGGACCAAGTGCAAGTGGCTAATGATGCAGGTTTGTCTATTTCGCATATTGGTCATTCGAGTCTAGCCGGTTCATCTCTTTGCTTGAACAATGTCCTGCATGTGCCACGTATTAGTCAGAATCTTCTCTCAGTTTATCGCCTTGTCTCGGATAATGATGTATTTGTTGAATTTCATCGTTTCTTTTTCCTTGTTAAGGACAAAACCACGAGGAGAACTCTTCTTCACGGTAGAAGTCATGGCGGGCTCTACCCCATTCCGTTTCATCGAGCTTCAGCGTCGTCTTCCCGGCGTGCGTCATCTAGCGTCATCACGTCGTCCCAGTGGCATCAGCGTCTCGGACACCCCACAAATAATATAGTCCAGTCTATTGTTCAGCAAAACGATCTTGTCTGTTCTTTCGACAATTTGAATTCAATTTGTGATGCTTGTCAACGTGCTAAAAGTCGACAACTACCTTATCATGCTTCTCATCACGTCTCTACAGTGCCTCTTGAATTAATTCATTCTGATGTTTGGGGGCCTGCTATTGCTTCTTCTTGGGGGTATAAATACTATGTCAGTTTTGTCGACGACTTCTCTCGTTTTTGCTGGATTTACCTCCTCAAGCACAAATCTGACCTGGAGCAAGTTTTTTATGCTTTCCAGGCTCATGTTGAGCGTTTGTTGAACACCAAGATTAAGTCCGTTCAGTCGGACTGGGTGGCGAGTACCACAAGTTACATCGCTATTTTCAACGTACAGGAATCTCTCATCGTGTGTCTTGCCCACACACATCTCAGCAAAATGGCATTGCCGAGCGCAAACATCGTCACTTGGTAGAAACTGGGCTTGCCCTTCTGGCTCATTCGTCGCTTCCGCTTTGTTTTTGGGATGAAGCGTTTCTCACCGCCTGCTATCTTATCAATCGCATGCCTACGCCTGTCATTCACAAGGACGCACCCTTACACCGGCTTCTCAACGTCGAACCAAACTACTCCTTCCTTCGCACGTTCGGTTGTGCCTGCGCAAGTACAATACACACAAGTTGGCTTTCTGTTCCAAGATGTGTGTTTTCTTAGGATATAGTCCTATGCACAAGGGGTACAAGTGTTTGGATCGTTCGACCGGGCGTATCTATATTTCTCGCGACGTCATCTTTGATGAGCCCGTTTTCCCTTACTCCACTCCCGGGGTTACTGTCGATGTGTCTACTCTTGAGAATGCCATTTCATTTCCATCCAATGAACCGGCTACGAGTGTCCCTATGCGAAATTATGACCTGTCATATTTGTTCACTGACTCGCCGCCTACAGGCAGTGCTCCATGTGTGCAGGAACTTGCGACGCCGATCGACGTGCATGCCGAGTGTGCAACCGATGTGCATGACTCCACAACTACCACAACTCCAACTTCTCCTGTCCCGGATGCATCTGTTGTGCCCGTTTTGGATCAGCCCGTGTCGCCTGCTGCCGGGACACACCCGTCGTCCCCGGTCGCGACACCTTCGGCTGCTCCACCCTCGGAGCCACCATCGCCGCCAACGATGCCAGGCCACACGATGGTAACCCGTACTCGTGACCACACTCGTCGTGACAAGCAGTTCACTGATGGCACAGTGCGCTATGATCCCCGCCGGCGTGCTTTTCTGGCCACTCCAGTGTCTCACCATGAGGCTCTTCGCGACACTGCCTGGCACGCGGCGATGACTGATGAGTTTGCTGCTCTTCGTCGTACCAACACCTGGGTTCTTGTTCCTCGTCCGCGTGGTGTTAACATTGTTAGCAGCAAATGGATTTTCAAGACGAAGCACCGTCCCGACGGGTCTATTGACAAGTACAAGGCTCGCCTTGTTGCCCGTGGTTTCACCCAGCAGTATGGTATAGACTACGGTGACACGTTTAGTCCGGTTGTGAAGCCGGCTACCGTCCGTCTTGTGCTCTCCCTTGCTGTCTCGCGAGGTTGGTTTCTTCGTCAGGTTGACGTCAGTAATGCCTTTCTTCATGGATTCCTGTCTGAGGATGTGTACATGCAGCAGCCGCCTGGTTTTGAGGATGATCGGTATCCCTCTCATGTGTGCAAGCTGCAGCGAGCCATATACGGTTTGAAGCAGTCCCCTCGTGCCTGGTATGCCCGGCTAAGTGCCCTTTTGTTTCAGCTGGGTTTTGTTTCCTCTAAGGCAGACACGTCCCTGTTCATTTTCTCTCAGAAGGGTGTTCAGATTTATATGCTCATTTATGTTGATGATATAGTCATTGCTGGGTCGACTCGAGGAGCAGTTGATGGTCTCGTTCGCGCTCTCTCGGCGAGTTTTCCGATCAAGGACATAGGCACTCTGGAGTATTTTCTCGGCTTAGAAGCGTCCTACAATCCAGGGGGCATGATTATAACTCAACGGAAGTACGCATTGGATCTTCTTCACCGTGTGTGCATGGAGAATTGCAGGCCTACTTCTACACCGCTAGCCACCACAGATCGTCTTGCCCGTGAGTCAGGCACACCTTTGGGTACTCATGATTCCTTCCGGTATCGCAGTGTTGTTGGTGGTTTACAGTATCTGACACTTACTCGTCCTGATTTGTCGTTTGCGGTGAACAAAGTGTGTCAATTTCTCTCACAGCCCACTAATGTCCATTGGGAAGCTGTTAAGCGGATCCTACGGTATGTCAAGGAGACTCTAGATACTGGACTGAGACTGCGTAAGTCACCATCCACCGGTGTTAGTATTTTTACTGATGCGGATTGGGCAGGGTGTGTTGATGATCGTCGCTCCACTGGAGGTTTTGCTGTTTTTGTTGGACCAAACCTTATTTCATGGAGTTCAAAGAAACAGCCTACTGTCTCGAGATCTAGTACTGAGGCGGAGTACAAGGCATTGGCTAATGGTGCTGCTGAAGCTATGTGAGTCAACTACTTACTCCGAGAGCTTGGAGTTTCTCAGCAGCGTACTCCCATTTTGTGGTGTGACAACCTAGGGGCTACATACCTTACGGCAAATCCAGTCTTTCATGCTCGGACCAAGCACATTGAAATTGATTTTCATTTTGTGCGTGAGCAAGTTGCTTCTGGTGCTCTACAGGTCAGGTTTATCTCCACGAGTGATCAGCTGGCTGATGTATTTACCAAACCAGCTACTCGACAGATGCTAGACCGTTTCAAGACCAATCTGAACCTTGTGTGTAGTAGTTCAGATTGAGGGGGAGTGTTAAGATAGGTCTAGTATCACACGTATAGGATGTGTATATGCAGTATATACCTGTACCTGACTTGTTATATATATATGGAGATACGTGGAGGCAACGCTCCACGCAACCCTAAAATTAAACTGGTCCCTGACATGTTAATTAACTACTAACAAATTTTGGAGACCACCTTACCTAATAGATTTTCTAACAGCAGCCAACTTTCACTTAATGTTTGTAAAACATGATTGTAAATAGAATGCCATGCACCTTAAAAGGATCCAAACTAACAAGATTTGCTGATAGGTACCTGAATGATGCCCTTAATCCGCCAAACGCCCCTGGAGTAGACGACTATGTGCGAATCATCAGGATGCTGCTGACTGACCTCCTTTCTTACCGCCTCGTCGGAAACATTATGATCATTAGAGAGCCTCTCGGCCACTACTCCCCGGCCATTGGGTCCTCTATGACCAAGGACAGCTCTCGAGTCGCCTAAATTGGCGACATACAGTTTATTATTGGCAATTGCTCCAACAAGGCAGCATGAGCCGACTGAGGCAATCTTTGGGCGTTTGAGCCATGTACCCTTGACTAGGTGCAAGAACTCCTCTTCTGTAGCATGGAATGCCTTCTTGATTGCGTCTGTCGACACACCTCCTTGCTCTGTTGCAAACTCTGCCATGGTTCAGAGGACAAGACTATTTAGCTATCTGAATGTGTAAACTCGGTTTAATCAGATAACATGTTCAGATAAAATGTGTAAATTAACAACATAACAGTTTGATCAATAGAGATAACATCGTCCAGCATTTGGGGCAATCAAAATGGAGCAAAATAATACAAAACACTAACTGCATGAGGATGTGGCTAACAAAGCATGAGAAATGAACAATGACAATAGAATTATAGAAAGAAACCAGCATGCCTTTTGGTTCAAACTCACTGCCCTGCTTACTTTGTCAAAGATGTGTAGAAACCAATAGATCAAGAATCTAGTTATGTAATCAATTTCAGCAGCGAACACGAAGTCGAAGCTAAATCAAAAAAGAAAAGCGTTTGTAAATGGAGTTCATAGAGCGGCGCACTCACTGTGGAGGTTCGGGAAGAGGCGGGAGGAGAGGAAGCGCGAGGCCTCGGGCCCGCCGTGGCCGTCGTACACCCCGACGAAGGTGGACGCCGGCGAGGTCACCACCTGGCCCTGGTCCTCCAGCCTCTCGTTGGCCTGCGCCACGGCGAAGGAGTACTCCCCGGACGCGTGCGGCTTCAGCTCCGCTTGCCAAAGCAACCCGTCCCCTCCCCCGCCGGCCCCGCTACCGCAGCCGCAGCCGCCGCGCCCCATGCACCGCTCCGCCGGCCGCGCCAGCCACCGCAGCATCGCGCGCCTCCCCTCCCCCTCCTCCTCCCTTCCTTACCGGACTTCCTCGCCAATAACAGTCGCAGCCTCCAAAATTTCTCGCCAAGATCGCAGCTTGCTCCTCCACCGCGACCGAAATTCGATGAAATTTCTCCGCAGGACCGAAGCTTTCACCTCGGCACCATCCAAAACCGCGCGAATTCGCTCGCTTCTTCCCACCAAACAACAACCCAAAACGATGGATCAGTTGGGTCCTTTCCCACCCTGTTTTTACTCGCTATTGTTAGTGGGGCGCTCAAAGCGAAGCTTTTCCATCGGTGCTTCTCCGGGGCCGGCAGCTGGCAGTCGGGAGGAATTCCATTAAAAGACAGTGCCGACGGCCCACCGTCGGATTTGGCGCGACGGGCACGTGGACGGCTGCCCTTGCCTCCGGACGACCGGGGCGCTGACTGGTCAATGGGTCCGCGCCTGGTGGGGCCCAGCTTGGTGGTGACGGTCATGCGTCGACGATCTACTCGTCAGTGGTCAAGTCAGCGAGACCTTGGGCAGGTTTAAATGCCCTAATACGGGGTCATGTTGTTGGTGACCAACTCAAGAGACTTGATGTGTCCTGAATATGACACATTACTATGCGTACTATCAACATTTTCAAACTTTGACCACCATTACGTGCACGACATGCAAGAATCATATACAGAGTAATATATTTATCCTACGTTATATATTGTTTTACCTTTTTTATCGTACTAGAAGTGAGAAATATATTTTTATGAGGGAAATGAGAAATATATTGTTTATTCCAGAGGCATGTTTGGTTTATATACTAATTTTGCCAAAAAAAATTCACCTCACAAGTCTAAGTGATCAAAATTGATGTCATAATACGAGCTAACACAAATGGTTAGATTTTTTATGGTGTAAGAATCCCGTTCGGGTTCAAGTCCAAGACTTGATATGGATACTTATATTTTTCTGAATTCTCTATAACGCTAAGCTCCCTAGTTTTAAAGATTCCATATTCACTGAAGGTCTTCAATTAGAATTGAGTCACCCAATTTTAATCGGGTCAACAATTTCTCAAAGCTCTCATATCCAATTCTTTTATACTATACAATGTGCTTCAATTGATTAAGGTATTCAATCTAGAATTGAGTCATCCAATTTTAACCGGATCAATAATTTCTCAAGCTCTCCCAATCAACTTTTTTAATTCATTATATTCCCTAATTTTGAAGCTCTTTCATTCAATTTGAATTTGGTTTATGATATTGACCTGGCCAACAATTTTTCAAATCAATTAGTGAAAACCGGCCTATAAAAGCATATTAATCATGTGCACCCTCTCACCACCCAGAAAAAAGAAGCGCCACCATGTGATATTGTAATATCAATATAGTACATGCAACCATGAAAGCACAACTTCTCTCTATGTGGTTTTGGTAATTAATAACAACATATAGTTCATTGAACTAATGAGCCTATCAAGTGTATTTCAGGAAAAGTTCAATGAATGGATTGGCTAGGATTGTGAGGAGGATTCCCTAGATGCAAGGAACATCAATTGGCAAGAGCTTCAAGACTCTACATTTTGCTTTATGTGAGAAATCACATTTGAGTCCACGGAAAAACCAATACTATTAAAAGGGGATAAGGTACCTATGATGATCAGGTTGCTCAAAGTGCTTAGAGATTTGCCACCAAAAACCTCAACAATTCTCCCACAAAACATTCTGTCCAAAACCCAAATGATCAAATTCGGTGCCACTAATATTCCACATTTCGGCCTTACCGAGTTTTCCTTAGACAAAACCCAAGCCAAACCCTAGCAAATTAGTACAACTGAGTTTCTCTTCGGTACAACTGAAAAGCAGTGACCAACCTTCTGGTATCTAATTGTCAAAAAACAAAATTTCCAAGTTTTACATTTTGGTGCCACTGAAGTGAGGAACTGCTCAAGGCCAACTGAATCGGTCTCACCAAAATGCTTCATATCGGTCTCACCGAGAACCCAAAAGTTAGAGCATTTTGCACTAGTCGGTGCAACCGAGTTTTTACTTCGATTCCACCGAGTTGGGCAATAATGTTGTAACGGTTGGATTTTTGGAGATGGGTATATATACCCCTCCACCTCCCTCTCATTCGCAGAGAGAGCACTCAGAACAAGCAAACACTTCCACCATTCATTTTCTGAGAGAGAACCACATACTCATGTGTTGAGATCAAGATCTTCCACTCCAACCATATGAATCTTGATTTCTAGCATCCCCAAGTTGCTTTCCACCCAATCAATCTCTTCTACCAAGCCAAATTATGTGTCCTCTCAACAATGCAAAGTAAAGGATAGAGGGAAATTGGATACTTTTTATTCTAGCCTGTGTCACCCCTTTATCCTCTCCAACACAAAGACTCTCAAGGAACATATTACAATCATATTTTTGTGGTTTGTCAAGTGAGCCCCAATATGGAAGTTTGCATGCATCACAAAATTCTTCTAGAGTCATACTATAAGAATTATCATAGAGATTAAACAACACTCTAGAAGTGCGGGGGTGATATTGAAACCTTTGCGTGAATGAACGGGTAAGATCATAGTGTTGAGCGCACTTATCTGCGAGGAAGTTGGTGAGGTCGGTATTGTAAATATACTGGTCAAATTCCTCCTTAATACCTGCACCTCTCATGAACTCATCACAAGGCCAATGACATGATTTAGCGTCGGCCATAATTGTCAGGCTTGCTCTTGGTTCAACATATGCTTGTCGTACTGAGCTCCCGCTCAACGACTCACCAGAGGTGCGTCTCCTTAAAGAACTCCTCCTAAAGAGGTTCATTTTCTTATGAACAAATTTCTGAATTTTTTGGACCACAAAATCATGTCAATAAAACTTTGTAAGATTTGTAGCAACTACTCATATAGATGCCTAGAGGCCATATCAAGCATTGAAACTACTTGGAACTCAAAGAATTCAACATGCAAGCTCATTTTCAGTAGCACCAAGTGCAGCAAAATTCGCAAAATATAAACCACTAAAGCAAAAACTAATTGGAGGAATGGGAGAGTCACATACCAAGGAGCAATCCCTCAAAACAGTTTCAGAAACGGAGTTCCGAGCAAAGAGATTGAAAATCTCACGTTTGGGAGCTAGAACACGAGAGAGAGAGAGAGTGACCAGGGTTTTTTTTAGAGGAAGAAGAAGGAGTGGGCCGAAGGGATAAGTGAGGGGGTGCCTGTGGGCCCCCCAAGCCATCAGGGTGCGCCCAGGGGGATGGGTGTGCCCTGTTGGCTTGGCACCAACAGGTGCACCCCCCTGAGGTGTTTTCTGCTCCAATTTTTTTTAAATATTCTAGAAAAATTCCTACAAATTTTTTGTGGCATTCTGAGACTTTTTATTTTTGGGACATTTTTATTTCACGGGTAATTTCAGAAAACAGGATAATCATGGCATTTCATTTTATTAGCCTAAAAGTAACAGAGAATAAACTAAGGGTACACAAGGTTGTGCTTACTAGATTCATCGATCACATGCCTCTCAAAAAGGATCCATTAATAAGGTTGATCAAGTCTTATTAATAACAATTTTTGATTGACATGAAACCGAAGAATTTTCGTATAGCACTAAGTTACCTCAATGGGGATTTGCAAATCCCCAACAATAAGAATATCATATTTCTTCTTGGCACCAGGAAGAGGAAATTTAAACCCTCCAATAGTGATTGTAGCCGCTTGCTCAATAGCATTGATATTATTTACCGAAGCTTGTTTCTTTGGAAAGTGCACTGTATGTTGTTTGCCATTGACATGAAAAATAACCTTGATTTTCTTGCAATTAATAATAGCCCCTGCAATATTTAAAAAGCGTCTACCAAGGATAATCGACATGTTGTCGTCCTTGGGTATCTCAAGAATAACAAAGTCTATTAAGATAGTAAAGTTTGCAACCACAACAGGTACATCCTCACAAATTCCAATAGGTATAGCAGTGGATTTATCAGCCATTTGCAAAGATATTTCAGTAGGTGTGAGTTTATTCAAATCAAGTCTTTTATCTAGGGAGAAAGGCATAACACTAACACCGACTCCTAGATCACATAAAGCAGTTTTAACATAACTTTGTTTAATGGAGCAAGGTACTGTGGCTATACCCGGATCTCCCAACTTCTTAGGCACTCCACCATCAAAAGAATAATTAACAAGCATGGTGGAAATCTCAGTTTCAGGTTTCTTTCTTTTATTAGTGATAATATCTTTCATGTATTTAGCATACGAAGGCATCTCCAAAATATCAGTCAAGCGAGTGTGCGAAAAGACAGGTCTAATCATTTCAGCAAAACGTTCAAAATCCTCCTCATCCTTACTCATAGAAGGCTTACGAGGAAAAAGCATGGGTTTCTGGACCCATGGTTCTCTTTCTTTACCATGTTTCCTAGCAACAAAATATTTCTTATCATAATGTTTATTCTTAGGAGGTGGGTGACGTGGCTTGGACTGCGTCGGTATTTCCCCAAAGACGAAGGGATGATGCAGCACAGCGACGGTAATATTTCCCTTAGTTATGAAACCAAGGTTATCAAACAAGTAGGAGGATCACCACCACCCAATAAGTAGCACCTGCACACAAACAACAAATACTTGCAACCCGACGCGAAAGAGAGGTTGTCAATCTCTCTACGGTAAATAGATAGATTATGTAGTGATAGATAGGAGAGATAGATCTCTCAAGAACACAAATAAAAAGAGCAAATATGCAGCAATATATTTTTGGGTTTTTGGTTTTGTAGATCTGAAAACAAAGATTGCAAAAAACGTAGATCGGAAAGCAATATGATAGAAAAGTAGACCCGGGGGCCGTAGGGTTCACTAGTGGCTTCTCTCATGAGTATAGCGCACGGTGGGTGAACAAATTACTGTTGGGCAATTGATAGAAAAACGAATAGTTATGACGATATCCAAGGCGATGATCATTATATAAGCATCACGTCCAAGATAGATAGACCGACTCCTGCCTGCATCTACCTCTATTACTCCACACATCGACCGCTATCCAGCATGCATCTAGTGTATTAAGTTCATGGGAAAACGGAGTAATGCAATAAGAACGATGACATGATGTAGACAAGATCTATTCATGTAGGAATAGACCCCATCTTGTTATCCTTAATAGCAACGATACATGCGTGTCTTGCTGCCCCTTCTGTCACTGGGAAAGAACACCGTAAGATCGAACCCATCACAAAGCACCTCTTCCCATGGCAAGAAAAATCGATCTAGTTGGCCTAACTAAACCAAAGATTCGAAGAAGAAATACGAGGCTATAAGTAATCATGCATATAAGAGATCAAAGAAGACTCAAATAATATTCATGGATAGAAACTGATCATGAACTCAAAATTCATCGGATCCCAACAAACACACCGCAAAAGTTTACATCAAATAGATCTCCAAGAGACCATTGTATTGAGAATCATAAGAGAGAGAGAGAAGAAGCCATCTAGCTACTGCCTACGGACCCGTAGGTCTATGGTGGACTACTCACGCATCATCGTAGAGGCACCTATGAGGAAGATGAACCCCTCTGTGATGGTGTTTAGATTGGATCTCGCGGTTCTGGAACTTGCGGCGGCTGGAATTGTGTTTCGTTGACTCCTCTAGGGTTTTTGGATTTCCTAGGAATTTATAGACACGATAGTCGGTTGAGGGGGTGCCCGAGGTGCCCAGCCCCCACCAGGTCACGGCAGGGGGCCTTTGGCGCGCCCTGGTGGGTGCTGGCCACCCCGGGCCCCCTCTTCTGGTGTTCTTTGGCCCATCTTCTTTCTTCTGGTCCGTAAAAAATCCACAAAAATCCCCGCAGCGTTTTGTCTCCGTTTGGTATTGATTTTCTGCGAAGTAAAAAACAAGCAAAAATAGCAACTGGCACTTTGGCACTATGTCAATAGGTTAGTCCCAAAAAAATGATATAAAGTTGTAATAAAATGATTGTAAAACATCCAAGAATGATAATATAACAGCATGGAACAAGCAAAAATTATAGATACGTTGGAGACGTATCAGCATCCCCAAGCTTAATTCCTACTCGTCCTTGCTACTTCTTGAGCTTGCGTTGGTTTTCCCTTGAAGAGGAAAGGGTGATGCAGCAAAGTAGATAAGTATTTCCCTCAGTTGTTGAGAACCAAGGTATCAATCCAGTAGGAGGTACAAGCAAGGCCCCAATCTTTGCACCTACACAAACAATCAAACACTTGCACCCAACGCTATAAAGGGGTTGTCAATCCCTTCACGGTTACTTGCAAGGATGAGATCTGATAGAGATAGATATAAAAGATTGCTAAAACGAAAACTAAAACAAAAGTAAAAAGATTGCAGCTAAGTATTTTTGGTATTTTTGGTTTATAGATCTGAAAATATAATATGGAAAATAGACCCGGGGGCCATAGGTTTCACTAGAGGCTTTTCTCTTAAAGGAAAATAATACGGTGGGTGAACAAATTACTGTCGAGCAATTGATAGAAAAGCGCATAGTTATGACGATATCCAAGGCAATGATTATGCATATAGGCATCATATCCGTGTCAAGTAGATCGAAACGATTCTGCATCTACTACTATTACTCCACACATCGACCGACTCCTGCCTGCATCTAGAGTATTAAGTTCATGAAGAACAGAGTAACGCATTAAGTAAGATGACATGATGTAGAGGGATAAACTCAAGCAATATGATGAAAACCCCATCTTTTTATCCTTGATGGCAACAATACAAATACGTGCCTCGCTACCCCTACTTTGTCACTGGGTGAGGACACCGCAAGATTGAACCCAAAACTAAGCACTTCTCCCATTGCAAGAATTACCAATCTAGTTGGCCAAACCAAACCAATGACTCGAAGAGACTTGCAAAGATATGAAATCATGCATATAAGAATTCAGAGAAGATTCAAATAATATTCATAGATAATCTGATCATAAACCCACAATTCATCGGATCTCGACAAACACACCGCAAAAGAGTATTACATCGGATAGATCTCCATGAAGATCATGAAGAACATGGTATTGAAGAACATAGAGAAAGAAGAAGCCATCTAGCTACTAGCTATGGACCCAAAGGTCTGAGGTGAACTAGTCACGCATCATCGGAGGGGCAATGGAGTTGATGTAGATGCCCTCCGTGATCGAATCCCCCTCCGGCAGATTACCGGAAAAGGCTCCAAGATGGGATCTCACGGGAACAGAGGCTTCCGGCGGCGGAAAAGTATTTTCGTGGCTCTTTTTGGTATTGGGGGAATATTTGGGAATTTATAGGACAAAGATTAGGGTTGGAGGGCCTGCAGGGGGGCCACAAGCCAGGGGGGCGCCCCCCTAGGGCGCGCCCTGCAGGCTTGTCGCCTCCCGGCAGGTCTCCTTCCTTCCTCTCCAAGTCTGGTAGGTTTCTTCTGGTCCAAGAAAAATCATCGCGAAGATTTTATTCCGTTTGGACTCCGTTTAATATTCCTTATCTGCAATACTCAAAAACAAGGAAAAAACAGAAACTGGCACTAGGCACTAGGTTAATAGGTTAGTCCCAAAAATAATATAAAATAGCATATTAATGCATATAAAACATCCAAAACAGATAATATAATAGCATGGAACAATCAAAAATTATAGATACGTTGGAGACGTATCAAGCATCCCCAAGCTTAATTCCTGCTCGTCCTCGAGTAGGTAAATGATAAAAACAGAAATTTTGATGTGGAATGCTACCTAACATATTTATCCATGTAATATTCTTTATTGTGGCATGAATATTCAGATCCATAATATTCAAAACAAAAGCTTAATATTGACATAAAAACAATAATACTTCAAGCATACTAACAAGGCAATTGTTTCCTTTCAAAATAACATGGCCAAAGAAAGTTATCCCTACAAAATCATATGGTCTGGCTATGCTCCATCTTCCCCACATATAAAGTATTTAAATCATGCACAACCCCGATGACAAGTCAAGCAATTGTTTCACACCTTTTATGTTCTCAAACCTTTTCAACTTTCACGCAATACATGAGCGTGAGCCATGGATATAGCACTATAGGTGGAATAGAATATAGTGGAGGTTGTGAGGAAAAGGAGAAGATAGTCTCACATCAACTAGGCGTATCAACGGGCTATGGAGATGCCCATCAATAGATATCAGCGTGAGTGAGTAGGATTGCCATGCAACGGATGCACTAGAGCTATAAGTGTATGAAAGCTCAAAAAAGAAACTAAGTGGGTGTGCATTATAATGAAAAATTCCCACTAGCTATATGAAAGTGACAAAATAGGAGACTCTCTATCATGAAGATCATGGTGCTATTTTGAAGCACAAGTGTGGAAAAAGATAGTAACATTGTCCCTTCTCTCTTTTCTCTCATTTTTTTTATTTTGGTGGGCATCTTTGGCCTCTTTTTTTTATTTGGGCTTCATTGGCCTCTTTTATTATTTGTAAAGTCCGGAGACTCATCCCAACTTGTGAGGGAATCATAGCTTCCATCATCCTTTCCTCTCATGGGACAATGCTCTAATAATGATGATCATCACACTTTTATTTACTTACAACTCGATACCTAGAACAAAATATGACTCTATATGAATGCTTCCGGTGGTGTACCGGGATGTGCAACGATCTAGCATAGCAAATGACATCAAAAAACAGACAAGCCATGAAAACATCATGCCAGCTGTCTTACGATCATGCAAAGCAATATGAAAATGATGGTGCGTGTCATAATAAACGGAACGGTGAAAGTTGCATGGCAATATATCTCGGAATGGCCATGGAAATGCCGTAATAGGTAGGTATGGTGGCTGTTTTGAGGAAAGGTATATGGTGGGTTTAATGCACCAGCGAAAGTTGCGCGGTACTAGAGAGGCTAGCAAAGGTGGAAGGGTGAGAGTGCGTATAATCCATGGACTCACATTAGTCATAAAGAACTCACATACTTATTGCAAAAGTCTATTAGTTATCGAAGCAAAGTATTAGACGCATGCTCCTAGGAGAGAGGTTGGTAGGAGTTAACCATCGCGCGCTCCCGACCCTCACACAAAGGATGACGATCATTAAACAAATCATGCTCCGACTTCGTTACATAACGGTTCACCATACGTGCATGCTACGGGAATCACAAACTTTAACACAAGTATTTCTACCAATCCACAATTACTCACTAGCATGACTCTAATATCACCATCTTTATATCTCAAAACTATATGCAAGGAATCAAACTTCTCATAATATTCAATGCACTTTATATGAAAGTTTTTATTATATCCCTCTTGGATGCCCATTACATTAGGACTAAATTCACAACCTAAACCAATTACCATGCTGTTTAAAGACTCTCAAAATAATATAAGTGAGGTACGAGAGTTCAATTATTTCTATAAAATAAAACACCACCGTGCTCTAAAAAGATATAAGTGAAGCACTAGAGCAACATTGCCTAGCTCAAAAGATATAAGTGAAGCACATAGAGTATTCTAATAAATTCACGATTAATGCGTGTCCATCTCAAAAGATGTGTGCAGCAAGGATGATTGTGGCAAACTAAAAAGCAAAGACTCATATCATACAAGACACTCCAAGCAAAACGCATATCATGTGGTGAATAAAAATATAGCCTCAAGTAAATTTACCGATGGATTGAAGACGAAAGAGGGGATGCCTTCCGGGGCATCCCCAAGCTTAGGCTCTTTGGTATCCTTGAATATGGCTTGGGGTGCCTTGGGCATCCCCAAGCTTAGGCTCTTGCCACTCCTTATTCCATAGTCCATCAAATCTTTACCCAAAACTTGAAAACTTCACAACACAAAACTCAACAGAAAACTCGTGAGATCCGTTAGTATAAGAAAAATAAATCACCACTTTAGGTACTGTTGTGAACTCATTATTTATTTATATTGGTGTAATATCTACTGTATTCTAACTTCTCCATGGTTCATACCCCCCGATACAACCCATAGATACATCAAAATAAGCAAACAACACAAAGAAAACAGAATCTGTCAAAAACAGAACAGTCTGTAGCAATCTGTAAACTTAGAATACTTCTGTAACTCCAAAAATTCTGAAAAATTAGGACAATCTGGGAAATTTTTATATCAATCTTGTGTAAAAATTTCAGACTCATTCGACGCTCTGGTGAATTTATAAAATTTCTGGACTGAGCGCAAAAGTTTCTGTTTTTCAGCAAAATCAAATCAACAATCACCGTAGACCATCCCAAAGGTCTTACTTGGCTCAAACACTAATTAAAACAATAAAACACAATTACTACAGAGGTAATAATGTGTAAAGCACTCAAAAATAGAAACAAAAACAGAAATAAAATTGGGTTGCCTCCCAACAAGCGCTATTGTTTACGCCCCTAGCTAGGCATAACGCAATAGATCTAGGTATTGTCATGTTTGGTTTTGGCAACTTTTGTGAGGGCCTTTTCGAATCCGGGGGGCTCTTTCTGCATCCCCAAATTTTCGGGAGAAGAAACCATCTTAAGATCCAAAATATCCAAACGCTTATTGCAGAGGGCAATCAAAGTGTTCAAGCGACTGAGGTTCCCACTAATATGATTGAGGGGTTCGTGATATTTTTGTAACTCGACTAAGTGCTTATGTAAGTCACCCAATTTGTCGAGAATTTGAAATCCTTCTTGTGAAAAGGAAAGCCCCTTTTTTTGTGGGGGAACCCCCAAAATCCCTTCCAAAACTTCATAAGCGGCATTTGCATCAAGTTCGATAAAATCGCCTTTTGAGGCAAAATCCAAAAGCTTTCTATGATGCAAAGCCAATCCAACGTAAAAATTTCTAAGCAAAACTTTTGCATCTCCTTGTAGATTAGAAATACGATAGGATTCCATTAGCCTATACCAGGCATCTTTCAGATTTTCCCCTTGTTTTTGTTTGAAGTATAGAACTTCAAAGTCTGGTGACAAGGTGGGGTAGTAACGCTAATCATAGCAACAAGCAAGAGATCCGGCAAAAAGGGCAAACGAACAAGAAAAGGCAAATAAAAAGGCAAATCTTTTTGGTTTTTCTGAAAATCATTTTAGAAGTGGGGGAGAGGAAAACGAGAGGCAAATGGCAAATAATGTAAATGCAAGAGATGAGTTTGTGATGGGTACTTGGTATGCTTGATGTAGATCCCTCCGACAACCACGTCAGAAATTGACAAGTTGACGGGAGAGTTCTTGTCTTGACTTGCTATGTATCCTCCCCGGCAACGACGCCAGAAATCCTTCTTGATACTTCTTGAGCTTGCGTTGGTTTTCCCTTGAAGAGGAAAGGGTGATGCAGCAAAGTAGATAAGTATTTCCCTCAGTTGTTGAGAACCAAGGTATCAATCCAGTAGGAGGTACAAGCAAGGCCCCAATCTTTGCACCTACACAAACAATCAAACACTTGCACCCAACGCTATAAAGGGGTTGTCAATCCCTTCACGGTTACTTGCAAGGATGAGATCTGATAGAGATAGATATAAAAGATTGCTAAAACGAAAAGTAAAACAAAAGTAAAAAGATTGCAGCTAAGTATTTTTGGTATTTTTGGTTTATAGATCTGAAAATATAATATGGAAAATAGACCCGGGGGCCATAGGTTTCACTAGAGGCTTCTCTCTTAAAGGAAAATAATACGGTGGGTGAACAAATTACCGTCGGGCAATTGATAGAAAAGCGCATAGTTATGACGATATCCAAGGCAATGATTATGCATATAGGCATCACGTCCGTGTCAAGTAGACCGAAACGATTCTGCATCTACTACTATTACTCCACACATCGACCGACTCCTGCCTGCATCTAGAGTATTAAGTTCATGAAGAACAGAGTAACGCATTAAGTAAGATGACATGATGTAGAGGGATAAACTCAAGCAATATGATGAAAACCCCATCTTTTTATCCTTGATGGAAACAATACAAATACGTGCCTCGCTACCCCTACTTTGTCACTGGGTGAGGACACCGCAAGATTGAACCCAAAACTAAGCACTTCTCCCATTGCAAGAATTACCAATCTAGTTGGCCAAACCAAACCAATAACTCGAAGAGATTTGCAAAGATATGAAATCATGCATATAAGAATTCAGAGAAGATTCAAATAATATTCATAGATAATCTGATCATAAACCCACAATTCATCGGATCTCGACAAACACACCGCAAAAGAGTATTACATCGGATAGATCTCCATGAAGATCATGAAGAACATGGTATTGAAGAACATAGAGAGAGAAGAAGCCATCTAGCTACTAGCTATGGACCCGAAGGTCTGAGGTGAACTACTCATGCATCATCGGAGGGGCAATGGAGTTGATGTAGATGCCCTCCGTGATCGAATCCCCCTTTGGCAGATTACCGGAAAAGGCTCCAAGATGGGATCTCACGGGAACAGAGGCTTCCGGCGGCGGAAAAGTATTTTCGTGGCTCTTTTTGGTATTGGGGGAATATTTGGGAATTTATAGGACAAAGATTAGGGTTGGAGGGCCTGCAGGGGGGCCACAAGCCAGGGGGGCGCCCCCCTAGGGCGCGCCCTGCAGGCTTGTCGCCTCCCGGCAGGTCTCCTTCCTTCCTCTCCAAGTCTGGTAGGTTTCTTCTGGTCCAAGAAAAATCATCGCGAAGATTTGATTCCGTTTGGACTCCGTTTAATATTCCTTATCTGCAATACTCAAAAACAAGGAAAAAACAGAAACTGGCACTAGGCACTAGGTTAATAGGTTAGTCCCAAAAATAATATAAAATAGCATATTAATGCATATAAAACATCCAAAACAGATAATATAATAGCATGGAACAATAAAAAAATTATAGATACGTTGGAGACGTACCAGTCCTCGAGTACGTAAATGATAAAACAGAATTTTTGATGTGGAATGCTGCCTAACATGTTCATCATATTCTTTTCTTCTTTGTATAGCATGGACATTTGGACTTGTAAATGATTCAAAGCCATAGTTTAGTTTTAACATAATGACTTCAATACTCAAGCATGTCAACAAGCAACCATATCTTTCAAAATATCAACACTAAAGAAAGTTATCCCTAGCCCATCATGCTCAATCATTGATCCATTCATGAAACACACTCGAATATTAGCTATGCCCAATGCTCAAGTACGATCATAGTGCCCCCTAGTTGGTGCTTATAAGAGAGGATGAAGACTCAAAGCAAAAATAAAAATTGCATAAAGTAAATAGATAGGCCCTTCGCAGAGGGAAGTAGGGATTTGTAGAGGTGCCAGAGCTCAAAGTTTTAAATTGAGAGAGAAAAAATATTTTGGGTGGCACGCTTTTCCTGTCAACGAAAACGACAAAGTAGCTCACAATACTTTCCATGCTAGATACATCATAGGCGGTTCCCAAACAGAAAATATTTTTTTCCTTTTTCCACCAAACTTTCACTTTCCATGGCGGACCGTATCCACGGTTGCCTTCCATACCAACACTTTCCAAGGAATTTATTATTTGACAACATAAAATAAATATTTTTTTCTTTTTCATTTCGGGAATGGGCATCCCTATTACCGCCGCACTCTCGTGCAATGACAAGTGAGTAAACACTCATCTTGAGAATAACACATCTAGCATGGAAAAATATTGGACACTCCCCACCGTTTCATGAGCGGTACGGGCACACAAAAAAGAAAATTTATTTTGAAAATTTAGAGATGGCACATAAAAATTTGCTTGGAACGGCATGGAAATACCGCATATAGGTAGGTATGGTGGACTCATAAGGCAAAACTTGGTTTAAGGATTTTGGATGCACAAGTAGTATTTCTACTTAGTACAAATGAAGGCTAACAAAAAGATTGGGAAGCAACCAAACCAAGAAACGAAAAATCACATAAGTGAGCATTGAACATGACTAACACCGAATAATGCACCACAAGTAGGATGTAACTTCATTGCATAACTATTGACTTTCGTGCATGCATAGGGAATCACAAACCTTAACACCAATATTCCTACTAAGCATAATTACTCATTAACATGACTCACATATTACTATCATCATGTTTCAAAACTATTACAAGGAATCAAGTTTAATTTGTCCAATGATCTTCGTGAAAGTTTTTATTATATCCTCCTTGGATATCTATCACTTTGGGACTAGTTTCATATATTGCCTTTGCTTTTTGGCAAGCTCAAAAAAAATTAAGTGAAGCACATGAGCGTAAAGATTTCATGTCTCAAAAAGGTATAAGTGAAGCATGAGAGGATTTCTTCAAAATTTTACTAACTCTGAAATTAATCTAAGTGAAGCACTAGAGCAATTCTATAGCTCAAAAAGTTTAAGTGAAGCACATAGAGCAATTCTAACAAATCATAGCATGATTTTAGCTTTCTCAAATAGGTGTGTATAGCAAGGATACAAAGGAAAAACTAACAAACAAAGCAAGCAAAGATACAAGACGCTCCAAGCAAAACACATGATATGTGACGAATAAAAATATAGCTCCAAGTAAAATACCGATGGTCGTTAGAAGAAAGAGGGGATGCCACTCGGGGGCATCCCCAAGCTTAGTTGCTTGTTACTCTTTGGATATATCTTGGGGGTGCGGTAGCATCCCCAAGCTTAGGCTTTTGCTACTCCTTATTCCTTCATCCATCGTGATCTCACCCAAAACTTGAAAACTTCAATCACACAAAACTCAACAAAATCTTCGTGAGATCCGTTAGTATAAGAAAGCAAATCACTACTTTAGGTACTGTTGTAAACCCATTCAAATTTTATAATTGCATTATACCTACTGTATTTTAACTTTACCATGTCTTATACCCCCCAATACAAACCATAGATTCATCAAAAAAAGCACACAATGCAACAAAAACAGAATCTGTCTCAAACAGAACAGTCTGTAGTAATCTGTACTATACCCATACTTCTGTAACTCTAAAAATTCTGAAACATTAGGAAAACGTAATGAATTTGTATAGCAACACTGTGTTAAAATTTCAGCTCAAGATCACGTTCCAGCAAAAAATGAAAATTCATATACTGGACGCAAAGTTTCTGTTTCAGATTCAGCATCACTTCTACTTATCCTATGAATCATCCTAACGGTTCTACTTGGCACAAACACTAAATAAACCATAAAAACACAATCATAACAGAGGCATAATTGTGTAAACACTCAAAAACAGAAAGGAAAAAGCAAAAGTTTATTTATTCATTGTGTTGCCTCCCAACAAGCGCTATCGTTTTACGCCCCCAGCTAGGCATATTGGATAGATTCAAGTATTGTCATCTTTGGTTTTGGTCACTTTTGTGAGGACCTTCTCGAATCCGGGGGGCTCTTTACGCTTCCCCAAATTTTCAGGAGAAGAAACCATTTTAAGATCCAAAATATCCAAACGCTTATTGCAAAGGGTAATCAAAGTGTTCAAACGATTGAGGTTCCCACTAATATGCTTGAGGGGTTCATGATTTTTTTGTAACTCGACCAAGTGCTTGTGTAAATCACCCAATTTGTCAAGAATTTGAACTCCCTCTTGTGAAAAAGCAAGCCCCTTTTTTGGTGGAGGAACCCCCAAAATTCCTTCCAAAACTTCATAAGCGGCGTTTGCATCAAGTTCAATAAAATTGCCCTTTGAGGCGAAATCCAAAAACTCTCTATGATGCAAAGCCAATCCAATATAAAAATTTCTAAGCAAAACTTTTGCATCTCCTTTTAGATTGGAAATACGATAGGATTCCATTAGCCTATACCAGGCATCTTTCAAATTTTCCCCTTGTTTTTGTTTGAAGTATAGAACTTCAAAATCTGGTGACAAAGGGGGAGTAGTAACGCTAGTCATAGCAACAAGCAAGAGATATGACGAGAAAAAGGGCAGACAAAAAAGAGGGCGAATAAAACGGCAAATTGGTGAAGTGGGGGAGAGGAAAACGAGAGGCAAATGGCAAATAATGTAATTGCAAGGATATGAGATTTGTGATTAGGAACCTGGTAGATGATGATGGAGTCCCCTCGGCACCTATGATAGGCACGTAGAAGAGACCGCTTCCTCCCCGGCAACGGCGCCAGAAATTCCTTTGACGTGGCTTGGACTGCATCGGTATTTCCCCAAAGACGAAGGGATGATGCAGCACAGCGACGGTAAGTATTTCCCTCAGTTATGAAACCAAGGTTATCGAACCAGTAGGAGGATCACCACCACCCAATAAGCAGCACCTGCACACAAACAACAAATACTTGCAACCCGACGCGAAAGAGAGGTTGTCAATCTCTCTATGGTAAATAGATAGATTAGGTAGTGATAGATAGGAGAGATAGATCTCTCAAGAACACAAATAAAAAGAGCAAATATGCAGCAATATATTTTTGGGTTTTTGGTTTTGTAGATCTGGAAACAAAGATTGCAAAAAACGTAGATCGGAAAGCAATATGATAGAAAAGTAGACCCGAGGGCCGTAGGGTTCACTAGTGGCTTCTCTCATGAGTATAGCGCACGGTGGGTGAACAAATTACTGTTGGGCAATTGATAGAAAATCGAATAGTCATGACAATATCCAAGGCGATGATCATTATATAGGCATCACGTCCAAGATAGATATACCGACTCCTGCCTGCATCTACCTCTATTACTCCACACATCGACCGCTATCCAGCATGCATCTAGTGTATTAAGTTCATGGAAGAATGGAGTAATGCAATAAGAACGATGACATGATGTAGACAAGATCTATTCATGTAGGAATAGACCCCATCTTGCTATCCTTAATAGCAACGATACATGCGTGTCTTGCTGCCCCTTCTGTCACTGGGAAAGAACACCGCAAGATCGAACCCATCACAAAGCACCTCTTCCCATGGCAAGAAAAATCGATCTAGTTGACCTAACTATACCAAAGATGCGAAGAAGAAATACGAGGCTATAAGTAATCATGCATATAAGAGATCAAAGAAGACTCAAATAATATTCATGGATAGAAACTGATCATGAACTGAAAATTCATCGGATCCCAACAAACACACCGCAAAAGTTTACATCAAATAGATCTCCAAGAGACCATTGTATTGAGAATCATAAGAGAGAGAGAGAAGAAGCCATCTAGCTACTGCCTACGGACCCGTAGGTCTATGGTGGACTACTCACGCATCATCGGAGAGGCACCTATGAGGAAGATGAACCCCTCCGTGATGGTGTTTAGATTGGATCTCGCGGTTCTAGAACTTGCGGCGGCTGGAATTGTGTTTCGTCGACTCCTCTAGGGTTTTTGGATTTCCTGGGAATTTATAGGCACGATAGTCGGTTGAGGGGGTGCCCGAGGTGCCCAGCCCCCACCAGGCCGCGCCAGGGGGCCTCTGGCGCGCCCTGGTGGGTGCTGGCCACCCTGGGCCCCCTCTTCTGGTGTTCTTTGGCCCATCTTCTTTCTTCTGGTCCATAAAAAATCCACAAAAATCCCCGCAGCATTTTGTCTCCATTTGGTACTGATTTTCTGCGAAGTAAAAAACAAGCAAAAACAGCAACTGGCACTTTGGCACTATGTCAATAGGTTAGTCCCAAAAATGATATAAAGTTGTAATAAAATGATTGTAAAACATCCAAGAATGATAATATAATAGCATGGAACAAGCAAAAATTATAGATACGTTGGAGACGTATCAGTGGGTTATCAAGATCTTCAGCTGGTTCTATTTCTACCCCATTATCATTTTATTTATCGTTATCTGGTGGGGCATCATCATGAACATTATCATTATCAGTAGGTGGATGTTCATCACCAGATTGTGTTTCAGCATCAGAAATAGAAACATCCTTATGATTCTCAGTAGGTTTTTCTATAACTGGTTCACTAGAACTATGCATAGCCCTATCATTTTTCTTTTTCTTTTTAGTTGGACTAGGTGAATCTTCATTAGTTCTCTGGGAATCCTGTTCAATTCTTTTAGGGTGACCTTCGGGATAAAAAGGTTCCTGAGTCATTCTACCTCCTCTAGTCATTACTATAACAACACGATCATTCATGTTATCAATCATTTCAGCAAGCAAATCATTTTGTGACTTAGCAACTTGGTCTAATTGAGTGTGAACCATGGAAGCATGTTTACCTAGACCTTTAACATCATTAGCAATTCTAAACATCAAGTCACTTAAGCGATCTATCATCATAGCATTACATTGTAATTGATCCTTGACATAATTATTAAAATGTTCTTGCTTCATAATATAATTATCAAATTCATCCATGCATTGACTAGGAGTCTTAGTATAGGGTATATCACTTTCATCAAATCTACGGAGATAATTTACCTCTACTACCTGTGTAGGGATGTTAAGTCCATGTATTTCTTCAACAGATAGTAAATTCTTGACATCTTCAGATTTAATACCTTTTTCTTTAATAGTTCCCTTGGCTTCTTGCATATCTTCTGGACTGAGGAATAGAATACCTCTCTTCTTTTGAATAGGTTCCGGCGGTGGTTCAGGAAGTGTCCAATCATTAGCATTTTTTGGAATATTATCCAATAGTTCTTCAGCCAGCCCAATAATTCTTTCCCTGAAAACACAACCAGCACAACTATCTAGGAAGTCCCTAGAAGCATCGGTTAGTCCATTATAAAAGATATCAAGTATTTCTTTTTTCTTAAGAGGATGATGAGGCAAAGATCTTAGTAGCTGGAGAAGCCTCCCCCAAGCTTGAGGGAGATTCTCTTCTTGAATTTGCACAAAGTTAAATATGTCCTGTAAAGCAGCTTGTTTCTTATGAGCAGGAAAATATTTTTCAGTAAAGTAACAGATCATATCTTGGGGGCTACGCATACAACCAGGTGCAAGAGTGAGGCACCATTTATTAGCATCGCCTTTTAGCAAAAAAGGAAAAAAGCTTAAGGATATAATCTCGTATCTTTTCCTCATGAGCAAACAAAGTGGCAATATCATTCAATTTAGTGAGGTGTGCCACAACAGATTCAGTTTCATAACCATGGAAAGGATTAGATTCTACTATAGCGATTAACTCAGGATCAACAGAGAATTCATAATCCTTATCACTAACACATATAGGAGAAGTAGCAAATTTAGGATCACGTTTCATTTTCTCCATCATAGATTTTTCTTTCAGTTTGCATAGTAGTTTCTTCAAATCATCTCTATCATTACAAGCAAGGAAGTCTCTAGCTATCTCCCCATCCATAACATAACCCTCAGGTACATTAGGCATTTCATATCTATTAGGAGACTAGGCGTAATAGGTGAATCAAAGTGTTCATCAATTTCAGCATTCTCAAGTTCTCTAGCTTTAGCAATATGAGCATAAGGTAATTCATTCAATGGCACAGTTTAAGTTTCATCAAGCATAGTAGTAGTATCATCATTAATTTCAGAAGTAGCATCATCAAGCACTTGAGACATATCATAACGAGTAGCATTTGGTGGTGTCATAAGCCGATTCAAAATAGTAGGTGAATCAAAAGCAGAGCTAGATGGCAGTTCCTTAACTCCCTTCATCTTAGAGGGTATGATCTTGGTTTTTGAGCACTAACCTATTAACCCAGTGCCCAGTGCCAGTTGCTGTTTCTGCCTGTTTTTGACTTTTTAGGTTTACAGTACCAAACGAAGTCCAATTGCCCCGAAACTTTTTTATGATTTTTTTGGACCAAAAGAAGACCTGGAAGCTTGGGGAGGAGACCGGAGGCCGCACAAGGGAGCGAGCACACAACAGGGCGTGGCTAGGGGGGGTGGCCACACCCTGTTATGTGCTGACCCCTGATATTTGTGATCTGCGTTGGGTTTTCCGTGAAGAGGAACGGGTTATCGCAACACAAAGTGGGTAAGTATTTCCCTCAGATATGAAACCAAGGTTTATCGAACCAATAGTAATATCAATCCTCAACCATCTTCAGCGGATGCACACAAATGAACAAACAACTTGCACCCAACGCAGGCAAGAGGGTTGTCAATCCCCTTGATCTCGTTATGTGCAAGCAAATGAGTTGTGTAGATAATTGTTGATAATAGTAAATTGAAAAATAAAATAAAAAGTAAATAAAGGCAGCAAGGTAATAGTAGCGTTTGTAAATATATAAGTGAATAGACCCGGGGGCCATAGTTTTCCCTAGCGGCATCTCTCATGCAGGCAGCATACGGTGGGTAACAAATCACTGTTGGGCAATTGATAGAAAAGCGGATAGTTATTCGATTTTCACGGCAATGATCATGTGTATATAGGCATCACATCCATAAAAAGATAGGCCGACTCCTGCACGCACCTATTACTATTACTCCACTTCAAAAGCGCTTCTATGCTTGCCTCTCTACGTATTAAGTTCATGACAAACAGAGTAATGCATGGAGAACGATGGCATGATGTAGACAAAGTAAACTCAAGCAATATGAATAAACCCCATCGTGTTATCCTCAGTAACAACAACACAAAGACGCATCTTGTCCCCTACTTTGTCACCGGGATATAGAAACTCGACAGGTTGAACCTACCACAACGCACCACTCCCACCGATGAAATATTAATCTACTTGGCCAAAGCACATCAATAAATCGAAGAGCATTACAAAGCTATAATGATCATGCAAATAAGAATCTTAATATTCAGAGGTGACTCAAATACTTTTCATGAATATTCTGAACATAAACCCACAATTCATCGGATCCCAACAAACACACCGCACAATAGGATTACATCGGATGGATCAAAGCGAAGATGCGATGATCATTGTATTGAAGATCAAGAGATAGAGAGATTGCCATCTAGTTACTAGCTATGGACCCGTAGGTCTGTGGTGAACTATTCACACATCATCATGAGGGCAGCAAGGTTGATGAAGAGGCCCTCCATGATCGATCCCCCCTCCGGCAGGGTGTCGGAACGGAGCTCCAGATGGCCTCGCGATGGAACAAAGACTTGTGGCGGCGTAAAAAGGGTTTCGGGACTGCCTCTAGGGTTTTTGGAATATTAGAGAATTTATAGGCCAGAGAGGGGCGTCGGGAGGCCCCCGGGGCGCGCCCTGATGTGTGCTGGGGCCCTCATGCGGCCTCCTGACTCCTCCCGAAGCTTCTAGGTATTCTTTTGGTCCATAAAAAATCATCAAGAAGTTTCGTGGCAATTGGCTTCGTTTGGTACTGTAAACCTGAAAAGTAAAAAACATGCAGAAAACAGCAACTAGCACTAGGCACTGAGTCAATAGGTTAGTGCTCAAAAAAATTATAAATTGGTAAATAAAGACCCAAAAAGTATCCTAGAATGATAATATATCAGCATGGAACAATCAAAAATTATAGATACGTTGGAGACGTATCAGCCCTTTCGGGCGTCCCTCGACGCCCCTCTTTGGCCTATAAATTCCAATAAATCCCAAAAACCGTAGAGAGCCTGCCGAAACACTTTTTTCCGCAGCCGCAAGTCTCTGTTTCGCCATGTTCCCATCTGGGGCCCTGTTCCGGTGCCTTGCCGGTGGGGGGATCGATCACGGAGGGCCTCTACATCAACCTTGCTGCTCCCATGGCGTGTGTGAGTAGTTCACCGCAGACCTACGGGTCCGTAGTTAGTACCTTGATGGCTATCTCTCTCTCTATGTTCTTCATTGCCAAGATCACCGCAAGCATAGAAGCGCTCTCGGCATGGAGTAATAGTAATAGGTGTAGGCAGGAGTCGGCCTATTTGCTTATGAACATGATGCCTATATACACATGATCATTGACGTGAATAAATATTGCATAACTATGCGCTTTTCTATCAATTGCCCAACAGTAGTTTGTTTACCCACCGTATGCCTACTACATGAGAGATGCCCCTAGAGAACACTCCGGCCCCCGGGTCTATTCACTTATATATTTACAAAAGCTTTCAATACCTTGCTGCCATTTATTTACTTTTATTTTGTTTTGCAATTTACTTTATTCAACTATCATCTACAAACTTCATTTGCTTGCAAATAATGAGTCCAAGGGGATTGACAACCCTCTTTCCCCACGTTGGGTGCAAGTGTTTGCTTCTTTGTGTGCATTCGCTGAAGACGGGGGTTGCGTGCTACTCCTATTGGTTCGATAAACCTTTGTTCTCACCGAGGGAAATACTTATCTATACTGTGTTGCATCACCCGTTCCTCTTCACGGAAAACCCAATGCAGATCAGAAGTATCAGCTTGCTGACAACGCCGATAGAAAACAGTCTTGATAACCCACAAGTATAGGTGATCTTAACAGTCTTCTAGGGAAGTATTTTACCCAATTTTTTTTATTAGACACAAGAGGAGACAAAGAATATTTATTGGTCTTGGCAGTTGATTTGTCAATTCAACCACACCAGGTTATCCCTCTGTAGAAAAAGTTTTAGTATCACAACAAAATAGTAGTAGTAACGATAACGATAATAACAACAGTTTTATAGTTATTGTAACCGTAGCAGAAGCAATAGTAATTAAGCAAGATTCAATATATGAAAAGCGTAGGCCATGGATCGATGATGCATAATGATGTAGATGACATCAATCATGTAATAGTTGCATACTAGAGTGACACAAGACTAGCTCCAATTCATTAATGTAATGTAGGCATGTATTCCATATATAGTCATACGTGCTTATAATAAGAACTTGCATGACATCTTTTGTCCTACCCTCCCGTGGCAGCGGGATCCATAAGTAAATCTAAGGGATATTAAGGCCTCCGTTTAATAGAGAACCAAAACAAAGCATTAACACATCGTGAATACATGAACTCCTCAAACTACGGCAATCACCAGAAAGAATCCCAATTATTGTCACCTTGGGGTATGCGGATCATGACACGTAATAGGTGCATACAACTTGCAAGATAGGATCCAAAACACTCTCATATTCATGAAAAAATTATAGGTTCATATCTGAAATCATGGCACTCGGGCCCTAGTGACAAGCATTAAGCATAGCAAAGTCATAGCAACATCAATATCAGAACATAGTGGATACTAGGGATCAAGCCCTATCAAAATAACTCGATTACATGATCAATCCCATCCAATCCCATCCCCGTCCAAGAGGCCTACAAAGCAATTACTCACTCCCGGTGGTGAGCATCATGGGGGTGTTGATGAAGAAGGGTTGGTGATGACGATGGCGACGAATCACCCTCTCCGGAGCCCCAAATGGACTCCAGATCAGCCCTCCCGAGGAAGAACGGGAGGGGCGGTGGCTCCGTCTCGTGAAACGCGATGAAAACTTCTCCTCTATTTTTTTCTCCATAATTGTGAATATATAGGACTGGAATTAGGGTCGGAGGAGCCATGAGGTGGCCCCAAGCCATCAGGGCGCGCCCACGGGGGGTGGGCGCGCCCTGTTAGCTTGGCACCAACAGATGCCCCCCCCTCTGGTGGGTCTTCGCTCCATAAATCTTCATATTTTCCAGAAAAAATGCACAACAAGTTTCGTCCAATTCCGAGAACTTTTATTTCTGCACAAAAACAACACCATAAACAGTTCTGCTGAAAACAGCGTCAGTCCGGGTTAGTTTCATTCAAATCATGCAAATTAGAGTCCAAAACAAGAGGAGAAGTGTTTGGATAAGTAGATACGTTTGAGACATATCAGTATTCACCACGTGCTAATGCTTTGTTTTGGTTCTCTATTAAAAGGAGGCCTTAATATCTCTTAAACCCCGCTGCCACGGGAGGGTAGGACAAAAGATGTCATGCAAGTTCTTATTATAAGCACGTATGACTATATACAGAATACATGCCTACATTATATTAATGAATTGGATCTAGTTCTGTGTCGCTCTAGTGTGTAACTGTTACGTGATGAATGTCATCCAAATCAATTATCCATCACTGATCCATGGCCTATGCTTTTCGCTTACTGGTTTCCGTTAAGTTACTTTCGTTAATAATGCTATTACAATCAATACAAACCTGCTGCTGTTACTGTTACTATTTCTTTTGTTACTGTGCTATTAAACACTTCATTGCAGAAAGAAATTCCAGGTGTGGTTGAAATGACTACTCAACTACTAAGACCAATAAATATTCTTTGGCTCCCCTTGTGTCGAATCAATAAATTTGGGTGAAATACTACCCTCGAAGACTGTTAAGACCCCCTATACTTGTGGGTTATCAGAGTACAAAGTACAGAATGATCTACGTCGAGATCGTATGTGAATGAATCTAACTTAACCCTACGGACTAAAACCCCTCGGCTTATATAGGGACCGGGGGTACCTAGGGTTACTGTTACGTCTCCAACGTATCTATAATTTTTGATTGTTCCATGCTATTTATATTATAATTTTAGGTTACTTTTTAAGCATTTACTTGTTGTTTTATATTATTTTTTAGCACTAACCTATTAACCCAGTGCCTAGTGCCAGTTGCCGTTTTCTGCTTATTTTTGGCCTTTTAGGAATACTGTACCAAACGAAGTCCAAATACCCCAAAACTTTTTAATGATTTTTTCTGGACAAAAATAATACCTAGAAGCTTTGGAGGGAGGCCAGAGGCCACACGTGGCGGCGCCAAGCCAATAGGGCGCATCCAGGGGGGTGGCCATGCACTGATGGCTTGGGGCCACCTCCCACGGCATCTTGACCTGATCTCTTCGCTATAAGTTTACATATATTGGGAAAACCCTAGAGAGCCTCCTGAAACACTTTTTCCGCCGCCGCAAGTCTCTGTTCTGCCATGTGCTCATCTGGAGCCCTGCTCCGGTGCCTTGACGGAGGGGGGATCGATCACGGAGGGCCTCTACATCAACCTTGCTGCTCCCATGGTGATGTGTGAGTAGTTCACCATAGACCTACGGGTCCGTAGTTAGCGTCTAGATGGCTATCTCTCTCTATGTTCTTCAATGCAAAGATCACCGCGTCCCGCGGTGATCTATCCTACGTAATCTTCTTTGCGGTGAGTTTGTTGGGATCCGATGAATTGTGGGTTTATGTTTAGATTGTTCATGAATAATATTTGAGTCATTTATGAATTCTTATATGCATGATTGTTATAGCTTCGTATTTCTCTTTGATCTGTCGGTTTGGTTTGGCCAACTAGATTGATTTATCTTCAGTGGCCAGTGAGAGTGGTACGTTGTAATGGGTTCAATCTTGTGGTGCTCAATCCCAGTGACAGAAAGGGACATGACACATATTGTATTGCTGCCATTGAGGGTAAAATGACGGGGTTTATTCATATTGATTGGATTTACTTTGTCTACATCATGACATGATCCTCCAGGCATTTCTCTGTTTTTACTTAATACTCTAGATGGATGCTGGATAACGGTCGATGGGTGGAGTCATTGTAGTAGATGCAGGTAGGAGTCGGTCTACTTGTTTATGGATGTGATGTCTATATACATGATCATTGTCTTGAATAAATATTACAGAACTATGCGCTTTTCTATTAATCGCTCAATAGTAATTTGTCTACGCACATTATGCTTTCTTCGAGAGAGAAGCCTCTAGTGAAAACTATGGCCCCCGGGTCTCTTCACAAATATTTTTACAAAAACTCATAAAATATTGCTTCCATTATTTACTTTCTTTTTATTTGCAATTTATATTTATCTATTTATCTATCTATCACTTCTTATCACTTGCAAGTAACGAGTTCAAGGGGATTGACAATCCCGCTTGCCCGCGTTGGGTGCAAGTGTGTGCTCTTTTGTGTGTAGGCGCTGAAGTCGGCAATTTGCGTGGTTCTCCTATTGGTTCAATAACCTTGGTTCTCACTGAGGGAAATACTTATCTCTACTGTGCTGCATCTACCCTCCTCGTCGGGGAAAAACCCAACACAGTTTACAAATAGCAGGAAGATTTATGGTGCCGTTGCCGGGGAGCATCACCAAATTCCTATCAAGTACCTTATCACAAATTATCGTTCACTTGTTCTACTTTTTATTTGCTTTTATATTTTGCTTGCTATAAAAATCAAAAATACAAAAATATTTATCTTTGCTAGTTTACTTGTTTGCTTGCTAGTTTACTTTGCTTGCTTCGTCACCATGTCTCAAGATACTACTAAGTTGTGTGATTTCTCAAATACTAATAACAATGATTTTATTAGTACTCCTATACCACCTGCCACTAGTGCGGAGTTTTATGATATTAATACCGCTTTGTTAAATCTCGTTATGAGAGAACAATTTCCGGGAACATCTTGAAGATTTGGATAAGAAAATGCATAATCTTGCTAATAAAATTGGGGCTAAAGCGGGAGATGCCATTAGATTGCTAAAGGCAAAAGAAACCGTAGTTAACAAAAGGGTAGAAGAGAGTCCTTACCGGATTGATAAGTTGGAAGAAATTTTTAGTAATTTGGGTTCGGCTTTTTCTGCTATCAAAACTATTGAAAAAACTCCCGTCAGAATTGGCAAGACCACGCAAGCCTCTAAGAACAAAGTTGCTACACCTAGTAGTCACAAGGGGGGTCTTAAAATGATTAGTATTCATCCCGACTTTGTTGAATTCATAAGAGACCCTATTTACAAGAATGAATTCTTTAGTTTTCTTCCTAGAAGTGTTGTCATTGAGAGCATGCATGCTAAATCCTTGAAGAAAACTAGTTGTGTGATTTAAGAGTTGAAAACCAAGGATGAAAATACTTGAATCTATGCGTTATGCCTAGCTAGGGGCGTAAAACGATAGCGCTTGTTGGGAGGCAACCCAATGAATAAATAAATTTTTGCTTTTTCCTTTCTATTTTTGAGTGTTGACACAATTATGCCTCTGTTATGATTGTGTTTTTATGGTTTATTTAGTGTTTGTGCCAAGTAAAGCCTTTAGGATGATTCATAGGATGAGTAGAAGCGATGCTGAATCTGAAACAGAAACATTGCGTCCAGTATATGAATTTTCATTTTTTTTCTGGAATGTGATCGTGAGCTGAAATTTTAACACAGTGTTGCTATACAAATTCTTTACGTTTTCCTAATTTTTCGGAATTTTTAGAGTTACAGAAGTATGGTTAGAGTACAGATTACTACAGACTGTTCTGTTTAAGACAAATTCTGTTTTCGTTGCATTGTGTGCTTGTTTTGATGAATCTATGGTTTGTATCGGGGGGGTATAAGCCATGGTAAAGTTGAAATACAGTAGGTATAATGCAATAATAAAATATGAATGGGTTTGCAACAGCACCTAAAGTAGTGATTTGCTTTATTATACTAACGGATCTCACGAAGATTTTGTTGAGTTTTGTGTGATTGAAGTTTTCAAGTTTTGGGTGAGATCATGATGGATGAAGGAATAAGGAGTGATAAGAGCCTAAGCTTGGGGATGCTACCGCACCCCCAAGATATATCCAAAGAGAAACAAGCAACTAAGCTTGGGGATGCCCCCGAGTGGCATCCCCTCTTTCTTCTAACAACCATCGGTATTTTACTTGGAGCTATATTTTTATTCGTCACATATCATGAGTTTTGCTTGGAGCGTCTTGTATCTTTGCTTGCTTTGTTTGTTAGTTTTTCATTTGTATCCTTGCTGTACACACCTATTTGGGAGAGCCAAAATTATGCTATGATTTGCTAGAATTGCTCTCTATTCTTCACTTAAACTTTTTGAGCTATAGAATTGCTCTAGTGCTTCACTTATATCTTTTTCAGCACGGTGTGCTTGTAAATTTTTGTAGAAATACTCTCATGCTTCACTTAGATTAATTTGAGAGTTAGTAAATTTTTAATAAATCCTCTCATGCTTCACTTATACCTTTTTGAGAGATGAAATCTCTATGCTCATGTGCTTCACTTAGATTTGTTTGAGCTTATAAAAAAAGCAATGGCAATATATGAAACTAGTCCCAAAGTGATAGATATCCAAGGAGGATATAATAAAAACTTTCATGAAGATCATTGGGCAAATTAAACTTGATTCCTTGTAATAGTTTTGAAACATGATGATAGTAATATGTGAGTCATGTTAGTGAGTAATTGTGCTTTAGTAGGAATATTGGTGTTAAGGTTTGTGATTCCCTATGCAAGTACGAAAGTCAATAGTTATGCAATGAAATTACATCCTACTTGTGGTGCATTATTCGGTGTTAGTTATGCTCAATGCTCACTTATGTGAATTTTCGTTTCTTGGTTTGGTTGCTTCTCAATCTATTTGCTAGCCTCCATTTGTACTAAGTAGAAATACTACTTGTGCATCCAAAATCCTTAAACCAATTTTTGCCTTATGAGTCCACCATACCTACCTATATGCGGTATTTCCATGTCGTTCCAAGCAAATTTGTATGTGCCATCTCTAAATTTTCAAAATAAAGTTTCTCTTTTATGTGCTCGTACCACTCATGAAACGGTGGGGGTGTCCAATATTTTTCCATGCTAGATGTGTTATTCTCAAGATGAGTGTTTATTCACTTGTCATTGCACGAGAGTGCGGCGGTAATAGGGATGCCCATTCCCGAAATGAAAAAGAAAAAAATATATTTACTTTATGTTGTCAAATAATAAATTCCTTGGAAAGTGTTGGTATGGAAGGCAACCGTGGATACGGCCCGCCATGGAAAGTGAAAGTTTGGTGGAAAAAGGAATAAACTTTATATTCTGTTTGGGAACCGCCTATGATATATCTAGCATGGAAAGTATTGTGAGCTACTTTGTCATTTTCGTTGACTGGAAAAGCACGCCACCCAAAATATGTTTCTCTCTCAATTTAAACCTTGAGCTCTGGCACCTCTACAAATCCCTACTTCCCTCTGCGAAGGGCCTATCTATTTACTTTATGCAATCTTTATTTTTACTTTGAGTCTCCATCTTCTCTTATAAGCACCAACTAGGGGGCACTATGATCGTACTTGAGCATTGGGTATAGCTAATATTTGAGTGTGTTTCATGAATGGATCAATGATTGAGCATGATGGGCTAGGGATAACTTTCTTTAGTGTTGATATTTTGAAAGACATGGTTGCTTGTTGACATGCTTGAATATTGAAGTCATTATGTTAAAACTAGACTATTGCTTTGAATCATCTACAAGTCCAAATGTCCATGCTATACAAAAGAAAAGAATATGATGAACATGTTAGGCAACATTCCACATCAAAAATTCTGTTTTTATCATTTACGTACTCGGGAACGAGTAGGAATTAAGCTTGGGGATGCTGATACGTCTCCAACGTATCTATAATTTTTGCTTGTTCCATGCTGTTATATTATCATTCTTGGATGTTTTACAATCATTTTATAACAACTTTATATCATTTTTTGGGACTAACCTATTAACATAGTGCCAAAGTGCCATTTGTTGTTTTTGCTTGTTTTTATTTTGCAGAAAATCAATACCAAACGGAGTCCAATCGCGACGAAACTTTTTGGAGATTTTTTTTGGACCAGAAGACACCCATTGGGCCAAAGAAGTTTCGGAGAGGTGGGCCGTGGAGACCACAACCCACCAGGGCGCGCCAGGGGGGCCCCGGCATGCCCTGATGGGTTGTGCCCTCCTCGGGACCCCTCTCCACCGCCTCTGATGCCTATAAATTCCCAAATATTCGAAAAACCCTAGGGGAGTCGACGAAACACAATTCCGGCCGCCGCAAGTTCCAAAACCTTGAGATCCAATCTAAACACCATCACGGAGGGGTTCATCTTCTTCATAGGTGCCTCTCCGATGATGCGTGAGTAGTCCACCATAGACCTACGGGTCCGTAGGCAGTAGCTAGATGGCTTCTTCTCTCTCTCTCTTATGATTCTAAATACAATGGTCTCTTGGAGATATATTTGATGTAAAATTTTGCGGTGTGTTTGTTGGGATCCGATGAATTTTGAGTTCATGATCAGTTTCTATCCATGAATATTATTTGAGTCTTCTTTGATCTCTTATATGCATGATTACTTATAGCCTCGTATTTCTTCTTCGAATCTTTGGTTTAGTTAGGCCGACTAGATCGATTTTTCTTGCCATGGGAAGAGGTGCTTTGTGATGGGTTCGATCTTGCGGTGTTCTTTCCGAGTGACAGAAGGGGCAGCAAGACACGCATGTATCGTTGCTATTAAGGATAACAAGATGGGGTCTATTCCTACATGAATAGATCTTGTCTACATCATGTCATCGTTCTTATTGCATTACTCCGTTTTTCCATGAACTTAATACACTAGAAGCATGCTGGATAGCGGTTGATGTGTGGAGTAATAGTGGTAGATGGAGGCAGGAGTCGGTCTACTTATCTTGGACGTGATTCCTATATAATGATCATCACCTTGGATATCATCATGACTATTCGATTTTCTATCAATTGCCCAACAGTAATTTGTTCACCCACTGTGAGCTATACTCATGAGAGAAGCCACTAGTGAACCCTACGGCCCCCGGGTCTACTTTTCCAACATATTGCTTTCAGATCTATCTTTTTGCATCTTTGTTTTCAGATCTACAAAACCAAAAACCCAAAAACATATTGCTGCATATTTTATTTGCTCTTTTTATTTTGTGTTCTTGAGAGATCTATCTCTCCTATCTATCACTACCTAATCTATCTTTTACCGTAGAGAGATTGACAAGCTCTCTTTCGCGTCGGGTTGCAAGTATTTGTTGTTTATGTGCAGGTGCTACTTATTGGGTGGTGGTGATCCTCCTACTGGTTCGATAACGTTGGTTTCATAACTGAGGGAAATACTTACCATCGCTGTGCTGCATCATCCCTTCCTCTTTGGGGAAATACCGACGCAGTCTCAAGCCACATCAGTAAGGAATTGCCATCTAGCTCTGCACTTGATTCACCTTCTGTTATGAGTAAGCTTGCAACACCACCACATGCTAGTAATCCTGATATGTCGCAAGTTATTGATGATGCTACTTCTGCTATGAATTATGCTTACGATGATGCTAGTACCATGCTTGATGATAATGTGCCACTAGGTGAATTTCTTGATGAACAAATTGCTAGAGCTAAAGAGAATGAAATTGTTGAAACTGATAAAGCCTATGAAATTGATGACTATGAAAAACCTATTAGGCCTGGCTCTCCTAGATTTGAAATGCCTAAGATACCTGAAGGTTATGTTATGGATGAGGAGGTAACTAGAGAAATTCTTTCTTGCAAGGATAGAAACGATCTTAAGAAATTGCTACGCAAGTATAAGGAAAAGACTTTGAATGCTAGAATGAAATGTGATCCTAAGTTTGCTACTTCACCTATCTTTGTACCGATAAGGATTATGAATTCTCTGTCGACCCAGAGCTAATTACTTTGGTTGAATTTGATCCTTTCCATGGCCATGAAACTAAAACTGTAGTGGCACACCTTACTAAGTTGAATGATATAGCCACCCTCTTTGCTCATGATGAGAAGATTCGCTACTATTATATTCTCAAGTTATTTCGTTCTCATTAAAGGGTGATGCTAAGACATGGTACAATGCTCTTACTCCTGGTTGTGTGCGTAGTCCCCAGGATATGATTTACTATTTCTCTGAAAAATATTTTCCTACTCATAAGAAACAAGCTGCCTTACAGGAAATATTTAACTTTGTGCAAATTGAAGAAGAGAGTCTCCCACAAGCTTGGAGGAGGCTTCTCCAATTGCTTAATGCTTTGCCTGATCACCCTCTCAAGAAAAATGAAATACTTGATATCTTTTATAATGGACTAACTAATGCTTCTAGGGACTTCGTAGATAGTTGTGCTGGTTGTGTTTTCAGGGAATGAACTGTTGAACAAGCTGAGGAATTATTGAATAACATATTGAAGAATTATGATGATTGGACTCTCCCTGAACCACCGCTTAAACCCACTCCGAAGAAGAGGGGTATCCTATTTCTCAGTCCTGAAGATATGCAAGAGGCAAAGAAATCTATGAAAGAAAAAGTTATTAAAGCTGAGGATGTTAAGAATTTACCACCTATTGAAGAAATACATGGCCTTGACACACCACCACCTCCACAGGTGGTAGAGGTAAATTCTTTATTAAAGTTTGATGAAGGTGATATCCCTTACAATAAACATCCTAGTCAGTGCTTATATGAGTTTGACAACTATATTATGAAGCAAGATCATTTCAATGCACATGTGATAACCCACAAGAATAGGGGATCGCAACAGTTTTCGAGGGTAGAGTATTCAACCCAAATTTATAGATTCGACACAAGGGGATCCAAAGAATACTTGAGAGTATTAGCAGTTGAGTTGTCAATTCAACCACACCTGGAGATTAAAAATCTGTAGCAAAGTGATCAGTAGCACAGTAATATGATAGTTTGGTAGCAGTAGCAACAGTAACAGTAGCGGTAACAGTAGTAGCAGTAGTTTTGTAGCAGTTGAAACAGCAGCAGCAGCAGCAATAGTAACTTAGCAAGAACAATAAGTGAAAAGCTCGTAGGCACTGGATCGGTAACTCGTTGGATGATATTCGTCATGTAACAGTCATAACCTAGGGCGATACAGAACTAGCTCCAGATCGTCAATGTAATGTAGGCATGTATTCCAAATAGTCATACATGCTAATGGAAAAGAACTTGCATGACATCTTTTGTCCTACCCTCCCGTGGCAGAGGGGTCCATAAGGAAACTAAGGGATATTAAGGCCTCCTTTTAATAGAGAATCGGAACAAAGCATTAACACATGGTGAATACGTGAACTCCTCAAACTACGGTCATCGCCGCGAAGTATCCCAAATATTGTCACTCTGTGGTTGACGGATCATAACACGTAATAGGTGCATATGACTAGGCAAGATCGGATCAAGAACATGGATATTGAGATGATAACATAAACGGTTCAGATCTGAAATCATGGCACTCGGGCCCTAGTGACAAGCATTAGGCATAGCAAAGTCATAGCAACATCAATCTCAGAATATAATGGATACTAGTGATCAAACCCTAACAAAACTAACTCGATTACATGATGAATCTCATCCAACTCCTCACCGACCAGCAAGCCTATGAAGGAATTACTCACTCCCGGTGGGGAGCATCATGGAATTGGCGATGGAGAAAGGTTGGTGATGACGAAGACCGAAGATTCCCCTCTCCGGAGCCCAAAACGGGCTCCAGATCTGGCCTCCCGATGAAGAACAGGAGGTGGCGGCGGCGGCGGCTCCGTATCGTAAAACGCGATGAAACTTTCTCCATCATTTTTTCTCCAAAAATAGGAATATATAGTGGCGGAATTAGGGTTAGTGGGGCCACGAGGTGGGCACAACCCACCAGGGCGCACCCTGGTGGGTGCTGGCCACCCTGGCCCCCCTCTTCGGAGGATTTTCTCTCCAATAATTCACATATATTCTGAAATAATTCTCCGAAAAGTTTCGTTCCATTCCGAGAACTTTTATTTCTGCACAAAAAACAACACCATGGTAGTTCTGCTGAAAACAGCGTCAGTCTGGGTTAGTTCCATTCAAATCATGCAAATTAGAGTCCAAAACAAGGGCAAAAGGGTGAGGAAAAGTAGATACATTGGATATGTATCAACTCCCCCAAGCTTAAACCTTTGTTTGTCCTCAAGCAATTCAGTTGATAAACTGAAAGTGATAAAGAAAAACTTTTATAAACTCTTTTGTTCTTGTTTACATATATATGCTTAAGTAGCACCCAAGTTTTCAGCAAAGATTATGACTAACCATGTCAACAATAACCCTTAGAAATTATATTAACTCATATCAATAACATAAGCTACCAGCGAGCAATAATAAGATATCTCAAATGCCAACACTTTGTCAAAACAATCATGATATACTATGACAATAGTGGTATCTCGCTAGCCCTTTCTGAGACCGCAAAACTGATGTCTACTACGCAACTTTATTCTTGTAGACTTTGTCGGGCCTCCAAGCACAGAGTTTTGTAGGACAGTAGCAATTTTCCCTCAAGTGGATGACCTAAGGTTTATCAATCCGTGGGAGGTGTAGGATGAAGATGGTCTCTCTCAAACAACCCTGCAATCAAATACAAGAAATCTCTTGTGTCCCCAACACACCCAATACAATGGCAAATTGTATATGTGGACTAGTTCGGCGAAGAGATGGTGATACAAGTGCAATATGGATGGTAGATATAGGTTTTTGTAATCTGAAAATATAAAAACAGCAAGGTAGCAAGTAGAAAAGTGAGCACAAACGGTATAGCAATGCTTGAAAACAAGGCCTAGGGTCCGTACTTTCGCTAGTGCAATCTCTCAACAATGCTAATATAATTGGATCACATAACCACCCCTCAATGTGCAACGAAGAATCACTCCAAAGTTCTTATCTAGCGGAGAACATAAGAAGAAATTGTTTGTAGGGTACGAAACCACCTTAAAGTTATTCTTTCCGATCGATCTATCCAAGAGTTCGTACTAAGATAACACCAAGTTATCCTTTCCGATCGATCTATCTAAGAGTTCATACTAGAATAACACCATATGATACGCATCAACCAACTCTAATGTCACCTAGATACTCCAATGTCACCACAAGTATCCATGAGTTAATTATACGATGCGCATCAAACAATTTCAGATTCATAATACTCAATCCAACACAAAGAACCGCCAAGAGTACCCCAAGATTTCTATCGGAGAAAGTAGGACAAGAACGTGTATCAACCCCTATGCATAGATTACCCCAATGTCACCGCGGGAATCCGCAAGTTGAGTACCAAAACATATATCAAGTGAATCAATAGAACACCCCATTGTCACCACGGGTATCCACATGCAAGACATATATCAAATGTTCTCAAATCCAATATTCAATCCAACATAACGATATCTCAAAGGGAAAGATTCAATTCATCACAACAAGATAGCAAGGGAATAACATCATATGATCCGACTATATTAACAAAGCCCGTGATACATCAAGATCGTGACATCTCAAGAACAGGAGAGAGAGAGAGAGAGAGAGAGAGAGAGAGAGAGAGATTGAACACGTAGCTACTGGTACATACCCTCAGCCCCGAGGGTGGACTACTCCCTCCTCGTCATGGCCTCCGCCGGGATGATGAAGATGGCCACCGGAGATGGATTCCCCTCTCCGGCAGGGTACTGGAACATCTCCAGATTGGTTTTTCCTCGATACAGAGAGTTGCGGCAGCGGAGCGGAGAGTCTAGGGTTATTTCTGATGGTTTCTATATTTATAGGATTTTTGGGCGTCGGTTTCACGCCAAGATGGGCCACGAGGAGGGCACGATACACCAGGGCACGCCTGGGCCCTCTGGCGCACCCTGGTGGGTTGTGCCTACCTCGTGGCTCTTCTCCGGTGGTTCTTCACTCCAATATTGCTTATTCGGTCCAGAAAAAATCACCAAAAAGTTTCGGGCGATTCCGAGAACTTTCATTTTCTGCACAAAAACAACACCACGGTAATTCTGCTGAAAACAGCGTCAGTCCAGGTTAGTTCTAAATAAATCATATAAAGTGCATCAAAACCATATTATAGTATTGTAAACATAGATGAATATGGCATGAATACTTCATAAATTATTGATACGATGGAGATGTATCAGCATCCCCAAGCTTAATTCCTACTCGTCCTCGAGTAGGTAAATGATAAAAGAACAAATTTATGAAGTGTGAATGCTAGCATAATATATAAGTTTTATCAGTGATAATTTCAGTCAATTTTCTAGCATCATAACCAGCAACTTTTTCTCATAAAAATCATCATGATGGAGCAATCAATTCACATGTCATGGTTCAAATAATGAATTCTCTTGAAACTTAACAACCTATGTTCTCAGTCACCAAACAATTGCAATTCAACTTACTCTCAACAAAGTCTAAGTAAGAGCTCCACATACTCAATCATCATATAGTCTTTCATGATTGCTAGTACACAAAGCATATTTTTAGAACAAATGGCATCCAACGAACACATAGAAAGATAGGGTTTTAATGTTTCGCCTCCCAACTAATTTATCAAAGAGATAATTGTCAACAATAATAAGTCATGATCAAATATATTTGACTGGCCATATGTTCCTAGATCTTTCCCCACCACATGATGCTTGCCAACTAATAGAAGTAGGTTGGAATAAGAAGTTGATTCAACATGAAAAGTAAATAACATGAAAGTAAATAGATTGTCCATTCGCAGAGGGAAGCAGGGACTTGCATATGTGCCAGAGCTCAATGTTTAAAACAGAGATAAATATAATTTTGGGTGGTGCACCCTTCCTGTCAATGTTACGACCAAGAGTTATCAATATCTTCCATGTTAAACACATTAGCGGCGGTTCCCAAGCGGTAGAAGTAAAGGTTTACTGCCCCCTCCACCAACAAACACACTCCACGGCTAGCCGAATCCACGGGTATCGTCCATACCAACAACATTCCTGGGGGAGTTTTGATTAATTATTTGCATTTTTTTTATTTCGGGACTGGGAATTCCTATTACCGCCCCTCTCGTGCAAGGACGAGTGAATAAACACTCATCATGAGAATAACACGCTTAACATGGAAGATACTGATCGCCCCCCGTCGCTCCATGAGCGGTCCAGGCACACAAAACAGATGTTTATTTAAAATTTTAGAGGTGGCACACGCAAATTTACTTGGAATGGCAGTGAAATACCATAAATAGGTAGGTATGGTGGACTCTTATGGAAGAAACTTGTCTCAAGTATTTGGATGCACAAGTAGTATCTCTACTTAGTACAAAGTGTTGGCTAGCAAAAGGTTCTAAACAAGCACCACATGTTGGAGGATTCACAACAATATAACTTCTATGCAAATATACACAACCATAACTCATTACGTTGTCTTCCTTGTCCAAATTCAACTAATTTGCTCAAGTTTGAAAATAATTAATGGGTATTCACAATCATAGAAGATGTCCAAGATAATATATTTGTATGTGAAACTTCTCTTCCTTATACTAATCATTCACGAATTGCTTGTATAACCAATATTGTGATTGTCAAACTTCAATAGATTTTACTTTCTAAACCAGATGTGAATCTACTACTAAGGATAAAGCACAATGATAATTTTAGATTTATGATATTCAATTCATTCAACAATTTACTCATAGGATATAAGTGAAGCACAAGAGTAAACATCAAACTACTCTCAAAACATATAAGTGAAGATCAATGAGTAGTCAAACAATTAAGTAGCTATGTGAGGACTCTCTCTCTTAATGAAGATTTTCAGATCTGAGTATTTTATTCAAACAAAAAACTAAACAAAAATAGAACTCCAAGAATAGCACATATCATGTGGACAAATAAAAATTTAGGCTCAACATAGGCTAACCGATATTTGTTTGATGAAGAGAGGTGGGATGCGTAGCATCCCCAAGCTTAGATGCCTGAGACTTCTTGAAAAATTTACTTGGGGTGCCTTGGGCATCCCCAAGCTTGAGCTTTTGTATCTCGTTCAATACTCTCATATCATGGTTTCACCTATTCTCAAAAACTTCATCCACACAAAACTCGAAAAGAACTCGTGAGATAGGTTAGTACACATAAGAATAAATCAACACTTCATGTACTGCCAAGACAAGTTGCACAATAATTTTCAAACATCATCTACTGTTTACTATCGTTTCCACAATTAGATCTACCAATATAGGCTATGGAAACTATAGGATAAGTAGATAACAAAACTATGACAGCAATCTGTCGAAACAGAAAAGTATGTAGTAATCTATTAAACTAGTGTACTTCTGTAACTCAAAAAATTATGAAAATTTAGGACAAGCTAAATAATTTATATGACAACACTTTGTAAAAATTTCAGAAACTTTCCACGTTCTAGTAAAATATGAAAATTCAAACACTACAGAGAAAGTTTCTGTTTTTACACAGCACGCATCAAACATGCAATGCAAGCATCCTAAAGGCAATTCTTGGAACTTTTTATTGAAAAACAAGATAATAAATAACACATAACAGAGAACAACAAAATAAAATGACGCTCCAAGCAAAACTCATATTATGTGACGAATAAAAATATAGCTCTAAGTAAGATATACCGATAATGTTGAAGACGAAAGAGGGGATGCCTTCCGAGGCATCCCCAAGCTTAGGCGCTTGAGTCTTCCTTGGATATTACCTTGGGGGTACCTTGGACATCCCCAAGATTAGGTTCTTGTCACTCCTTATTCTCCTCATATCGGTGTCTCACCCAAAACTTGAAAACATCAATCACACAAAACTTAACGGAACTTCGTGAGAAGGGTTAGTGTAATAAAGATAAATCATTCACTTAGGTACTGTCAAGACAAGATTCCTAATTGTTACCACATTATACATACTGTATTCTATAATTCCCATAATTTATACCACTAAATATAAGCTATGGAAACACTAAAACAAGCAAACTATGCATGCAAAACAGAATCTGTCAGAAACAGAACAGGCTGTGAATATCTGTAGTATAGCCATACTTACCTGTCTCTAAAATTTCGGAAAAATTTGTACAACCTGAAGAATTTGTATAAGAAGACTGTGTAAAAATTTAAGATCATTATCACTCTCCAGTAAAAAATGAAAATTCCTGTACTGGAGTCAAAAGTTTCTGTTTTGGTTCAGCATCAATTCTACTCATCTTGTGAGTCATCCCAAAGGCTTTACTTGTCACTTTATTGAAATAAAAGACACAAAACATGATTACTATAGTATATTAACCATGTGAACACACAAAAACAGAAAGTAAAAGTGTTGGGTTGTCTCCCAACAAGCGCTTTTCTTTAAAGCCTTTTAGCTAGGCATGATGATTTCAATGATGCTCACATAGGAATAGTATTTGAAACATGCAAGGTAGCATCATGAAACACATGACAAGCACATTTAAGTCTAACCCACTTCCTATACATGGGAATTTTGTGAGTAAACAGTTTATGGGAGCAAGAATCAACTAGCATAGGAAGGCAAAACAAGCATAACTTCAAAACTTTGAACACATAGGGGGGAAACTTGATATTATTGCAATCCCTACAAGCATATGTTCCTCCCCCATAATAATTTTCAGTAGAATCATGAAGGAATTCAACAATATAACTATCACATAAAGCATTCTTTTCATGATCTACAAGCATAGAAAATTTGTCACTCTCCACATAAGCAATTTTCTTCTCATTCATAATAGTGGGAGCAAACTCAACAAAATAACTGTCATGAGATACTTGATTGACATAACCACTTTGAATATTAAAATCATGATGACAAGTTTCATGGTTACTATCACTCTTTATAGCATACATGTCATCATCATAATCATCATAGATAGTAGGCATGTCATTATCATAACAAATTTGCTCATCAAAACTCGGGGGACTAAAAATATCATCTTCATCAAACATAGCATCCCCAAGCTTGTGGCTTTGCATATCATTAGCATCATGGATATTCAGAGAATTCATACTAGCAATATTGCAATCATGCTCATCATTCAAGGAATTCTCATTAAGTATTTTCATAAATTCTTCCTCTACCAATTGAGCACAATTTTCCAAACCGTCATTTTCACGAAAGACATTAAAAAGACGAACCAATTGATGCAACCTAAACTCCATTTTTTGTAGTTTTCTTTTATAAAAAAAACTAGTGAAAAACAAGAAACTAAAAGATTTAATTGCAAGATCTAAATATATACCTTCAAGCACTCACCCCCCCGGCAACGGCGCTAGAAAAGAGCTTGATGTCTACTACGCAACTTTATTCTTGTAGACTTTGTTGGGCCTCCAAGCGTAGAGTTTTGTAGGACAGTAGCAATTTTCTCTCAAGTGGATGACCTAAGGTTTATCAATCCGTGGGAGGTGTAGGATGAAGATGGTCTCTCTCAAACAACCCTGCAATCAAATACAAGAAATCTCTTGTGTCCCCAACACACCCAATACAATGGCAAATTGTATATGTGCACTAGTTCAGCGAAGAGATGGTGATATAAGTGCAATATGGATGGTAGATATAGGTTTTTGTAATCTGAAAATATAAAAACAGCAAGGTAGCAAGTAACAAAAGTGAGCACAAACGGTATAACAATGCTTGAAAACAAGGCCTCGGGTCCGTACTTTCGCTAGTTCAATCTCTCAACAATGCTAATATAATTAGATCACATAACCATCCCTCAATGTGCAACGAAGAATCACTCCAAAGTTCTTATCTAGCGGAGAACATAAGAAGAAATTGTTTGTAGGGTACGAAACCACCTTAAAGTTATTCTTTCCGATCGATCTATCCAAGAGTTCGTACTAAGATAACACCAAGTTATCCTTTCCGATCGATCTATCTAAGAGTTCGTACTAGAATAACACCATATGATACGCATCAACCAACTCTAATGTCACCTAGATACTCCAATGTCACCACAAGTATCCATGAGTTAATTATACGATGCGCATCAAACAATTTCAGATTCATAATACTCAATCCAACACAAAGAACCTCCAAGAGTACCCCAAGATTTCTATCAGAGAAAGTAGGACAAGAACATGTATCAACCCCTATGCATAGATTACCCCAATGTCACCGCGGGAATCCGCAAGTTGAGTACCAAAACATATATCAAGTGAATCAATAGAACACCCCATTGTCACCACGGGTATCCACATGCAAGACATATATCAAGTGTTCTCAAATCCAATATTCAATCCAACATAACGATATCTCAAAGGGAAAGATTCAATTCATCACAACAAGATAGCAAGGGAATAACATCATATGATCCGACTATATTAACAAAGCCCGTGATACATCAAGATCGTGACATCTCAAGAACACGAGAGAGAGAGATTGAACACATAGCTACTGGTAAATACCCTCGGCCCCGAGGGTGGACTACTCCCTCCTCGTCATGGCCTCCGCCGGGATGATGAAGATGGCCACCGGAGATGGATTCCCCTCTCCGGCAGGGTACTGGAACGTCTCCAGATTGGTTTTTCGTCGATACAGAGAGTTGCGGTGGCGGAGCGGAGAGTCTAGGGTTATTTCTGATGGTTTCTATATTTATAGGATTTTTGGGCGTCGGTTTCACTCCAAGATGGGCCACGAGGAGGGCACGATACAACAGGGCGCGCCTAGGCCCTCTGGCGCACCCTGGTGGGTTGTGCCCACCTCGTGGCTCTTCTCCGGTGGTTCTTCAGTCCAATATTACTTATTTGGTCTAGAAAAAATCACCAAAAAGTTTCGGGCGATTCCGAGAACTTTCATTTTCTGCACAAAAACAACACCACGGTAATTCTGCTGAAAACAGCGTCAGTCTGGGTTAGTTCTAAATAAATCATATAAAGTGCATCAAAACCATATAAAAGTATTGTAAACATAGATGAATATGTCATGAATACTTCATAAATTATCGATACGTTGGAGATGTATCAAAAACATAAATGCAGAGGACCCCCAAAGTTCAAGCAGCGACTAAACATTGTAATTCATGGTAGAAAAGATCCAGGCATGCTGCATCCAACATCAACTATACACAATGCATGAGGATGACAATAGTGCTCTCAGGTCTGGCGCTTATTTGAGAAGGTGGTGACTCAACATAAAAGTAAATAGATAGTCCCTTCGCAGAGGGAAGCATGGATTTGCGGCGGTGCCAGAGCTCAAAGTTTAAAATAGAGATATATATTTTTGGGAGGTACACCCTTCCTGTCAACGTCACGACCAAGAGTTATCAATATCTTCCATGCTAAACAAATTAGCGGCGGTTCCCAAGCGGTAAAAATAAAGGTTTACTCCCCCTCCACCAACAATCACACTCCACGGCTAGCCGCATCCACGGGTACCGTTCAAACCAACAACATTTCTGGGGGAGTTTTGCTTAATTATTTTTTATTTTTGATTTCGGGATTGGGAATCCCTATTACCGCCCCTCTCGTGTAAGGACGAGTGAATAAACACTCATCATGAGAATAACCCGCTTAGAATGGAAGATACTGACCACCCCCTGTCGCTCCATGAGCGGTCCAGGCACACAAAACAGATGTTCATTTGAATTTTTAGAGGTGGCACATGCAAATTTACTTTGGAACCACTACAAGAAAAATGCTCGTTTATGACAAAAAATAATGACGACAGTCTAAATGGTCATAGATCTATGACCAAAATTCACAAATTGGTCATGTAGGGTTTGGGAGGGTCCAAACCCTCGAATCTTACGATCTTTTGAGTTAGCAAGGTCATAATCCCACTGCCCGGAATGGTCATAAGTGTGTGCAGCACTATATATGACATTATTTTAAGTCCACATGACCAAATTAATAAGGTCATATACATGAACAAAGGTGAGTAGGCAGATTCTTGCCTACGTGGCGACTATACGTGTCAATTTTCCGCCCATGTGTCATGTATACGTGTTAATTTGCCTACATGCTAATTTTTGTAGAGACACATGCTAATGAGTTGCTGAGTATAACTCACACAGACTTGCGGGAGACATGTGGTAACTTGTTGACCCAGTCGACTAGTGGGACCCATGCACGACGTGTTGGACCAATTGACATACTTGCCAACTTATGTGCGGACACGCCAAACTCGGTCAACTCTCAGCCACATAAAATGTATGTTAAATAAGTAAAGTTTAAATTGATAGTTTCAAACTAACGTTCATATATATGTCAACAAAAATCTATAATTTTTTTATAAAAATAAATATACTGCTTGTATATTTTATGCTTTGGTCGTAAAGATGCAACCAAATGTGTCAATTTACATTTTACACTGATTTATATTTAGCCATAACGTAACATACAAAGCTATATGTGGCGTGTGGTCAACATGAGATGGACCCAAGCAACATGAAATGTGTGGCTAAACATAATATTTATTTTCTACTACCCCACAAAAAAAGATTTATTTATTTTCCACTATCCTTGCAAAAAAGTTTTGCTTTCCACTAAAAAAACATGAAACTGATGGCTCGCAAAATAGCAAGAAGAAAAACGCGCCAAGGAATTTGTTTTTGGAAAGCTGGGGCGGGATCACGAAACTTCTAGACGCTGCATGGTGCTAGGGTTTACAAGTGGGCGCTGCCTCCTCCTCTCCTAAGCACAGCCGCCACAACCCCACCCACCCACCCACCCACCCATCTCTCTCTCTCTCTCCGCGCGAGCCGCCGCTGCTCCCTCCTCCGACCTAGCAACCCTCCGCCGGTGAGCAGCCTCTCGCATAATCTCGCCGCCATCCTCCAATTCCCCTGCTTATCCTCTGACTTCTCCACCGCGTCAGGGAACGCATCGATTCGCCGCCGCTGCTCAAGGGCCTGACTGGATCGTGGTGCTACCAGCCAGATCCACGTCGCGCCCCATGGGTACTTGATGCGGTTGACCGCTCCGCCGCGTTATAGCGCCTTCGCTCCATCGCCCGCGACTCGTTCGCGTCGTCAGCTATCACGAAGGCGAAGACGGCCATGAGGAGGGCTTGACCAACGTCGTCCTCATCCAGCTTGCCAGGACGTTTCGTAGTGGCGGATACCTGACATCCCCGAGCGACGCCGCTTCTCGGCCTCCTCGACCTCGTAGTAAAGCTTCCCGGCATCAACAGGTACTTCGCTCTCCTCCTCATCCTACTCCTCTAGAAAAGGCGGACGAATTGAGAACCTATTGCAGACTGGATCAGATCGGTATACTAGCAAGCTACTGTTTGTGATAGTATTGTCCTATGCAATTGCAATTTGTTGTTTTGTAGTTTGTTACTTTGGATTTGTGTGTGGTGAAGTACCTGCTTAATTTCCCCAATTTTCTTAAACGATGCTTGTGGTCTGTAATGGATGCATGCGTAATGTTCCATGGTACATTCACTGGGTTAGGGAGGAGCACACAGAGTAGCACAACACATGTTATAAAACCGGTTAAACAAACTACAGATCGATTCATTTTTCTCTGCAGAGTCTTGTAGGGTATAGTGATAATTATCGCATCAGTTTTTCAGTAGTAACCTGCTGAACAACATGTAACCACCACCCTATCCCACATTGTGATTATATGAGATGTTTATTTTTAGTAGTTTTTTCTCTTGGTTGTAGGCTATCGCCTCCTCACATGAAGGGTGTAGCTGCTCCCCAGAAATTCTGGTCGCATATATTTATATCCTACTCGATGAGCTTGTCCATGATGTGCTTATCCATAGTGGATGAGTTTCAGGTATGCTAGCTATTCTGGTGCATTATCTTGATGCTTTAGGGTACTAGCCCCATGTAAGCCTTTAAAATGCATCGTACCTCATGTATAGTTACCTATAAGAAATTGTCATGTGCAGTACTACATACATTAGTTTCCGATTTCATAAAAGATAATATAAGCATTTTTTGCTGATGTCCTGCTTATTGTTCATTCTACTAGAATTAAGATGGTTGTGTTGTGGGCTATTACAGCAGCACTTTTGTTTCTATTTGAGATTATGCTTCATTCTACTGAGTGCAAAGCAACGTGCCATTGAAATTTAAGAGCTTGAATACTTGTATCACTGTATGTTTTATGATTGAGCTTTTAGAGCTGTTAATTTGTCATCGTGATTATCTTGTTAGTTATGTGGTTGTTCTTTCTGCAACTAGGAAACAACCGAACACACAGTTTATGTGGGCAAGAGCTCAATTTTAAATGATTATTTTGCCTTCTACAGTGTGCCTAACCTTCCTTTTGATGCTACTACATTCTAAGCCCATAACCTAAATTTGTGCACGTATAGCCTGCACATTGAGTTGCTGACATGTTTGTGTCAAACAACATGGAACATGGAGGGTGTTCCCCTCCTTTGTGTTTGTATGGGACGGTGAACCTGGAGCATGGTGCACATGCTTGAATATTTGGGGTAGGATCGTTCACTTTGTCTAGTTCTCTACCGTACAATATAAGTGGATTAGACTGTTACCTTTTTTGAGCTAATCTGGCAGGTTTTGAAGATTAGGTGACCTATTATTATTTGTTGACCATCATTTATATTGTCCAGACCTAATTAAGGTTGCGTTAGTACGTTGCACCAATAATGTATATAGCCACAATTGTTTCCATTATCCAATGTATCAACCCTTGCATTATTTAGTGTATGTTTCCTTGTGTCCTGAAGGTACTATTTTCTTTGTACCTATTGCCGTGGTCTTATTTCTGATATGCTTGCCTTGCTCACAGCTCCCTTTGGATCCGCCATGATTCCCTCCATTGTGGCCTCGTCGTGCTTCCTTGCCAGTGGCGGTGTCCGTGTACAACAAGAGCAGTTGTTTGACTACATGGCAGAGAGGGCACCCAAAAGGTGCCTCAACAAACATTGGGTGGCAGTGACAGTTGGCCTCGTCTATTACCTGGTGAGTGTCTTGGTTGCAAGTTTGTTGTGTGTAGTATGATATAGAAGTACGCGGTAGCATTTCATATCGAATGTAACTCAGGTATATGGTGTAGACTTTAAAAACTTTACATGCAATGTATTTTGTTTCATAGGTTCAGTTATTAGTTCTTAAACAGAGAAGTAGTTCTTGTAGTTTTTAAGCCATTGATTAAATGAACTATGCCTTTGCTCTGTAAAAAATGCACCTGATGTCTCTAATATGTATATCTCGTTTGTGCATTAAGCTAATGCTCTTGTGATCTCTAATATCGCACCGAAGCCTGAATGCTACTTGTGGGCTAAAGATATGCCTGTACTAAACTTGTGATCTCTAATATCGAATTTTCTTTTGCTGTGATGTATATTATTCTAGAAACATTTCAGCTTGCATTAATTGATATAGGTTTAGTATGATGTATATGCTCTCAATTTATTTGACATCAAACAACAACCTTTTGGTTAAACAATAGCGATAATTTAGTTAGTCGTGATTATTTGAAACTTCTTGGATGCCATCATTTAATATGTTCGGACATGTTGAATTAATCAGTGATCATCCATGTATGTGTGCAGAAATATAATTTGTAAATACTTGCGGTCTTCCTGACTTGTTGTTCATTGTAGCACTTAACATACAACAAATATACTGCTAAATGATGGTTGCTAGTTTAGATTTATGAATCATTGTTGTGGCATAGTTGTTACATATTTATTTCTAGAATTGACATTTTGTGCCGTGCATCCTCCCTTGTGTAGAACTGATAGTGGACATAAAGTAAACTCCGATCTTGTATATCCTGTGTTCTTTGGTAATTGGGTATGAATTTAGCACCATGTAACTATAGCTTAAACAAACGCATATTGTTTAGGTGTCATTATTGAGAAATATGTTGTTTGTTGTTAATTCTTCTTTGGATATATCATTGGTACATATATTAATTTTCCTCTTTAGAATGGATGTCTTTTCTCACCGCCTTGCCTCTATTATAGGACAATTCTTGTAATTAAATTTATTCATTGCCATGCTTTACTTGCTATTTTGCATTCTGGGATCAACTTGCTGTAATTTCAGTATTCAATGCAATTATTTCCATTTATTTCATTCCCGTTGTTCCATAGTTTTGGTTCTCATGTTTGATCCTTTGAATGTTATGTCTGATATGCTAAACTGAAGAAATTGGAAACGAAAGACTCTGAAGCCATCCTTTCAATGCCATCCATCATCTTTCTTTGTCATGTTTATGTGCCAACAAGTTGATATCCTGACTGTAGTTGGAAATGAAAGACTCTAAAGCCATCCTTTGTGCTTTGTTGTAATGTTTGTGTGTTTCTTTTTTGCTTTGTGTATAATCTTGTGGTTGTTGATTTTAGTTCAGTTAATGTAATGAGAAAATTATTAGAACTATTTTGTCGTGCAGTGACAAGCAGATTTTGCCGTGTACTCGTCATCAATGTATTTCCTGAGATATCTATTGTTAAATGAAGGTTGGATTGAGCTTAAGTCTAGTAAGCTGACAGCAAAAAGAAAAATCTGATCGTATAAGAAGCGCATAGTCAAGTAAAAAGTAAATTTACAGCATAAAAGCATTATTGGGCTGAAGCAATGGGTTCGGCCCATTTAGGCCCCTAATTGGCCTGTCTAGGTGGAGCCATGTCACTTCCTATGTGGCGTACATTTATCATTTTTGCCATGTCATCTCTTATGCCACATGGATGTTGCCACATCAGCTCTGCCATGTTAGATCCCTCGTGGACCAAGTAGATGGCTAACGACCAAAAGTTTGGTCATAGGTTTGATGACCAAACCGTTTTGGTCATAGGTGTCTCTGACCAATTTCAAACAAAGGTCATGTTTGTTCGTTCTTGACGGCCAACTGTTGACCTTTTAAATTTGGTCATAAGAAGGTCATAAATGAAAAGCAACGACCATTTTACGACCAAAATAGGGGGTCATCGATGGACATATTTCTTGTAGTGAACGGCAGGGTAATACCGCATATAGGTAGATATAGTGGACTCATCTGGCATAACTTGGTTTAAAGGTTTTGGATGCACAAGCAGTATTCCCGCTTAGTACAGGCGAAGGCTAGCAATTAGATTGAGAAGCGGCCAGCTAGAGAGCGAAAACGGTCATGAACATGCATTACATATAATCAACATTGAATACTAGCATGAGTAGGATATGGACACCATGAACATAAATATCATGAAGCCTATGTTGGTTTTGATTCAACTACATGCGTGAACATGTGCCAAGTCAAGCCACTTGAAACATTCAGAGGAGGATACCATATCACCATATCGCATCACAACCATTTTAATGCATGTTGACACCCAAGATAAATCATTATCCACTCCTAGCTACTTAAGCATGGCATGAACAACTATAATCTCTAATGGTCATTGCAAACATGTTTGATCATAATGAGTTGAATCAAGGGATGCTAGGTTAAACATATTTACAAAAACAAAAACAAGTTGAGTTCATACCCGCCTTTCTCTGCCACAGTCAATTCATCAAATGTCGTCATTATTGCGTTTCACTTGCACGACCGAATGATAAGAAGATAATAATAGTGCAAAAGTGCCGTGGACTAAGCTGGAATCTGCAAACATTTTATTCAAGAGGAGAAGACAAAGTAATACGGGCTCTTTATTAGATAAACAATGATACATATGAGAGCCACTCAACAATTTCATTGTGGTCTTCTCCTTGGTACGACTCAAACAAAAAGAAAAGAATTTCAGAGAAACACACTGAAATATTTTTGGAGTTTTTGTTTTTTCTTGAAGAAGGCAAATTAAAGAGAAAAACAAAAACGAGAAAAACTATTTACACGGGAAAGCCCCTAACAAGTAAAAGAAGAAGCGAGAAATCTTTTTGGGTTTTATTTTAAAGCAACAATTAAACTAAGCTAGAAATAAAAACTAAAAAGAAGTAGGAAGTATTTTTGGATTTTCTTTTAAAGCAACAATTAAACTAAGCTAGAAATAAAAACTAAAAACAATTAAACACAAGAAGAAAGCAAGAAAACAAATTTAGCATGGATATTAAAATGAAAAAGTATGAACACTGACAACTGGAATGAAATGTGTGAACATGAATGTAATGTCGGTGGAAATACGTACTCCCCCAAGCTTAGGCTTTTGGCCTAGCTTGGTAATCACCATCTGTAGTAGCCGCCCGGTCCCAATGATAGTGAGGCGGAGGCGGCACCTGAGCATCCCACCCCTGGGGCTCCTCCTCAGCAGCTACTAGGTTGTTCCGGTAGGCTATAATGTCATCTGGCATGATCGTGTATCCGTTCCTGGCAATAGAATCAAACAAAGCAGGTGCAGGCAACGGAATAATATCACGTGTCTCCTTGCTAAATACTAGGTTATAATGAATGTCACGGGGAGAATCGGTTACATCTAGGAATTGGTGAGCCTGCAGTGACTTGTGATCAAGGTAAACTCGGGATAAGAGATAATCATGTGGGCGAAACTGGACTCTAAAGTGGCTCGCTAGACGAGTAGCATAAATACCACCATGTATCTTTCCCTTCATTTTGTTAAGATGTAAGCGTCGAGCAATAATAGCCTCCATACTAAAGGTGTGATCATCATAAAGTGCACGACGTAAAATAGCAAGGTCAGGGGCACTGAGTGCACCGACCTTTTCCCTAGCGGTTAAACACTTAGCGATGACCAAGGCGAAATAATGTACTGTGGGAAACTGCAAACTGGTAGCAGTGGCGCTCGACACGCCTCTATCCTCACCCACGGTTAACGTGAGGAGAAAATCCTCAAACTCAGATGGCCTAGGTTCTCTCAAGTCCCCATTAGAAGGAATCAAGCATATGTTGCAGAAGTCAGTTAGCGACAATGTGTAAGTTTCAGCATAAAGATTAAACTGAACTTCAGGGGGGTTGTTTTTACCTAGATAATGAAAGCTTTGCACAAAGGAATTTGTAAGGATGTGATATTGGTCACACTTAGCTGCGAGGAACTCGGTCAACCCAGCGTTTGCAACAAACTGAGCGAACTCTTGATGGAACCCGACCTCCTCCATGAAGGCATCATGCGACCATTCACACGGCCGCACCTCCACCTTTCTTGGGGTGCGAAGGTCATTGTCCGATGATTCCCCAATGACTCCCTTGGCGTTTTTCTTGGAGGAGAACTTCCTAAAGATTTGCATTTTTATTCCTATAAAAAATTCTGAAAATTTTTAGTCCACAATTTTTTTGTCAACAAAACTTTGTAAGATTGTTAGCAACTACTCCCAAGCATGCATAGAGGCCATATTGAGCATTCAAACTACTTAGAACTCTAGGAATTCAACATGCAAGCTCATCTACAGTAGCACCAAGTGTAGCTAATTACTCTAAAAATAACCCACTAAAACAAAAACTAATTAGAGCAATGGAGGAGTCACATACCAAGTAGCAATCCCTCCAAACAGTTTCAGAAATGGAGCTTCGAGCAAAGAGATCGAAATCCGCGGGTTTGAGAGCAAGAACACGAAAATGGTGGCTGTGGTGATTTTTTTCTGGAGGTAGGTGATGAAGTGGGCTAAAGAGATAAGTGAGGGGGCCCACGTGGGGGCCACAACCCACCAGGGCGCGCCTGGGGTTGCTGGCGCGCCCTGGTGTCTTGTGGGCACCAGGTGCACCCCCCTCTAGTATTATTTGCACCAGAAATTCATAAATATTCCGAAAAAATCGTGTTAAATTTTCAGGGCATTCTGCGAATTTTTATTTTTGGGTCATTTTTTTATTGCACGGAGAAAACAGAAAACAGGATAATCATGGCATTTTATTTTATTTGACTAGCTAAAACAGAAAATAAAAGGTGGGAGCAGAAAGTTGTGCTTACTTGATTCATCGACTTCATACCTCTCAAAAATGATTCATTAATAAGGTTGAGCAAGTCTTATTAACAACCACTTCCGATTAGCATGAAACCGAAGAACTTTCGTAAAACACTAAGTTACCTCAATGGGGATGTGCATATCCCCAACAATAAGTATATCATATTTCTTTATAGCAGTAGGAAGAGGTAATTTAAAACTTCCAATAATGATGGTCGGAGATTCTTCAATAACATTTATACCATTCACTTGGAATTGTTTCTTCGGAAAGTGCACCATATGCTCATTACCACTGATATGAAAAGTGACTTTGCTTTTATTGCAATCAATAACAGCCCCTGCAGTATTCAAAAAGGGTCTACCAAGGATAATCGACATGTTGTCATCCTCGGGCATCTCAAGAAAAACAAAGTCTGTTCAGATAGTAACATTTGCAACAACAACGGGCACGTCCACATAAATACCGATAGGTATGGCAGTTGATTTGTCAGCCATTGCAATGATATCTCGGTAGGTGTGAGTTTATTCAAATCAAGTCTTTTATATAAGGAGAAAGGCATAACACTAACACAGGCTCCCAAGTCACACAAAGCAGTTTTGACATAGTTTCTCTTAATGGAGCAAGGTATAGTTGGTATTCCAGGATCTCCAAGTTTTTTAGGTACTCCATCCTTAAAGGAATAATTAGCAAGCATGGTGGAGATTTCAGCTTTGGGTATTTTTCTTTTATTTGTGATGATGTCTTTCATATACTTTGCATAAGGGGCCATCTTCAAAATATCGGTTAAACGGGTACGCAAAAAGACTGGCCTGATCATTTCAGCAAAGCGCTCAAATTCTTCATCATCCTTTTTCTTAGATGTCTTAGGTGGGAATGGCATGGGTTTTTGAACCCATGGCTCTCTTTCTTTACCATGTTTCCTAGCCACAAAGTCTCTTTTATCATACCGTTTATTTTTAGGTTGTGGGTTATCAAGATTAGGAGCAGGCTCTATTTCAACATCATTATCTGGTTCTTTATCATTACTAGGTTGAGCATCATCGTGGACATCATCATTATCATTTTAAATTTCACTAGGTTGATGTTCACTACCAGATTGAGTTTTAGCATCGGAAATAGAGACATCATTATTATCAGGAGGTTTTTGTGTCTCAGGTTCACTAGAGGTATGCAAAGTCCTATCATTTTTCTTTTCCTTTTTCTTCTTAGAAGGACTAGGTGCATCAGGATTAATTCTACGAGAGTCTTGTTCAACTCTTTTAGGATGACCCTCAGGATAAAGTGGTTCTTGGGTCATTCTAACTCCTCTAGTTACTACTCTAGCAGCAAAATCATGCATGTTATTATTCATTTCATCCAGCAATTCTTTTTGAGACTTAGCAACTTGTTCTAACTGAGTTTGAACCATAGAGGCATGCTTTGCTACACCTCTAACATCATTAATGATTCTAAATAGCAAGTCACTCAAGCGAGCAATCATATCAGAATTGTATTTCAATTGCTTCAGAACATGGGCATTGAAATGATCTTGCTTCATAATATAGTTGTCAAACTCATATAAGCATTGACTAGGATGTTTATTGTGAGGAATGTCACTTTCATTAAACTTTAATAAAGAATTTACCTCTACCACCTGTGGAGGTGGTGGTGTGTCAAGGCCATGTATTTCTTCAATAGGTGGCAAATTCTTAACATCCTCAGCTTTAATACCTTTTTCCTTCATAGATTTCTTTGCCTCTTGCATATCTTTAGGACTGAGAAATAAGATACCCCTCTTCTTTGGAGTGGGTTTAGGCGGTGGTTCAGGAAGAGTCCAATCATCATAATTCTTCAATATGTTATTCAATAATTCCTCAGCTTGTTCAACAGTTCGTTCCCTGAAAACACAACCAGCACAACTATCTAGGAAGTCCCTAGAAGCATCGGTTAGTCCATTATAAAAGATATCAAGTATTTCATTTTTCTTGAGAGGATGATCAGGCAAAGCATTAAGCAATCGGAGAAGCCTCCCCCAAGCTTGTGGGAGACTCTCTTCTTCAATTTGCACAAAGTTAAATATTTCCTGCAAGGCAGCTTGTTTCTTATGAGCAGGAAAATATTTTTCAGAGAAGTAGTAGATCATATCCTGGGGACTACGCACACAACCAGGAGTAAGAGTATTGTACCATGTCTTAGCATCACCCTTTAATGAGAATGGAAATAACTTAAGGATATAATAGTAGCGAATCTTCTCATCATGAGCAAAGAGGGTGGCTATATCATTCAACTTAGTAAGGTGTGCCACTACAGTTTCAGTTTCATAGCCATGGAAAGGATCATATTCAACCAAAGTGATTAACTCTGGGTCGACAGAGAATTCATAATCCTTATAGGTAAAAAAAGATAGGTGAAGTAGCAAACTTAGGATCACATTTCATTCTAGCATTCAAAGTCTTTTCCTTATACTTGCGTAGCAATTTCTTAAGATCGTCTCTATCCTTGCAAGAAAGAATTTCTCTAGTTATCTCTTCGTCCATAACATAACCTTCAGGTATCTTAGGCATTTCAAACTTAGGAGAGCTAGGACTAATAGGTGTTTCATAATCATCATCAGTTTCATAAGCTTCATCAGTTTCAGCAATCTCATCAGTTTCAGTAGTTTCATTTTCTTTAGCTCTAGCAATTTGTACATCAAGAAATTCTCCTAGTGGACATTATCATCAAGCATGGTACTAGCATCATCATAAGCATCATTCATAGCAGAGGTAGCATCATCAATAACTTGCAACATATCAGGATTACTAGCATGTGGTGGTGTTGCAAACTTACTCATAACACAAGGTGAATCAAGTGCAGAGCTAGATGGCAGTTCCTTACATCCCCTCGTTTTAGAGGGAAAAATCTTAGTCTTTGGATCCTTCAGATTCTTCATAGTGATAAATTGATATAAATCCCAAGTGACTCAACAACTATTGCTATGCTCCCCGGCAACGGCGCCAGAAACAGGTCTTGATAACCCACAAGTATAGGGGATCGCAACAGTTTTCGAGGGTAGAGTATTCAACCCAAATTTATAGATTCGACACAAGGGGAGCCAAAGAATACTTGAGAGTATTAGCAGTTGAGTTGTCAATTCAACCACACCTAGAGATTAAATATCTGCAGCAAAGTGATCAGTAGCACAGAAATATGATAGTTTGGTAGCAGTAGCAACAGTAACAGTAGCGGTAACAATAGTAGCAGTAGTTTTGTAGCAGTTGGAACAGCAGCAGCAACAATAGTAACTTAGCAAGAACAATAAGTGAAAAGCTCGTAGGCACTGCATCGGTAACTCATTGGATGATATTCGTCATGTAACAGTCATAACCTAGGGCGATACAGAACTAGCTCGAGTTCGTCAATGTAATGTAGGCATGTATTCCGTAAATAGTCATACGTGCTTATGGAAAAGAACTTGCATGACATCTTTTGTCCTACCCTCCCGTGGCAGCGGGGTCCATAAGGAAACTAAGGGATATTAAGGCATCCTTTTAATACAAAACCGGAACAAAGCATTAACACATTGTGAATACATGAACTCCTCAAACTACGGTCGTCACCGCGAAGTATCCCAAATATTGTCACTAGGGGGTTGACGGATCATAACACGCAATAGGTGCATATGAATATGCAAGATCGGATCAAGATCATGGATATAGAGATGATAACTTAAACGGTTCAGATCTGAAATCATGGCACTCGGGCCCTAGTGACAAGCATTAGGCATAGCAAAGTCATAGCAACATCAATCTCAGAACGTAATGGATACTAGTGATCAAACCCTAACAAAACTAACTCGATTACATGATGAATCTCATCCAACTCCTCACCGCCAGCAAGCCTACGAAGGAATTACTCACTACCGGTGGGGAGCATCATGGAATTGGCGATGGAGAAAAGTTGGTGATGACGAAGACCGAAGATTCCCCTCTCCGGAGCCACAAACGGGCTCCAGATCTGGCCTCCCGATGAAGAACAGGAGGTGGCGGCGGCTCCGTATCGTAAAACGCGATGAAATTTTCTCCCTGATTTTTTCTCTCCAAAAATAGGAATTTATAGTGGTGGAATTAGGGTCAGTGGGGCCACGAGGTGGGCACAACCCACCAGGGCGTGCCCAGGGGGCCTGGCGCGAACTGGTGGGTGCTGACCACCATGCCCCCCTCTTCGGTCGATTTTGGCTCCAATAATTCACATATATTCTGAAATAATTCTCCAAAAAGTTTCGTTCCATTCCGAGAACTTTTATTTCTGCACAAAAAACAACACCATGGTAGTTCTGCTGAAAACAGCGTCAGTCCGGGTTAGTTCCATTCAAATCATGCAAATTAGAGTCCAAAACAAGGGAAAAAGGGTGAGGAAAAGTAGATACGTTGGAGACGTATCAACTCCCCCAAGCTTAAACCTTTCCTTGTCCTCAAGCAATTCAGTTGATAAACTGAAAGTGATAAAGAAAAACTTTTATGAACTCTTTTGTTCTTGTTTACATATATATGCTTAAGTAGCACCCAAGTTTTCAGCAAAGATTATGACTAACCATGTCAACAATAACCCTTAGAAATTATATTAACTCATATCAATAACATAAGCAACTAGCGAGCAATAATAAGATATCTCAAATGCCAACACTTTGTCAAAACAATCATGATACAATATGACAATAGTGGTATCTCGCTAGCCCTTTCTGAGACCGCAAAACATAAATGCAGAGCACCTCCAAAGTTCAAGCAGCGACTAAACATTGTAATTCATGGTAGAAAAGATCCAGGCATGCTGCACCCAACATCAACTATACACAATGCATGAGGATGACAATAGTGCTCTCAGGTCTGGCGCTTATTTGAGAAGGTGATGACTCAACATAAAAGTAAATAGATAGTCCCTTCGTAGAGGGAAGCTTGGATTTGCAGCGGTGCCAGAGCTCAAAGTTTAAAATGATAGATATAATTTTGGGAGGTACACCCTTCCTGTCAACGTCACGACCATGAGTTATCAATATCTTCCATGCTAAACAAATTAGCGGCGGTTCCCAAGCGGTAAAAGTAAAGGTTTACTCCTCCTCCACCAACAATCACACTCCATGGCTAGCCGCATCCACGGGTACCGTCCAAACCAACAACATTCCTGGGGGAGTTTTGTTTAATTATTTTTGATTTTTGATTTCGGGACTGGGAATCCCTATTACCGCCCCTCTCGTGTAAGGACGAGTGAATAAACACTCATCATGAGAATAACCCGCTTAGCATGGAAGATACTGACCACCCCCTGTTGCTCCATGAGCTATCCAGGCACACTAAACAGATGTTCATTTGAATTTTTAGAGGTGGCACGTGCAAATTTACTTTTGAACGGCAGGGTAATACCGCACATAGGTAGATATAGTGGACTCATCTGGCATAACTTGGTTTAAAGGTTTTGGATGCACAAGCAGTATTCCCGCTTAGTACAGGCGAAGGCTAGCAATTAGATTGAGAAGCGGCCAGCTAGAGAGCGAAAACGGTCATGAACATGCATTACATATAATCAACATTGAATACTAGCATGAGTAGGATATGGACACCATGAACATAAATATCATGAAGCCTATGTTGGTTTTGATTCAACTACATGCGTGAACATGTGCCAAGTCAAGCCACTTGAAACATTCAGAGGAGGATACCATATCACCATATCGCATCACAACCATTTTAATGCATGTTGACACCCAAGATAAATCATTATCCACTCCTAGCTACTTAAGCATGGCATGAACAACTATAATCTCTAATGGTCATTGCAAACATGTTTGATCATAATGAGTTGAATCAAGGGATGCTAGGTTAAACATATTTACAAAAACAAAAACAAGTTGAGTTCATACCCGCCTTTCTCTGCCACAGTCAATTCATCAAATGTCGTCATTATTGCGTTTCACTTGCACGACCGAACGATAAGAAGATAATAATAGTGCAAAAGTGCCGTGGACTAAGCTGGAATCTGCAAACATTTTATTCAAGAGGAGAAGACAAAGTAATACGGGCTCTTTATTAGATAAACAATGATACATATGAAAGCCACTCAACAATTTCATTGTGGTCTTCTCCTTGGTACGACTCAAACAAAAAGAAAAGAATTCCAGAGAAACACACTAAAATATTTTTGGAGTTTTTGTTTTTTCTTGAAGAAGGCAAATTAAAGAGAAAAACAAAAACGAGAAAAACTATTTACACGGGAAAGCCCCTAACAAGTAAAAGAAGAAGCGAGAAATCTTTTTGGGTTTTATTTTAAAGCAACAATTAAACTAAGCTAGAAATAAAAACAAAAACGAAGTAGGAAGTATTTTTGGATTTTCTAAAAGTTTTTCAAACACACAAGAAGAAAGCGAGAAAATAAATTTAGCATGGATATTACAATGAAAAAGTATGAACACTGACAACTGGAATGAAATGTGTGAACATGAATGTAATGTCGGTGGAAATACGTACTCCCCCAAGCTTAGGCCTTTGGCCTAGCTTGGTAATCACCATCCGTAGTAGCCGTCCGGTCCCAAATGATAGTGAGGCGGAGGCGGCACCTGAGCATCCCACCCCTGGTGCTCCTCCTCAGCAGCTACTAGGTTGTTCCGGTAGGCTATAATGTCATCTGGCATGATCGTGTATCCGTTCCTGGCAATAGAATCAAACAAAGCAGGTGCAGGCAACGGAATAATATCACGTGTCTCCTTGCTAAATACTAGGTTATAATGAATGTCACGGGGAGAATCGGTTACATCTAGGAATTGGTGAGCCTGCAGTGACTTGTGATCAAGGTAAACTCGGGATAAGAGATAATCATGTGGGCGAAACTGGACTCTAAAGTGGCTCGCTAGACGAGTAGCATAAATACCACCATGTATCGTTCCCTTAGTTTTGCTAAGATGTAAGCGTCGAGCAATAATAGCCCCCATACTAAAGGTGTGATCATCATAAAGTGCACGACGTAAAATAGCAAGGTCAGGGGCACTGAGTGCGCCGACCTTCTCCCTAGCGGTTAAACACTTATTGATGACCAAGGCGAAATAATGTACTGAGGGAAACTGCAAACTGGTAGCAGTGGCGCTCGACACGCCTCTATCCTCACCCACGGTTAACGTGAGGAGAAAATCCTCAAACTCAGATGGCCTAGGTTCTCTCAAGTCCCCATCAGAAGGAATCAAGCATATGTTGCAGAAGTCAGTTAGCGACAATGTGTAAGTTTCAGCATAAAGATTAAACGCCCACATGATTATGGTATTTATGCTACTCCCTTAGCGAGACACTTTAATGTTCAGATTCGCCCACATGATTATCTCTTGTCCCAAGTTTATCTAGATCACAAGGCGTTGCAGGATCACCAATTTATTGAGGCAACTGATTCTTTCCATAACATTCGTTACAACTTACACTACAAGAAATATGTCAACTTGCGACCATCAATATTGGTCACTGAATGGTCATTATTTTTCATTTGCGACCTTTTTGTGACCAAAAACAGTTTGTCAAAAGCTGACCGTCTTTAATGAAACTTAACGACCAAAATAAAAGGTCGTTGGTTCTACGACCAATTGTTTTGGTCACTCGCAGTCTGCCCAGGCCACGTCAGATCCAACGTGGCAAGCTGACGTGGCAAAATTGCGACTAATTGAATTGGTCGTTGATAAGAATCAGCCCGGTCCAATTAGGTGTTTTACATGGGCCGAGCCCAACAATTCAGCCTTTTTATATTTTTTTCTGTCAATTTTTGGTCGGCTTCATGGGCCAAGCCCTGCAATTCGGCCTTTTATTTTCTAGGTCGTGGCCTGTTAACAATCGATTTATTTTCAATTCCTAGCCTTTTATCAGATTTTTCTGGGCAATGGGTCCCAATTGCCAGGTTTTGATTTTTTTCATAGCTTATTAATAAGCAATATATCATACACAAAGTAGAGAAAACATATGAAAATCTTCAAATAACAGCCAAAATCATTTTATTACAATATCCTAGTCAGAACAGAACACATGGAACTCCATACACTTATTCATATTACATCAACCAGTTTAACCATCCAATCTTGCATACACAGGAACTTCAAACTTCACCCAGATAACCATAAAAACTCCACACAATCACAAATATTGCAAACTGTGCAAGCGTAACAGCTAGCTACTCTTGGATACCATGGAACATGCTCTTCAACATGGGAAGAAGTCTTCGACGGCGTTCTACCAACAACGGAAGTTCCATTCACCTACAAAAACAGAATGGAGTATCAAGTACTTGCATCGTTCAAGCAGATTGCAACCAGCATATATACGTAGAAGTACATCAGGAAGGATGATGGAACAAATCAGACAACAAATACATTAATTATATAACACAATTGATGGGTGATGACGACAAGTAAAACTTATACTCACAGGTTTGGACATAAATAATTCCAGATCAAGCAGAAAATAATAAGAAAATAAACACGTGGTCATGTCGTCTTGACCATCTTCAGATCAAATAATCTACAAAGCTTCAATTTGCTTATGAAGCCACGACTAACAACATAAAAATTCAGAATCACAGTGCCTCATTCGGAATTTTTTTTGTATACACATGAAAATTACAGAACCATCTTATACCTGAAAGAGATGCACCAAACACATCATGTACAGAACAGTGTCAAGTAAGTTATGCATATATTGCTCGAAATGTTAAATTCCTGCCTTCACAGAACAAATGATCATACATATGAACTAGACACAAGAACAAGCGTCATTCTAAGCAATTGTTTGCAGCAAACAAAAGTTTTTGGAAATTTATCGAGAAAGTGACCAGTGAATAACTGAATACGAGGTTGCAAATGTCGATCAGAGTAGATGCAACATTCTTGGGATATATGCGATAGGGCGGACAGCACAACATGCAGATGAGGTGAAAAATTAAATGCATAATCAACTTAAATCGAGTTGACAAATTAAATGCATAATCAACTTACATCTAACTCTCTCATGCCGTACGACAATACACATGGGATTAAGAAAGCACCCAATAATAACTTGTACTGGAAACTCAGGCGCTATTTGCATGTTGGAAAATGTGCTTGTATGACTATCCATTCCTGATATGAAATGTGCTAATCACTAACGAGTCCATTCTAGAATCTAGATGGTGCTAAAATTGCAGCTTCATGTTCATGCTTGCTAGTAAACCCTGGCCCTGAAATCTCATGCTGCTGCTTATTTTGCTACTGTGTGGCACCAAGATCAAAATGCATTCAAGTGAGCATAAAACTCATCCCAATCTGAACCATGTACAGAAATACTAGTAACATGTAAACAGATAGCCTCTAGAATTTTTTCTAACTACTCGTAATACGTGAATGAGTGAACCACCAGCAAAACCCACCCCACAGAGCATCCGCTCCAAGGAGCACTCGATCTACTACTCCGAGAGCAAAAGAGAAATGGCAGCCGGAGCGTGTCGTGTGTAACACCCTGGTGTCAGTGCTACAGTGATGTTTGTAATTAAGCTATAGTGATGGTCAGGATTAGGCTAATAATTTTTGCTAATCAAATCATGATCACTGTTGGAATTAACCTCCGATTTAATTTCCGTTGCATTTTAAAATTCGTCTGAAAGGTGGTTTTAAAATTTGTGCAAAACTGGAATTAAAAATGTTGGATGGATTGCAAATATTCCCTAAGGTTTTATTAAATTAAAACCGGCATTTTCGGAATTACTTTGGTGCCTCAAATTGTTTAAAAACTGACACTGTTTTTGTTAAATTAAAAAAAAGTAAAAAGGGCCACTGGGCCGAAAGGGCCGGCCCAGCCACCGGTTAAAAGGGCAGGGGCGCTGGAACCCTAGCCGCCCCCGTCGCTCGTCCCCCCCCCCCCCCCGCCGCTGCCCCCCCCCCCGACGATGCGGCCCGCGCCCGCCGCCCGCGCGCGCCGCCGCCGCCTTGTCGTCCTCGCCGCCGCCTCGGCCCACCCCGCCGGCGGCCACCGCACCGTGCCGCGCCGGCCGGTACGCGCGCGCGTGCGTGTACGTGCGTGTGTGTGTGTCTGTCTGTCTATGTGTGTGTGTGGGCAGCTGACAGGCGGGCCCCACGCCCTATTTTTATTAAATAAAAATGATTTTATAAATAATAAACAAATAGTTAATTAGTTAACTAAATTGATTAATTAATTAATTACTTAATTTAAACAGTATTTTACTGTTTAGGATAATTCGAATGTATTGAATTAAAATAATCTGTTTTAATTTCAGAATATTGTTTAAATCTTTAAAAATTAATATAAATTAATCTGTAGCTCGGATGAAAAAGTTTTGAACATGAAAGTTGCTCAGAATAATCCTATGATTCCAAATACGCAGTCCGTTTGTCTGTCTCATGCTCCTAGCATAACGAACATGGACATTTTTGCATTAGGATCATTTGTCCGGTAGTAGCCCGAGACCCGGAAAATATCGTCAGATATTATTCCGACCCGTCTGCGACGTGTAGTACTGCGTTAGTGCATGCCTAGCTCTGCATATTGCCATGACATGCATCGTGATTGCATCTGTGCTTTGTATTTATTGTTTCTTCCCCCCTCTTCTTACCGGTAGACCCCGAGACTGACGCTGCTGCCGAGTACGACTACGCCGTTGACGACCAGCCTTTTGCAGCAGAGCAGCAAGGCAAGCAAACCTCCTTGAGCATTCCGATATCGCCTATTCTTCCCTCTTATTCTTGCATTAGATTTTGCTATTGTATTAGCTAGCTCCTATTCTGATGCATAGCCTGTTTTTGATAAACTGCTTCTATACCAGCAATCATATCAACTGCTTAGTATAGGTTGATCAATGAATACCCTGTGACCCCCCTTAGTCCCAGTTGCCCCTGCTTCTTCATCGACAACTCGATGACTCGAAGACTCGGTCAACCGACCGACCAGCCAAGCCCGTCACTTTCACCGCACACCCCCTTAGTTGTACGACTCTGCAGAGCTAATATCGAGTACCGAGGGTGACACCTCGTGAAGTACTCATGATGCTAATTATGTAGTGTAGCTAGTCGGTCGTGGTTATCGAGGGTGATTCCTCCTTCACAACTCCCGACGACGACTCTGTCGTGCAACCCCTCAAGCGTAGACCATCGAGGGTGATTCCTCTCTGGTCACCTTGACGGTTACATCAGGTGGGATCCTTCGAGGTTAATCCCTCAGGCTTCCCCCTTGGTGTTATAGACACACGGTTACTTTTACTTTACTGTTGATACATGTTGAGGTCAGAATGACCGGAGGGTGTTGGTGTAATACGACGGGGCGTGGCCGGGCATTCTTGGCCCTTGGCACAAGACCTCGAGACGGGGTGACGGGACCACATATCGTGCATCGCGCTCGTCACCGCAATTATTAATATGCTAATGGTTTGGGTATTTGATCTGAGTTGGTCATTTGACCTTTTCGCACTAACCTTCACGTGGGAGAAGTTATGGGTACTCGGCGTCGTTGTATCAGCCAAAGCTCTTCGGACGTCAGCAATGGAGTGGCGCACGCCCGAGTGGTCCACAACGGCATCGCGCTTGTTATAAGGGGTGCTAGGACTGACCTCGGCCGCCCTCGCATCGTGCAGGAGTGCAAGGGCAAGTGGGCCCACGACCCCTGTGCGCTTAGGATTTAGACCGGAGGGCTGGCCTCTCTGTTGAGCCTAGGTAGGGCGACGACGTGTTGATCTTCGAGGCCGGGCATGACCCAGGAAAGTGTGTCCGGCCAAAGGTGATCAAGCGTGATGGAAAACGCGGTGCACCCCTGCAGGGATGAAGTTAACTATTCGAATAGCCGTGTCCACGGTAACAGGACGACTTGGAGTTGTATCCCGAGCTAATATAACTAAAAGTGTTGACTTGAAATAAAATGTTGGCTCCGAGGTTGCTTTCTCGCGGGAGTCGAGGAAGAATCTCTGGGCGTGGTTACTTAATAAAATTGCTACAATAATATTGTTATATATGAGTTACCAGTCTACTCTCTTCTAATGTTGCAAGATGCTGAAGATGCTAGTCTTTGATAGGACTAGGCCTTCCCCCTATTCTTGCTTCTGTAGTCAGTCCAGATATAACCCCACCCCTTGATAATGATGCATACTTAGCATAGTTCTGATGTCAGTCTTGCGAGTACTTTGGATGAGTACTCACCGCTGCTTTGCTTTCTCTTTCCCCCTCGATACGATTACCGCGTTCAGACGATGGAGCCCAGGAGATGGAGTACGCCGGAGACGACTACTACACCACCGCTGGAGCCTACTACTATGTGGAGACTCCCGACGCTCAGGAGTAGTTAGGTTGGCTCCCAGGCAGGAGGCCTCGCCTCGTTCGATCCGCTGCTTATGTTTGTGCTAGCCTTCTTAAGGCAAAACTTGTTTAACTTATGTCTGTACTCAGATATTATTTGCTTCCGCTGACTCGTGCTTTGTCGAGCTTTGTATTCGAGCCCTCGAGGCCCCTGGCTTGTAATATGAAGCTGTATGACTTTAATTTGTGTCTAGTGTTGTGTTGTGATATTAATTAGTGAGTCGCTAATCTTGGTCGTACGCATTGTGTGTATGATTAGCGTACGGTCAAATTGGGGGCGTCACAAGTTGGTATCATAGCCGACTGCCTGTAGGTAGCCCCCTTTCCAACTCCTTGGCCGAAGTTGAGTCTAGAACTTGAAAAACTTTTACTAACATAGTTGTGTGGCTTACGGGCCCACTTCTCAATCGGGTGGTATTAGGATCTTTTATTCCTCGTCTATACTCTGGGTTCTGATCTCTCTTCTCTTTCGGGTAAGGATTTTGCTAACTCTAACTCTAGGTTCTCGTAACTTCTTCCTCCCGGAGAGCCCCTCCTTCCAGATGATGGCTTGGTTCTTGCGTTGTCCCCGACGTTGTTGTAGCATATCGCTATGCCTCGTTATTGTATCCCTCTACCGCATGCCTGCGTGCCGCCTAGTTGTCTAGGTTTTTCATGCCGAACCTATCGTCTATTTTGTAACAGACTTTTTGTTTGTAATAGACCTATGTTTGGATCTGTATGTTGAAGTTTGAACTACTATGTCGTAATTATTGCACTTCCTTCCTTGTGCAATTTACATCATGAATGCTTTAAATGAGTCACCTCTCGCGGGGATAGAAAACATTCCAGTTGTACGGGACTTCCAGGATGTCTTTCCAGAAGAACTCCCCGGGATTCCCCCTGTTAGAGCTGTCGAGTTTGTCATCGACTTGGTACCCGGTACCACGCGTATAGCCAAGCGTCCTTATAAGATGCCTCCTCATGAGCTCCTTGAGCTGAAGCAGGAGATCGACAATTCGCTTCGCATGGGTTTCATACGTCCAAGTTCCTCTGCTTGGGGAGCACCTTCGCTATTTGTTAAGAAGAAGGATGGTACGAATCGTTTGGTCCAAGACTACCGTCCCGTCAACCAGGCGACAATTCAGAATAAATATCCGCTTCCTCGGATCAATGACTTATATGATCAGCTTGCTGGTTCCTCAATATTCTCTAAACTTGACTTGAGGTTGGGTTACCATCAGATCCGTGTTCGTGAAGAAGATATCCCTAAGACTGCATTTGTTACTCGCTATGGTTCATACGAATACACTGTTATGTCTTTCGGGGTAACAAATGCTCCAGCAACTTTCTCTCGGTTGATGAATTATATCTTCATGGACTACCTCGATAAATTCGTCGTGGTTTATCTGGATGATATTCTAGTATTCTCCAAGAACAAAGAAGAACATGCTGAACATCTTCGTCTTGTGCTGGAAAACCTTTGAGCACATCAGCTATATGCCAAGTATTCCAAATGTGAGTTCTGGTTGGACGAAGTGACCTATCTTGGTCATGTGATCTCCAAGGATGGTATTGCCGTCAACCCAGAACGAGTTCAGGCTATTCTTGACTGGACTCCCCCGAAGAATGTCAAGCAAGTCAGAAGTTTTCTCGGACTCGCCAGCTATTGCCATCATTTTGTCGAGAACTTCTCCAAGATTGCCAAGCCATTGACCAATCTGCTTCATAAGGACGTTAAGTTTGAGTGGACAGACAAATGTCAGGAAAGTTTCCAAGCACTCAAGGACAAGCTGACATCTGCTCCAGTGCTTGCTCCTCCGGATTCTCAGAAGGACTTCGTCATTTATTGCGACGCATCCCGTCAAGGATTAGGTTGTGTCCTAATGCAAGAACGCAGAGTGATTGCGTATGCTTCGCGACAGTTGCGTCCCCATGAAGAGAATTATCCAGTGCATGACCTCAAACTTTCCGCAGTGATCTATGCCTTGTTGTTATGGCGACATTACCTAATTGGTAATCGTTGCGAGATTTATACAGACCATCAAAGCCTGAAGTACCTGTTTACTCAGCCAGACCTAAATCTCCGTCAGAGACGATGGATGGAAGTAGTGTCGGACTATGACTTCGGTATATCTTATACCCCTGGCAAGGCTAATGTTATGGCAGATGTCTTGAGTCGAAAGGCTTATTGCAATAATCATATGGTTCAAAAGGCTAATCCTCGCCTCCATGAAGAGCTCCGTAAGTTGAATCTTCACATTGTTCCACAGGGTTCTCTTAATAACCTTGTCATGGAACCGACTCTTCCGAGAGCTATTAAGTCCACCCAAGACAAGGATGCTTATATCCTTAGGATGAAAGAGGATATTAATTTAGAGAAATTCAGGAAATTCTCGCTTGGTGAAGATGGAGCTTTGTACTTCAAGGGTCGCCTTGTGGTCCCCCGCTTTGAACTTATGACAGAGAAGGTGATGAAAGAAGCTCACGACACCCCTCTCTCTATTCATCCGGGCAGTACTAAGATGTACCTGGACATCCGTCAAAATTTACTGGTGGTCTGGTATGAAGCAAGACATTGCTCGCTATATCGAAGAGTGTGACGTTTGTCGCCGGGTCAAAGCTGAACATCATAAACCTGCTGGTCTTCTGCAACCACTCCCTATTCCTTTATGGAAATGGGACAAGTTTCAAATGGACTTCGTCACAGGTTTTCCAAAGTCGCAGAAGGGCAATGATGCTATCTTTGTCATCATCGACCAATTGTCAAAGGTCGCCCACTTTCTGCCAGTCAAGGAGACAATTACTGCTAGTCAATTAGCAGCCTTGTATACCTCAAGAATCGTTTCACTCCATGGCATTCCAAAGGAAATCAGTTCAGACCGTGGCAGCATTTTCACCTCCAAGTTCTGGAACAGTTTCCAAGAAGAAATGGGAACTCATATTACCTGGAGCACTGCCTATCACCCTCAGTCACAAGGTCAAGTTGAACGAGTTAATCAAGTCCTCGAAGACATGCTATGGGCTTGTGTTATCTCTTTCGGCAAGAAGTTGGAAGAATCTCTCCCTTATGCTGAATTTTCATATAACAACAGCTATCAAGCCAGCTTGAAGATGGCCCCATTTGAAGTGTTGTATGGACGTAAATGCCGAACCCCTCTGAACTGGTCAGAAACTGGGGAACATGCACTCATTGGTCCGGACATTATCCAACAAGCTGAAGAGCAAGTCCGCATTGTTCGGGATAATCTCAAAGCGGCCCAGTCCCGTCAGAAGAGCAATTATGACAAGAAACACTGGGGTTCAACCTATCAAACCGGTGATAAGGCCTATCTGCGTGTCACTCCTTTGAGAGGCACTCATCGGTTTGGAGTCAAGGGCAAGCTAGCTCCTCGCTACGTTGGTCCCTTATGCGTTCTTGAAAGACGTGGGTATGTGGCTTATAAATTGGAGCTGCCACCAAAATTCTCCCATATCCTTGATGTCTTCCATGTGTCGCAATTTCGTCGTTGCTTCAAGGATCCGCAACGTGAGGTGGATCCCGAACTGATTGAAGTGCAGGATGATCTCACTTACAAAGAGCACCCGATCCGCGTTCTTGATGAAACCGAACGTCGGACCTGTCAGAAGGTTACCAAGTTTTTCAAAGGGCAGTGGTCAAATCATTCTGAAGATGAAGTCACTCGGGAACGCGAGGATAACCTTCGGGCAGAATATCCCGATCTTCTTCCTTCTACCTCTTAATTCTCGGGACGAGAATTTCTTTTAGAAGGGGAGAGTTGTAACACCCTGGTGTCAGTGCTACAGTGTTGTTTGTAATTAAGCTACAGTGATGGTCAGGATTAGGCTAATCCATTTTGCTAATCAAATCGTGATCACTGTTGGAATTAACCTCCGATTTAATTTCCGTTGCATTTTAAAATTTGTCTGAAAGGTGGTTTTAAAAGTTGTGCAAAACTGGAATTAAAAATGTTGGATGGATTGAAAATATTCCCTACTGTTTTAGAAAATTAAAAACGGCATTTTTGGAATTATCTTGGTGCCTCAAATTGTTTTAAAACTGACACTATTTTTGTTAAATTTAAAAAAAAAAGTAAAAAGGTCCACTGGGCCGAAAGGGCCGGCCCAGCCACCGGTTATAAGGGCAGGGGCGCTGGAACCCTAGCCGCCCCCGTCGCTCGTTCCCCCCCCCCCCCCCCCGCCGCTCGCCCGACCCGCCCTCGCTCCCGCCCTCCTCCCCCCCCCCCGCCGACACGTCGCGCCGGGCCGTCCTGCCCCGTCGCTCGCACCCCCCCCCGTCGACGGCCAGAGCCGGCCGGCCCCCGACCCGCCGCTGCCCCCCCGACAACGCGGCCCGCGCCCGCCGCCCGCCGTCGCCGTCGCCGTCTACGCCGGCCCCGCAGCCAGATCCGCCGCCCGCGCGCGCCGCCGCCCCGCCGCCGCCTCGTCGTCCTCGCCGCAGCCTCGCCCCCCCCCCCCCCGCCAGCCGCGCGCGCGTGCGTGTACGTGCGTGTGTGTGTGTGTGTCTGTGTATGTGTGTGTGTGGGCAGCTGACAGGCGGGCCCCACGCCCTATTTTTATTAAATAAAAATGATTTTATAAATAATAAATAAATAGTTAACTAAATTGATTAATTAATTAGTTAATTAATTAATTACTTAATTTAAACAGTATTTTACTGTTTAGGATAATTCGAATTTATTGAATTAAAATAATCTGTTTTAATTTCAGAATATTGTTTAAATCTTTAAAAATCAATATAAATTAATCCGTAGCTCGGATGAGAAAGTTTTGAACATGAAAGTTGCTCAGAATAATCCTACGAATCCAAATACGCGGTCCGTTCGTCTGTCACGTGCTCCTAGCATAACGAACATGGACATTTTTGCATTAGGATCATCTGTCCGGTAGTAGCCCGAGACCCGGAAAATATCGTCAGATATTATTCCGACCCGTTTGCGACGTGTAGTACTGCGTTAGTGCATGCCTAGCTCTGCATATTGCCATGACATGCATCGTGATTGCATCTGTGCTTTGTATTTATTGTTTCTTCCCCCCTCTTCTTACCGGTAGACCCCGAGACAGACGCTGCTGCCGAGTACGACTACGCCGTTGACGACCAGCCTTTTGCAGCAGAGCAGCAAGGCAAGCAAACCTCCTTGAGCATTCCGATATCGCCTATTCTTCCCTCTTATTCTTGCATTAGATTTTGCTACTGTATTAGCTAGCTCCTATTCTGATGCATAGCCTGTTTTTGATAAACTGCTTATATACCAGCAATCATATCAACTTCTTAGTATAGGTTGATCAATGAATCCCCTGTGTCCCCCCTTAGTCCTAGTTGCCCCTGCTTCTTCATCGACAACTCGACGACGCGACGACTCGAAGACTCGGTCAACCGACCGACTAGCCATGCCCGTCACTTTCACCGCACACCCCCTTAGTTATACGACTCTGCAGAGCTAATATTGAGTACCAAGGGTGACACCTCGTGAAGTACTCATGATGCTAATTCTGTAGTGTAGCTAGTCGGTCATGGTTATCGAGGGTGATTCCTCCTTCACCACTCCCGACGAGGACTCTGTCGTGCAACCCCTCAAGCATAGACCATCGAGGGTGATTCCTCTCTGGTCACCTTGATGGTTACATCAGGTGGGATCCTTCGAGGTTAATCCCTCGGGCTTCCCCCTTGGTGTTATAGACACATGGTTACTTTTACTTTACTGTTGATACATGTTGAGGTCAGGATGACCGGAGGGTGTTGGTGTAATACGACGGGGCGTGGCCGGGCATTCTTGGCCCTTGCCACAAGACCTCGAGACGGGGCGATGGGACCACATATCGTGCATCGCGCTCGTCACCGCAATTATTAATATGCTAATGGTTTGGGTATTTGATCTGAGTTGGTCATTTGACCTTTTCGCACTAACCTTCACGTGGGAGAAGTTATGGGTACTCGGCGTCGTTGTATCAGCCGAAGCTCTTCGGACGTCAGCAATGGAGTGGCGCGCGCCCGAGTGGTCCGCAACGGCATCGCGCTTGTTATAAGGGGTGCTAGGACTGACCTCGGCCGCCCTCGCATCGTGCAGTAGTGCAAGGGCAAGTGGGCCCACGACCCCTGTGCGCTTAGGATTTAGACCGGCGGGCTGGCCTCTATGTTGAGCCTAGGTAGGGCGAAGACGTGTTGATCTTCGAGGCCGGGCATGACCCAGGAAAGTGTGTTCGGCCAAAGGTGATCAAGCGTGATGGAAAACGTGGTGCACCCCTGCAGGGATGAAGTTAACTATTCGAATAGCCGTGTCCACGGTAACAGGACGACTTGGAGTTGTATCCCGAGCTAATATAACTAAAAGTGTTGACTTGAAATAAAATGTTGGCTCCGAGGTTGCTTTCTCGCGGGAGTCGAGGAAGAATCTCTGGGCGTGGTTACTTAATAAAATTGCTACAATAATATTGTTATATATGAGTTACCAGTCTACTCTCTTCTAATGCTGCAAGATGCTGAAGATGCTAGTCTTCGATAGGACTAGGCCTTCCCCCTATTCTTGCTTCTGTAGTCAGTCCAGATATAACCCCACCCCATGATAATGATGCATACTTAGCATAGTTCTGATGTCAGTCTTGCGAGTACTTTGGATGAGTACTCACCGCTGCTTTGCTTTCTCTTTCCCCCTCGATACGATTACCGCGTTCAGACGATGGAGCCCAGGACATGGAGTACGCCGGAGACGACTACTACACCACCGCTGGAGCCTACTACTACGTTGAGACTCCCGACGCTCAGGAGTAGTTAGGTTGGCTCCCAGGCAGGAGGCCTCGCCTCGTTCGATCCGCTGCTTATGTTTGTGCTAGCCTTCTTAAGGCAAAACTTGTTTAACTTATGTCTGTACTCAGATATTATTTGCTTCCACTGACTCGTGCTTTGTCGAGCTTTGTATTCAAGCCCTCGAGGCCCCTGGCTTGTAATATGAAGTTGTATGACTTTAATTTGTGTCTAGTGTTGTGTTGTGATATTAATTAGTGAGTCGCTAATCTTGGTCGTATGCATTGTGTGTATGATTAGCATACGGTCAAATTGGGGGCGTCACATCGTGCCGCGAGATGCGGATCGAAACCCTGTGGGGGAAGGGGGAGAAAGAGGATGCGGAGCGAGGAGGGAGTGAACGCGCACGCACCGGAAGGCTGTGATGACACGGAAGTAGTTGGCGGAGGCCATGGCGGCGGCCGCGAAGAGGGCCTGTGCGAGGCGGGTCTCGAGCCCCTAGAAGGTCCACCATCAGCATCCCGAGCGGCGACGCGTCCCCGTTCGTGTTTCCCCCTGCGCCGCCGCGGCCGGATGCCCCTCCCCCTAAGCCGCCGGAGCTGGAGCCGGGCCCTGTCCCTGCTCCTGAGCCGCCGCGGGCGCCTGCCCCTGCTCCTGAGCCGCCTCGGCCGCCTGCCCGTGCCCCTAAGCCGCCGCCGCCGGAGCCTGCCCCTACTCCGCCGCCGCAGCGCCAGCAGCAGCCTCCGAGTCTGGGTGGATGAGGGGATGGCTGGATTTTCGGTGCTCGAGCGAGGATGGTGGCCTGGATGTGGGAGGGAGAAAACACGAGCTGAGGAAGTGAGGGGTGCTATGAGGAGGAGGAAATGGAGTGGAGAGACGGACCTGAGTCGTCGGAGTCACGTCGGCCGAAACCGTAGCATTAGAGATGGTCGCGGGTCGCGCTGGAGGACGCGCATGCCAGATTTCTTCGGGCAGGAGGGAGGAGCTGAGCGAGGGGATCCATGCCGTGTGCTTGACGAAGGGATCCATCGCCGGCCGGCTCTTGTCTGCTCCGACCGCAAACCCTAACCCTAGCAGAGAAGGAGGAGGGGGGATGCCATGGCCGCGCCTGGGCTGGTGGATCTAGGGGTGAAGGCGAGGGGGACGGTAGAGGGTGGGTGGTGGAGACGAGGTCGACGGTGGGCGGCGGCGGCGGCGGGAATCACGGGTGGGAGGGAGGGGAGAGGAGACGAGCGAGACAAAGGTGGGGCGATGGGCGTCTCGATCGGATCTAGAGCGTGGGAAAGATCGAAAGGGTGGGTGGGTGCTTAGGGTTTTCGTTTCTCGGGAGAAGCGTCGCCGTTGGATGGGCACGTGATGGATGGCTCAGATCGCGTCCTTTGGGGTGATCCACGTGAAGGCGGTTCCTCGCATCTTATTGGCTGACTAACTCTTCTTATCCAGATCTCTGAAAATTTTCAAATAAACTACCAAATATTTGTTGCAAAAATTTAACTACACCATTTTTTAAATACCAGACCACATTTTATGACGGATGTTAGACATCACTCGGTTGTTCTTTCCTAAAGGTAAACCTCCAAGACAGTCGTCTGATTCAGACGCACATAGTCATTTAATCACAAATGTGCAATGCATCTTCCTTTCCTTCCCTTCATCTACATCCAATACGGTCGACGACGAGACACAGATGACATTCAGTTGCAGGACGCTATCCACCGTCTTTGTCGCCGGTGTGCTACTCTGCAGCTACGCCCCACCATTGATACTTTGCAGCACCGGCAGCCTCCGTTGTTTCTGCATTACATCAACGAGGCCTCTTTGCAACTACGCATGTGTTGACACCAGATTTTTGCATGGAAAAAAGCATTATCAAGATGGCTTCAAATGAAGAAGTGTTCAGCATGAAAAAGTTTCGTAGTGTTGACAGTAACATCTTTGAAGTTTCGGCCATCGTCATCCCATCTCATATCGCAGGATGAAATTGTGCTCAAAGTACTCATATTTCATATTCAGAGCACTCATATTTTGCACAAGTTTGCGTCTTGGAATAACAAACAATTTTGCACAAGGAAGTTTCATTTTCTTTGGACGAAAAATGCATTTTCCATTTTTCGAGTGCTCAAAAATGAGTTTTTTTGTGAAGGACCTACCAAATCTTTGTTGCAAGATTGGACCACACCATTTTTAGAAAATATTATACCATATTTTATGTACAATTGACCAAATGGTTGTGTGGAAAAAGCTTTGAGCCACCTCTCGTGAAAAAGACAAATTTCCGTCGATTCAGTAGGAAGCGGGTCAAATTTGAACTGCAGCTGCCTCATAGATTGCTCTTTATTTTTTCCAAAAATCATTTTTAGGTACAAAGGTATCTATTTAATCAGAAAAAACACCAAAAGTTTTCCAAGATTCAACCACTAGCTAGGAACAACCATGCCCGCCATTTTGACCGCATTTTGAAATGGGCATGGAATATTCAAAAAAAATTGAAAAATTGAAAATCCTTCACATTGTGTCATTATATGTGACCAAGTTACCAGGAAAAATAATAAACTTGTAATACGGCAATTGTTTTAAAAAAGTGTTCTAAAAAATGTGTGAAGATTCATGGCTTTCAAGCCAAATGATCAATCTTATGGCCACATTCATGGCATAGTTTGCTCAAATGATCTCATATTGTGCACAAGGGAGCATATTGGAATGAAAAACAATGTTGCCTAAGGAAGTTTTCATTTTCTTTGGATGGAAAATTTATTTTCCATTTTTTGAGTGCCCAAAATGAGTTTTTTTGTGAAGGACCTACCATATATTTGATGCAAAATTAGACCGAATCATATTTATAAAATATTAGGTCATATTTAATGTACAATTGACTAAATGGTTGGGTGTCAAAAGCTTTGAGCCACCTCTCGTGAAAAAGACAAACTTCCCCCGATTCGGTAGGAACCGGGTCAAATTTGAACTGCAGCTGCCTCATAGATTGCTTTTTATTTTTTACAAAAATCATTTCTAGGTACAAAATTATTTATTTAATCATAGAAACACCAAATGTTTTCCAAGATTCAATCACTAGCTAGGAACGGGAATACCTGCCGTTTTCACCGCATTTTGAAATGGGCATGGAAAATTCAAAAAAAATTGAAAAATCTAAAATCCTTCACATTGTGTCATTATATGTGACCAAGTTACCAGGAAAAATAATAAACTTGTAATACGACAATTATTTTAAAAAAGTGTTCTAAAAATGAGCTATCATGTGTGAAGATTCGTGGCTTTCAAGCCAAATGATCAATCTTATGGCCACATTCATGGCATAGTTTGATCAAATGATCCCATATTGTGCACAAGGGTGCATATTGGAATGAAAAACAATGTTTCCTAAGGAAGTTTTCACTTTCTTTGGACGGAAAATTAATTTTCCATTTTTCGAGTGCCCAAAATGAGTTTTTTGTGAAGGACCTACCATATATTTGTTGCAAAATTGGACCGAATAATTTTTCTAAAATATCAGGTCATATTTAATGTACAATTGACTAAATGGTTAGGTGTCAAAAGCTTTGAGCCACCTCTCGTGAAAAAGACAAATTTCCCCCGATTCAGTAGGAACCGGGTCAAATTTGAACTGCAGCTGCCTTATAGTTTGCTCATGATTTTTTCCAAAAATAATTTCTAGGTACATAAGTATCTATTTAATCATAGATACATGGTTTGGTGGCAAGACATCGAGGTTTGGACGGTGGACGATGGCCCCAACTCCAGAGCGCGCAAACTGGCATGCCAGCCGCGTGGTCACCGCGTGACCTTAGCGTTGCCACGCGTTCTGGGCGGCCTAGGCATGTCTGATGGGTTGGGGACTCCCTCGGTAGGTGCTAGGAAGAAGAATACAACAGAAGAATCTCACGAGGAGACTAAAGTAAGCTCAAACTTGAATTAGTAGCCAAGTGTTTGATCAGCGGTGGTGGAAATGAACATGGCTAATGGGCCTGGGTTTTGGCTGAGGATGATCATCTACTAAGGAGACAGTCTTGGCAAATTTTTAGCTCAAATGGAGGAGCCTAAGTGGCACTTGTTTTACAAAATACCACACTGGACAGAAATATGAATGTTGAAGCTGGGCTCAAATGAATAAATGGATTGAGCTGCAATTTGGTGGAGGATAGTAATTTGGGCATAGGAAGACACTGTAAAAATTTTATACCATTTGTACATGCCAACGTGGTACTTCCTACACAATGCTCTTCTCTGGACAGAAAATAGAAATTTATTCTGGGCCCACATAGATGATTGGATTGAACTGAAATTTGGAGGAGGATGATAATCTGGGCATATGAAGGAGCTGTACAAATTTCATACCATTCGGATAAATAAAAATGGTACTTACTTCACAATGCTCTCCACTAAACATAAAATTGGGAAAAATATTAAGGAAAATTGGCTACATTAAAATCGGATAAAATTTGGTGTATGGAGGTTCTATGGGAAGGTTCATGTCCTGGTAATTTTTTAGCAATTATAAAGCAATATAAAATATAGTTGCTTCACAAATTGAAATTATTACCAGAAACAAAGATTGGATGGTGAGCTCACATGGATTATTAGATGGGGATATAATTTTGTGGAGAGCTATTATATGGGCATATAGAATATGTGGAAAAAATTCAGCTCATTAGGATATGCCTAGCTAGTACTTACTTCACAAAGCTTCTAGCTGAATAGAAACTTTGGAAATTTGCTGAGGAAGATTTAATAGGCAAATGGAGCTGAATTTTGTCATCAGGCAATTATTTGGATAGAAAAGAGTGCCCAAAAATTTCCAGCTCAAATGAAGGAGCCTAGGTGGCACTTGCTTTGCAAAGTACCACACTGGACAGAAATATGAATGTTGAAGCTGGGATCAAATAAATGAATGTATTGAGCTGAAATGTTGTGCATGATGGTCATTTGTGCATAGGAAGGCACTGTAAAAATTTCATACCACTTGGAGAAATAAAAATGGTATCTCCTTCACAATGCTCTCCACTGAACAGAAAATTAGGAAAAATATTGAGGGAAATTGGATAAATTAAAGGAGCTAAAATTTGGTGTAGGGAGGTTATATGGGGAGGGTCATGTCCGGGTAAATTTTCAGCAATTATAAAGCAATATAAATACAGTTGTTTCACAGACTGAAAATATTACCAGAAACAAAGATTGGATGGTGAGCTCACATGGATTGTTTATATATGTTTAACATTTTTCAAATACATGGTTAGCATCTTTTCATATATTCCCAGCAAAAAAATATCTTTTCATACATACGTTTTGATGTCTATATTTGGTTTTACACATTGTACATTTTTTGTATACATATAAAAAGGAGGTGGCCTTAAGTACCAATGCATCCACGTTCACAACCTCATGACCATTTATATTGGTCGTAATCAGGTAGAAATAAGGTCATCAACCACTGTTGTCTGCTTTATGACCTTTTGGTGTAAGGCAATTTCAGGGTTTGAGCCCTTCCTAGCGAAATGGCCGTGGATTTACGACCAATTCAGCTGGGGTCACTAAGAGAAGGTCACAAGTTGACATATTTCTTGTAGTGTTAGTGTTCAGCGTCGAAATCCGTGATGTTATTCCGTTGCCTGCACCTGCTCTGTTTGATTCTATTGACAGGAACGGATACATGATCATGTCAGATGACATTACAGCCTACCAGAACAACCTAGCAGCTGTTGAGGAGGAGCCCCAGGGGTGGGACACTTAGGTGCCGCCTCCACCTCACTTCAACTTGGGACCGGATGACTACTACAGATGGTGATTACCAAGCTAGGCCAAAAGCCTAAGCTTGGGGGAGTACGTATTTCCACCTACATTACATTCATGTTCACACTTTTCATTCCAGTTGTCGGTGTTCACACTTTTTCATTGTAATATCCATGCTAGATTTGCTTTCTCGCTTTCTTCTTGTGTGCTTGAAAAACTTTGAGAAAATCCAAAAATATTTCCTACTTCTTTTCGGTTTTTCTTTCTAGCCTAGTTTAATTGTAGTATCAAAAGAAAACCCAAAAAGATTTCTCGTTTCTTCTTTTGCTTGTTGGGAGCTTTCCCGTGTAAATAGTTTTTCTCGTTTTTGTTTTTCCTCTTTAATTTGCTTTCTTCAAGAAAAACCAAAAACTCCAAAAATATTTCAGTGTGTTTCTCTGAAATTCTTTTCCCTTTGTTTGAGTCGTACCAAGGAGATGACCACGATGAAAATGTTGAGTGGCTCTCATATGCACTATTGTAATCTAACGAAGAGCCCATGTTACCTTGTCTTCTCCTCTTGAATAAAATGTTTGCAGATTCCAGCTTAGTCCACGGCACTCTTGCACTATTATTATTTTCTTATCATTCGGTCGTGCAAGTGGAAGGCAATAATGACAATATTTGATGAATTGATTGTGGCAGAGAAAAGCGGGTATGAACTCAACTTGTTTTTGTTTTTGTAAATATGTTTAACCTAGTATCCTTGATTCAGCATATTATGATCAAACATGTTTGCAATGACCATTAGAGATTATAGTTGTTCATGCCATGCTTAAGTAGCTAGGAGTGGATAATGATTTATCTTGGATGTCAACATGCATTAAAATGATTGTGATGTGGGTAAGATGATATGGTATCCTCCTCTGAATGTTTCAAGTGGCTTGACTTGGCACATCTTCACGCATGTAGTTGAATCAAAACCAACATAGCCTTCATGATATTTATGTTCATGGTGTCCATATCCTACTCATGCTAGTAGTCAATGTTTATTATATGTAATGCATGTTCATGACCGTTTTCGCTCTCTAGCTGGCCGCTTCTCAATCTATTTGCTAGCCTTCGCCTGTACTAAGCAGGAATACTGCTTGTGCATCAAAATCCTTAAACCAAAGTTATTCCAGATGAGTCCACTATACCTACCTACATGCGGTATTACCCTGCCATTCCAAAGTAAATTTGCATGTGACATCTCTAAAAATTCAAATGAACATCTGTTTTGTGTGCCTGGACCGCTAATGGAGCGACAGGGGGCGGTCAGTATCTTCCATGTTAAGCGGGTTATTTTCATGATGAGTGTTTATTCACTCGTCCATACACGAGAGGGGTGGTAATCGGGATTCCCAGTCTCGAAATCAAAAATTACAAATAATTAAACAAAACTCCCCCAGGAATGTTGTTGGTTTGGACGGTACCCGTGGATGCGGCTAGCCGTGGAATGTGATTGTTGGTGGAGGGGGAGTAAACCTTTACTTTTACCACTTGGGAACCACCGCTAATTTGTTTAGCATGGAAGATATTGATAACTCTTGGTCGTAACGTTGACAGGAAGGGTGTACCTCCCAAAAATTATATATCTCTGTTTTAAGCTTTGAGCTCTGGCACCTCTGCAAATCCATGCTTCCCTCTGCGAAGGGACTATCTATTTACTTTTATGTTGAGTCATCACCTTCTCAAATGAGCACCAGACCTGAGACACTATTGTCATCCTCATGCATTGTGTATAGTTGATGTTGGGTCCAGCATGACTGGGTCTTTTCTACCATGAATTACAATGTTTAGTCGCTGCTTGAACTTTGGAGGTGCTCTGCATTTATGTTTTGCGTTTTCAGAAAGAGCTAGCGAGATACCACTATTGTCATATTGTATCATGATTGTTTTGACAAAGTGTTGGTGCTTGAGATATCTTATTATTGCTCGCTAGTTGCTTATGTCATTGATATGAGTTAATATAATTTCTACGAGTTATTGCTGGCATGGTTAGTCATAATCTTTGTTGAAAACTCGGGTGCTACTTAAGCATATATATGTAAACAAGAACAAAAGAGTTCGTAAAAGTTTTTCTTTATCACTTTCAGTTTGTCAACTGAATTGCTTAAGGACAAGCAATGGGTTAAGCTTGGGGGAGTTGATACGTCTCTGTCGTATCTACTTTTCCTCACACTTTTGTCCTTGTTTCGGACTCTAATTTGCATGATTTGAATGAAACTAACTCGGACTGACGCTGTTTTCAGCAGAACTACCATGGTGTTGTTTTTGTGCAGAAATAAAAGTTCTCGGAACTGGACGAAACTTTTTGGAGATTTATTTTAGAATAAATAAAAAATACTGGAGCCAAGAACCACCGGAGGGGGGGGCCTGGCTAGGCACGATACACCAGGGCATGCCAGCCCCCCCAGGCGTGCCCTGGTGGGTTGTGCCCACCTTGTGGCCCCACTGACCCTAATTTCGACGCTATAAAATCCTATTTTTGGAGAAAAAACTCAGGGAGAAAGTTTCATCACGTTTTACGATACGGAGCCGCCGCCACCTCCTGTTCTTCATCAAGAGGCCAGATCTGGAGCCCGTTTGGGGGTCCGGAGAGGGGAATCTTCGGTCTTTGTCATCATCAACCCTTCTCCATCGCCAATTCAATGATGCTCCCCACCGGGAGTGGGTAATTCCTTCGTAGGCTTGCTGGTCGGTAAGGAGTTGGATGAGATTCATCATGTAATCGAGTTAGTTTTGTTAGGGCTTGATCCCTAGTATCCACTATGTTCTGAGATTGATGTTGCTATGACTTTGCCATGCTTAATGCTTGTCACTGATACGTCTCCAACGTATCTTTAATTTTTTCTTGTTCCATGATGTCATAATATACACAATGCATGAGGATGACAATAGTGCTCTCAGGTCTGGCGCTTATTTGAGAAGGTGATGACTCAAAAAAGTAAATAGATAGTCCCTTCGCAGACGGAAGCATGGATTTGCAGCGGTGCCAGAGCTCAAAGCTTAAAACAGAGATAGATATAATTTTGGGAGGTACACCCTTCCTGTCAACGTTACGACCAAGAGTTATCAATATCTTCCATGCTAAACAAATTAGCGGCAGTTCCCAAGCGGTAAAAGTAAAGGTTTACTCCCCCTCCACCAACAATCACACTCCATGGCTAGCCGCATCCACGGGTACTGTCCAAACCAACAACATTCCTGGGGGAGTTTTGTTTAATTATTTTTGATTTTTTGATTTCAGGACTAGGAATCCCTATTACCGCCCCTCTAGTGTAAGGACGAGTGAATAAACACTCATCATGAGAATAACCTGCTTAGCATGGAAGATACTGACCGCCCCCTATCGCTCCATGAGAGGTCCAGGCACACAAAATAGATGTTCATTTGAATTTTTAGAAATGGCACATGCAAATTTACTTTGGAACGGCAGGGTAATACCGCATATAGGTAGATATAGTGGACTCATCTGGGATAACTTTGGTTTAAGGATTTTGATGCACAAGCGGTATTCCCACTTAGTACAGGCGAAGGCTAGCAAATAGATTGAGAAGCAGCCAGCTAGAGATCGAAAACGGTCATGAACATGCATTACATATAATCAACATTGAATACTAGCATGAGTAGGATATGGACGCCATGAACATAAATATCATGAAGGCTATGTTGGTTTTGATTCAACTACATGCATGAATGTAGCGTCCCGACTCAAAATGAGTCAAGCCTCTGTGTGTCAGTGCCATCCGTGGATCTGTATGCTGGCACACACAGTACATCAATGTATATATCAAAGTGCAATCACATGTAAATAACGTAAAACTGATATATGCCTCTTAAATCTCAGCGGAAACAGTCAACGGGAGTGGAGTCCCAATAAACACCAATGGCAGGTTGAGTGTAGACCGTAACCCTGAATCGTATTCTTACTCGTCGTAGAAAAGTATCTGCAACATAAGACACTGCAGCCGTGTAGGTCAGTACATTGAATGTACCGGCAAGATCACCATAGGATAAAATGATAAGACTATTCTATATGCAAAAGGCTTTGTGGCTCTGTGTCTGGGTTTTTGCAGAAAAGCTGGTTTTATTTTCCCTACAACAAAGGAGTAAAACGGAATATCACTACAAAAGTTGGTTGTTAATGAGATGGTTCCACCAACCAATTCTCATGTACCAAAATAATTAATAGACCCACTCATCATAATTTATTAATTGTGTTGAGACTGGCTGATAGTATCATCTCCGGTGCTCATGTTGACCGTAACCGGGGACACGGCTAATCGATTAGTTTGACACTCTGCAGAGTTTTGTACACTTTACCCGCAAGATTCGATCCCTCTCATTGTGTCCTCGCTCTGCCTGGTGTTTGAGAACGAGACGATCGAAACATGGTCTTCCAAAGCGATCTTCCGATAGAAAGTCAATGCCCATCCAATACTACCGTTCTTCTACATCTCGTAGCAATCTGACCTACCAGAGTCACGACTAAGGTCAACCAAGCCAGAGCCCATATTGACTTGTGGTTGCACACGTAAGCTTTCCGGCCTTGAAGTATCCATCCATCTCTTTGAGCCTGGGTGGCATTCTGTTGGGATGACCACATGTAGATACCAGGGTTCCCAGGCATAACCATGATAGATATCAGGTTGCCAGATGCATGTCCAATCCACCCAGAGGTATATTGAGTCCTTGAAGTCTTGAAGTCTTGATCATTATGTAGGTCTTGAAGTAATTAACCTCACAACACTCCTGAAATCTCACAACCAACCCCGTCTACTAAAGCGTAGCAAATGTGAAGTAACGTCCCTTCCCGGGCAATGGTAACAGGTTGTTGGGTTTCTCCTACCTCATGATACTACCACAAGTTCAAGCTCAATATCCTACTAGATGTATGATGGAGAAATTGATTCTAATGCAAATAAAACATAGGTAATGTAAGATGATCAAAGTGAACTTGCCTGGTAAGGTTGATGAAGATAATATCGCTCTCAGAAATAACTTGATAGAACTATTCGTCACTCTCCGATGAAATCTATATAATCAAACATTGCACACATAAGCAAACACTTCTAACAATCAATACTATCAATCAAAAGGCAACACAAAAACCAAACACAAAAGTGTTGTGATGAAGGAAATACTTAAGACAAAAATTAAAACAACAAAACTTCATCAAAACAACCAAGAATAGTTTTCCCTACAAACAACCTATTTTCAATAGCAACAAAAACAACAATAAATTAAAATCTAACAAAAGTATTTTAGTAAAATATTTTACTAGCAAAGGAATTACTTTTGAAGAACAAGTAAGAACTATGAAAACAACACACTAAACAACATAAGTTTTTGTCTAATAAACTTAACAACAAGAAAAACAATAAAATACTAAAATAAGAGAAAACAAAATATAAAACAACTAAGTTAACAGAAAGTAAAACTTATAAAACAATTTATAGAAAATATTTTCAAATAGGAACTCAAACTAGCAATGAAATCAATTTGCAAGTTATAATTGAACTAGAATTGATTTCATGCAATCAAAAGTAATAAATAAAAAGAATCTTTGTTGAAGTACTACTGCTAACTAACAGAAAACAAAGTAAACTTGTCAACTAATATAAAGGAAAATAAATTAAAAACAATTAAAAAAGAAATAGCAAAACTCCTAAAAAGAACTAAAACAGATTCTGTTTTGCTTGAAACGCTAATTTAAAATATTCTAAAAATTCTCAAATTAAACAGGGTGATAAAAATAACTAATACAAACCAGTAGCAAAAAGAATCACTCAAAATATGTTTTTAAACTCAAGTTATAAGCTAATTAGTGTTTGTATCAAATCTGTTTGAATTCAAATTTAAAATTTTCAAACGTGTTCAAACTTGAGATCTACAGAAACTAGACAATTTTTTTGACACAATGCAAAAAGAATCACTAAAAACAATTAAAACCATAAAAGTTAAAGCAAAAACAAGATCAGGATCTAATCTGTCTAAAAAATGAAAACAGAAAAAGAAAATTCTAACCTAGTGAACAGTGAGGCCACATGGCGCATTCTGATTGGACAAGGGGTGTGTGTTGCTAGCGCTAACGAACGAAGAGTTGCAACATAGCAGAAAAACGGTTCGGCTAAACTAGATAAGAAAACCGACCGGCTCGGTTGAACTAAACCGCAGAGACCGGACTAAACCGATCTAAAAAGAAAAAAACGAATCATTTTTTTAACCAGGAACAACAGGGCCCGGTGGTAGCTTACAGCGAGCTTGGTGGTCGCCGACAGGGAAGAAAAGGGTGTGGTGGCGTCGGTCTCCGGCGATCTCGGGCGACGGCGGCGGTGTCCAGGCAATGCGGGTGGTCGAGGGCGTTCGGTTTCCGATGAAGATGGAAGTGGGGGGCGTCCAGGGCGAGCGGGTCGAACTCCAGAAGCTCCTGTGAACCGGGAGTTCCGGCGATGGCGGACGTGATCGAGGCAGCAACTCCGGTGGGTCCTGGGATCGCAAAACATGTCAACGAGGTGCGCAACGAGGGGGAAATATGATCCCGAGAAGGAGGGGTCTCGGGAAGCTCACCGACGGTCGGAGTCGGGTGATGAACTCGGTTCAGCTCTGGCGAGATTGGAACGGCTATGGTGCTCGGTAGGGGTGACCTCGGCTCAAGGTTTTCGAGGGAATTGATCGAGGGATTCATAGGGTTTATATAGGACACGGATTTGAGGGCAGGGATCAACTCGGAGATCGCATCCCCGAAGATCTGGGATACGGTGGTGCTCTGGCATGGTTCTTTCCTTGCGTGGGTTGCGGGAGAAGGAAGAAGACGGTGGGACCCAGCGCTAGAAAGATGAAATAAAAGAAAAAAAAGAAGAAAAAAAAGAAAACGAGGGAGGGAGGGAAATCAAGAGAACCGGCGGCGGCTCCCTGGGAGGAGCGCCCGACTCCTGGCGCTCGAGCGCCTAGGGCTCTGCCCTCGTGTGTCTGGGCCTGGTGGCGCTGGGTGGGGCGCCAGCTGGCTGGGCCGGCTCTGGCCTCCTTCTTTTTTATGAAACAAAATAGCAAAGAGAAAAAAAATAGTAATTGCAAAAGTAAAAACAGGGTATTTATATACTAAAACAAACAGAAAATTAAATTGTAAAACTTCAACAAATTTTCAGAGACTTCTGAAATACTTTTAAAAACAATTTTTTTACCAAAATTCAAAAATGACTTTGATTCCGGAATGATATATTTTCCAAGTATTTTTTTTAGTATTGTAAGTTCAAATATAATTCAAACTTGCCCCTGGTTTGGAGTGTCATATTGCTCCTCTCAAAGTTTTTTTTAGGCAGGGGAAGTTGAATTCATTCAAACTTTAAAATAGAACCAAAATGAAATGAATTCCAATTAAAGAATTTTAGTAGTTTTCATAATCCAAAATTCCAAATCCTTTTTTTTTGAAGAAGTCATGTCATCTTCTCTCAATGATTTGAATTGGATTAATTTGAATTTCAAAAGCAAAGGGGAAAGTCATTTTATTCCCTCTCATTCAAAATTTTCAAAAAGTTTCAAATTTCACTCAATTTCAATCACCCTATCAAACAATCAATCATTCAATTTATTAATATAACATTCCAAAATTTGGGATGTTACAACATGTGCCAAGTCAAGCCACTTGAAACATTCGGAGGAGGATACCATATCATCATACCACATCACAACCATTTTAATGCATGTTGACATCCAAGATAAATTATTATCCACTCCTAGCTACTTAAGCATGGCATGAACAACTATAATCTCTAATGGTCATTGCAAACATGTTTGATCATAACATACTGAATCAAGGATACTTGGTTAAACATATTTACAAAAACAAAAACAAGTTGAGTTCATACCCGCTTTTCTCTGCCACAGTCACTTCATCAAATATCGTCATTATTGCCTTTCATTTGCACGACCAAATGATAAGAAGATAATAATAGTGCAAGGGTGCCATGGACTAAGCTGGAATCTGCAAACATTTTATTCAAGAGGAGAAGACAAAGTAATATAGGCTCTTTGTTAGATAAACAATAGTGCATATGAGAGCCACTCAACAATTTCATTGTGGTCTTCTCCTTGGTATGACTCAAATAAAAGGAAAAGAATTTCAGAGAAACACACTGAAATATTTTTGGAGTTTTTGGTTTTTCTTGAAGAAAGAAAATTAAAGAAGGAAAAACAAAAACGAGAAAAACTATTTACACGGGAAAGCTCCCAACAAGTAAAAGAAGAAGCGAGAAATATTTTTGGTTTTCTTTTGATGCTATAATTAAATTAAGATAGAAATAAAAACTGAAAAGAAGTAGGAAATATTTTTGGATTTTCTCAAAGTTTTTCAAACACACAAGAAGAAAGCGAGAAAACAATTCTAGCATGGATTTTACAATGAAAAAGTGTGAACATCAACAACTGGAATGAAATGTGTGAACATGAATGTAATGTCGGTGGAAATACGTACTCCCCCAAGCTTAGGCTTTTGGCCTAGCTTGGTAATCACCATCCGTATGAATAATAATCTGGGCGATGGCTCACCGAGGCCCTCGGTGCAAACTCCGCGGCCCACCTAGCGGCTTCAACCTCCGCATTGTACGCATGGGCCTCGCTCTCAAGGACATAGTATCTTCCCCTACTGTGAAAATCAAAGAGAGCAGGAGCAGGTAAAGCGACAGGCACAACAGTTTTTTTTTATTAAATCTCAAGTTATAGGCGTAGTTAGTGGCCGTGCCTGTAAGAAACTTATGACGCTTCATGGCATCAAAGTCTAAATACTGAGTAGGTAAGATGGGGTCATTAGGCCATGGTGAGACATTTAATCTCTCCGCTACACGGGAGGCATAGATTCCTCCATAGAAATTACCATTAGCAGCATTGAGCTGCAGCCTCCGTGCAACAATTGCACCAAGATTATAATATTTATTTCCAGTTATGGCAGTGTGTAAGAGACTCAAATCATGAGCACACAGTGTGCTACAATCTTGTTTGCCTATGATACATTTACCGTTAAAGAGTGTGAAATATTGTATTGATGGGAAATGGATGTTGTTAATTCTCCCTTGTGTTACCCCCTATCTTCACCAAAGCAAAGATTAACTAAAAATGACTCATATTCAGATTTTGTTGGTTCATCGAGGGAACCCCAATATGGAAGTTTGCATGCTTCACTGAACATTTCTAACGGCATGGTGAAGGAACGGTCATAAAGGTTGAATGAAACTCTAGACGCACGAGAAAAATATTTAAATTTCTTTGTGAAGGTTTTCGTGAATTCGAGGTGTTGGGGGCACTTATCTGCGATGAAGGGACCAAGCTCTGTATTGTGGATATATTGTTCAAATTCCTCCTTAATACCTGCACCTGCCATGAACTCGTCGCACGGCCACACGCATGATTTAGTGGCGGCATCTCGCATCGAGCTTTCGCTTGGCTCAACATAATATTGTTGAACTGAGCTTCCACTTGATGAAGCCTCCGAGGATCTCCTCCTCGAAGAACTCCTAAAGAATTGAATTTTATTTGCGAACAAATTTCTGAAATATTTTTGAGACACAAAATTTTGTCAACAAAACTTCGTGAAATTGATAGCAACTACTCCTACGCATGCATAGAGGCCATATTGAGCATTCAAACTACTTAGAACTCTAAGAATTCAGCATGCAAGCTCATCTACAGCAGCACCAAGGGTAGCTAATTACTCTAAAAATAACCCACTAAATCAAAAACTAATTGGAGCAATGGAGGAGTCACATACCAAGTAGCAATCCCTCCAAACAATTTCAGAAACAGAGCTTCGAGCTAAGAGATCGAAATCCGCGGGTTTGAGAGCAAGAACACGGGAATGGTGGATGTGGTGAATTTTTTCTGGAGGTAGGTGATGATGTGGGCTAAAGAGATAAGTGAGGGGGCCCACGTGGGCGCCACAACCCACCAGGGCGCGCCTGGGAGTGCTGGCGTGCCCTGGTGTCTTGTGGGCACCAGGTGCACCCCCCCTCTAGTATTATTTGCACCAGAAATTCAGAAATATTCGGAAAAAAATCGTGTCAAATTTTCAAGTCATTCTGAGAACTTCTATTTTTAGGTCATTTTTTATTGCACGGCGAAAAGAGAAAACAGGATAATCATGGCACTTATTTTATTTGACTAACTAAAACAGAAATAAAAGATGGGAGCAGAGAGTTGTGCTTACTAGATTCATCGACTTCATACCTCTCAAAAATGATCCATTAATAAGGTTGATCAAGTCTTATTAACAACCACTTCCGATTAGCATGAAACTGAAGAACTTTCGTAAAACACTAAGTTACCTCAATGGGGATGTGCATATCCCCAACAATAAGTATATCATATTTCTTTTTGGTAGTAGGTAGAGGTAATTGAAAACTTCCAATAGTGATGGTCGGAGATTCTTCAATAACATTTATACCATTCACTTGGAATTGCTTCTTCGGAAAGTGCACCGTATGCTCATTACCATTGATATGAAAAGTGACTTTGCTTTTATTGCAATCAATAACAGCCCCTGCAGTATTCAGAAAGGGTCTACCAAGGATAATCGACATGTTGTTGTCCTCGGGCATCTCAAGAATAACAAAGTCCGTTAAGATAGTAACATTTGCAACAACAACGGGCACGTCCTCACAAATACCGATAGGTATGGCCATTGATTTGTCAGCCATTTGCAATGATATTTCAGTAGGTGTGAGTTTATTCAAGTCAAGTCTTTTATATAAGGAGAAAGGCATAATACTAACACCGGCTCCCAAGTCAGACAAAGCAGTTTTGACATAGTTTCTTTTAATGGAGCAAGGTATAGTTGGTATTCCCGGATGTCAAAGTTTTTTAGGTACTCCATCCTTAAAAGAATAATTAGCAAGCATGGTGGAGATTTCAGCTTCAGATATCTTTCTTTTATTAGTGATGATGTCTTTCATATACTTCGCATAGGGGGCCATCTTTAAAATATCAGTTAAGCGGGTACGCAAAAAGACAGGCCTAATCATTTCAGCAAAGCGCTCAAATTCTTCATCATCCTTTTTCTTAGATGGCTTAGGTGGAAATGGCATGGATTTCTGAACCCATGGCTCTCTTTCTTTACCATGTTTCTTAGCCACAAAATCTCTTTTATCATAACGTTTATTTTTAGATTGTGGGTTATCAAGATCAGGAGAGGCTCTATTTCAACATCATTATCGGGTTCCTTATCATTGCTAGGTTGAGCATCTTCATGAACATCATCATTATCATTTTCATTATCGCTAGGGGAATGTTCATTACCAGACTGAGTTTTAGCATCGGAAATAGAGACATCATTATTATCAGGAGGTTTTCGTATCTCAAGTTCACTAGAGATATGCAAAGTCCTATCATTTTTCTTTTTCTTTTTCTTTTTCTTCCTAGAAGGACTAGGTGCATCAATATTAGTTCTCTGAGAGTCTTGTTCAATTCTTTTAGGATGACCCTCAAGATAAAGTGGTTCTTGGGTCATTCTACCTCCTCTAGTTACTACTCTAGCAGCAAAATCATTCATATTATTGTTCATTTCATCAAGCAATTCTTTTTGAGATTTAGCAACTTGTTCTAACTGAGTTTGAACCATAGAGGCATGCTTTCCTACACCTCTAACATCATTATTGATTCTAAATAGCAAGTCACTCAAGCAAGCAATCATATCAGAATTATATTTCAATTGTTTCAGAACATGTGCATTGAAATGATCTTGCTTCATAATATAGTTGTCAAACTCATATAAGCATTGACTAGGATGTTTATTGTGAGGGATATCACCTTCAAAAAACTTTAATAGAGAATTTACCTTTACCACTTGTGGAGGTGGTGGTGTGTCAAGGCCATGTATTTCTTGAATAGGTGGTAAATTCTTAACATTCTCAGCTTTAATACCTTTTTCCTTCATAGATTGCTTTGCCTGTTGCATATCTTCAGGACTGAGAAATAATATACCTCTCTTCTTCGGAGTGGGTTTAGGCGGTGGTTCAGGAAGAGTCCAATCATCATAATTCTTAAATATGTTATTCAATAATTCCTTAGCTTGTTCAATAGTTCGTTCCCTGAAAACACAACCAGCACAACTATCTAGGAAGTCCCTAGAAGCATCAGTTAGTCCATTATAGAAGATATCAAGTATTTCATTTTTCTTGAGAGGGTGATCAGGCAAAGCATTAAGCAATTGGAGAAGCCTCCCCCAAGCTTGTGGGAGACTCTCTTCTTCAATTTGCACAAAGTTAAATATTTCTTGTAAGGCAGCTTGTTTCTTATGAGCAGGAAAATATTTTTCAGAGAAATAGTAAATCATATCCTGGGGACTACGCACACAACCAGGAGTAAGGGTATTGTACCATGTCTTAGTATCACCCTTTAATGAGAACGGAAATAACTTGAGAATATAATAGTAGCGAATCTTCTCATCATGAGCAAAGAGGGTGGCTATATCATTCAGCTTAGTAAGGTGTGCCACTACAGTTTCAGTTTCATAGAAATGGAAAGGATCATATTCAACCAAAGTAATTAACTCTGGGTCGACAGAGAATTCATAATCCTTATCGGTAACAAAGATAGGTGAAGTAGCAAACTTAGGATCACATTTCATTCTAGCATTCAAAGTCTTTTCCTTATACTTGCGTAGCAATTTCTTAAGATCGTTTCTATCCTTGCAAGAAAGAATTTCTCTAGTTACCTCCTCGTCCATAACATAACCTTCAGGTATCTTAGGCATTTCAAATCTTGGAGAGCTAGGACTAATAGGTGTTTCATAGTCATCATCAGTTTCAGCAGTCACATCAGTTTCAGTAGTTTTATTCTCTTTAGCTCTAGCAATTTGTTCATCAAGAAATTCTCCTAGTGGCACATTATCATCAAGCATGGTACTAGCATCATCATAAGCATCATTCATAGTAGAAGTAGCATCATCAATAACTTGGTCTTTGGTACATATCAGGATTATAAGCATGTGGTGGTGTTGCAAGCCTACTCATAACAGAAGGTGAGTCAAGTGCAGAGCTAGATGGCAGTTCCTTACCTCCCCTCGTCTTAGAGGGAAAAATCTTGGTCTTTGGATTCTTCAGATTCTTCATAGTGATCAATTGATATAAATACCAAGTGACTCAACAAATATAGCTATGCTCCCCGGCAACGGCGCTAGAAAAAGGTCTTGATAACCCACAAGTATAGGGGATCGCAACAGTTTTCGAGGGTAGAGTATTCAACCCAAATTTATAGATTCGACACAAGGGGAGCCAAAGAATATTTGAGAGTATTAGCAGTTGAGTTGCCAATTCAACCACACCTGGAGATTAAATATCTGCAGCAAAGTGATCAGTAGCAGAGTAATATGATAGTTTGATAGCAATAGCAGTAGTAACAGTAATGGTAACAGTAGCAGCAATAGTTTTGTAGCAGTTTGAACAGTAGCATCAGTAGTAACTTAGCAAGAACAATAAGTGGAAAACTCAGAGGCACTGGATCGGTGAACTCGTTGGATGATATTCATCATATAACAGTCATAACCTAGGGCGACACATGACTAGCTCTAGTTCATAAATGTAATGTAGGCATGTATTCCGTAAATAGTCATACGTGCTTATGGAAAAGAACTTGCATGGCATCTTTTGTCCTACCCTCCCGTGGCAGCGGGGTCCATAAGGAAACTAAGGGATATTGAGGCCTCCTTTTAATAGAGAACCGGAACAAAGCATTAACACACGGTGAATACATGAACTCCTCAAACTACGGTCATCACCGGAAAGTATCCCGACTATTGTCACTCCGGGGTTTGTGGATCAGAACACGTGATAGGTGCATATGACTAGGCAAGATCGGATCAAGAACATAGATATAATGGTGAACATAAACGGTTCAGATCTGAAATCATGGCACTCGGGCCCTAGTGACAAGCATTAAGCATGGCAAAGTCTTAGCAACATCAATCTCAGAACATAGTGGATACTAGGGATCAAGCCCTAACAAAACTAACTCGATTACATGATGAATCTCATCCAACTCCTCACCAACCAGCAAGCCTACGAAGGAATTACTCACTCCCGGTGGGGAGCATCATGGAATTGGCGATGGAGAAGGGTTGATGATGACAAAGACCGAAGATTCCCCTCTCCGGAGCCCCAAACGGGCTCCAGATCTGGCCTCCCGATGAAGAACGGGAGGTGGCGGCGGGTCCGTATCGTAAAACGCGATAAAACTTTCTCCTTGATTTTTTTCTCCGAAAATAGGAATTTATAGCGGCGGAATTAGGGTCAGTGGGGCCACAAAAAGGGCACAACCCACCAGGGCGCACCCTGGTGGGTGCTGGCCAACCTATGGCCCCCCTCCAGTGGTTGTTGACTCCAATAATTCTTATATATTCTGAAATAATTCTCCAAAAAGTTTCGTTCCGTTTTGAGAACTTTTATTTCTGCACAAAAACAACACCATGGTAGTTCTGCTGAAAACAGCGTCAGTCCGGGTTAGTTTCATTCAAAGCATGCAAATTAGAGTCCAAAACAAGGGCAAAAGTGTGAGGAAAAGTAGATACGTTGGAGACGTATCACACACCTATTTGGGAGAGCCAAATTATGCTATGATTAGTTAGAATCGCTCTCTATGCTTCACTTAAACTTTTTGAGTTATAGAATTGCTCTAGTGCTTCACTTATATCTTTTTGAGCACGGTGTGCTTGGAATATTTTTGTAGAAATACTCTCATGCTTCACTTAGATTAATTTGAGAGTTAGTAAATTTTGAAGAAATCCTCACATGCTTCACTTATACCTTTTTGAGAGATGAAATCTTTATGCTCATGTGCTTCACTTAGATTTGTTCGAGCTTGCCAAAAAGCAATGGCAATATATCAAACTAGTCCCAAAGTGATAGATATCCAAGGAGGATATAATAAAAACTTTCATGAAGATCATTGGGCAAATTAAACTTGATTCTTTGTAATAGTTTTGAAACATGATGATAGTAATATGTGAGTCATGTTAGTGAGTAATTATGCTTTAGTAGGAATATTGGTGTTAAGGTTTGTGATTCCCTATGCAAGTACAAAAGTCAATAGTTATGCAATGAAGTTACATCCTACTTGCGGTGCATTATTCGGTGTTAGTTATGCTCAATGCTCGCTTATGTGAATTTTCGTTTCTTGGTTTGGTTGCTTCTCAATCTTTTTGCTAGCCTCCATTTGTACTAAGTAGAAATACTACTTGTGCATCCAAAATCCTTAAACCAAGTTTTGCCTTATGAGTCCACCATACCTACCTATATGCGGTATTTCCATGCCGTTCCAAGCAAATTTGTATGTGCCATCTCTAAATTTTCAAAATAAATTTTCTCTTTTGTGTGCTCGTACCGCTCATGAAACGGTGGGGAGTGTCCAATATTTTTCCATGCTAGATGTGTTATTCTCAAGATGAGTGTTTATTCACTTGTCATTGCACAAGAGTGCGGCGGTAATAGGGATGTCCATTCCCGAAATGAAAAAGAAAGAAAAAATATTTACTTTATGTTGTCAAATAATAAATTCCTTGGAAAGTGTTGGTATGGAAGGCAACCGTGGATACGGCCCGCCATGGAAAGTGAAAGTTTGGTGGAAAAAGGAATAAACTTTATTTTCTGTTTGGGAACTGCCTATGATATATCTAGCATGGAAAGTATTGTGAACTACTTTGTCATTTTCATTGACAGGAAAGGCATGCCACTCAAAATATTTTTCTCTCTCAATTTAAAACTTTGAGCTCTCGCACCTCTACAAATCCCTACTTCCCTCTACGAAGGGCCTATCTATTTACTTTATGCAATTTTTTTATTTTTACTTTGAGTCTCCATCTTCTCTTACAAAGCACCAACTAGGGGGCACTATGATCGTACTTGAGCATTGGGCATAGCTAATATTTGAGTGTGTTTCGTGAATGGATCAATGATTGAGCATGATGGGCTAGGGATAACTTTCTTTAGTGTTGATATTTTGAAAGACATGGTTGCTTGTTGGCATGCTTGAGTATTGAAGTCATTATGTTAAAACTAGACTATTGCTTTGAATCATTTACAAGTCCAAATGTCCATGCTATACAAAAGAAAAGAATATGAGATGAACATGTTAGGCAGCATTCCACATCAAAAATTCTGTTTTTATCATTTACCTACTCGAGGACGAGTAGGAATTAAGCTTGGGGATGCTGATACGTCTCCAACGTATCTATAATTTTTGCTTGTTTTATGCTGTTATATTATCATTCTTGGATGTTTTACAATCATTTTATAACAACTTTATATCATTTTTTGGGACTAACTTATTGACATAGTGCCAAAGTGCCAGTTGTTGTTTTTGCTTGTTTTTTACTTCGCAGAATATCAGTACCAAACGGAGTCCAATTGCGACGAAACTTTTTGGAGGTTTTTTCTGGACCAGAAGACACCCAGTGGGCCAAAGAATAGCCAGGAAGGTGGGCTGTGGAGAGCACAACCCACCAGGGCGCGCCAGGGGGCCCCCGACGCGCCCTGATGGGTTGTGCCCTCCACGGGGCCCCCCTCCACCGCCTCTGATGCCTATAAATTCTCAAATATTCGGAAAACCCAAGGGAAGTCAACGAAACACAATTCCAGCCGCCGCAAGTCCCGGAACCTTGAGATCCAATCTAAACATCATCACAGAGGGGTTCATCTTCTTCATAGGTGCCTCTCCGATGATGCGTGAGTAGTCCACCATAGACCTACGGGTCCGTAGGCAGTAGCTAGATGGCTTCCTCTCTCTCTCTCTCTCTCTCTCTCTCTCTATCTCTCTTATGATTCTCAATACAATGGTCTCTTGGAGATCTATTTGATGTAAACTTTTGCGGTGTGTTTGTTGGGATCCGATGAATTTTGAGTTCATGATCAGTAATTGATAGTTTGTGTGAAGGAACCTTTAAGTTGTTTGTTGATACTCTCCGGCAACGGCGCCAGGAATTCTTCTACTACTTGAGTCTTGAGATGCGTTAGGATTTTCCCCGAAGAGGAAGGGTGATGTACTAAATTAGTGAAAAGTATTTCTCTTAGTTAAGAACAAAGGTTTATCGAACCAGTAGGAGAACCAAGCAAGCAACCTGTTAGCAGCACCTACACACAAAAGAGCAAATACTTGCACCCAATACAGGCAAGAGGGTTGTCAATCCCCTTATACTTGTTGACAACAATGATTAAATCTGATAGTGATAGATAGATAATTTGCAAAGTAAAGTAAAAATAATAAAAGTGCACCAATATATTTTTGGTTTTGGTAATATGATTAAAGTAGACCCGTGGGCCGTATTTTCACTAGGTTAGCATAGCATACAATGGGTAGACAAATTACTGTTGGGTAATTAATAGAAAAATGCATAATTATGAAATTATTCATGGCATGATCATTTACATAGGCATTACGTTCATGACAAGTAGATCGACTCCTTCCTGCATCTACTACTATTACTCCACCAATCGACCGACTCTTGTCCGCATCTATGGTATTAAGTTCATAACTAACAGAGTAATGCTTTAAGCGAGATGACATAATGTAGACAAAGAAAGACAAGCAATATGTTTAGACCCCCATCGTTTTATCCTCAGTGACAACAACAATAAGTGCCTCGCTACCCCTGCTGTCACTAGGTGAGGACACCGCAAGATTGAACCCACTACTATGCACTACTTCCATTGAGGATCGATAGATCAACCTGGCCAAAGAAACCCATATACCAAAAAGCATTACATAGCTATATAAATCACATATAATAAAGTCCAGAGGCACTTATTGTTGTTTGTGTGCAGGTGTTGCTTATTGGGTGGTGGTGATCCTCCTACTGGTTCGATAACCTTGGTTTCATAACTAAGGGAAATACTTACCGTCGTTGTGCTGCATCATCCCTTCCTGTTTGGGGAAATACCGACGCAGTCTCAAGCCACGTCAGTCACTAGGGCCCGAGTGCCATGATTTCAGATCGGGACCGTTTATGTTATCACCATTATATCTATGTTCTTGATCCGATCTTGCTAGTCATATGCCCCTATTACGTGTTCTGATCCACAAACCCCGGAGTGACAATAGTCGGGATACTTTCCGGTGATGACCGTAGTTTGAGGAGTTCATGTATTCACCGTGTGTTAATGCTTTGTTCCGGTTCTCTATTAAAAGGAGGCCTCAATATCCCTTAGTTTCCTTATGGACCCCGCTGCCACGGGAGGGTAGGACAAAAGATGCCATGCAAGTTCTTTTCCATAAGCACGTATGACTATTTACGGAATACATGCCTACATTACATTTATGAACTAGAGCTAGTCATGTGTCGCCCTAGGTTATGACTGTTATATGATGAATATCATCCAACGAGTTCACCGATCCAGTGCCTACGAGTTTTCCACTTATTGTTGTTGCTAAGTTACTAATGTTGATGCTACTGTTCCAACTGCTACAAAACTATTGCTATCACTGCTACCGTTACTGTTACTGCTGATATCAAACTATCATACTACTGTGCTACTGATCACTCTGCTGCAGATATTTAATCTCCAGGTGTGGTTGAATTGACAACTCAGCTACTAATACTCTCAAATATTCTTTGGCCCCCCTTGTGTCGAATCTATAAATTTGGGTTGAATACTCTACCCTCGAAAACTGTTGCGTTCCCCTATACTTATGGGTTATCAAGAATGGCGGAGGACGACTGTGGAAGAGGCATTGGAAAAGGATAGAACAACAGGAGTGATGGGAGCAATAACGAGTGGCAAAGAGATCCCCCACAACCACAGATGTTTCCGACATAACCACCGATATTCAAGTGGTATAGATTTAGTTTACAGGGGCCACTGCCGTTGTGGGCATTCCCAGGCCAATTCTAGAATCCTTTCCCCAACAACAAGTGTGGGGAGGGAACCCCCCCCCCCCACACACACACATGGTTTGGAGGGCCACCCCAGCAGCAGCCACCGCAACAGCCTCTGATGTAGCAGACTGTCAGAATCCAGGGTGGGAACAATCAGGGGCACAACCTAGGAGATCAAAAAGATAGCGCTGGTGGAGGACAGTCTGGGGTTAGGACTCAGGGTGGGAAAAATCAGCAAGAGAAGAGGCAAGATCAGGTGAAGCCAGGGGCACTGGGGAACCCTACTGCTCAGAGTTTGATGGCATACACCGAGGTGGTCTGCTATGGATGTGGTGAACCAGGGCATCATGTTGACAAATGTAGCAAACCGAAAGCATGCTTCATTCGCAAAGCAATCAATAACAAGGTGGATTCTTGTCCTGTTAGGAAAAAGGCCCATTATGCAGGCATGTACTATGGGAGTGCATCAGAAGGTATGGGGTTCTACCACCTAGATCTCCCTGATGTTAATGCTCGACACCTGGGAGGACTGAAGAATGTTGGCATTGTGCTAGTTGAGACTAGAGAAGCCACCAAACATGAGTTAGCAGCTGAGTTTTCGGCCGCCTATAAGACCAATTAGCCATGGCAAATCAACAAAATGGATGAGCGGACATTCTTGGTCAAGTTCCCACTAGAGATCCCAGTGGAGCAAGTTGCGGGATACCCCTACTTTGGTCTGTCAAAGGAAGGGACTACGGTTAATATTGTGGTCTGGAGAGGGAACATTGAGTCCATTGGTGAGCTCCAGGAAGTATGGATCAAGCTTAGGCAGATAAACCCCAAGTGTTGTGAATGGGATATTTTGGATCAAATGGTTTCTATGTTTGGGACCCTCAAGGATGTGGACTGGCAACATGGCTTCCAGAATTTTTTTTGAGACTAATATACTAAAAGTAGACTGCACTGACTACACCAAAATCCCCATCGATAGGGTGTCTGAAATAGGAGGGAAACTATACAAAATCCTCATTGAGGTTGAACCACCTGTTGATGTTGGAAGACCAGGTGCAGTGAGGCGGAACAGTGGGCCAATTAGTCAGGAGGCTCTCAGTGAGGATGCAACTACAGAGGGCAACATGGACAACATGTCTGGCAGAAGCTCAAGAGAGAGATATGAACAGGGGGGTATTTGACACCTCTATAGTTAGTACAGGAAGACAACACTGCAATGTGTTGGATGCTGAGAACACACCAACCTCTATGCTAAAAAATAAACCTAATAAGAGCTTGCAGTCAGTTAGGAAAAAACTATTGGATCTCATCTCTTAGAGTGCCTCTGAGGAGGAACAATGCTTGAACATGCTAAGGGAAATGGAGCTTTCAGGAGAGGATGGACAGTTTGCTGCTGAGGATGGAATGGATGTTGAGACTAAGGATTTAGTCAATGCCCTCAACCCCACCCATGAACAGTACTTTGAAGCCTTCCCTACCCTGGAGGCAGCTACCAATACTGTCTTGAGCAGTGAGAATTGGGGCCCAGTCCAGGCTCCCAGGCAAAGTACCAAGAATCAGTTCTCAGGGGTGACGATGCTGCAAAAGGCTCAAGCCTACAAAGAAGTGACCAATCTGGAGAAGAGTAAGCAATAAAAAGGTAATACATCGGTTAACTTTGACAAATTTAATGACCCTTTGTTCATTTCTACTGCTAATAGAATTGGTACAGATGTTAGTATGCGTGAATATGTTGTTGTCCCTACATATAACAAAGTTGATAGTAGTAGTAGTTGTCCATTGGAAGAGTTGCCCCCCAGAACTGAAGGTTCTGTTGGAGGCTTCTCTTCTCCAATTCCAGTCCATAAAAATCATTTTGTTGATGATGGAGATGATTCTAGTTTCAATGAGATTCAAGAAGCTTGGTATCTGGTGTCTAAGCATAAAAGGGACAATCGCCCTAGATATAAGCTTCTCTAATGAATTGTCTTTTCTAAAATGTGAGGGGCATTAATGCCCATTGTAGGAAGTTTTAATTTCTGACACCCTATGGAAAGTAAATCCTATTTTGGTTGGTTTCCAGGAAACCAAGAAGGAAAACTTTTTTGGTTCCTTCTTGAAATCTTTAGTGGGGAATTAATAATTTAGTTGGAACCTGGTCCAACCCAAAGGCTCCGTTGGAGGCATCTTGGTGGGAGTTGATGATTATTTTGTTTGATGTTATGTCTTTGGATATTATAGAGTATTCTGTTAGTGTAGCCTAGTAACCAAGAGCTCTAAACAAGAAATGAGAGCCATCACTGTTTATGACTCTCCTTATGAGGAATTTAAGGAGTCCATTATTTCTGAATTGCGTGAGCTCTTCATTGAAAACAAAATTCCCACCCTTATTGGAGGGGATTTTAATCTAGTTAGATTCTAATCAGATAAAAGTAATGGGAATATCAACCACAAGTGGTGTGATAATTGCAATGCTTGGATTAAAATCTAGAGCTTATCAGAAATTAAGTTGTCTAGTAGAAAATGTACTCGGGCAAATAATCAGAATGACCTGATCATGTCCACTATTGATAGGATCTTCTGTAACACTGAGCTAGATCCCTCTAGCTTCTTGTTTAGCATGATCTAGGTTGGGTAGTGATCACACTCCCATTGTTTGGGATGCTGGGATAGACAAATAGCCTAGACCTAGTGGTTACAAATTTAAGAAATAGTGGCTTCTTAGGGAAGACTTTAGAGCTCTAGTTTTTAAAATCTGGAATGAACCAGTAAAAGCCACCTCTGCTATTGGTATTTGGCAAGAGAAAATTTGTAAAGTTAGGAGGGTCGCTAAGGGCTGGAGTGCCAACATAGAGGCCCATCTAAGCAGAGTTAAACCTATCTTAATGGATGAATATGATAAATTAGATATCAAAATAGAATTTGTTGAGTTGTCTCATGGAGAGCTAGATAGAATTAATTTATTCACTCTGAGATGCAGAAGATCTGGCTCCAAAAGGAGAATAAGGCAAAGAAGAGATCTAGAGATAGAGATATTAAGGAGGGAGACACGAATACAACCTACTTCCATGCTATTGCAAACCGAAGAAGGAAATCCACCATTCATTCTTTGGAGGGCCCTGATGGCTGATACGTCCCAAACGTATCTATTTTTTCAAACACTTTTGCTCTTGTTTTGGTCTCTAATTTGCACAATTTGAATGAAACTAACCCGGACTGACGCTATTTTGAGCAGAAATAAAAATTCTCGAAATCGGACGAAAATTTGTGCAGATTTTTTATTGAATAAATAAAAAATACTGGAACGAAGATCAACCGGAGAGGGCCCACATGCTTCCCACAAGGCAACAGGACGCGACCACCACCCCCACCCCCTTGTCGCGCCTTGATGTCTTGTGAGACCCACAGGCGGCCGTCTGACCTGATTCCAAGCCTATAAAATCCGTTTCCCCGAGAAAAAAATAAGAGAGAAGTTTTCATCGCGTTTTACGATACGGAGCCGCCGCCACTTGTTGTTCTTCATCGGGAGGGCTAATCTGGAGTCCGTTTGGGGCTCCGGAGAGGGGGATTCATCGCCATCGTCATCATCAACCCTTCTTCATCGACAACTCCATGATGCTCACCACCGGGAGTGAGTAATTCTTTCGTAGGCTTGCTGGACGGTGATGGAGTTGGATGATATTTATCATGTAATCGAGTCAATTTGTTAGGTCTTGATCCCCAGTATCCACTATGGTCTGAGAGTGATGTTGCCATGACTTTTCTATGCTTAATGCTAGTCACTTGGAACCGAGTGCCATGATTTTAGATCTGAACCTATTATGTTTCCATGAATATAAGAGTGTTTTGGATCATATCTTGCAAGTTGTATGTACCTATTATGTGTTATGATCTGTAGCCCCCAAGTTGACAATAATTGGGACCACCTCCGGTGATGACCGTAGTATGAGGAGTTCATGTATTCATCATGTGTTAATGCTTTGTTCCAGTTCTTTATTAAAAGGATGCCTTAATATCCCTTAAATTTCCTTATGGACCCCGCTGCCACGGGAGGATAGGACAAAAAATGCCATGCAAGTTCTTATTATAAGCACGTATGATTATATACGGAATATGTGCCTACATTATATTGATGAATTGGAGCTAGTTCTATGTCGCTCTAAGTTGTGACTGTTATATGATAAATGCCATCCAAATATACAAATATCCATCGTTGATCCAATGCCTACGCTTTTCTCGTATTGTCTTTGCTAAGTTACCACTATTGTTGCTGCTGTTACAATCACTACAAAACTGCTATTGTTATTGTTACTGATACTATTGTTACTATTACCGCTACTATCAAACTATCATATTACCATGCTACTAATACTTTGCTGCAGATATTTATTTTTCAGGTGTGGTTGAATTGACAACTCAACTGCTAAAGCTCATAAATATTCTTTGGTTCCCCTTATGTCAAATCAAAAAAATTGGGTGAAATACTACCCTCGAAGACTGTCGCGACCCCCTATTCTTGTGGGTTATCAATGGCCCAGTAACTGATTGCAGAAGCATGTTGGATATAGCTTGCGATTTCTATAAATACCTCTTTTCTCTTTACATCTGAACCTAAGATAGGTTTCTCTCTTAAGACTGACTTTTTCTCTGAGGAGGAGAAGGTGCTCCCATCTGGAAATGTTGCTCTTGAAAAACCCTTTACCATAGAAGAAGTCAAAGCAGTTGTCTTTGACTTGTACTCAGGTGGAGCTCCTGGCCCTGATGTGGTTCCTTTTCTTTCCTATCAAATTTTTGGGATTTGATTAGCCCTGATCTGATGAGTTTGTTTGTAGATTTCCATCTTGGCAAGCTAGACATATATAGACTAAACTTTGGCATGCTCACTCTGATTCCAAAAGAGGCCGATGCCACTTCCACGATTTTTAGACCTATTAGCCTTCTAAATTGTAGTTTTAAAATCTTTACCAAAGTCCTATCTAATAGACTAGCAGTAGTCTTACAGAGACTTATTACCAGCAACTAGTCTGCCTTCCTAAAAGGGAGATTTATATTATAAAGTGTGGCCACTGCCCAGTGCTCCACTCGATCCATGCCTCCCATGAACAGGGCTGGTTATCAAATTAGACTATGAGAAAGCTTTTACGAAGTCAACTTGGATTTCCTTGCTGACCTATTAGAGAAAACAGGTTTTGGAAGCAAATGGAAAGAGTGGATTCACCAAATCACTCATGGGGGCTTTGCTGGAGTCAAGATAAACAATTTAGAGAGTGAGTTTTTTATCACTGGAAAAGGCTTAAGGCAGGGGGTCCCCTTTCTCCCCTGCTGTTTACCCTAGTGGTGGATGTACTTACTAGGATGCTGAGGAAGGCTGCTAGCCAGGAGTTGATCCAAGGGCTCTGCCCTACTGTTTTCCCTGAAGGAATAATGTGTCTTTAGTATGCTGATGACACCATTTTATTCCTTCAGGCCAAGCTAGATCAAGCTAGAAACCTAAGAACTGTCCTATCTTGTTTTGAGCAAGTTTTAGGAATGAAAATCAACTACAACAAAAGTGAGCTCATGCCCATTAATTTGGATGATATGGAGATCACTCCCTTCCTAGATGTTTTGGGTTGCAGTAGAGGGAAATTCCCTATTAAATACCTAGGGATACCACTTCTATGATAACTTTAGGAGGGAAGATATCCAACCTCTTATAGATAAGATTTTAAAAAGAATAGATGTCTCGAGAGGAAAGTTGCTCTCCTACAAGGGGAGACTGATTCTGATCCAGGACTGTTTAGCTAGTATCCTTATTTACCTTCTCTCATTCTTAAAATTCTCCAAATGGGCTATTGAGATAATTAACACTCAGATGGCTCATTGTTTGTGGAATGACTTTGAGGGACATAGGAAGATTCATTTAGCTAGTTCGAGGTTAGTGTGCATGAAGAAAGAATTTGGGCTTTGGGGATTCCCAGCCTCCAAGATATCAACATGTGTTTGTTGGGGGGGGGGGGGGGGGGGGGGGGGGGGCTGGATCAAAAGATACTCTGAAGCAGATGGCAAACTCTGGAAATTTATCATTGATCATAAATACAAGAATAATCCCAACATATTTGCCTCTAAAACTATCCTCATCACTTCTAGGTTTTGGAAAGGGGTCATGTCTATCATCAAAGCCATTAAATTTGGTACAGATGGACAGTGGGGGATGGTAGAAAAAATAGATTCTGGGGAGATAGCTGGTTTGGTACCTCACCAAAGCCGGGAAGCTCCTCCCTGTTTGTCTAAAACATGAGTAGTAATACAACACCATCACACACACTGCACAGAACAAAGGCTTCATGGAACAGCAGCTATTTAACGGCTTCTAATCTCATGATTCCGTAGTTGTACAGAGATAAAAAAAAAGTTGTAGCAACTCATCGCTCAAGCCGCGCACTGCAACATCGCACAGTGTCATCACCTTACTAGTTAATTATAACAAACTCAAAGGTCCTTGATAGAACAGGTTAAGCTGCAACTCATCCGTAGATCAGTTTTGTCATTCATCCGACGTCAGGAGCACACTGCCCCGGCAGTAGGGGCAGTCGCCGTGGGATCGAAGCCACCGCTCCAGGCACGCCGAGTGGAAGACATGCTTGCAGCGCAGCTGCATGAGCCCTTCCGCCTCGCCGCACCTCTCCAGGCATATCGAACACTCCGGTGAAGGCAGGGTACCTTCGCCTTCTTCCACGTCTTCGCAGGCAGTTTCTTGTAGCGCAGGGACCGGCTCGGTGCACGGGGTGACAGGCATGCACTTATCCACGGCGCCGAGAGGCTCTGGGAATGTTTCTTGGACTTTGTTGTATGTGGTGATGGATACACTGGACTGGAAGTGACTGGTTAGGCTAGGAAGTTCGCTATCGGCCATGTTGGGGACACCAATGTCAGCAGGATGGGTTACTACTCCAGCCCAAATGGTTTCCGAGGACGAAGTGTTTTCCCTGAAACAATGCTCGGACATGAGTAAACACAGATCAAATTCTGCGCTGGAAGAACAACGTGATAAGATCTGTTGCTGACCTTCTTCCTGACAAGTCCACACTATTAAGCCTCTGAAGAAGCCTCTCTCTAGCCTGTTGAACAGCATCAGGGAGCCGTCCATGATCCGATACACTGCGGCTTAGCTTTGAACTGGAGCACGTGATCCCTATATGTTCTATTTTGTTTCCAGAACATCCCACAAGCTTAGCACCATCTCTTTGGTTTGCTGGAACAGGTTCCTGGCCCTGTTTTTTTAAAGAAAACAGATGTTAGAAACTATTCGTAGTGAGTGAAGAACGTATCACAACTATCATCATCAGAACAGCAAACTTGGGAAAATAATATTGTGTTATTCTCCACCGAAAGTGGTTTGTTGCATGCCTGGAAATAGCTCGATGATACATAAGAAATAACGGCAAGCTCATGACATCAATAGGTTCCTTTTCGGAAAAAAGAATGACATCAATAGGAGATTCTACACATATTTAACTAATTTTCCTTAGGCTACAAGCCCGCGATAAGGGTCAAGACTTCATCTTCTCATAACTGAGATATGTTTCAAAACTTTATTTGCTCGATTATCGGAATTCTAGCAAGTATTTTGGTAGAAATTGATCAAACATGAGGAATATTTTGACATAATAACACTCACTGGACAAATGGCTGCTCCTTCTGAAAATAAACATTCAGACAGTGAGCAATCATAGAGATTAGCACTTTGTAGTTCCACAATGATTTCGGCCACTTAAAGCTTTGGCGTAATCATACTAGCAAAGCCTGCAAGGCTGCAACTCATCATGTCACGGAATAGGCAAATGGCTGTTCAAAAGAACTATCATTGTGATGCACACACAGACACACTGAACTTTCCACAATAGATTAGCGGAGCCTCATTTTCTAGGAAAGAATATTCCAGTATATGCTGGCTCTATGATAACACTTACTGTAAAAGTATGGTTCTCAGTTAAGTACGCGAACCCCCTGAGTTCTAAAACCGGTTATTTATATATACTTTGGAAAAAGACTGCACAAAATTTCTGGTAGCAGCTGAGATTTGCCAAAAATAATCTGCAGCCTCTTTGTGTATGTTCATGAGGAAATACGAAACTGCCCCTTCCTTGCAAAATTAAATAAAAGAACACTCATGAACATACTAACAAAAGCTATATGCAACACAACCATTCCTATACAGTGAACAATTTGTGCGTGGGCCAAACATGTAGGCGATCAGGTGTTGAACAAAGGGTACACACATAAACAGAAGTGCAGCTGGTTCATGGTTCCACACCCTGGTTCATCTCAATTCCCAACAAATCTCGGCAAACATACACCGAGATTACGTAATACATATTCTACTCGGTCTTCATGTTAGTCCCACAAAAGTAACAGCATTTCTTCCGTTATCTAAAAAACAAAATCTAGTAGTAGCAGTAGCTTTTCTGGATTGAGTATCATTCCCTCCGTTCACAAATGTAAGATGTTTTGTATATTTCAATCTAGACTACATACAGACTTAAATGAGTGAACAAACACACTGAAACGTGTCTATACACATCCGTTTTACAGAAAAGTTAGAACATCTTATTTCTGTGAACGGAGGGAGTACCAAACTGGGCTCCTCCTCCGTCCATGTATAAAATATACGTAAATTTTACCCACCCTGTTCTTGAATCTTCACTAACTAGAACTGCTCTGACTCCATGGCGTCCCCATACTACTGCACCATCTAGTTTTTCGAACAAAATTCGCAATATTTTCCGCAGACCCGCAACCCCTCCATTTCCGGCGCGTCAATCAAATCCTTAACATACGGACTCGCAAAAACACGCGCCCGCAATTTGAGGCAACTGAGACTCTAAAAAAAGGGAAGCTAAACCATGCGTGTTTCTTCATCATCACTAGATAAAAACGTAAGAGGGCGAAGGTATCTTGAGTCAAGCAGGGAGGGGATCGAGAAAGATGAAACGGCGCGAACTCGCCGGCTTGTGGTGGTGGTGAGAGACGGCCGAGCTGCGCTGGTGGCGGGGTCCGGAGCCGGAGGCGCTCGCCCCGCGGCCGGGCCGGCGGCGCGGGTCGGGGGGGGGGGGGGGGGGGGGGGGGGTCCGGCGGCGCCGGCGAGGGGCGGCGCTGGAAGTAGAGGAGCTTGGAGGCGATCGGCATGCAAGGGAGATGTGGCAAACTGTTGCAGCTCCACCTGCTTCTCACTCACACCTCGGTGTCCCTCCCTCCCTCCCTCTTGCACTAGCACTAGAGTAGTAGTGGCTTTATATCTCGAGATCTCAAGGGAAATGGAAAAAAAAAACAAGAAGCGGTGGTGGCTTTATTTATTGCGGCGTTTCAGTTCTCTTTTCGTGTTGCGCCTCTCCTTTCTTTCTCGGGTCCGATTTTTCGCGCACTCCTGGGGGATTTTTTTGTTGCCGTCGTTGCGCCGTCCGATCGGGACAATGGACGGTGGGATGGGCAGCTGATGAAAAGGACGTGACCTGCGAGAACAGTAGAGGTGTGACATCCTGGTAGTACGTACTACTTGCAACAGTCGTCTTCTTTGCTCCAACGATGGCTACTAAAATTTGCTGAGCTATCACAAGAACAGCTGAAGCAGGAATACTTTGGGGTAAGCTTTGGTCCTGAAATGAAATCCTGTGGTTGCTTCACAGCACAGCAGGCGAGCCAGCTGAGTTTAGTGCGTCTCCCCGCGACCTCCAGGGCCATTTCTTCATGATTTCAGAAGTTGGTGGCCGTCATAATCCGAAGCCGAGGCTCGACCAGCAAGGTTAACTAAATGGCGCCAAATGTCCTCGCTACACTTAATTAACCACTACTCCCGCGGATCAACTGCGAACGTTACGAGCGCGATGGTTAAGGTTTTTTGCCGGTGCGATCAGGTTGCTCCCGTTATAAAACTTCACCACGAGAGACCCGTGAAAGGTCAGCGCTCCGGCTTTTGAGTTTTTGACCACCCCCAACGCCACCGGCGTGCTGGCCGCGCTGGTCGAGGCGGCAGGGGAGCAGGTGGCGGCACCATGTTCGCCGGCGGCTCACACGTGGTGCTGGTGGCTGCAAGCTGGCCATACGCGCAGGTCAAACTTTCCTGACTCGACCAGACAAATCTCTTCGTCTACAACGAACTCTCAAGTCTCGGCCTACTCTCTCGCACGCTCCCTCTCTGCCTGATACGTACACGGGAGTGGTGCGGTTTTTTGACACCACGGTTTGGTGGAATCGGACGGTCGTTACGAGTCCCTTTCGCGTGACGAGACGCCGTCCGATTTGTGCCTCAGGAGTGCAGAGGGTGGCTTTCGTGGTGCGGCGGTGGTGGCGCGCAAGCTATATGGACAGGTAGTATGAGCTAGTGGTAGGCTGAAAGAGTGAGAGATATGACATCACTCTGAGAGACTACCAAGGTACCGAGGTGATTCTTTTAAAGATATTGTTTGCAAGATTTACTCTACTACTAGTAAATTGCACCTGCTTCGCACGAAATTGCACTTGCTCCGACCACTTCACAACAGCGTTCAAGTCTTGGTCTGGTCACTGGTGCTTGTATTTTTTGAATTTATTTTAGAATTTTCAGCGATGTTAGCTCAGTAATGACGTGTTTGGTAGCCCATATACAGCCCAATCAGACCCGTACAGAAAGAAAACGGTTTGTTTGGGTTGGCTAGGCTGCATCTGATTCTCACATAACACCGAACTTAAAGCAGCTATGGGTCTGCATGCGGAAGAATTGTCGAATCTGACTTTTTTGCGAGTCAGGCCCACTCGAGCCACGTGTGGCCAACGCCTACACGCGTTGGGAAGCACGGGAGATGATGGGACGTCTCATAACTTCACACTCTCTCTCAGCTCACCCCCTACACCAGTTCTCTCTCTCTCTCTCTCTCTCTCTCTCATCACCGCACCGCCCCTTCGGTGTCTTCGATGGCAGTGCCACGGACACGCCGCCCCCAACCCCCACCATTGTCGGCAACAACCCCATCCAGGACAGGTGGTTCGTCGGCCTCGCCACTTTTGGCAGGGACCTCATGGCGGTTCTTCGGGCACCGCCCTCCTTCTGCACCATGTCGCGTGCACCCGCCAATGCCCCACCCCACCCTCACCGCGCTCCCCAGCTCTGCCCTCGGTGCTGGAGCTAGTTGTCTTGGGTTCGAGGATGGCAGAGGTGCGAACCCCAATGGCTGCGATGACGACTGCGGGTGGTTGTTCTTACCCCCATTCGAGGATTTTTTTCCCCCATGCGTCCCGTGTAGTGGGTGTCGCAACCCAAAATTTTCCTAAATTTTGGTTGTGAAAATATAATCATATGCATCCATGGTTTCTTGCAAAATTGAAATTTTCGAGGCCAACAAAACCAACATTGAATTCAAACCATTTGAATCCAATGAAAGTCAAAGGGGACTCCATGTTGTTTTAAAAGAAAATTGCATACAGGGTAGGAAAAGGAATTTCCTAAGATAATATTTGCCCTAAATATTTTGAGTGGTCCAGGAGTTGATTTTTTTTAATTTGGGCAATTAAACTATAAGTCAATTTTTGGAATTAATAAACAAAACAAAAAAATAGAAAAGGAATTTGAAACAATTCAAATAGGCCCACTAGGTTTGGCACTATTGTTAGTGTGCAAAATACTTGAAAAAATGTTCAACCAGTCAGAAATATTCCCAAGTTATTTTAGAAACATTTTCTCTTTTGAAGAAAATTCAAATACATTTTTGAAAATAAAAATAGAGAGCAGAAATGAAAAACAGAAATGAAAAAAAAAGAGCCAGCCTAGCCAGCCAACTAGCCGGGTCGGCCCAGCTAGCTAGTCGGTCAGGCCGCCCACGCTCCTCAATTCTAGCGGGACTTTGTTCTACTCTATCGATAATGCTTTTTTTCTTTTAATATATATAATGCATTCCCGACCGTAGCGCCTAGTTGAGTTGCCTGGTTGTGGACCTTTCTATCCAAGGTTTCAAATTGTTCCATAGTTAGCATTTTATTTTCAATAGCGTCTAACATTTGCATAACATGTTCCAAAGTCTCGTTTCATTAATAATAATAGGTGGTGATCCCACTAAATTTCCCATGGCATTGAAAGCATCTAAAGAATGGCTACTTAGGAAGTTCGCTCCAGTAATAGTATCAAACACAAATCTATACCAAGTAGTAATACATACATAAAAGATAAAATTACGAAAAGAACAGTGGTGGATTGCTTACGAGTTGATCTATTTTGTGCATCAAAAATCCTATACCAAGCATCTTTTAAATTTTCTCTTTCCCTTTGCTTAAAATTAAGCACTTCATTCTCAGGGGTACAAGTAAACAACCGAAAAACTAGCCATGGTAGTAAAACAAGTAATAAAGCAAATAAGAAAAGTACATATTTTAGTATTATTAATTTTATATAACTGAAAATAAAAGCTATTAATAAGTAGAACAAGTAATTGATAGTTTGTGTGAAGGAACCTTTAAGTTGTTTGTTGATACTCTCCGGCAACGGCGCCAGGAATTCTTCTACTACTTGAGTCTCGAGATGCGTTAGGATTTTCCCCAAAGAGGAAGGGTGATGTACTAAATTAGTGAAAAGTATTTCTCTCAGTTAAGAACAAAGGTTTATCGAACCAGTAGGAGAACCAAGCAAGCAACCTGTTAGCAGCACCTACACACAAAAGAGCAAATACTTGCACCCAATACAGGCAAGAGGGTTGTCAATCCCCTTATACTTGTTGACAACAATGATTAAATCTGATAGTGTAGATAGATAATTTGCAAAGTAAAGTAAAAATAATAAAAGTGCACCAATATATTTTTGGTTTTGGTAATATGATTAAAGTAGACCCGTGGGCCGTATTTTCACTAGGTTAGCATAGCATACAATGGGTAGACAAATTACTGTTGGGTAATTAATAGAAAAATGCATAATTATGAAATTATTCATGTCATGATCATTTACATAGGCATTACGTTCATGAAAAGTAGATCGACTCCTTCCTGCATCTACTACTATTACTCCACCAATCGACCGACTCTTGTCCGCATCTATGGTATTAAGTTCATAACAAACAGAGTAATGCTTTAAGCGAGATGACATAATGTAGACAAAGAAAGACAAGCAATATGTTTAGACCCCCATCGTTTTATCCTCAGTGACAACAACAATAAGTGCCTCGCTACCCCTGCTGTCACTAGGTGAGGACACCGCAAGATTGAACCCACTACTATGCACTACTTCCATTGAGGATCGATAGATCAACCTGGCCAAAGAAACCCATATACCAAAAAGCATTACATAGCTATATAAATCACATATAATAAAGTCCAGATTTGACTCAATTACTTTCAATGAATAATCTGATCATAAACTCACAATTCATCGGATCCCAACAAACACACCGCACAAAAGGATTACATCAAATATATCTCCGAAGAGAACATGGTATTGAAGATCAGAGAGAGAAAGAAGCCATCTAGCTAAATCACTATGGATCCATAGGTCTGTGGTAGACTACTCACACATCATCAGAGAGGTAACAATGTTGATGTAGAAGCCCTCCGTGATCGATTCCCCCTCTGGCAGGGTGCCGGAAAAGGCCTCCAGATGGGATCATGGAAGAACAGAGACTTGTGGCGACGGAAAAATTGTTTTGGGTGGCTCTCTGGGGGTTTCGGAATATTTGAGAATTTATAGAAGCGGAATTAGGTCAGATGAAGCCACGTGGGACCCACAAGACATTAGGGCGCGATCACCTCCCTGGTCGCGCCCTGTTGTCTTGTTGTCTCGTCATTTCTCTCTGAACTCCCCTGAAACTTCTAGGGTCCCTTTTGTCCTAAAAAACATTAAAAAGTTTCATAGTGTTTGGACTTTGTTTGGTATGGATTTTCTGCGAAACCAAAAACAACAGCTCGCACTAGCCACTAAGTTAATAGATTAGCTCCAAAAATAATATAAAATTGCATAAAAAGTATCTAAGATTGATAATATAATAGCATGAAACAATAAAAATTATAGATACGTTGGAGATGTATTAGGTAGCCGTCATGAGCGTGACACCGGGCATTAGCAAGAGATCGAGCATCGGCCACGAGGATAGTGCACAAGAGCCGATCAGGTTGTACGTGCATATCAAGGCCTGTGAGGACATCGCCATGCTAGTCATTCGAGCTGCCTTCAGCCCGGTGATAAAGAAATGGCTGGTTGTCAACCAGCCTCGCGTCGTCAACCTCTCTTGCCAACAAGTAGTGTGAGTTCTAAGTGTAGCTGCAGATGTCCAAGGGGCATATGGTGCTAGGGACGGGCTGGGAGTACTTCTGTCGGTGTCACAAGATCGTCCCTGACGACCTGCTCGTCATGCGGCTCTCTGACTCTCCGAACTGGGTTTGAAGGTGCAAGTCTACAACGCCAGCACCTCTAACAATTGCAGGGTCAGGTGCTTGAAGCATGGCCACGTCGGCGACATTAGCCATGCCCTCTAGTTTGTTGCACCTGTCTAGATCGTTTGAACTAAGTTAGTTTGCTTGACCTTCATGTCATTGTCTGAACTTTGCTGCAAAACTTGTATATTTTGCCCCGTGATCAGCCCCCGGGATCCTGTAGTGTCATGGGATGCCACGTTGTCTCAAACTTAAGTCTTAGTAGTACCATGCAGTGCTTGTTCTTATGTGATGTCGTGTTGTTCTTGTGTGATATGTTCTGCTATTCTTGTGTTTTGCATGCTGTGAAATGTTGCAAAAGGAGTGGTAACCACCACATTTGAAAAGGGTGAGCAGAATATCTACTTGCACATAGCCAAATAGTTTCGCGTTGCATCTGCTCACCCCTGAAGCAGAAACGCTGGTAACCAAACATCATGTCCTAATCTAGGCACTAATGCAATGCAGGCAGCCAATCAACATTCACATGTTGGGGTTTCTTTTTGCGTTTGCTCAAACAGGCCCAACCGAGACAAGTATGTAAAGTGTCAAAAACGACACAGACAACCAAATGCGTCATAAGATGTTGTGTCATCTTAGTATCTCAAAGGTGCTCATAGATATGAGTATATATGCATGTATGTGAGCATTTCCGTTCGTATTGTGTTATATGCCTATAGACAGTGACGGAGTCAGGATCGTCCAAACTCTGATGTTGAGGAGGGCCAACTTAATGAAAAATAAAAAACAATTACTGTTCACATGTATAATAGGTGTGAAATTAGCACATTGGGGCTGGCCTGACACCTGTTGACTACCCGCTGTCTCCGCCCCTACCTATGGAGTTGTGATTATGGAAAATGCGTAGGAGCTCTTGGGTGCCCGTGAACCCTATATGAATGGTAAAATAAAAATTTATTAGAAAATGTAAAAAGATTTGAAATTTCGGGGTATCAAACCTGATTGTGGCATCCATGGTATTTGGCAAAAAAATGCAGTCCCGACCTATGATTCATCACATAGTATTTTATACCATCGAAAGTTTGACTTATCTGTTGACAATACCACATGTGCTATTTCTTGACGAAACTTCGCACGTGAGTAGAATGATTGACCATGTTTGATACCCCGAACTTTCAGATTTTTTTTTATTATCCCTGAATATTTTTATTTTACTATTCATATAGGGTTCATGGGCACCTAGAGCTCCAAATCCGCTTGTGATTGCACCTTTTATTATTATTTACTTGAAACATAATATTGCGAATTTATTACAAGGAAAGTAATATTGTGACTAATTTAGTAAAAACATGGTAATTATATTTGGATGTTTACCAAGTTCTCAAGTGCTGAGAAATTGATCTAACGGCTGATTTTGTCTAGATTAGCCAAGTGTCAACTGTTGGATAGAATGAAATATATGGTTTACATTCAAGATTATTCACACATTATATAATGGTGTAGATAACTTTAGACATAGAGTCATAAATTTCAAATCTAACACCTTCTCAAGTCCTTTGCGAGGACCATTTCTGGCATGCCATGTCTTTTTTGAAACATGGTGCTTTGGCGAGGAACGTTCAAATTAAAGATAATGATCTTCACAAGGGTTAAAGACAATATCAAACAAAAGGGGTGAAAGGAGGGACATACTCCATCCACAAGTGTTGCAACAAATAAGGGATGGTCTACATCACGCAGGCCCGGGGGCACGCGGATCCTGGGCCGCTGATGTGCGTCAAGATTCGCGACATAGGGCGTGCGTATGCGATGTGTGTTGAGAGTCTGTTAGACCGGTTGTTGCTCTCAGCTCGTCGCTGGGCGGTTTGGCGTGGCCACCGAATTAGATGGTGAGTGTTGGTGCGAGGTCGGGCACATCATCAAGCTTGTAGGTGTAGCGACAGAGGTCGCGAAAAAAGTGGCTTTGGGTTGATCCGTATATTTATTTGTCGGACTTTATTCAATAATATAATAAAAATGGTTGTGTTCATCTTTGGATGCAGAAGAAGGGTTATTTCGGAAAAAGAAAGAAGGTAGCTAGTGAGGGGCCGGTCGCAGCGTCACCCAAGAGGAGGGCACATGGCATGGAGCAGAGTAGATAGGACGATGAGTTGATGATCTCCGCCTGTACATTCAGCAAGGTTGTAATGTTCGAATTATAAGTCATTACTTGGAACAACTACAAGTAATTTACAATGAAAAGTTTACGAGACTAACGGATCCTGAAGGTCTGATTACTTCCGCTCAAGTCTAGGTTGCTCATCACAAACATATCCAGCCTCACACAAGGATTATTAACTAGTACTATTATTTAGACTGCAGTGCTTTCACATGCCTGTCCTTCAGAAAAGGAACACAAAGGAAAACAGAGTAGCTCAAGAAGCCAGCCAGCCTCCTGTAATTCAGATGCAGTGATTCACGCTCAGTTGAAATGGTAGAGAGGCAGCTCGGCATTGAGAGGGTGGGACATCACTGTGAGCACATGTGTCACCGAGATCATCGAGCTTATCGCCGCTTTGAGGGTGTCCCTCGAGCAACCGGGCTTCACGATCGTCTTCACCTGGAAGCAAATTCATTGGTATGCTTGGCACTGTCAGAAACACAGAGACAGGCAACAAAATGCAACAGGGTTTCAGTCACGAACCTTGTCGAGATATAGCTTTAGCATTTCGATGTCGCCCATGTAGTCCTGGTCTTCAATGGTCAGTGTGATGGGCTTTGCATCTGAACCAGGTCCTTGAAACTGAATACCCCCAGGAGTCCTGTAGTAGTCATCCAGGAGAAAGCTCGAAGCTTTCTCTCGCAGCAACCTGAGTCATACATGAAACAATTCAGTTCGTATAAGGCGTAAGATCGTTACCAGATAAAAGTAGGACTTGTATCTGTTACTACTAGGGAGTAATCAAGCATTATTTTTTTGTAAAATTACATTATGCATCATGAACTACTTTTGTTCAATAATAATGACCTCTAAATAAAATTGAGTTCCCTTGCCTTCGTGTTTTCAAATATCAGTGATCTCGTAAAAATCGCTGTATGTGATTTATACTATAAATATTTAAATTAATTAGTTTTAATTGAAGGTTAAATTAATCAGTTTCACTAGAAGTATACACTTTTCTCAACAATATGAATACTGCTTTTTTTGCGGGAATATGTTTAATGGTTCTGTTGTAGTAAAATGTTCACATTACATATTTTCTGTTATTGTTAGAGAAATCTTAACCTGTCCATACTTTGGTAATGACAGGGGAGTTATTCATGGGGTTGAACGCTTGATTCAAGTTTTTTTTCCTCATCTACAGTAATGAATATGAGACTTCTTTTAGAGTACAAAACTGATGTAGATATAGCCAATCTGGAATTCCCGCTCTTTAGTTTTGAAAGAATGTCTGGTACGAAGATTAATTAGGGTTGGCACCGAAAAAAACGTCTTCTGTGATAACTGCAAAAACGTCTTACATTTAGTTACAGAGGTTGTATTACATTATTTAGCCTTCAAGAAAAGGAACGATTTGAGTTAATAAAAGCGCCTTTTATATATAAAAAAACCCAGAGACTTACTCATAGGCCTTCCCTTTCAGGTCGATAGGAGAAGGATGAATGGCAGGCTTTCCTATAGGAATTGCCCCAGGGCCACGTAAATGCCTCCTGACACTCATCATTGCCTAGCAATGACAACAATAAGTATTACTGGGTCAGTAAGCACTAATTAAACAGAAGGTGTTTTTTTTGTACTGATTTCAGACAATACTTAAACACAAGAAGTTTTACAGAAGTAGTCTAGTCAACAAGATGTCCAGAATACGAGTATGGCGGAAGAAATTTTTAGTTGACAAGAAGTCTAGTGGACAAAGTAATTCTTGCTCATCTGCTTCTCCAATGTACATGATGGATTTTTACTTAACCACAAGAAGATTAAGGAATAGAAATTTGATACAAGTGCTTTTTTTTGTCAAGACCATGCTTTCAAGTCTAAACAAAAGATTAAGGAATAGAAATGGAAACATAAATAAATATCTTACGGTTAGTGGGGCAGCAGCACATCGCCACTTGTGTACAGGGTCCTTGAGATTAGCCACAGTTGCCATGTAGCCAGTCAAACCAGCTGCTATCATATGCAGGGAGATATGGCCAAGAACCTACAAAGTTCAAATATTAGAGTATTGCCTTTAAAAAAATCCTATATTCAGGGCATTTTCATCAGATAATTTAAAATTTTAACAAAAAATTTACAATCCTTACATAAGCATAGTCACAGTCAAAGTTTGACGGTAGGGATCCTCGAGCCTGATATCCAAAGAAATGGCAGACTGACATGAACTTCTTTCCCTTGTATCTACCTTCTTTCTGGAAATTAAGCAAGATGATCAGAAGGGACTGATCCTGAAATTTAAAACCCAACTAAAAAAACAGAAGCGTGAACACTCACTGTTCTCTTTATCATTTCTGCTTCTACCAAGTGAGCTAACAGTTGCTCAGTGTCAATCTGTAAAAACGACAATGTGATACCAACGATTGCATGATAAAAATTTCGGCAGCTAAGAGCATCTTGAGTCACAAACCTGGGACAGCTGGGCAGAGTTGTCAGATTCTTGATGGAGAAGGAGCTGAGTGAAAAATGGAATGTATTTGGAACTTAGTTTATGTTAAAAGCTAATGTCATAAGTTATAACACTATGCAAAGAAACTTTGCGGGAAATGCTGCACCTCTCTTCTGATGAAGGGTGGTAAGAACTGGAACAGTGCCGCTGCCCAGGGAGACAGTTGTGTTGGTATCTCTGTAACAGGCACATTATTGTTGTGGAGGATACTGATTTCCTGGAATGGTTGAACATAAATGAATAAGCTGGAACCAAACTTATGTTCTTCATCTTATTATTAGGTGGCCAGAACCATTATACCTGAATGAGTGCATACATTTCTGGAATGCTTTCTATCAATCCCTCTGGTATAAGGAGCACACCATGGTGTTTGTCTGAACATGGATACCGGGACATCCATTTATCAGAATGTATAAAACATATTGGGTGATATATGTATAAAGATGCCCTAAAAAATATGGACAAAGTGTGAAGCTAATTTCGCAAACAAACCGACCAAAGGACTGTACAAACCTAATTCTGCCCTTGCTTGTACTCCGTCACATATCTTGTTTATAACCTCCATCAGTGTGAGTTTTGACAATGCTACCTCCTCTCCCATGATAAGCTGCATGGAGAAGTTCAAAAAAAATAAAGATGATAATACTGTTCTTCTCATGCATAGTAGTGATCTGTCTGAAAGTTTGATGACTCATACCATGTTTGGGTGTGATTGGAGTGCACATTCTAAGGCGACATGAGACGCTTTTCGACCCATCAAACGAACAAAGTAGTAGTACTGGTAGGAAAATGCACAGAAGTCAAGTGCTCTGTTAGTAAAATGTAGTTGGGCTTATTTAACATTTATCAAAATGAGTGAATTACAGTGTTACCTTTCCAGCCGAGATTGCATCCAGGCAAACATTGCTTACAAGCTGAGAATTCACCTGAAAAAGAATTTCCATAAATGACAGGAGTGACAAACTGACAATGGTAAACCACATCCGATGCCTTTTTAATTTTGCGCAAGTTATTTCGTCCTAGAAAATTGTTCGTGGAATCCAGTGGGTTACCTTGCACACTGTATCAAATCCAACGGTTGTCTCGACAAACTGGTTTTTGAGATCCCCATTCAGTGAAACAGGCACACCAACGACCTGTTCAATAAAGACATTAGTCCCTGAGTGATTTCTGGGCCCCGTGAAGAATACGAGCATTTGATATTACAGATCAAATCAATACATTACCTTGGTCTTACAGTTCTTTTGGACAAGGGTTTCGGCGAGCTGTGCGGCATCTGAATTGGAAGTCACTCCTGGTAACAGAGAGCAAGTGCAGTGTTAAGAGAACCATGCACACGCTTCTACTAAGATGGGATATTTGATGGGTTTGAAATTGCTACACCAATTGTACATGATATTTGATTAGTTTTCATGGACATCCTTTTCAGGAAAATTAAGTTTTCATGGACTGTCATAACCAATTTTATTGGGTTCTCGTAGTTGGTACCTCCAACAATGACCAGGCCATCCAAGTTAAGATCGTGGCACGTAGTCATAGCAGCGCTCACTTGCTTACTCGAGCGGATCTGGTCAATACTTCTGCCCAGCAAATCGAAACCACCTGCGAAAAGGGAGGTGCAAAAATACTTGTGATTTTCCGTCATCCATAAGAATCGCAGAAGCATGCCAAGAATCGACGGTAGGTAAGCGCACGAACCCTGGTTCTTGTATGAAGCAAGAACATCATTTGTGATCTCCAATGTCCTGTTTGCAAACAGGCCCTCAGTCCCACCTACACACAAGCAGAGCCTACTTTGAATAAACAAAATTCCTTCATTTCTTATATAGACCAAATCATGTGAGAAAAAAAGTCCAGATGTTGACGCGATCCGGTTGATGTACAAAACTATAATAATTGGTCAGAAAAATGTACACATCCATAGGATACTGACAGGCAAAAAAAAAAAAAAAACCCACAAGAAGCTGAGACTTTGGATGTAAAAGATCACCGATAAATCCGTAGAGAACACTGTGGGGATTGTAAGCCCTGAGAGCATCATGGAGGCCCCAGACCACATTGTGCCCTCCAGGTGACTGCCTCCCGGAGAAGACCACACCCACCCTGCAAAATTCGTGCTATCACTGTATCAGCGTTGCAGATTCCCATTGGAGATATCATCAAACGATCCGGGCCAGCTGCTGAGCTTGACCTGATGGGCGGGCGCTCGTCGACGGCTTTGCCAGCCCCGGCGGTGTCGTCCGGCTCCGGCGCGAGAAAAGTGACGAGCCGCTGGCCGTAGGTGCGCGGGAAGGCCTGGGCGACGGCTGGCGCGCCGGTGGGGTCGATGGTGGTGGTCGCCTCGCCGTACTCCACCCTCACCGTCGCTCCCTGGGACAGACAACGAATTCAAGTATCACTACTCATCCAAGAACGAGAGAACGTACGATGGAAACCCCGGCGGCCGGGCGGAGCTGGTGGATGATCACCTGGAGGCAGGGCGGGAGGCGGGGCCGGTACATCGCCCTCCGCTGCTGCAGGGGCCCCGCCAGCGCCGTGGGCGCGCCGTAGTCCGCGTTCATGCTTCTCTCTTCTCTTGATCGATCGATCGATCGGTCGGTCGGTCGACAGGTCCAAGATCAACGATTTTGCTTGCTGGTTGGTGAAGTCGTGGTGCTGTGCGTTGGTCTGATGAAGGAAGATGGGGGAAGATATATGATAGTATTAGAGTGTGGGTATTGTCGTAGTCATACCAGACACGGGGGTGGCGCGTGCTGCGGCGCCTGCGGTTTGGCATGGGTTCTTTGTTGTCTGTTTTGTCAAACCGGCGGGAGGGAGAGCGACACACCGGTGCTGTCCGTAGGCTATGGGCTGCCCCCTGATTCTTTCTGTTCTTTTTTCCTTCTCGAATATGCCCGGCTCTTTATTCACGGAGGGGGCGGCCGGAAAGGGATGCCCACTTCCGATTGTTTTTTATACCGGTAAAAAGTATTCGATCTCACTGCACCTATGGCTAAAGTGTTATTCCGAATGCCGTGACCACCTTGTCGGTCTTCGTGCATTTGTGTGAAAATTTCATAGGAGTAGTCCTCAATGTTGACGTCACTACACAGCGGCGCCGCACCCGGGGCTTCCCGGCTGCTAATCACTTGGCAAATCACGATTTAACGCACGTCCGCGGTATAAAACAGTTTCTCCTATCCTAGGCACATACAGCGACGCGCAAAGAGAAACATTCGCTCCAGTACCTAGGCACGTACAGTGGGGTAGAAGCCTGTGGCACATGCATACGGATTTCCAAACAAAAAATCGCAGTCTGGACTGGCAGCACTAGCTAAAGTAGTAGAAAAAGGCAGCCATTATTCCCAATATGGCACAACTCCTAAATGCATCTGTTGAGTACTTATTCTCAAACTGAAAATGCAAGGTTGCGAAATTTTAGAAGTATTTAGTTGTCAGAATACAAATGAATAGTACCAGAATTACAAATACTTTTTTTTTTTTTGCGGATACAGAATTACAAATACTTAGTTGTCAAGTTACAGTTACTTAGTTGTCAGGAATACAAGTGATTAGTTGTCAAGTTACATTTACTTAGTTGTCAGAAATACAAGTGATTAGTTGTCAGAAATACAAGTGATAGTTGCCAAATTTCAATTACTTCCTTGTCAGAGTACAAGTGATTAGTTGCCATGTTGAACATGCTTACTTGCCAGGATACAAAGTGCTTAACTGCCAACAGTTAAATCATGCTTAGCGGCAGAGTCCGCTACTCAGTTGCCAGATTACATGTTTTTTGAAATTAGTTGCCAGATCGCATGTGCTTATTGTAAAAAAAAAAAGTCTTCAGTCTATCCGAACACAAGTACTTATAGTTTCATCCCTGGCTAACAAATTGTTCGGTAAAGCTGTTGAAAAAAGGCGAACTGTAGCAGCCAATGCAAACATGCATGTCCGCCAGCCCTATAGCCTAGCCTGCAAGAAGTAGGTTGTGGTGCAGCCACTGTATCGCATTGTATATGTGAGAGGATGCCCAGAATAGGTATATGTGAGAGGATGGCCAGAATAGATTCCTTTTGCTTATTAAAGCCGATAGATCAGGTCCGTCCTAAAAAGATCGGACGCTTAAGCGAGCCGCCGCACGGGACGACCGAGGTGCGCACGCTACAAAATAGATTTTCCCCTCAATGTTTCCGCCATTTTTACTATCCACGCGTAGAAGGGGACGTGCCGTTCTGGCAGCGTCACGTGAATTCCCCGGGCCACCCATAAGGAGGTGTGTCCTCCCGACAACTTGCACAAAAAGTGGGAGGAGTGGCGGGCAAAGTGGTGCTACATTGTTGACAAGGAGCCCCCAGTCTTCTGCCGGATCTGGAAATCAAAACTGGTCCACGACAAGCAGTGGAGTGCCCTTGACCCTGACGACGATAAGTTGGATATCATCATCGCGCGCATGCTCCGGCTGAAGGCTGTCTCACCATAGAGATGGTGGGCGCGGATTTTCTTGCCTGGCGCATCGCCCCCTTGCAGGACAGGGGACGCTTCGCTTGACAGTATGTCAATGATGCTGACAGTATGCGGCTGCGCCCGGGGTTGGTGAAAGCACAACTTCCCCCTAGGTGGTTTGGACTAATGTTTCCACCAAGTATATTTCAGGGATATTTTACGGTGCATCGTAATACACGAGAGACCGTGTATTATATTAGCGATCCAACGGATGCCATTAATTGGGCCTTATTAAGGCCAAGGGGCATTTTCGACCTAAAAATTATGAAGGTTTAGGATGGCCCAATTTAATCCAGGGGTATAATTGTCCTAAAATTTCGAATTAAATTAATTACATTAACATAGCACTTAGCGTCATCGCCCATCGTCATCGCTCATTTGAATTTCAGTGAGCGGTTCCTCGGCTCCTCGAACCCTAGCACTCGTCGATCAGCCGCCGCCCTCAATCACCGCTGATCAGCCGCCGCCCTCAATCACCGCCGATCAGCTGCCGCCGCACTCGTCGTGCGACCCCCTCCTCCTCCACCTCCTCCCCATCCCTCGCACGCGATCCCCCTCGATCATCGCCGCCTTCGATCACTCGGGTCCTCAGCTCCTCAAACCCTAGCCTCCAGCACCGCCCTCGATCACCGCCGCCTTCACCGATTGGATGCCCCTTCCCCGACGTGAGTCATCGCCGTCCATCAAGTCGCGTCGGATCTTCGCAACAACGTCTGAGATGTAAGTGCCGCCGTCATCTCTGGTCCCTTCTGCATAGTACCTATAGGATCGGATTTGATTAGGGTTTAGGAGAAGTGTATTTCCGATTTATTTAGGACATCATTTGGACTTAGTTTGGATTATGTGGCATGAGAAAGTTTTCATCAGATTTGGATTCAAAAGAAAGTGTAGTCTGGATTTGCTTATGACATGTTTTGGATTTAGTTAGGAGACATTCTGTAATATGAGAAAGTTGTGACTACATTTCGGTTGAAAGGAAGTGCAATTTGGATTTAGTTAGGAGTTAGTTTGGGTTCTGTGGCATGAGAAAGATGTCAGCAGATTTGGATTCAAGGAAAGTGTAGTCTGGGTTTGGGTTATGAAATATTTTGGATTTAGTTAGGAAATATTTTGGATTGAGTTTGGAGTTATTTTGGATTTAGATAGGGGATACTTTTTAATTGAGTTTGGAGTTATTTTGGATTTAGTTAGGAGATTTGATCTATGAAGGTTGATTTATCAGGGCGTGATTACTCACGGCATTTGAAGGATTATTCACGGCATTTTGTATTTAGTTAGGGCAACCACCTTAGTTATAGCTTTTGAAGGACTGAGATAGGTACATGAATCCGAACTGAAAATTTGTTTGAATTATTTAAGCAGAGTAGTGCATAATTATCGGGATATGCTATCCAATCGTAACATTATCTATGTGTTTTCGTTGGCTGCATAACGACATGGATGATATAGGCAACACGAACAAAAACTTGGGCGATAAAGGCAAGGATGACAAGGACATGGGTTATAGAAGCAACGCAAGCAAAGACATGGATGATAATGACAATGAGGATGTAGGCTTGGACAACAAAGGAATGGATGGTAAAGACATGGATAATCAGGACAACGAGGATGCAGGCAAGGATGGCATACACGTGGATGGTAAAGACATGGATGATCAGGACAACGAGAATGCAGGCAAGGATGGCATAGACCTGAATGAGTATATGGAATACGTAGACATCGTGAAGAAGACTTTCAGGACTGAGCAAGAAGCCTACATGTTCTACGTAGACTATGCTAGAAATAAGGGTTTTGGTGTTAGAAAGGATGATCTGAAGTACAGGGGTTCGAAACAAAATGCATACCGACGGACGTACAAGTGCTGCAAACAAGGATGGCGGGACCTTAAGCACTTCAACAGAGCCGAAAGAAAAAGAACACCAAGGGGTCTTTCTCGGTGTGGGTGTCCCGCTCTTTTTCAGGTTGAGCTACAAGATGGCAGTGGCCTCTGGTTTGTCAAGAATTTTGTGGACAAGCATAACCATATGTTTGTCCCTCCTGACCTGACTCCCTACTTATCGGCTCATCGTAGAATGACTGACGCGCAAAAGGCGGATTTCATCGACTATGCTATCGGTGGACTTCGAACGCATCAGATTATGAATGTAATGAGAAGAACGCCGGAGGTCCTGACAAGCTTGGCTTTATAGATCGGGACCTATATAACCATGTTTCAATCCAGAAGAGTCGCAAGATAGAGGGCAATGATGCTTCATTTTTGCTCACCTATATGATAGCACAGAAAAAAGCAGACCCGGAATTCTTTTACAAATACACAAAAGACAGCCAAGGCCATTTGAGGAACATATTCTGGGCCGATTCACAATCTCGGATTGACTATGCTGCCTTTGGTGGCGTTGTGGTGTTTGACTATACATATCGGTCCAACAAGTATAGGCTTCCGTTTGTCCCATTTGTTGGTCTGAACCATCACCGCAACACAATTATGTTTGGGGTCGGTCTAGTGTCAGACGAGACAGTTGGATCATACCAGTGGCTTCTTCATGTATTTTTGGAGGCAATGTCCCAGACACAACCCACTTCAGCAATCACCGATGGGGATGGTTCGATGGCTAAAGCAATAGCTACTGTCTGTACGGACACAAATCATCGTTTGTGCACGTGGCATATCGAGGAGAATATGGTGAGCTACCTCCGGGAAGAAAAGCTTGAGGAATTTAGGAAATTCATTTACCATCGTTGGGATGTTGATGAGTTTGAGAAAGAATGGGAGGCTTATAAGGTTCGGTTCAAAATAAAATCAACGGGGAAGATGTCTTCATGGGTTAACAGGATGTACGAGCTGAGACACAAGTGGGCCGCGGCGTACACAAAGGGTAGATATTTTCTTGGCATGATGAGTAATCAGAGGAGTGAGTCTCTCAACTCAAGGCTACATGTGCACCTGAATAGGAGCATGAAACTTGTTGATTTGTTGCAGCCTGTTGAGCACTGTGTGTCAATAATGCGTAAGAATGAAGCAGCACCAGATGCAGTAGCGGCACATACGATACCCTTCACTAAGCTGAGTGCACACCCTCTGGAGATTGCTGCCTCTTATATTTATACTCATGTCATGTTTGCAAAGCTAAAGCGTCTGATTGTCGAAGGAACAAATTAGCAGGTCGCACACAGGGTCCGTTTTGATGGTTTGGCACAGTATGGAGTTTTGCGAAAAGTCCCATATGATAAAGTCCCATATGCCAAGGATGCTAGAGAATTGCAAGGTAAGGATGGCAATGACTTGAATGCTAAGGTTCCTACCAAATTGGAGGTAAGGATGGTGAGGACTTGGATACAAACCACTTGGATGGTAATGCTCCCAATGGCTTGAAAGGTAAGGATGGCGAGGACTTGGATGCGGAAAAGTTGGATGGAAAGGATCCCAATGGCTTGAAAGGTAAGGATGATGAGGACTTGGCTGCAAAAAAGTTGGATGCACAAGGCGCGGATGCTAAGTCTGCAGATGTTAGATATCACGTGACTTGTCTGTTCAGAGGAGCAAGACTGGATAATGCAGTTTGTAAATGTAGAAAGATGGAAAGTGAAGATTACCCATGCGCACATATATTTTGCATTCTGGATCATCTTGGTGTACGCACATTTCCAACATTTTTTGTGAAGAAAAGATGGACAATGCATGCGAAGCCAGCCTTCCCTTCTTTGAGCACTACGAATACTCATGTATGGTCTGAGCACATGAATAAGTATCATCAACTACGCAACATGGCTAGTGACGCTTTATTCACAGCCGCAGCTAGCGATTCACAATCAGAACAGGTGATGGAGTTCCTCCAGAGTATATTGGTTGATGCAGAAAAAACTGATTTGGATGAAGGCCAGAAATCATTTGTTCCTTTGCCGGCATACTTCTCCGCTGCTCGAGATTGCTGCACTGAAAACGTGCAAAACCCAATCAAAATAGTTCCGAAAGGGAGACCAACTAAAGAAGAATCGAAGAAGAGAATTAAATCTAGGCACGAGCGGCTGAGAGAGAAAAAAACAAAAAAGTTAGTGCACATGTTTATCTCATTGTTCATTTCCATACATGCTTAAAGTGTAATATTTTCTCTGGGAGAGTGTTGAAATTTTTTTTTTCAATTTCCGCAGGAAAGATTTGGGGAAATCAAAGTGCACAAGGAGGAGGAAGAGAAAAGAGAAAGATTCAGATACAGAAGAAGATGAAGATTCAGAAGCAGATGAAGAAGAAGAGGAAGATTCAGATGCCGATGCAGAAGATCAGGAAGATTCAGATTCTGAAGAAGAGGAAGATTCAGATGCAGAACAAGAGGAAGATTTTGATGCAGAAGAAGAGGAAAATTCTGATGCAGAAGATGGTGGGCTGCGGAGAGCACAAAAGAGACCATTGAAGGATGCAAAAGAAGATTCCGCAAACCAAACAAGTAGGCATTCAGTGATGTGATGCGTACTTAAACATGTTTACAAATGTTGGATATTGGCTGCCTATTCATCTATTTCATTTTTTGGAGGAAAACGCAAGTGTGCTGGAAATGTCAAAGCTGGGAGGAAGAAATGCTAGATGACAAGAAAGTGCCTGCTAGGAATGTTGCAAAAAGGGGTGCGCGAAGAAAACCAATGAAGTTAGTGTCTCTACATGTCTGCTCTATAAGTCAGGTCTTTGTTACTATCGTGTTGACGTTTCTTAACTTTTTCAGGAGAGTCTTTAGGAAGGGCGGTAAAGAAGAACAGGTCAAAGGTGTGATGAAGACAAACATGCCGGCTAAAAATGTAGCAAAGGCTGTGAGGAAAAGAGCTTTGAAGTTAGCTTCTGCAGCTATGAAGAGAAAATCATTGAAGTTAGTGTTTTTTGTGTTCATGTGTAATGTACACGTTCAAATTTTGTTTGCTATCCTATTAACAAATGTTGATTCATGCAGGAAAGGAAAAGTGAAGTCCAGACAGGATGTTTAGGTGCACAGGGTCAGGCATATTTGTGGGGTTAAAAGATTGAGAACAAAATGAATTAGACAGATTTCCATGCAGTGATCCACCTTGTTTTGGATGTATTTGACCTATTTGATGGACTGCCATTATTTTCGTGAATTCCTATGTTGATTTGTAGCCTCATTTTAGTATGAACTTGTCGAGATGGAAGCCTAGTTATGATTTATCATCACATCGATGGATTGAAATGTTCAAACCATCCAACAATGTATTTTTAGTGAAGTTGGTTTTCTAAATTTACATCATTTTTTACATGTAATTTTGTTGAAATTTGGTTAGAGTGTAGTCAAATTTCATACCTGAAATATAAAAATAGAAACCTCATTTTCATAAAATTGAAAATAGCATGTTGGTTTTTCTCAAAAACCTATTATCAAAATTTCAAATTTGTATCAAAAAAATCTTGAAAATGTTGAGTCTCAAAAATAAGCATACTGATTTCAAAATGCCGATTTAAAAATAACATGATGATTTGAAAAATGGCATGCTGTTTTGAATATGCTGTTTTTAAAATAGCATGTTGTTTTTAAATTGGCATGCTATTTGAAAAATGTCGTTCTCAAAAATAACATGCTCTTTTAAAAAATAACATGCTCTTTAAAAAAATACCATGCTCTTTTTAAAAATAACATGCTCTTTTTAAAAGTAACTGCTCTTTTTAAAAATACTGGGATGCGTAATTTAAAAATAACATGCTGTTTTTAAAAATAACACACTCTTTTTAAAAATGTTGTTTTTAAAAATAACATGCTGTTTTTAAAAATAACATGCTATTTTAAAAAATGTTGTTTTTAAAAATCACATGCTGTTTTTAAAATAACATGCTGATTTTAAAAATACTGTTTTTAAATATACTGTGATGCTTAGTTTAAAAATAACATGTTGTTTTTAAAAATACTTGTTTTTAAAAATAACACGCTCTTTTTAAAAATGTTGTTTCTAAAAATAACATTCTGTTTTTAAACATGCTGTTTTTAAAATAACACTTTTTTAAAATAACATGCTTATTTTAAAAATAGCATGCTCTTTTTAAAATAACATGTTTTGAAAATAGCATGCCGGTCTAAAAACAACAGAAAGGTCGTTGTTGAAATATGAAAGCTTTCACCCGCTAGATTTTGTTGTTGGAATGAGTTTTTTTCTACAACACATACAAACCTCATTTTTGATATGAAACTAGCATCTAATCCATATGAAACCCGGTTAGATTTGATTCAGAATCTAGCATTATTTCAAAATTATGGTAAAAAGAGGAATAATCATTGCAGTCTAAAGTAATGATTTCAAGGAGGGTACCAGGGTGGTTACACTACAGGCCACATATATAGACTTGCGTCACATTAGTTCATACTACCAACTAGCAGTTACTGCCAAGTTCCACTTACTGCATGAAGTTCGTATCCAGTTGGACCCAAAAGCTGATGCTGCAAACTACCGGTTACTGACAAGTTCCACTTACTGGATGATCTTCATATCCAGTTGTACCCAAAAGCTGATTCTACCAAGTTCCAGTTACTGCCTACCAAATACATATCATAACAACTTGTCACGCCCAAGATGCGATCCTATCCTTATTTCGGCACGAGGGCCTCGACAGGGATAGAAGCGCATCTCGTCGTTTCGCAAGAATGGATATCATTACAAGTACATGTAAAGAAGAGATGAGTATATGTGATTGGCTTACACTCGCCACAAGCTACATCAAATTCACATCAATACAACAACATATACAACCATCATACAGAAGAGCAGGGTCCGACTACGGACGAAATCAAACGATAAAATGACATCCATTCTTGCTATCCCAGGCTGCCGCCTGGAACCCATCCTATGATCGATGAAGAAGAAGAAGAACTCCAAATCAAACAAAGCATCGCTCCCACGTCAAAGCATCGCATTACCCATACCTGCAACTGTTGTTGTAGTAATCTGTGAGCCACGGGGACTCAGCAATCTCATTTTCAAGGGTATCAAGACTATTAAAGCTTAATGGGTGAGATATGGTTAAGTGGTGAGGCTGCAGCAAGCAACTAAGCATTTATTTGAGTGGCTAACTTACGAGTACAAGAATAAAGGGGGATGATCGTCGCATAAACGGACGTGAACTAGTAATGATCTCTAAGAGATCCTGAACACCTACTTACGAACAAACATAACCCCACCGTGTTCTCTCTCGGTTCAGAAATCACGAGAAGAGACAGTCACGGTTACGCACACGGTTGGTGTATTTTATTTGAGTTTACTTCAAGTTTGCTATGACCGGGTGTTAAACAAAGTTTCCAAGTTGCCACGTAACCGCTGGCATGGCTTTCCGAAAGATTTAACCCTGCAGGGGTGCTCCAACTCATCCATCACAAACTAACCACACGCCGCGTTGGAATTCCTCAACCGCGGAATCACCCGTAGTATTTGCGGAATCCCGATGGAAAATCTCAACTTCGAGATATCCCGAAGTGTCGTCGAAATCCCGCGCACAAGATGTTCGAGAAAGGTAAAACAAATCCAGCAAGGCAGCCCCGACGTGTCGACGAACCCGATAGGAGCCGCGTATCTCGTTCTCAGGACACGACCGGATGAGCAGTACGTACGGTGGCCGGATGGAAATCCCCCGAGTTGCCCCGGGTGGCCTCGCAAGTGGCTCTGTTTTGGACCAACACCAGCAGCACTGGCCCCCCTGTATTATGTTGAATTAACTCCTCGGGTTCATGACGCCCTATGCTTTAGTAATGGTGTTCAGTATTATTATGTTGGGCAAATATAGTACCAATGTTGGGCCTTGCCAGACAAGTTTTATCCTAAAACGAAAATCAAGGGGGTCCTGTCGTGGTTTTGTCATGGCAGATGTCCTAGGACTTAGGTTCAAGGCCATCGCTAAGGCGGTGGACTCAAAGGGGTTGATTGGGACGAGAGACACGAGTTTACCCAGGTTCGGCCCCTCGGAAAGAGGTAAAAGCCTACGTCCTGCTTTGTGTTGTATTGATTATGTATCGATTACAAGGGAGCGGATTCGCTTGACCTAGCTATCGATCAATTGTTTCTTGCCCTAAGTCGCCGTAGGGACTCACCTTTATATAGGTAGGTCGAGGCCGTGGGGTTACAAGAGTCCAGACCGACTTGTACAAGGTATCCGATCTTGTCTCTAAGCTGCCTTGCCGTCCTAGGCAATCCGTCTCTCGGGCGGCTCACGCACCCGGGTCTCGCGCCATCTTCCGACTCTGGGCCTCCATCTCAGCCCATCTGGTGAATCGCCATGTAGTCTTGTCTTCAATCTTCAGGCCCACCTAAAGGCCTTGATTATGAGCCGCCAGGCGTGACCCGGCCCCTCCTGGGCGGGTCTCGCCATGGGGTTATATCCCCAACATTATGCCCCAGATTGATTTGAACCTATTCATGTCAATCTTCCAACCATTCGGCGGCGAGTCTCACGAATTTGTTCACCTGAAAATAAAACTTTTAACCCGCCATGACGTCACGTTAGATATGTTCAAATAGATTCCGTGACGTCACCACAGATCATCTCATTAAAACGGTCAACCCGAAAATCGAGGCGTCGCCCTTGGTCTTTCATCATTGCGCCTCCTCGATTCTCGCGTGGACTGTTGCTGTCCCATCTCATAAATAGGCGGGGGAGGGGGTCCCATTTATTTTCTCCTCTCCGCCGCCACTGTCCATCTTCTTCCTCCAGCGCTTGCGCAACCGAAGGCTCCGCCGCCATCGTCAGTCCTTCCTCGTCTCCTCCGACAAGGCTGCTGCATCAACCCGATCGAATCAGAGCTCGTCGGCGTTCCGGCCATCTTCTCCGCACCTGTTAGGTACGTTCATTCTTCCCCTCGCAGATCTGCATTAGCTCGCTGTAGCTTTTCTGCGTTCGCCGCCGGTCGCAGGAGTATTCATTGAAGATCGGTAGATGGAGCATCTTTCGGGCCTCAAAACCCTAGCTATCTGACGCGGAACTCCATTTAGTATTCATCTCCGCTCATCGCAGATTGGAAACTGGGATAGAAACTCACGCATGAACTGCTTGTTCTTCCGCCCCCTATTTAGGTTTAGAATATTTCTCACTTTATTCTCGCCCGTAGATCTTCTAATTGTCGCTGTTGTTGACAGCATCTGTTTTTCAACACTTAGCAAAATTCTCAGCAGTAGTCATCTTTTTAATCCGCCGTCGCACAGCCGGCTTATCTTGCGAGATTTTTCTTAACCCGCCACGATCTTACACTTTCTCACACAGTCTTAACCCTCCACTATGGACAGAGCCCCCACTTCGTGTGACTGGGTTCCCTCTGGGGTCACTGAGACATCATTGAAGGAGTTCGTGACCATAGGAGCCTTGCCGGCTCAAGATATTATTCACTGGCGGGTTCCCGGAAAAGAGGCCAGACACATGCCTCAGGAAGGGGAAGTGGTCGTGTTTACAGATCATCTTTTCCATGGCTTTTCACCGCCCGGGTCAAAGTTCTTCCGGGATGCTCTGCACTTCTACAAGCTCCACCCTCAAGACATTGGCCCTAACTCCGTCTCAAACCTGTGCCAATTCCAAGTCCTTTGTGAAGCCTACCTGCAAGAAGAGCCCACAGTGGACCTCTTCAGAGATTTCTTCTATCTGAACCGCCAAACTGAATTGGCGGCCGGGCCGAGTCTCGAGCTTGGAGGCGTCTCAATCCAGAGGCGGAGAGAAATAGCTTTTCCTGCAGCCATCCTGCCCAGTCATCCTAAAGACTGGAACCGGACTTGGTTCTACTACAGATATACTTCCCCGGCTGAGGAAAATCCGCTGCCGGGTTACCGTCCTACCCGGCTCTCCCCCAACCATGAGCTTCCTGATCGGATGAGTGCCGCAGAGCGTGTCAATTATGCTCCGGCTTTCTTGAAGATTTCTGCCCTGCTGGCCAACGGATTAACCGGCGTGGATTTGACCCGCTGCTGGGTCAACTGGAGGATCTTGCCGGTGAGCCGGCGTGACAAGTTAATGTGTGAATACTCTGGTGAGGCGAACGATCCAATGCGCTTCAACCGGACGCCCTTGACAGAGAAAGACCTCAATACCATTGTTAAATCACTGCTCGGAGAACCACAAACCGCTTGCAACCAGACCGGGTTGAAGCCGTTCTGTGTTTCCAATCCAGCTCCAGAGGTAAAAACTCCTTGTCACTTGTGAATTCTCAACTCTGTGAATTATACTCTTTCTGACCCGTTTCTGAGTCATATGCAGGCAAAGTCTTCTTTTTGGAAGAAGAAATATGTACCCTCCCCCAAGAAGAAAGTGAAGACGACCAAGGCCCGTACTACGGGTACTACGGGTCGCAAGAAGAAACCATCCGCCGCTAAATTGCTCCAACTTGACGAATCAGAGGTAGAACTTGACTCCCTTGGTCTTCTCTTTATGCAACTTATTGAAAATGACTACTCACAGGAGGAAGCAGAGGCAAGTCATGCTGATGCCACAGAGGTAACCATTGTCTCCTCTAACTCAGAACTCTTACCGATAAAAAGAATACGGCGGGCTGTACGGAAGCAGAGGCAAGTCATGCTGATGCCACAGAGGTAACCATTGTCTCCTCTAACTCAGAACTTTTGAAGAAGCAACAAGATGACACCAGACGCCACACCCGGAGCACCGGCTCTGAAGATCTTTTGGCCGGCTTATCAAATGATCCGGCTCCTCGGAAACGGCATAATGAGGTATTCCATTGCTTTGAATTTACTATTCATAATAATTTAGCATTGTGGCTTACTTATACTTTCACCGTCTTAACCTTCCACGACTCGCCCCCTTCTTCCGGCGACGCAACCGCCTCCAAGCTACCTCCTCTTGTCATCAATCCAAAGTATGTACTCTTATATTCCACACCACGTGTTATCATTCTTATCCTTGCTTACTTTATCAAATTTTACCTTTGCTTATAGAGCTCAAGCTAAACGGAGAAAAGTGAGCGGGTCTTCCGCCACTCCAGATGTCCAAGAGCCGGAGGATCCCAAGCTGGATTCCCCTGAAGTTTATGTTGAGCCCTCTAAGGCTGACAAAGGCGCCCCTGAGGATGCTCCTCAGCATACTGAGCCGGCTGATTTTGATATGTCAGCTCCGGAGGCTCATCTGGAAGTCGATCCTAAGCCGCCCAGCTCTTCACCAACGACCGAAAATGTGGCTTCTCATGAAGAAGTTACTATCACTGGGATGGGTTACAAATCTCCGGCTCCTTCTCATGTGCTGTCAAAACATATTGGCAAGGATGAAGTGCCCTCACCAGAGAGGGAAAAGATTGACTTTGAATTCCCTATCTTGGAGAAGCTGACTGTTGATGAATTACACGCTGGCTATCTGAACCGCCTCTCCGCGAGCCGCAATATGGAGACCAAACTTGTTGGGCTGATGAAGCGGAAGTATGAGGTACTCCTCCTGCTTTTCCTTTCCATATACCCTTATGTAGCCCCCAAGATCCGGTTTAGTGTTGAAAATAGTAGACCGGGTCTTCAACTTCTCATATGTCGCAAGTAGCTTGGCATGTAGCCCCCAAGTAACGGGTTATTATACTTAAATAATGAACCGGTACTTCATTTAGAATCAGATCCAACTGTAGCCCCCAAGTCCGGGTCATTATGCAGGTGATGAACCAGAACTTATTATTTAAAAGCGCCAAGTGTAGCCTCCAAGTGCCGGCTTATCTTCTTGAAGATGATTCGGGGCTTTCCAGATTTGTAGTCATTGAAAGAAACGGTAGACATTAGCCCCCAAGTGTCAAGTATATTGCTTGCAATCTGCTTGAGACTTGTAATTTTCTCTGCTTCATCACCTCTAAATATTAATATGCATCACCTTCGTGGCTTAGAAGCAAAGATAACTTATGCTGCTTTGTTTGTACTGCGCAGGAAGCTTTAAACACGGCCGAGTCTGACTTGACTGGCCTTAAAGAAAATTTGGCCTTGCAGCAGACCGCCCGGGCTGAGGCGGAAGAGAAGTGGCGGCTCTCTGTCATAGACCTCGAGAAAATCAAGGCAGACTTTGAGGCGTTCAAGAAGTCCGCTGAAACTGAACAAGCCGCCTTGACGAAACGTGCGGAAAACGCCGAAGGAAAGCTGAGGCCCCTTACTGAGGAGCTGACCACTCTAAAGCGCCACATATCTCAGATGACCGCCGCTGTCTTTGGTAAGTACTTGTTAATATTAAACAAAAATTCCTTAGTCTGCTGAAAATTCTCCCGGCGGCTTACAAACTGTGACTCTCTTTGCAGGCCAGAGAACTCGCCAGCTGTCGAACAACAGTCTGCTGAAACTGAAAGCCGTCTACGCCCTTACTGAGCAGCTCTATTGCGGGACCCTTTGCACCATTAGGGCTGTGATTGGTGAGAAAGGTATCCCCAAGTTTATGAAGGAGGTTATAGAGATCCTTTCCACCGTCCCGAAGCAGCTGGAAGAATTGAAAAGATCAGCCGCCCGCAAGGGTGCAATGGCCGCTTTGAGCTGGTCACTGGCCTTCGCTCCTGAGCTTACCACGGAAGATATGATGGACGGCTTCCCTTCGCGAAAGGATGACGGCTCAGAGTTCACCCAGGATGATTATGCCAAATGTATGAAGGCTTCTCGAGTCTTGGCTACCAAACTCGTTGAAGAGACTGATTTGTCCACCTACCAGGCGGCTTACACTGAGATCAGCAAACGAGTGCGAGGGCCGACTTTCGAAGCAAGAGACTTGATCCCTCAATGCCGTAAGCACCTTTTTGCTCCTGATATTGACCCGTCTCCAATCTTTCACGATGAAGCTGAGTTTGAGGCGTTAACCAACTGCAACTGGGACGTGGACAACCTTCAAATCCAGGAAACCGAAGACCCGGCGCAGGATGACCCGGCAGCGAGTTAAACAACGAGCTGGCTCCATGTGAAGGTAACCCGTCCCTGCTTGACGTGCCGGGTTATAACTTGCTGTAAAAAACTTTAAGTCTGCAGTTTTTGGGCTCTGTGATAGCCTTGTAATAACAATAGTTAAAACTGATCTCCTTTGCCGTGCCTTCGTGCATGTTTTGGAATTTGAATGGTTGAGTAAACCTATCCATCTTTCCGTTGGCTTAGCTATGATCATCACTTGACATCAGTTGTATCATAAAAGATGAGTCCTGCAAAAAATAACAAGACAGAAAACATGTTCTCTACCATTGTTTAAGGCGGCTTTAAAGGCACAGCCCGAAGAGGTTAACTCTTATAAACTTGCTTAAAACTCAGGCTTTATCTTTTTAAAAAACATAGGCATGACTGCCAAATTCATATGCCGGCTCTCACATGGCACAGATTCGTCGTTTTAACCTTAACTAGTTCAGGGTCTTATATTGAGATTGACTGTCAAAAGACAAGTACAGGGTCTCTTTGCAAGATTGACTGTCAAAAGACAAGTTCAGGGTCTTAAAGATGGACTGTTAAGAGTACGATGAGCCATATAGTGGAGAGACTACAACAGGGCATGAGTACCCCTAAACCCATAAGCCGGCTCTCACGTGACATAAATCCGTCGTTTTAACCTTAAACAGTTCAGGGTCTTTTTAAAAGATTGACTGAGTAAGAGTACGAACGGGCCACAAGGCGGAGAGACTACAGCAGATAGGTGAGTTTATCCTCCCTTTCTGTTAGCCGGCCCTCACGTGACAAAAGCCGCCGTTTTAACCTTAACCAGTACAGGGTCTCATGGCAAGATTGACTGTCAAGAACATTGACCAGTTCAGGGTCTTTATGTCGAGATTAACTGGTAAGAGTTCGGCGGGTCACCTGGCGGAGTGGCATCATGCAAACAGGCAGGTTTAACCCGGTCTGGCTATGGCTTAAAAGCCGGTCAAGAGGGTATGAAAGCTAAACCCGGTGGGTTGGAAGCCCCCAAGTGACCTTACTGACTTAGCAACTCCTTTGCACAATCTTTTTGCACGAAAAATGGTAGAGGCCCCGCATTGTGGGGATGCCAACTTTATTATATTGATAAAGGTATGTACAATGATGGATGCATATACATTGATGAGAGTCAATGACTCAAGTATAGTAAGGCCGGAGATGAGCAATATTCCACGGCCTGTTGGTCTCTTGCCCGGAAGTGCGTGACTCGTCACTCTCCCGTACATCGATGAGGTAATATGACCCATTGTGAAGATTTTTGCTGACCATGAAAGGTCCTTCCCAAGGGGGGGATAACTTGTGCATATCCGTCTGGTCTTGAATCAAACGTAACACCAAGTCGCCTTCTTGGAATGTCCGGGTCTTGACTCTGCGGCTATGATAGCGACGCAGGTCTTGCTGATAAATTGCTGATCGTGCTGCTGCAAGATCCCGTGCTTCATCCAAAGCATCTAGCGCATCCTGACGCACCGTCTCATTTTCGGTTTCAACATAAGCCGCCACTCTGGGCGAGTCATGGTGGATATCACTTGGGAGGACAGCTTCCGCGCCATAGACCATGAAGAAAGGCGTAGAGCCTGTAGATCTGTTGGGCGTTGTTCTGATACTCCAAAGAACTGAAGGCAACTCCTCCTCCCAACAACCCGGCGTTCTCTCCAGAGGAACCATAAGCCGGGGTTTTATTCCTCTTAAGATTTCTTGATTTGCACGTTCTGCTTGCCCATTGGACTGGGGATGAGCCACGGCTGACACATCAAGCCGGATATGTTCACTTTCACAAAACGCCTCCATGGCCCCCTTGGATAAATTTGTACCATTGTCAGTAATTATACTGTGAGGGTAACCAAAACGGAAGATCAACTTCTTGACGAATTGAACTGCCGTGGCCGCATCGCACTTGCTGACCGGCTCTGCCTCGACCCACTTGGTAAACTTGTCAACCGCCACCAAAAGGTGGGTCTTCTTATTCTTGGACCTCTTAAAGGGCCCAACCATATCAAGCCCCCAGACCGCAAACGACCAGGTAATAGGAATTATGCGTAGCTCTTGAGCCGGCACATGGGCGCGTCGTCCAAATTTCTGACAGCCACCGCACTTGATAACTATGTCCTCTGCGTCCTTATGAGCCGTCAACCAGAAAAAACCGTGTCTGTAAGCCTTGGCCACCAAAGATTTTGAACCGCCGTGATGACCGCAATCACGGAGTGTATCTCATGTAGAATTTTCTTGCCCTCCTCAGGGGAAACGCAACGCTGAAAAACACCAGTCACACTGCGCCTGTGTAACTCACCATTAATGATAGTCATGGACTTGCACCGCCTCACGATCTGCCGTGCCGAGGTCTCGTCATCGGGTAACTCGCCACGATTTAAATACGCCAGATAAGGTAGCGTCCAATCAGGAACAGCATGTAGAGCCTCCACCAATTGCCCCACCGGGTCAGGTATAGCTAGATCCTCCTCAGAAGGCAATTTAACAGAGGGGTGATGCAACACGTCCAAAAAGACGTTAGGCGGCACCGGCTTACGCTGATAACCTAGCCTTGATAATGCATCAGCCGCCTCGTTCTTTCGACGGTCAATATGATCCACCTGATAACCTTTGAAGTGACCAGCAATGATATCAACCGCCTGACGATAAGCCGCCATACGTGGGTCCTTAGAATCCCACGTGCCAGACACTTGCTGAGCCACCAGGTCTGAGTCGCCCAAGCATCTGACCCGGCTTAAATTCATCTCCTTAGCCACATGGAGACCATGAAGCAAAGCCTCATATTCAGCTGCATTGTTAGTACAAGGAAACATTAGCCTTAACACATAACAAAATTTATCACCTCGAGGGGAAGTTAGCACTACTCCAACCCCCGAGCCTTCCAATTGCCTGGATCCATCAAAGTGGATCGTCCAGTATGTATTATGCGGATTCTCCTCAGGCACCCAGCTCTCCGTCCAGTCATTTATGAAATCCACCAAAGCTTGAGACTTGACAGCCGTCCGGGGCACATATTTCAAATTAAGAGGTCCAAGCTCCAGTGCCCACTTTGCAATCCTGCCTGTGGCCTCTCTGTTCTGAATGATATCACCTAAAGGCGCAGAACTGACCACCGTGATCGGATGTCCAAGGAAATAATGCTTCAGCTTGCGATTCGCCATGAACACCCCATATATCATTTTTTGCCAATGTGGGTACCTCTGCTTGGATTCTATCAACACCTCACTGACATAGTAAACCGGCCGTTGAACCAGATATTCCTTTCCTGCCTCTTTGCGCTCCACAACTACTGCATCACTGACGGCCCTGTTGTTAGCCGCCACATACAACAGTAACGACTCTTTCTCCGTAGGGGCGGCCAGAACCGGCGGCTCAACTAACTGTTTCTTGAGCGCTTCAAACGCCTCATCGGCTGCATCACTCCAGACAAAATCATCTGTCTTCTTCATCATCTGATATAAAGGGATAGCTTTCTCGCCAAGGCGGCTTATGAACCGGCTTAAAGCAGCAGTACGACCCGCCAGGCATTGGACATCATTAATGCACGCCGGCTTAGACAATGAAGTAATGGCCTTGATTTTATCCGGGTTAGCTTCAATTCCCCTTTCAGAGACCAGGAAACCCAAAAGCTTGCCTGCAGGTACACCAAAAACACATTTGGCAGGGTTAAGCATCATCTTATAAACCTGCAGATTATCAAAAGTCTCCTTCAAATCGTCAAGTAGAGTCTCCTTCTTCCTTGACTTGACCACGATATCATCCACATAAGCATGAACATTGCGCCCAATCTGACTATGAAGGCAGTTCTGCACGCAACGTTGATAAGTCGCCTGTGCACTTTTAAGCCCGAAAGGCATAGACACATAGCAGAAAGCCCCAAAAGGTGTTATAAAAGACGTCTTCTCTTGGTCCTTTACTGCCATCTTAATCTGATGATAACCCGAATAAGCGTCCAGGAAACATAAACTCTCACAACCCGTCGTTGCATCAATGATTTGGTCGATACGGGGGAGAGCAAACGGGTCAACTGGACAAGCCTTGTTAAGATCCGTGTAGTCCACACACATACACCACGTGCTGTTCTTTTTGAGCACAAGCACGGGATTAGCCAACCACTCCGGGTGAAAAACCTCCACGATGAACCCTGCCGCTAAGAACCGGGCCACCTCTTCTCCAATTGCTTTACGCCGCTCTTCGTTGAAAGGACGGAGGAACTGTTTAATCGGCTTAAACTTGGGATCCACATTAAGGTGGTGCTCAGCGAATTCTCTCGGTACACCTGGCATGTCAGAAGGCTTCCATGCAAAGATGTCCCGATTCTCACGGATGAATTCGATGAGCGCGCTTTCCTATGCAGGGTCCAGGTTAGTCCCAATAGTGAACTACTTCGACGGGCCGCCCGGCGTAAAACCCACCAGCTTAGTATCCTCTGCCACAAATTTCAAGGGCGGCTCAGACTCTATACTGGGCTTCTTCAACGGAGTCATATCCGCCGGGTCAACATTGTCCTTGTAAAACTTAAGCTCCGCCTCAGCACAGCTTGACTCTGCATAAGCCGCATCGCCTTCTTCACACTCAAGAGCCACCTTCCGATCACCGTGTACTGTTATCGTCCCCTTGAGAGCCGGCATCTTGAGCTGTAAGTAGACATAACAGGGCCTGGCCATAAATTTCGCAAAAGCCGGCCGGCCAAATAAAGCGTGATATGAGCTCTTAATTTTCACCACTTGAAACCCCAAAGTCTCCACTCTGAAATTGTCGTCATCTCCGAATGCTACCTCAAGGGCAATCTTGCCCACCGGGTAAGCCGACTTGCCCGGCACAACACCATGAAAAACTGTTGATGACGGCTTAAGAGCTTTGTCAGTGAGCTCCATCCGGCGAAAAGTGTCATAGTACAAGATGTTGATGCTACTGCCACCGTCCATCAGCACCTTTGTAAACTTATAGCCTCCTACCTGAGGTGCCACCACCAGCGCCAAGTGCCCTGGGTTATCGACCCGCGGCGGGTGATCCTCCCTACTCCATGAGATCGGATACTCAGACCACTTTAGATACTGTGGGAGAGCCGGCGTTGCCGTGTTAACTGCCCTCTTATGTAACTTTTGATCCCGTTTGTCCAGGCTTGTGGTGAAAACGTGATACTGGCCTCCACTGAGCTGCTTCGAGTTACTCTGATACCCTAACTGGTTGTTTTGCTGCTGACCACCATTGCCAGGTTGCTGATGGTGACCACCTTGACTACCTTGCCCCTGATAACCTGAACCTGAGCCGCCTCCACCGAAAACGGCCCCTGAGCCACCTGGACCTGAGCCGCCCGACGATCCATTACCATTATTACGATGTTGATTAAGGCTGTAGTTCTGGAACTCTTGCATAATGTGAGAGTCTCTCCAAGCGTGACTGGACGGCTTGCCGGGTTCACTGTGCTCCGTGCAAGGCTTGCTGAGCGTCTCCTCCATGTTAAAGGGGGTTTTGGTTTTAAAAGGTGACCTACCATTGCCTCTAGCACGACTGTTCCCAGTGCTGGCGTTTGCCACCAGTTCTGACCCACCATCCGGGTTCTTTCTCTTGCCATTGTTGTTATTTCCTGCTCCGTTCTATTGCTGGCCCTTGCCGCCATTTTTTTTTCTTACCCTTAGCTGATTTCTCCTCGTCGGACCCTGGGTCCTTAGTAGTATCTGAATCTGCATACTTGGTGAGAGCTAACATAAGCTCACCCATGTCCTGACAAGAACGCTTCAGCCTCCCAAGCTTCTGCTTAAGGGGTAAGAAGTGACAGTTTTTCTCTAAAATCAGAACTGCCTGAGACGCCGAGATGTTCTCAGACGAGTGGATAACCGTCGAAACCCGCCGGACCCAATGATGGCCGACTCATCCTCATGCTGCACACAATGGTCAAGATCCACAATTGTCATAGGCTGCTTGCATGTTCCCCGGAAGTTCTTGATAAAACGTGCTTTCAACTCGGCCCAAGATGTAATGGTGTTGGGAGGCAGACCCTTTAACCACGTACGAGCCGGTCCTTCCAGCATCATGATGAAATATTTGGCACAAACCGCTTCACTCACATCTAACATCTCCATGGCGAGCTCATAACTCTCGACCCAAGCCTTAGGGGGTAAATCAGCTGTATAGTTAGGCACCTTACGTGGCCCCTTAAAGTCCTTGGGCAAACGCTCGTTCCATAGAGCCGCCGTCAGGCAAGGCACACCAATGCCCCTGGATGAGACTTCGGCTCCCAACGAGGTAGAAGGGGTTATCGGAGCCGGCTCAGGAATTTCCGGGTAATCTGTCACCGGCGTAGCTCCCCGATGGGCTCTGCCCCTGTCCACAATCTCCTGAGTATTAGTACGGGGCGAGTTATCATTGGGCGGGTTGCGTCTTTGCTCGCTGCTGGAAACCGCCGGTGACTCTATGCGTCGGCTATAGCTACGGCTTGGGATGGGCGTGGAGTGTACTCGACTCCGGCTGTACATGTACTTTTCTTGTTGAGCCACCGCCGTCTGCAGCAGTTCGATGGCATTCCGCGCCTCATCAGTGAACGGCGTCCCTTCGGCGAAGGGGATTGCATTGAGCCTAGCAGCCGCCGCTATCATGTTCTCCACCGGGTTAGAATAATGGCCAGGTGGTGTCACAAGGTGCCGCGGCGGAGTCCGATCTCTCCGGGGCAGGTCTGGCTGCCGCGGCGCCTCCGCAGCCCGGGTTATGGCCAGTGGCACGCTCGGCCTTGCTCCGGGAGTGTTGAAAAGGTTTCGGGGCTGAAGCTGCACAGGAAGGCCGACTTGAGTCCTCCTCCGAAGAACCGCCTCTGAAGCATGCTGGTCTAAGTTAAAATGGAGAGCCTCTACCCTCAAACGCTCTGACTCAGCATTCATCTGACCTTGTAATGCATTGATATCCTCCTGGGCCTGGGTCATCAGCCCTTTAATTCTGGTGATCTCCGCATTGCGCTCTGCCTGATTTCCGGCTGTGACCTCAGTTCCCATCAAGGTTGTTAACTCCTCCATCAAATCCAGCAAGGCCTGAGCCGGCGGCACGGATGATCCGACACCTGGCGGGGCGGCTCCCGCCGCCGCTCCGGACGTCGTGCTGTTGAGAGCCGGCGCCGAGCCTGCCATGAAGACGGCAGCTCGGCTTGGCGGGTCATAGGGCTCCGGGATACTTTCACCATCGGCATAGCCCCCAAGCCCGCCGTCATGAAGCCGGTAGATTGATTCCGCCTTTCCACTAGAGGATCCGTCATCTGAGAGGATGAAAGTTTCCCCCCTGACACGGAGTCTTCCCTGCCTTGCGTGAAGCCAACAAAGACGCTCCTCTGCCCGGGTTTAACACGGGCGGGTTGCGCATGCCGGGCCGGCTCGACGAGGTCGGTGCAGATGTCCGGCCCGGGCATAGATCCGCCGATCTTCCCAATAAACACGTGCATTCTACCGAAGGGGACCCGGTATCCGTACTCTATTGAGTCGGCCTCCGGTTCCCATCCAGCATCGTCGATGTAGAGCTTGCCGCGGCGACTCTTAGTCATCAGGCCGATGGCGTATCCCTCGATCCCTGGGAGAGAGCCCCTTGAGAACTCCACACCACCGCGCGTTAGCCCCACGGTGGGCGCCAACTGTCGTGGTTTTGTCACGGCAGATGTCCTAGGACTTAGGTTCAAGGCCATCGCTAAGGCGGTGGACTCAAAGGGGTTGATCGGGACGAGAGACACGAGTTTACCCAGGTTCGTCCCCTCGGAAAGAGGTAAAAGCCTACGTCCTGCTTTGTGTTGTATTGATTGTGTATCGATTACAAGGGAGCGGATTCGCTTGACCTAGCTATCGATCAATTGTTTCTTGCCCTAAGTCGCCGCAGGGACTCACCTTTATATAGGTAGGTCGAGGCCCTGGGGTTACAAGAGTCCAGACTGACTTGTACAAGGTATCCGATCTTGTCTCTAAGCCGCCTTGCCGTCCTAGGCAAGCCGTCTCTCGGGCGGCTCACGCGCCCGGGTCTCGCGCCATCTTCCGACTCTGGGCCTCCATCTCAGCCCATCTGGTGAATCGCCATGTAGTCTTGTCTTCAATCTTCAGGCCCACCTAAAGGCCTTGATTATGAGCCGCCAAGCGTGACCCGGCCCCTCCTGGGCGGGTCTCGCCACGGGGTTATATCCCCAACAGGTGCCCATAAGAACCCCGAGCATGTTAGGAGCGCTCAATATGGAACATAACACCGGTTCACAAGTAACTAGGGCGGCAAGAGTGGAACAAAACACCGAGCAAAAGGCCAAGCCTTCCACCCTTTACCAAGTATATATGTGCATTAAATTAAATAGCAATAATATTGTGATATAACAAAAGGATATCCATGTTGACACATGGAACAACTTGCACCTGCAACTAGCAACGCTATAAGAAGGGCTGAGCAAGCGGTAACATAGCCAAACAATGGTTTGCTGGGATGTGGAGGGGTTAGAGGCTTTTCATGGCAATTTGGGAGGCTTGACATACAAGTGGTAGGTAGCGAGACATGCGATAGAAACGAGACAACTAGCATGGCAATGATAGTAATGGTATCCAGGGAAATGATCATCTTGCCTGAGATCCCGCTTGGAAGTAGAACGAATCCATGAAGAAGACGAGCCAACGTAGTCGAACGAATCCTCACACTCCGAACGATTTCGGAACTCTATCGAGAAGAAACAATCCAGAAACAACAATCAACACATGATAAACACCACAACATATTCATGATATGATGCACAACAAGGATGATGCATGTTATGCATGACATGACAAAGCACAACAATCAATTCCTACACATTAAGTGAAGCTCAATATGCAACGAGTTGCATATTGACGAAACTCCACATTTGAATTATTTAGTTCACTCTCGTTAGGTACACGGCAATACTAAATGTTATTAAACATGGCAAGATGTGAAGCATAATGAAACTACACTATCTAGGCATCTTAAATGAGGCCGGAAACAACTTATAGTATTTCCGAAGCGACCTCATATGCAAATTTAGAAATTGGTCCAGATCTGAACTACTCATGTTTTATACTTATTAAACATCAAAATAAATAGGACCATGTGATTCTACGCGTCATTCTAGTCGATTTACATATATAGAACATTTGCAACGGAGCTACGACCTAAAAGATATGACAATCACAAGATGAGTATGACATGAATGCAAAATGCATGCAAACAACACCCACAAACATTTCAACACATGGATTCAACATGATAATATGAAGCTACATGAAATTCTAGACAAGTTTCATATATGGCATGACCAAAACGGAGCTACGGGTCAACCACAACAACCAACACACGTTTTAGTGCAAATCCGCCCAAAACAGCAACATGGCATATTGCACGCATGAAAACAACAATCTACAAGATTCTAAAATTCACAAACTAAGCATGGGGCAGTAGCATATAACACACACTTCATTTTATCTTCACATTTCACACTCAAAAGAGTCATGGATCACATGGTAGGAAGCTCACAACATGGCAATAAAATATAGCAGATTAGGACTTAGTGAAAATAACAGTTTTTAGCATAGCAGATTTCCATGGAGGCATATTGGCAGCAGCAAAACTATATGTTACAGGTCATATATTGGCATGAAACTTAACAGCATGGTAGAGGACATGATGCACTACAATACATACCATGGTGGCAAGGTCTAATTATGCATAGAATCAAGGCTAGCAACAACACAACATGGCATTATGAAGAAAACAGATTCTCAGACTTGGTGAAAATTAGACTAGACATGTGCAGCAGTTTTTAACAGATTGACATGTTGGACAATGAATATAACTATGATGCAATTCCTATACATGGCATCAAAAGACACAACATGGTAGACAACAACATGCTTAACAAAAGACTCCTTGGGAGCAACCACAAAATACACCTAGATCAATAGCAAATCACATGACAACATGGCAACAAAATAACAGATTTCAGACTTAGAAATATTTTAGCATCTCAAAACAGCAATATTTTAAAGACATGATGGCAGCAAGAAAACAACATCTAAACATGGATTATCATGGTAAACAAAAAGACCAGGGGCTAGTGCACATGTCAAAGGGCATATCTCATGTTCAACAATAATTCATATGATGCAAGGTTTAAATCACGCGAAAATAACAAAAGGGCATCACCGCAAAATAACATGCACACAAAAATGCTCAAATGACAAAACTAATTGCACAGATAAATTCTATGGATTTTTCTACCCCGAAATATATATAATATGTGTGTTTTACTATAAAACAAATGACACAAAATTTATGCGAGATTAGGACATAAACCGTTTTAGCAAGTTATTTAAGAAAATTAAATGCAAACAACACGTTAAACATTTTTAGCATGCATGAAAAAGCGATACAATTAATCTACACATTTTACATATATGGTTTGCTTAATTCCAATGCACGGTGGAATAATTATGCGTAATGCAAAATCATGACATATATGCAAATTACAAGAAGACAGCATGTTAAACTTTTTTTTATCATGGATGAAAGTTGGATATTGTGAATCTACACGAAATTCTACACGTTTTTATATACAAAACATTTGGATCCGATGCACGGTTATTTATTTATTAACAGTTTAAGATAGGGCATTTTACTGAAATTAGCAAATTCGCATATAGCAAATAAAACACGAAACAGGCCGAAACAGGGTGTGCGCAGGTTAGCTAAGATGTTCTCAGGGCGATGAATAGCAGTAGAGGCACACCGGGTCAAGCCCATCAACAGAAACAAAAAAAAGGGTGGGGGTTGCTCACCATGGGCCTCAGCCGAAACGGTGGAGGCTTGGGCCGGCTAGCGGGCCCTGGGGAGCACGCGGCCCATGCGAGGCCGGCCCACAGGAGGCGCTGGCTGGGGCTTCCTCCTCCTCCTGACCCCGATCAAGATCGAGGGAGGCGACGGCGGACAGCACCGGCGGGCAGGAGGTCCGGCGAGCGCGGGGCGTGCGGATCCGGTGGGGCTGCGGGGCTACCGGGGTCCGGCGAGGGGGGTGTCGGTGTCAAAACCGACGGATCTCGGGTAGGGGGTCCCGAGCTGTGGGTCTTGCATCGATGGGTCACAGGAGACAAGGGAGACGGTGTTTACACAGGTTCGGGCCCTCCTATGGAGGTAAAACTCTACGTCCTGCTTTGTTTGTATTGATGATGGTGTATCGAGTACAAAGTTGATCTACCACGAGATCGTATGTAGTGGTCTAAACCCTAAGAGCTATGCTCGTATGATGATATGATCAATGATGATCTGATTGTACCTAATGACTAGCCTGGCCTCGGCTTATATAACACACCAGAGGCCTAGGATAACAAGAGTCCTAGTCGGCTACGTCGGTGGAGAGGAGTCCTTGTCTTGATCACCAAGTCTTGTGGAATCTTCCTCGTATGCATCATGGGCTGTCCGAACTGGCCCATTAATGAACCGCCCTGGGGGTCCTCGGCCCGACCCACTAGTCGGGAGACGACGTGGTGAGTACCCCCTAGTCCAGGACACCGTCTGTAGCCCCCTGAACTGGTCTTCAAGTTAGGGATGCTCCTCGGTTCTTCCGAACAGTTCTTCGTCTTCGGCCGTCGGTCTTGAAAACTGGTTCAATAAATCTTCCCATCACTGATCTTGAGGATCGTTGAGGTGAATCCGAAGAGTTCACAAGTCGGGCATCTGAGGAGCCCCTTTAAGTTATCGGCCTGTATTAATGCCTCACTATTTTTACGCCACAACTCGGGTCCGAAGTGTTTCCCGTGTGGCGGTATCCTCTTGTGTCCGAGCTCCAACGCCGAACTGTATCCGAGGTGTCTTTGTGAGCCCGAGCTCCAACGCTGGTCAGCATCCGAGGTGTCATAGGATACCTCGGTCTCTGAATATTTGAAGTAGTTCATCCGAGCTTAAATATCGGGATAGTCTTTTTTGGAGCCAGCCGTTCGCATTCGAGCTTTATCCCGGACTGCTTCCGAAGTGTCTTCGATCTTGAGCTTTATGCCGGATTGCTTCTGAGCTCCAACGCCGGACCGCATCCGAGCTCCAACGATGATCAGCGTCCGAGGTGTCACAAACTACCTCGGTCTTTAAAAAATTGAACGAATTCAGCCAAGCTTAATGCCGGAAATGCCCTCTATGGAGCCAGCTACTTGCGCCCGAGCTTTATGCCAGACTGCTTCCGAGGTGGTGCACCACCCCGACCGCGGGCTGATTTTTTGTGGATATTTTCGATTGGTGCAATTTATTCTCTGTCGAGATATATAGCCAGTAGCCCTCAAGGTGCGTGTCGGTCTAAAACCTGAGATGCCCCTGAAGGAAAAAATAATAATCAAAATAAAACCACTAATCCCAGTAGCCCCTGAGACTTAGGTCAATTTGCAAAATCGGCCTGAGGATCAAGTTCTTGCTCGGCGGCATTCGTTAGGGATGTAAATGCGGTACGCAGTAGTTTCCGAGACTCGGGTTGGGTGCGGCCGACCAACCTAAGGATCGAATCTCCTCAGAAACCGTATTGCACTTTGAATTTGCTGCATTGAATAGGCAATGCAGTAGCCCCTGAGCCTTAATTTGGGCACGGGTGGTCGAATTAAGGATCGATATTTGCTTGACACAAACTTTGTTATGTTTGACACAATTTATGTGTAATGATTCTACGTATCCAAGTACTTTACATCATTAATGCTCGGATCCGCATTGTACAAGACTTTGTTGACCGACCATCGGCTTCAACCTCCTTGGCTAGTAGCCTAGGAGTGTTTGCCCTACTTTATAAAGCCTTTATAAGGGCAAAGATTTACGGCAAACAAGGCAATCCGGCCATACGGTTTTATGAACAAAGGTACGCAGAGAGCTATGTTATATTAAGATTTAACGTAAGAAACATCTTCTGCAAAAAATAGTTCATTTATAAGTTCCTTTTCCCAGGATATCATGTTAACCATGATCGTGAAACCTCAACTCCGATCAATGTGGGAGGAAAATATTGAGGATTTAGTTCGAGGAATGTTCCCGAACTCTGTGGTCTTTGATGAACCAAAATTTTCACTTCCGTCGTTGCCGACCAATTATATTCTTAAGATGGCTAGCTTTCGGCTTCACCCAGTCTGAGGTACTATCCTAGATGACCCGGAAGTAACAATCACAGAGGTGCTCGCTTTACCCCCTAGCCGAACAATCGGGAATGTAGTGGGTAAGCACAGGAGCCAGGCAACCCAGCTTGGCCAAAATCTTAAGTCAAACTGATACATATCTATGGCGTTATAACGATCACTATGGAAGGCAGCGTTCGTATATTAAATACAAACGCTGATGATATGTTGGGCTCTCCAGGAATCCCAATGTATCTATGCCAAGGTGCCACAAGGAACCCTCGGTATGGTTTATTTTGACTCCGTCGCGACTGTTTATAATCTGAAAGTGGCCTATCGTCGGCTTCCACCCCTTTGTAGATGCTACGTAGGGTGTTTCCGTACAAACAAGACAACCCTTAGCCGACGTCTCGGTGCCCGGAGGCGGTTGTGTTAGTGGAAACGAGGCAATCAGATATTTAGGCTTTATAACTTTCACTTAGTCATAGGAGCATATGTTTGGGGGCAACTTAATAGCCCCCGGTATACGTCAACCCCTCGGATTATTCGAGGTCGAACAACCCACAACTTGGCCTTTTCAAGAAAGAAAGGCCCTTCGTTTTACTCGGATAACCTCGATCGGCTATATTTGGTTGAACACCGCCTGCGGTTCGCTTACCGATTTATGCTTGTTGTGACAGTCAGCTTTTGGCTTTCTCCAACTGAGGCACTTAACCAGTTAAACCGGAAGTGACAATCGCAGTGGTTCTCCCTTTACCCCTTAGCCGAACAAAGAGGAAACGTAAGGGGTAAGCACAGGAGCCGGGCAATCCAGCTATAGACCAAAGACACAACTCGAAATCAATGCATATAAATGCGAAATACCGAGGACATTTTGCCGAGGACTGCATGGAGTACCTCGGTGTTTGGTGGGTTCGGTGTTAACCGCAGATCCCCTTTAATACTGCCGATGCGTGAAATGCATCTGGCATTGTACTGCAAGAGTTATGCTCGGAAATACCAAAAAACTTATGCAAAAAACTTTATGTTTAGATAAAAGAAAATTGTGCCAATCCGAAATTGGTCTAAAATTTAATTTGTGCTTCGGTCGTGCTTTAACATGATACATCCCATCTCTGGACTCTAATTGGGTCAGCCTTTAGCTTCAACCTCCATATCCCGAAGGCAGAGTGTTTCTCCGAGGCCTGTTTAGCGAACTAAACTTGAGCGGCTTTAGAAAGAAACCAGGCTATCCAGCTATTGACCACACACTAGTGTCGGAAAAAGGAGTAGTAGAAAAAGTCTTTGCAACGACTAAGAAGAAAACAAAGTTATTATAAAACAGCTCATACAAATTTAAGAGCCCCCGGTTAAATCGGGTAAATAAATTTTTAACAAACAAAGTTTTTTTGTTTAACAAAAAATATAATGTTTGGTTGCACCGAACAAAAAATAAAATTTCAAAGAGAGCTGAGCACGAAAACGACTTAGCTGGTTAATGTGCTCGGTGCGGTTCGGGGTTGTGGCATGACGAAGATGTAGTCCTCGGCCTGGCAGAGGTCCCAGCCCCCAAGCCCGAGGTAATCGAGCGAAGAGCTCGGGTCAAGAAGTGGCAACGCAACACAGTTGCTGCGGCGAGGCGAAGCCCCCGGTCCAGCTGAGGAGAGTAGTTCGGCAGCGTGATAGTGAAGCCCCCAGGTCCGTCGACCATGTCGATGACACAATTTTGTTAATGGAGGCGGGACGACGATGTAGGCACGCCAAGGTGACCGCATGACACAGCCGAAGTCGATTACCTGTGCACACAATATAGTGCAAACCAAGAGTAATAACAAATAAAGGTAATAATATATAAAAAAATAATCTTCTACTTAGTTAATTTAAGTGAAGCAAATAAGTAAAGGAATATGGCCTCGGCGCCGAGGTGCCTGAGCGAAGAGTTCGGCTTGACGAATTGGCAACGCTGCACGGTCGATGTGGAGAGGCGAAGTCCCTGGTCCAGCTAACATGGCGAAGCTGGTCGGCTGGTGACGCCGAAGTCCCTGGAGCAGGTTGATGAAGAGATGCCAAAGCCCCCGGTCTAGCCGAGGTGACAGAGTAGGTCGGCTGGTGACGCCGAAGTCTCATGCTAGCCGAGGTGTCGAAGCAGGTTGACTGGTGACGCCGAAGTCTCACGCCAGCCGAGGTGTCGAAGCTGGTTGGCTGGTGATGCCGAATTCTCATGCCAGCCGAGGTGTCGAAGCTGGTCGGCTGGTGACACCGAATTCTCATGCCAGCCGAGGTGTCGAAGCTGGTCGGCTGGTGACGCCGAAGTCCCCGGAGCGGGTTGATGAGGAGATGACGAAGCCCCCGGTATAGCCGAGGTGACAGAGCAGATCGGTAAGGTGACGCTAGAGCCCCATGCCAGCCTACGTGTAAAAGCAGGTCGGCGTGGTGGACGTCAGATTGAAAAAGTAACGACGCGGCGACGCCGACGCAGGTCGGAATTTGTGACGAGGTCAATGCTGGCTTGATGAAGCAACGGAGCGCCCGACCCGTACAACCCGCGGATGACGAGGTTCTCTTGATGATTATTCGGCCCTCGCGATGCCGAACTCTTGGTCGGTTGACCGAGGAGATGAGAAAATTTCCTTCAAAAAGGACGCCTCACAACCCGTTCATGAAAAAGATGAACTCGGGTCGGATTAGTTTTCGCGCAGAAAATAGATCCAAAATTCGTTGTACTCATCGGACGTTTCCCGGAGTTTGAACGGTCGGATCGAGCTGAAATTTTGAGGGGTGATCGGTATAGGAATTCTGCAGCCGATGAACGGTGGGATTTTCCAACGGATATCCGAGCTAGATACTGGACACCTCGTCCTAAACTCATCTAGATTCCCGTCCAGATTCGATAGGGCTCCGGTATATTGGAGATTCCCGGAGATTCCTCCATCGGAACGCGACGAAATTTTGCAGGATTGTTGTAGATACAATTCCGCACAATTGCACTAAAGAAATCGTCAAAACGACGCTCGAGGAAACGGGGATGACGAACACAAATTCGCTGTCCAGAAAAAACTGCAATATGCAGACGAGCCATCGATCCTTCTAGCGATCCCACAGCGGAACTCTCAATGAAAGCACCAATGTCGGTGTCAAAACCAGCGGATCTCGGGTAGGGGGTGCCGAGCTATGGGTCTTGCATCGATGGGTAACAGGAGACAAGGGAGACGGTGTTTACCCAGGTTCGGGCCCTCCTATGGAGGTAAAACTCTACGTCCTGCTTTATTTGTATTGATGATGGTGTATCGAGTACAGAGTTGATCTACCATGATATCGTATGTAGTAGTCTAAACCCTAAGAGCTATGCTCGTATGATGATATGATCTATGATGATCTGATTGTCCCTAATGAATAGCCTGGCCTTGGCTTATATAACACACCAGAGGCCTAGGATAACACGAGTCCTAGTCGGCTACGTCGGTGGAGAGGAGTCCTTATCTTGATCACCAAGTCTTGTGGAATCTTCCTCGTATGCATCATGGGCTGTCCGAACTGGCCCATTAATGAACCGCCCTGGGGGTCCTCGGCCCGACCCACTGGTCTGGAGACGATGTGGTGAGTACCCCCTAGTCCAGGACACCGTCAGGGGGGTCAGACGAAGGCGGGGAGATGGGCGGAGCTTGGCACGCCAGCCATGGGCGCTCGAGGAGGAGGCCGGCGGCGCGCGAGGGGCGAGCTCCGGCGGCTGGAGCGGCGAGGTTCCATCGGCGGGCGGCGGCGCGTGGCTCGGGTGGGGGTCGTCCGGCGGTGGAGCACGGGAGCTCGAGGGAGCGGCGGTTGCGGGCGAGCACAGGCTCCTGCGGTCTGGTGGACGCGTCCGGCGGTGGTGGCTCGACCCCCGCGGTCGGGCGGACATGTCTGACCAGGGGCGGACAATGTCCGGGCGGGCTAGGAGACGAAATCTGAGCCCCAGATTTCAGATCTGAGGGCCAGATTTCTATCTGGGCTAGGGTTGCGGGGTTTCTAGGGTTTGGATGGCTAGGAGGGAGGTTTCTTAGGGGTGTGGCTGCAATTTGGCAAGGGGAAACCCTAGAGAGTGAGAGGGATCACCCCATGGGATGGTTTTATATATAGGAAATGGACTATGGTGAGTTGGATCTCGCCCGTCCGATCGCGATCCGATGGCCACGAATGGAGGGGCAAGCTAGTTGGGCTTTGGGCTGTGTAGAGTGATTGTGGGCTGAGATGAGAGGAAAGTTTGCGGCCCGGCACATGTTTTTTAGAGAACCGAAAACGTCCGACAAATAAACCGATGACGGCGCTGCTACGGTCGACCGTTCGGGGTATCAAACGACCTCCGATTGCGACGGAATTTGGCAGGCGGTCTACCTACAATAAAACAAGACCGCACGCCAACTTTCGACCCAATTCGAGAATATTTTTTGCGCACTTTAAAAACGATATTTTGTTCCCGATGCCGCGGGCGCGTGCATGGGTGGTTGGACTCGAAACGGTCGATGACACGAACGAAGAGAACCGGCAACTACGATCGGATGCAAGTTTTCAAAAAAGAGTGACGATGCTATGCAGATGATGCGAATGATGCGATGATGAATGCGACAAACAAAAGAATCACACGACAATAACGGAATAAAGTGGAATCTTCTGGAACGTCGGTCTCGGGCTGTTACACAACTAGCGTCAAACTATTGCCCGGTACATACATATCATAATCTGCCATTCAGTCATGGTTCATCACATGGGTCAACGAATCTTCATGCCATTGGCCATGTTCACCTTAAGCCCACCTCGCCTCCTTTCCACGAACTTGAAGATAGCCATATGATCTTCTTTCATACGGGCGCTCTCAACGAGTTCTCTCCAGTTCTTCGTCATGATAGCACGTCCGTCCTGCTTGCCCATCTTGAACAAGACCTTTTTAGAACCTTCAAAACGTTCGTTGGTGACACGCACAACCATGGGCTTTCATAGATAATCTTTGAGGTAGCCCTTACTATAATCCTTTGAGAAGCACTGATTGCACAAGGAAATAAATAATGTTACATTATGGCATTTTCAAACATTGGGATATGATTTGCAAGAAGAAAGTCCAAGTATTTACCATCTTGCTCTTCCCTTCGAGGACTGCCGAGCGAGTGACGGTGCAGACATAGTATGGTATGGAAGGTTTGTCATGCTTTACTATGGATTGAAGACGGTCCCACCGCTCCAGGTTTAAAGTAACATGGTTGCCGTAAAAGATGTGCTTCTCAAAACCTTTTTCCCCTGGTTTTGCGGACCTGTATCAAAAAAATTAAGATGACAGAGTAGTTCATAATTTCATACATAAGATCTAGAACATCAGCACTGGGTTGATGATCAATGCCTACTCCAACGAGCTAGAAATGAAGAACATAGATAACCCAATCACATCCACCCAGCAATATCTCATATAAACATGGGCAAATTGAATATTTGATTGATTTAAACTAACAGTATACACTCTACTCTATTTAAGCTCTAGTTGAGTCAATGTTGATTTGGAAACAAAACAACAGGTTCATCTAGAACCCAAACAGAGTAAAGTGGCGTAATCAAGTGTTACTCAAACCTGAACTTTAGACAGTTCACGGTTCAGTTAACATTTGACCAGTCATATAGAACTTTACCCCTTTCTGCCACGATTTGATCGTGTTCGACATATCCATCTCCATCAGAACCATCATCAGTGTCATAGTCGCTAGAGGTGTCGTCATCAAGGCTATAGCCTTGACTCCCATGTGAAGTGCCATCTGATATTCCACCTTAAGTGCCATCTGAAGCATCATCTGATGTGGTCCGGTAATCACTCTCTCCACTGCTGATGAGGATGGTTTCTCCTGCCATTGAAACCTGTTGCATGCATTGCAATGAACAAATGATAGTTATTGATATATGAAATCAGGCTTACATTAGGACTTGGGAGCACCATATACAATGGGAATAATCTTTTCGCATACTACTTGTTAAGTACGTAGTTCGTTCATGTACCAATCACTAGCCAACATTTGGCATGCCAAATTTTGGCAGCGAACCATTTATGCTAATAGAGTATGATTGGTTCGCTACCAATGTAGACATTGCCAAATATTGGCAACTTTATGTGAGCTGGACAAGAAAACTTGGTAACCAACCAATTAGTAGCCAGTATTTGGCACAATGTGAAACATCGACATGCATAACATACCAATTACGCTCATAATTCGAACAAGCAGTAAAAAGCATCATCAAAAATATAAACCAACCATAATTGCTACACCATGATTCATAGCCAACCAATCAATTAACAAATCATTTCATCCAAAGTATGCATAAATTAGTAGCATTGTATACTTAACAAATCATTCAAAAAATGCACCATGATTGAGTGCTCTCATCGAGTAATACGTGAAACTAATAAACTTTTTAAAGAGCTAGCAGTGGGGGTTCATTTTATAGTGAGAAAAAGGACTTGATAGCATCCCTCAAGCTAGTGAAGGCTATGTCAACGAGCAAGGTATGCTGGCCAACATCCACCATTTTCTCTTACTTGGTAGGAAAGTTTAACTCATTAGTACCCATACGAACAAATAAAAGCATGATTATGCAGTACATTGTCAGATTATCTTGCTGTAAAATTACTTGTTGCACTATGACCTACTAATTGACAGCAAATCTGAAAATACCCGAAACATGCACACACGTAAGTGTCAGATTTTAAATTGGGTGGTGCTACTAGATCGGAAATGAAAGTCAGATCGACATGGACGGGCAGGGAAGATCTATCTTACCTGCGAATTCGTACCAGATGGGGCTGGAGTAGACTTGTTCAAAGCTGGAACCACCGGAGCTAGCTTGGGGCGGCGGATTGGGGAAAAGAGGTGCCGTGGTTGGACCTTGTTGTCGACGAAGCAGTGGAGAATCGTGCCCGGAGTAGGGGGGCATGGATAGCCTCCTAGATCCGGCCGATTTGGCGACGACGAGGGCGGCCAAGGTGACGGCTGCACAAACCCTAGTCGTCGCCCTCCCGTCGCCTCTCTGTCTCCGCAAAGAACGAAGGGTGGTGGGATTGGGAATAGGGGTGGTGGGGTTGGGGTTGGGGCCATCGCTCGCTTGTCTCTCTCTGCCTACCACCTGTGCCGGCCCACAAACGTAACCAAGGTGTTGGCCGTATCAGCTGTAGATTTGGCAACTTACCAATTCTGACCAAACAGAAAAGGCCAGGCTAGGACCACCATAGGTGTGCTTTTGATGAAACCCTAACAATACAGTGCTGTTGATATTGCATATGCATGTGTCTTCTAGTACATCAATTGATCTTGCATTTTTTTAGCATTCCACAGTATATATGTATATACATGAAAAAATGGGTAACCGATAGAATGGTTAACTATTAGATGTAATCAGATTGAAATATATAGAAAGCAAGAATTAAATAGTACATGACTAAATATAACATTTTACCATTTTTGCAAGAACTGGGATGATTAAAATAATTATTGGTATTTTGAAAAGGAAAAAAACTCGCAAAAGACTACTTATGCCATCCAGAACTTCTTCACGGTTTTGATTATTCGTCTACTTTTTGGCATGTTGGTTATCATCATGCCTTCTTCAGACCTTCTCATCCTCTGACAAATTCCTGAGATATTGGGCTAGTGCCTTGTGTTTCGCCAGCATACCAGGCTTCATTTGGTAGCCTTTGGCAACACCTTCGGCGTGCTCAAGAATACTAATGAAAGTTGTGTCTAGATATTTGCCACAGAATGTGCATCGATACGCCATACGCTTAAGCACTTTGCACTGTCCATTATGCAATTCTTCAAGGATTTTCTGACTGTATGCATCCATCTCTTCTTCTGAAATGTCCGCATAATCATCATAATAAGGCTGCAAGTTTAAATTATGTATGATATAAGCTGCATTATTTACAGTACATAATAGTCCCTACGTTCCATAATGTAGTGCCTATAAATTATTTTTAAAAATAAATATTTATTAACTTTGACAAATTAAGGAGGAAAAAGCAATATCAAATCGATATGAAAGCATAAATCATACATTTGTTTATATGTTTGTCAAATGACTTGGACAACCTTTATGATGTCTTACTTTTAGCATTTAACTAAATGCACTAAATTGTGGAGTGGATGAACCATTAATTTCAAACGAGTGATTGAATAAATAATGATCATTATGTACTGATGGTCAACAGTATTTATAGCTAGATTCCATTTTTCCTATTAGACAACAAATTGATGGTTTAAGGATTAATCTAACCTGAAACTTGAAGACATAAATCTAGGGTTAAATAAAAATAAAAGTCACCGTAACGGAATTCCAGTCCATGCCTTGCATCTGCTGCTGCTTGTGATCGACGACGGAGTCATGCACCTCCTCATGGACATGATGCATCTCTGGGTCAGACACTGAGTAGTCCAAAGCTTTCTCGTGGGAATCCTGACCCATGCCATGGACGACGATGTCGGTGGTTGGCCCCGCACGTCCATGATCTGTCACGACGGCGTCCATGATAGGCCCCGCATGACCATGGCCACGATCTGTCACCAGGGCCACTCGATCTGCATGAGTGGATTTCATATCCGGCGGCAAGAGGCGGGCGTGAGAGCAACGGCGATGGTTTTAGAGCGTACCCTAGGGGGAGAGATACGAGGAGTAATTGGTAGTTTCAAATGGTTGACTAACCAAAAATGCAGAAGGGATTGGTTGGACAAAAAAATTGATTGCATTATTTACCGTCTGATGAAATAGGTAAAGCAAAAAAAATCTGATTGCATTGTGTTAAACTATTTACATAATTGATTACACAGACTATTTATCTAGTTTTGGGGCATCTCCAACGATGACCCGCAAATTCGCTCTGGCATCGGTCCGCGGACACTGGTGCGGGAGTCGGCCATTCAAAGCTAGCTACAAATGTCTGGTTACGTTTCAAATGAAATTCAACGAAATTGAAGAAATTTGATTAAAAGAAAAACAAAGGGCCGAAATATGTCCTACGTCAATCCAAAATATCAGTTAGTTGTAACTAAATGATGTTTTGGTTTCACCGTTAAAAAAATGATATTTTGGTTTCAATATGGCCTCGAGAGCCGTGGATGGTTGCGGGCGGTTTCAGGGTTAGCATAAGGATTTGGTAATTGAATTATTACATGAAAAAAAAGGAAATAGGAGCCCTGCATACCCGTCATGTACATCTGCATGATGCAATCCAAAGACGATACCGGGGTGGAGGAGTTGGGGATTGAATATTTTGTACCTAAACCCTAGTGCTCAAAGTTGTGAAACATGAGATCAAATTGTCATTAAGTGATCTGAAAAGATCAAATTGAGAAAGATGTGTACAGAGGCCATTCTAGTATTTCTTGGATCAAGACTTTGTGATCAACACGATAGTCCCCGTGGCCATCCAGACACCCCACCATGCACAGTTGGTCGCGTACGCCCTTAAGCCATGCATCGATAGTCATCACGTCTCACATGCATTTGCAATGCTAGCAATGTCATGATGTCAAAGTCTAACAAGCGTGTGACAATAATTTTAAAAAAACAACAACAAATTACTAAAGCATCAATATTTTAATCCTAGGTTGCTATAAGAGAAGCATAGATTTCCATCTACCAAGCTGATTGCAGCTCAAGGCTGCAAATGCATTACACTGGTATGTTAGATATAGTCCCACACAACTTAACGTAGTTGTACCATAGTTCAACAGTAAGCATAGGGTAATTCTTAACATACTTCACCCATAATGTCTCGCCGAGTTACCACAAACTAAGGTAGTACTTAACCTAGTTCAGACCAAAAGAGCTTCCATTCTAGTTGCCAGGGTGCGCGCACTGCCCTAAAGCCTCGACAAGTACTCATCAAGCGCGGCGTGTGCCATCCTGAAAGCATAGCCATGGGTGTTGCTAGCGGCTCGTCCGAGTGCATGCTGGATAACACTGATATGGGTGTTATTAACCTTGTGATTGCAGAAAGGGCACCCGTAGCCCCCAGTCATAGGCCTGACACGCCTGGCATGCATACCAATGACATGCTCCCTCCCCTTCCGTGCCCTGTAGATCATCTGGCCTTCTTCGTCCCTATCGACGTCTTCAGATAGTATCTACATATAGTACAAAATGTTGTGTACATAATGAGAATTCAGCAGGCATAGAGTCTATGAAACATAATATAATATATGATAGCGTAAACCCGAAACCCTAAATGATCTTGATGAAAGAAGTATGTTATTTATTAGCTGCTACAGAAACAACCAATGGGATACCATATTGTAGAAAATAATGAAGGATCAACCATACACGTATGTTCCAAGCACCCAACATAGTTACCATGTCGATGAGAGCACACAACTTAATGCAAAAAAATCACCCCAGCCGTAAAGTCCATGAACTGATGATGTAGCATGGCAAAGCTGCATAAAGATGTACCAATGCAAAAAATGACTTAAAACTTTGGATGACTTGCTGATGTGTCACTGGTGCATGACTCGATAAAATAGGTAGTGAGTTATATCTATTTAGCAATATAGGAAAAGAGAGTCGTCTCCAGAACAGTAAAAAATCAACTATATATGTATTCTCTAAGCGTCCAACACACCGCTTTGCTCACTGATATATTTGCTAGTCATGTAGTAAGATTTGACTACTATATCCAGCTACTATTACCTGGTTCTCTATCTTAAAGATACCGCCAGTTGTCTATCTTAGTGATGTCGATAGCTAACCGCAAATTGCTATATAAATAAGACCATTCTGTTGCTTTCTTGCATCTAGTTCATTGTCATAAAAGAGCCACCCTGTATCTAGTAATATATAGATTTTGTGTGGTTAGGATCATGGATATTGAAATTCCCCATCTTATTGTCGTGGCAGATTCTCTTGTTGATACTTGAGCCGTCAATGGTGCTTAACTATCCAACATTCTAGCAAAGTAGTTATTATGAATTTAGACGATAAGCGATCCAAAATTTTGTATTTACAAATAAACTAATTAAGACAGCTCAAGTAAATCATTGATGAAATCCAATTTCTTTATGCATTAGCCACTTCTTAGAGATAATCATTGTTTAAAATCATTTACAAAATCACTTAAGTAGGTCATTAAATTAAAACCAGAGATCCAGTGCACATAGAACAAAAGCAACTAAACATATACTTAACATTTGAAGACCTTATTTGCCTTGTGCATAATCGTGCTCAGCGCAAATAAATGTTTATGTTTTTATCACAATTATCTGCATAGTCATTTCAATTCCAATGTCCATCTACGAACTAGTATAAGCACAATCACCAACCCTAGTTGGATTATTACCAGAATAATTTATATAGATCAAAAATGAACTATAAAGGGCTCAACACATGTAACCTAACTAGTTATACCTAACGCATCTACCGAATCCATATAAGGTTTTACTCGATTAAAGAAATAAAGAAACCTTGGCCTTCCCCAAAAAATAGAGGAAAGGACTGACCAGAGAAAACCCAGGATTTTACAAAAAAATAAGAAAGATAGATGACTAACTTCTTCTTCGTTGACCTCTGCGACCACAGGCTCTGGCAAGGGAGGATCAAACGACAGGGGAGCCACGGGCTGCGGCACAGGAGCCACCTCCTCCGGCTTGTCGGGACCCCGATCCTAACCCATATGAATCCAGCCTGTAGCATGTCACACCACTTTGCGGCCTCACGCACGGTAACCCACGGCTGCCACCTTACCTTGGCCGGGACCGTTTGCGCCTTTTGGCTCACGGATATGAACATGTCACTAGCATTCACACGTCAAAGAACCCGGGTCGACATGACTAGTCGTAGAACCCAAGTGGCACATCCGTACAGGGACAGGCATACGTAACCCAACAATGCAGGTGTCGGTCTCAGCGTGTGTAGACGAGTCATAGCAAGCTACAGGGACTCCATTACGCCGTGGGACATAAATGTCATCAACTGCGCGTAGACGAGTCATAGCAGGCTACATGGACTCCATTACACTGCGAGACATTTCCCCGAAGGGACAGACACAGCAGCAAAGAAGGATACACACCGGTCAATCAATGTGTCCGGAGCAGTAGCAAGCTACCAAGGCTCAGTGGAAGCACAAAGAGGCATTTCCCCGTAAAGAGTACTACTAGAGGCACACAACTAGGTATCGAATCCCATACATACCGTTACACGTCACACGTACGCACGACATGTCCGATATGCATAGATACAACTATGGCATCACAACATAACCATACAACAACACAACATTTATGTAGAAGGCTCCGAAGAGCCAACATGGTATAATGTTACAAGCAGGGGGTCACATGACCCATCATTCAGAGCATACAAACAACAAGCGGAAGTTACATGTTTGGGTACAGACATCTACTAAAAGTGGCTGGAAGAGCCTGAAAAGCTACAACGACCCTACCAAAGGAACCAGACTTCTGTCTGGGATTCCCAAGCTAACCCGGTCAACATCAAACTTCACGTCATAGGAATCACTAATGAGACTGACGTCTCCTATGCAAAAACATAAATTAAGCAACCGTGAGTACAAAGGTACTCAACAAGACTTACATCAGAGCTAGCTACATATGCATCATTGTCAACAAAGGGGGTTGTGGAGTTTATTGCAGCAAGCCAGCTTTGACTCTTGGCTAACCTGTTCTACGACTACAAGTATTATCTTTGAGGTGGGACAACGCACACGAGTCCACATATTCACCAAATCAATACACCACTATGGATCCACTTCCGTCTCCCTACAAGAAGGCCATCCATAGCACTCACGCTTTACTTGCGCATTTTAGAGTATCCATTTCACTTGTCTATGTACCACATAAGCAATCCAAGTAGTCCATATCCGAGGACGCGGCTATTCGAACAGATTAATTCACCCTGCAGGGGTATACTTCTTCACACACGCTCCCGCCACTTACCGCCATGTGCACATAAAAGGGCACCTCGGCAACCTTCAAGCGGAAGCCTAGCGAGGGAGTCGGCCACGGCCTGACTAACCACACAAGACTCTAGTCCAGGTTTATCGCCTATTTGAGACTGAACCCGCAAAGGAAGTCCGGCCGAAGTTTCCATCACGGCCCCAAACGATGTGTGCAGGGTTCCCAAGCCCACCTCGACGGATGGTACTATGCTTGGTACACCGGGCCACGGTGCATCTACCGCGCCATAGCCTACCCCTCCGGTCAGCGCTATGCACGGCCGCCAGCACATCCTACAAACACCAGAAACTAGTTGCAACTCCTGGACAGAGGCCAAGGCGATTAATAAGCCGAGAGAGTCAATTAAGGATCCCAATGTGCGGTAGTATCTTGTCTTGGATAACATACACAGAACTCAGTTCTTAAGGACGGTCCCAATGAGACAACCCACCATGTACTCCTACATGGCCTCTCATCGCTACCTTTACCAAAACGGATTCACACACTTAGCTCTCACACAGCAGGACATGAACACCTCCATCCCGATCCATTGCCCAGATGGATCAGACCCGACACGACTCTAAGCATAGCAAGCACAGTAAGCAAGCATGGATGAGTAGGCACAACAAGGCTCGAACATGTAACAGTTGAATCGTTGTTGTCCTAATGCAGTAAAAGAGAGTAGGAGCGAGAGAGTAGGATTTTATCGGGATGCTCAAGGAGGGGTTGCTTGCCTGACAATTCTGAAGATATTACTTCTCTTCATCAGTGTCAACGATCACAACATCGGAACCATCGTTTACCGGGAAGGAACACTACCGACAAAACAGGAAAGGAACACATTCAATGCAATGCAACAAACATGATGTATGATATGTCATGTTAAAGCATTGAATTGACCTAGAGCAATAGGTAGTCATATTAAGTGAAGTGGAATTCAAATATATACTAAATTCCAACTCCAACACTATTTCTTAATTTATCCTAATCATGAAATGTCCTACTCGGTGATGTTAACTTTCTCAAACACGCATGAACATGGCATAAACAGATTCCTTGTATTTTTCTGATCATTTTTCATATATAAATTATTTCCATCTGAGTTACCGTTGAATTTCTATGATTTTTCAAAGTTTCTATTATTTTCTGGAATTTCTGAACCATTTCTTATTTATTTTTATTCCAGAGAAATAGTTACTGCGTCAGCAGTGCATCAGGGTGACGTCAGCAGTTGACCAAGTCAAAACTGACTTGTGGGTCCAACATGTCATCTGCAGAGGGCTAATCCCCGCGTTGACTGCAGCTTTGACGAGCTGCGGGGCCCGCTGTCATAGGCTGTGGGCTGTGGTGGTGGTTAGCGAGGGGATTAGGCGCTAATGATAGCGCCACGTCAGCGACGGCGTTTAGCCGCCGGTGACCAAATCCCGTGGCGGGGGGGGGGGGGGGGGTTCGCCGGAGTTGCTCTAGGGCAGCGGTTGGGCGCGCTGAGGGCACCAGGAAGGAGCCCTCGCTCGCCCGCATCTAGTGGAGCACGCGGCTGGAGCTAGGGTGGGCTGGAGCGGTGCCGGCGGCGAGCTCAGGCGGCGGCGGAGCTCGGCCTCGAGCGGGTTCGGGTTGAGCGCGAGATAGACCAAAAGGACCGAGGCAACAGACTCCTGGGAGGACGGCGAGCACGACCGTGCTAAGGTTGCAAGCGGGAGAGCTTGGGAGCGCGGGGCTCGACGGTCATGGCGGCAGCCGGCGCTCGGGCACCACGGGGAAGTTAGCTAGGGGGCGTGTGCGGCCAGGTAGACAGAGGGGTTTCGATCGCAGGCTCACCATGGTTCGAACGAAGGCGAAGGAGGGGCCGGGGAAGCTCCGGTTGCTGCGAATCGACGCGCGGCGGTCGGCGGCCATGGCGAGGGAGACGGTGGCGATTGCGGCTTCACAGGGGTCCGGGCTTCCTTTCGACTGAGCAGAGATTCACGGGGGCGAAGGGTATCTACTGGGCACGGCAAAAGGGCAAGGCATGGCCGGTGGCCATGGCTACGGCGAGCGGCGACGATGAGCTCCGCTCGGGTGAGCTCAAAGCGGAGCGCTGGGGGGAGGGGAAGGCCAGAGAAACAGGGGATGGAGAGACAGGGCTCTGGGGCGTCTCCAGGCGAGGAGATGAGGACGGGGAGGCAGCAGGAGGTGGCCGCGGGACGTGGCCTCGGTGAGCGAACACGCGACACCGAGCTGCTCCTACTGGCAGGAGGAAGACGACGCTCGCGACTAGTGGGCTGGGCCTTCTCCTGTGCTGGGCCGGCTACGGGTAAGCGGCTAGGTGAGTTTCTTTAACTTTTGTTTCTGTTTTCTATTAGATGCCCTCTGTTTTATTTAGTTTGGACAAAATTCCTTAGCACAAAAATCCTGAAATTATTTCTGGGGTATAGTTGGAATATTTCCAAGCTCCACAAAAAGTTTCAGCATTTTTGAAACAACTAAACTATTTATAGTGCTTTATCGGTCGTTTTCGGAAACTTTGTTGATTTATTTAAAATTTCCAAAATAGTTGTGAAAATATAGTTCACCCCTGGTATTTTGTTTCCAACATTTATCAGAGAGGGGAAACATTTTTGAAGAGCATTTTGGATTCATTGAAAATTCAATTGTTGGTGTTTTGTTTACTCAATGAAGTGCTAGGGTTTGTCATCCCCATTTCAAATTCAATTGAATATAAACATAATGCCATGATGGTTAATGCAATGACAACAGATCAAAGGCTAGGGCTGTGACAACTGAGGAGCCAGAGGAGCCACCTCCTCCGGCTGACGAGCCACCTGCTGCGACGGGAGAACCTGGACGGCAGCGAGGACGTCGAGCCCGCCCGCACCGGATTATTAGCACAATAATTTATATAGACCAAAAAGTGACATATACATGGCTCAACAAATGTAACCTAGCTAGACAGCGGCCGATCCGGGATTTCAAACTAAGATGTTCAAAACTTTATATTGTAAACAAAAAACACAACAATAATTTTGATACGGAGGGAGTAATATCTGGAATGATCATGTGAAAATAATTTTTATTCCATCATAATGATAGTACTGACATGAATGACAAAAAATGAAGATTATTTACTACATGACCATACAATATGACATTTCTAAGGCATGTTGTTCTTATCCTTTACTTGGACATAAATATTATGCTACAAAGATTAAACCGAAAAATATATTTTGCATATGAAATGGTCCTATGGAATCAGTGGTAATTGGGCTCCACGAATAAATCAGTTTTATACGAATTGACATGAAGTTTAGTGAACAAAGTACACCACTTTTAGTCCATTTACCTTGCATATAACTTATATAAGAAATTTGTGCCAAAAATATATATTCTTATTATAGATGTACACCCATGCACCCATGTGGATCCGCCCTGAACCCAACGGATCTAAAGAATCTAGGCAGGGATTTAATGGACTAAAGAAAATCAGAAACCCTAGACTAACCCAAAAATAGAGAAAAGGCCTGAGCAGAGGAAACCTAGGATATTACCAAAATAGAGAAAAGGACTGAACATAGAAAACATAGGATTTTACAAAAAAAGGACATAGACGACTAACGTCTTCTTCGTCAATGTCGCTGACGACCGTAGGCTAGGGCAGAGGAGGCAACACCCGCCGCAGAGGAGCAACCGGCTACGGCAGAGGAGCCACCTGCTCGGGCCGAGGAGCCATTGGAGCTACCTGTTCGGAATTGTTAGCAGAATAATTTATATAGATATAAAAATGACATATACATGCTGAAAGCACAATGTGCTCCCTTGGTGATTTTGATAATTCATGACAACATACATTGTCTCTTGGACTAATATTTCTACCTAGTGTATTTCAGGTGAAAGTCCATAGAGAGATGGGTTGGAAAAAGGATTATGGAGAAACCCCAAGATGCAAGGAAATGGATTGGCAAAGCTTCAAGCAAGAGGACTCTACATTTTACTTTGTGAGAAATCACTTTGAGTCCATAGGAAAGCCAATACTATTAAAAGGGGGTCAGGTACTATTGGTGAACAAGATGCTCCACGTGCACAAGTGATAGTCACCAAAAACACCCACAAACTGTTCCTCAAAAGTCTGTCCAAGCCTATCATGAAAATTGGTGCTACCAACAATTCCCACTCGGTCCCACCGATTCCCAAACTCAGACAGACCCATGCCAAACCCTAGCCATTCGGTGCAACCAATTCTGCATCGGTGCCACCGAGTTCAGTTGCCAACTTTCTGTTTAGCTATTTTCAAGCTTCGGTACCACCGAGTTTTGCCAGTCGGTCTCACCGAGATTTGGACCAACTTCCTGGTTTGCCATTGACAAGAATCGGTACCACCGAGTTATGTGAATCGATCTCACCGAGTTTTTGGACCAACTCTCTGGTTAACCATGGTCAAGAATTGGTACCACCGAGACTTGAGAATCGGTGTCACCGAGTTGTGCAATCTGACCGTTGGTCACCTAATCGGTACCACCGAGAGTTATATATCGGTCTCACCGAGATTCAAAAGTTACTGCCTTTTGGTCACTTCGGTACCACCGAGTTTTACACTTCGGTGTCACCGAGTTGGTCACTTTAGGTGTAACGGTTGAATTTTTGGGGATGCCTATATATACCCCTTCACCACCACCTACTCGAAAGAGAAGCACTCAGAACTATTCCATACTTGCCCCATCCAATTTTCTGAGAGAGAGCCACCTACTCATGTGTTGAGATCAAGCCATTCCACTCTATGCATATGAATCTTGATCTCTAGCCTCCCCAAGTTGCTTTCCACCAAATCAATCTCTTCCACCATAGCCAAATCTGTGAGAGAGTGATTGTGTGTTGAGGAGTCTATCATCTTGAAGCACAAGAGCAAGGAGTTCATCGACATTACTGAGCCTATTACCTTTTGGAGGGTGGTGCCTCCTAGATTGGTTAGGTGTCACTTGGGAGCCTCCTACTTCGTGTTGTGGAGTTGAACCAAGAAGTTTGTACGGGCAAGGAGATCGCCTACTTCGTGACTACCCATAGTGAGGCTAGTCCTTCGTGGACGGAAGCCGTTATGGAATAGTCAAGGTTGCTACTTCATGGACCCTTATGGGTGGAGCCCTCCATGGACTCTCGCGACTGTTACCATCCGTGGGTTGAAGACTCCATAAACGTGGACGTACGATAGCACCACCTATCGGAACCATGGGAAAAATCTTCGTGTCCCTCATGCGTTTGATCTCCCTATCTCAACTCCTTACTTCCTTGTGCAATGTCTTTATTTTCCGCTGCCATACTTGTTGACTTGCATGTGTAGGGTGTGCTAGACTTGCTATAATTGCTAAAATCTGCCAACCAATTAACTTGGGAAAAGGTTAGGTTTTAAATTTGCTAGTAGTCTATTCACCCCCCCTCTAGACACACACTTCTAGTGATCCTTCACATGCCTCAACAAGAGTAACATAGCTCAGCTGCGGATCCAGGATTTCATACTTGGGTGTTCAGAAATTTATATTGCAAACTAAAACCACGACAATATTTTCAAAACGGAGTGAGTAATATCTAAAATGTTCATGTCAAAAGATTCTTTTTTCATCATAATGACAGTACTGACATGAATGACAGAAAATAAAGATTATTTACTACATGACCATACAATATGGCATTTTTAGAAAATATTATCCTTTACTTCCAGAAAATATTATCACAATCATCTGCATAGGCAATTCAATTCCAAGGTCCAGCTACGAACTAGTATTAGCACAATCACCAACCCTCGCCGGTAGCAGAATAATTTATCTAGATAAATATGACCTATACAGGGCTCAACACATGCAACCTAGCTAGTTACCTAAAGCATCTACAAAATCTAGGTATGGAGTTCATCGATCAAAGAAAAGAAAGAAACCCTTGCCTTCCCTAAAAATAGAGAAAAGGACTGAGAGTGAAAACTTAGGATTTTACAAAAGAAAATAAAGGAGATACCCCTCGTTCCTTTATGTAAGGTGTATTACTTTTGGCACGGTGACCAAGGCACATAATTATACACATGTTAGGACAAAATTAACCTTGGCTAAATCATTGATTAGTGGCAACTAAATCATTTAGGCTAGGAAATTAAGAGATACATGCAATCAAGAGAGAGATACTTTCCTTTTTTCTATTTACAAGAGAGATGCATGCAATCAGGGGAGATATACTTTCCTTTCTTTAGAGGGCTAACAACGGAATTATGAGGAATTATAAGAAATGCAACTTACATTGTGGAATTTTACCAATAAAACACCCTATATAAGAATTTTCTACCAGAAAAAAATTGGGTGCACTACTGTACTGGTGCTGCTGCTTGTTTTATACAAATTGACATGAAGTTTAGTGCACAAACTAAACCACTTTATACCATTTACCAATAAAACACCATATATATAAGAATTTTCTACGAGAAAAAAATTGGGTGCGCACTACTGTAATGGTGCTGCTGCTATTAAAATCAGCCACCCACTTAGATCCAATGCCTGTCAATCCTATATGAATCTCAGCAAACGGGTGCAAGCAATGTTGAATGGGCATGCATGTGGCAATTTTATAACCCATTCTATTCTGCAGTGGGGCGTACTGTACATAATATGAGAACTGGATACATTGTGGAGAACTGATCTACTTGACATCGATGCCAAAGTTCTGACCGCATCACAAATTTGGCATGAACACGTTGTGGATGCCCAGCCATGGGATCGGAGTGGGTGTTACATCTTAAAAAGCACAGAGCCTGTACAATGCAAAAGTTACTACAGAGGAGCCGATCCCCAGACCCACGCACCCATGTGGATCCGCCCTGAACCCAACGGACCTAAAGAATCTAGGTACGGATTTCATGGACTGAAGAAAAGTAGAAACCCGAGCCTACCCCAAAAATAGAGAAAAGGACTGAGAAGTGGAAACCTAGGATATTACCAAAAATAGGAGTTAGATGACTGACCTCTTCTCCATCGTCGTCGCCGTCGACCACGGGCTGGGGCAGAGGAGGCAGCTGGCGCGGCAGAGGAGGCCCCTACTCCGGTGGAGAAGCCACCTTCTCCGGAAGAAGATCCTGGACGGCCTCGAGGACGTCAATCCGGCGGCAACGGGTTTCTCCATGGCGAGCTTCCTACGGGATTTGGATGCTTCGTCCACCCGGGCGTCGGCCTCGGCGTGGCCAATCTCTCCCATGGTGCGCTTGGGCATCTCGACGGCGGACGTGCAGCGGCGGGAAGGGTGCACGGCGAGCAGTGAGGCGTGGGAGGAGAAAACCCTCGTTTCTGAATTTATGGATGGGGAAGAGGACGAGGGGGGCAACGATTAGAGTAATGCTATGGGGAAGCGGAGCGGGCGGCTCTAGACTTTGGGATGACTGAAGGGCCATTATTTAGTCATCGGCTAGTCAAACACAACTGTTGCCACGTTCACACCACGCCGTGCGTTGTTCACACCACCACGTCTGCCACCATAATGCAACTTCCCATTGAAATGAAGGACCCGATCGTGCACAACCATGATTTAGGAGTAATGAAACTTCCCTCTAGAAAAATGTGTAATGCAGCTGCTTCCTCATTAAACAGAAAACAAAGTCATAAAGTGGAACAACTGCATTTGTAGGCTTGTTTCATGTGCACATGTCATGTTTTATATTTGTTCAAAAATATGTTGAAAAACATTACAAACAACGGAATGGCAAATGAATGTGACAAAACTTCGTCGGCGACCGTGCAGATTCGTCTGCCATATGCCCGATGTCCGGTACCGAGGAGGGGTATGTGGATCCACACGATGCCAAGCGTTTCAGCTGGACGCATATCATGCAACCCTAGCCAACTAGGATGACAACATGTGCCACTAGCCTTCTCGATCCAAACCATGCACTAGTGTCCACCATGGGCAAAGATGCTTGGGTGGACACGTTTGCTGGCAATAGTGAATGACGTCGTATCTCGGTGTGCAATATGTGTAGCCGCATGTTGCTTTGACATGCGTGGCATGCCGAGGGAAGGGGCTCGTCGCAGATCCAACGAACTAAGGTGGGGTCAAGTATGGATGGATGGTGTGCATCAACTTGGCTAATGGTGCACGGTTTGAGTGCAGGTGGCTATGTGTGCATTGCTGGGGCTAGATGGCTAATGAGTGTGCATGCGTCATGTGTACATTATCAAGGTTGACTGCTGGGTGTCTACGTGGCCACGCGTGTATGCATGGTGTGGGTCCAGTTGGCGTGTGGCATGGGACGTGCCGTGATGGCTATGGCCAACATCTTGCGGCACTGAGTTCTGAAGCGGATGAAGGAACGTGCCATGCATTCCCTTCACAAGCCGACTCGTGCCCCTCTCGATGGATAGCTTAGGGATGCGATTTGGTCCCGTTTACACACAACCTATGTGAAGGCTTATGCGTGCCGCTCTAGATGTTTGACGACACCCTCCATGTGTCGTATGATAACACCGCGGCAGGTCCCGTGAGCTTAGCATTGGGTCGAATGGTACCACATGGCTGATACGTCTCCAACGTATCGATAATTTATGAAGTATTCATGTCAAATTTGCCTATGTTTTTACTAAGGTTTTATGATTTATTGGGGCTAACCTATCAATGGTTGCAAAATTGCACAAGTTCTTGTTTCACACTTTGATGTGTAGGAATTAATTGGAAATTGTCAAAAAAACGCAAAAGGAGCCTTGTTGGAGTAAGACTCTAACTTTCCTGAAATCTGTCCATGAACAGTTTTTAGAGATCGTCAGTTTGACCCCCGAATATGGCGTCAAATGGAAAAAAGTTAAAACTAGGAAAGTGTGGGGAATTTTATGGCAATGATTCTGGACTACAAATTCGTCCAAAACGGAGTTCGGATGCGATCTGGAGACCCGTTTTACTGAAGGACAATATCTGATTACGGGATTACGATAATTGATGACGTGATTGAGTCCAACTCTTACATATGTGATATATTCGGCCAAGCCACGACTTTGGGGACTCATGAGGGCTGTGAGGAGCCCCTATGAAGGTTCTAGAGGTGCCCAAGAGCCATTTGATTAAGGGTCCATCCATCGGAGGGCCATAGAGCACCACGGAGGCACATATAAGGAGAGGAAAACCCTAATTTCGGGGGAGCCACCAAGAGCCAAGAATTTGCCTCTCTCTTGGCAGCCGCCAAAAAGGGGAGAGGCTCCTCCATTGCAGCACCAAGACCAAGGAAGAAGGGGGGCAAAGGGCCACCGCCCGTCGCCACCGCCGCCGCCCGTGGCCGGCGCCGTGGCCGCCATCGCCTCCATCTCTTCGGGGCTGCACCTCTCCATCAACAAATCTCTCTTTCTCACCATGACAATGTGTGAGTAATCCTCCTCGGGGCTGAGGGTATGTACCAATAGCTATGTGTTCAATCTCTATCTCTCTCATGTTCTTGGGATGTCACAATCTTGATGTATCACGGGCTTTGTTAATATAGTCGGATCATATGATGTGTTTCCCTCTCTATCTAGTTGTGATGAATTGAGTTTTCCCTTTGAGATTTCGTTACCGGATTGAATACTTTTATGGATTTGAGAACACTTGATATATGTCTTGCATGCGGATACCCGTGGTGACAATGGGGTGTTCAATTGATTCACTTGACATATGTTTTGGTACTCAACTTGCGGATTCCCGCGGTGACATTGGGGTAATCTATGTATAGGGATTGATACACGTTCTTGTCCTACTTTCTCCGATAGAAATCTTGGGGCACTCTTTGAGGTTCTTTGTGTGGATTGAGTATTATGAATCTGAAATTGTTTGATGCGTATCGTATAATTAACTCATGGATACTTGTGGTGACATTGAAGTATCTAGGTGACATTAGAGTTGGTTGATGCGTATCATATGGTGTTATTCTAGTACGAACTCTTAGATAGATCGAACGGAAAGGATAATTTGATGTTATCTTAGTACGAACTATTGAATAAATCGATCGGAAAGGATAACTTTAAGGTGGTTTCGTACCCTACAAACAATTTCTTCATATGTTCTCCGCTAGATAAGAACTTTGGAGTGATTCTTCGTTGCACGTTGAGGGATGGTTTTGTGATCCAATTATATTAGCATTGTTGAGAGATTGCACTAGCGAAAGTACGGACCCTAGGGCTTGTTTCCAAGCATTTATACAACGTTTTGCTCGCTGTTTACTATTTGTTACCTTGCTGTTTTTATATTTTCAGATTACAAAAACCTATATCTACCATCCATATTGCACTTGTATCACCATCTCTTCGCCGAACTAGTGCACCTATACAATTTGCCATTGTATTGGGTGTGTTGGGGACACAAGAGATTTCTTGTATTTGATTGCAGGGTTGTTTGAGAGAGACCATATTCATCCTACACCTCCCACGGATTGATAAACCTTAGGTCATCCACTTGAGGGAAAATTGCTACTGTCCTACAAAACTCTATGCTTGGAGGCCCAACAAAGTCTACAAGAATAAAGTTGTGTAGTAGACATCAATGGCCCATATATGGACCAAAGAGCTTAGCATGGGAATGTCACCCCATTCCCTGCTATGATTTCATGTGACCTCGGTCTAGATCCTGAATTTCAGAGGATACTACCCTAGAAAAGCGGCAAATGTCCAGAATATGGCATGCGGGCCCCAAGAAAGGTCGGGGTCTGGCATGCGCTCGGGTGTTCGCTTGGCGACGTGGCCTGAGAGGACGCGTTTGGCGTCTTTCTTGGTGGCCTTGTACATGTCGTTGCTCCAAGCATCATCATCGGGAAGTAGCTCGAGGGAATATGCCAATAGGTAAGCGCAATAGCTTGACAAGTGGGTGGCCACACTTGCATGGCCAAAATTTGTTGAGTGTGGGTACCTCCGCTTCTACTCCGGTGCTCTCCCCTTGGACTGAACGCGGAGGCAAGGAATACATCAACGGCTGAGATGGTCCAATACCCATTCAGAGGGAGGGGCACGATCGTCTTTTCAGCGCATGCGTAGAGCGTGTGTAGAGCCCTGGACGAGCCCGTACGTCCCGGTTGGTTCTTACGCTGACCGTATAGTCGTATTCGTATACGCGGGCGTTTCGTTTTCCCGTGCGCATACGGCAGTCGTGTCAGAGTTACTCTAAGACCTAGCGGCTGGAACCCTAGCCGCCGCCAGGAGAGGACAATCTTCCAGCATCGTTTCCAGCTCTCCTCTGCCGGCGACCTCGGTCACCGGTGGTGAGGGGAGTAGCCGGATCCACGGATGTGGATTGTTTTTAGTCCTCGTAGTCTAGGTTTTTAAGTTGTTCATCGTCTTGGCTTCGGCAGTGGCGATGGCGGCGATGAATAAAGATTATTCGGATCCTTCCCTGACGAGTCCATCGGTCCTATGGTTGGGGATGGATTTGGAAACCATTCTGTTCAAGCAAGGATGGTGTGGCGGCGACGCCATCCTCGTGGTGAACCTGTGTCCTCGGGCTCCGCCGTTGCGACGGCGTTTGCTCTAGCGTCGGCGCGGAGCTTGGGAGGTAGTCCAGGAGCGGATGCAGATTGTGGTCTGCATCGACGACATCTGGAAGATGGAACGTGTGCTGGGTTCGTGGTTCGTGGATGGCAGGTATGGTTTCCTCCTTCGACGTCTTAGTTATGGTGGGGTGCCAGATCTGGAGTTCGATGGCGTGTCCGGGGTGTTGCCCCGGTCTGATTCATTCAACGGCAATGGCTTCACTTTTGGTGAGCCACCTTGGAGGTACGCAAAGCTGCATATCAACGATGGAGCCGCGTCGAGCTCGGGTGAGGAGGTGATTTGTCATTCTTTTCTTCGGTGGCTGCTGTGGTGGTGCCGGAGGCAGGTGACGGATGTTGGTGTCAAACTCAGAGATGTTCTTCTATCTTTTCAGTTTTGTCATGTCGGTCATTATGTGACTTGTATTTTGATCTTTATGATATGAATGAGACACATAACCAAGCAAAAAAAAGGATATCACGTGTCGATGGAAATTGCCAAAACCATCCCATCCTATAAGAGGAGGGGAACCACCTCCGGGCGCATCGCCCCCACCATTTCCCCCCAATTCGTCTCCCTCGCCGTGTCGCCTCGCTCTCTCCCACCACGTCGCCTCTCTCTCCACCACCGCATCGTCTCGCTCTCCTCCACCGCATCGTCTCGCTCTCCTCCACCGCATCGTCTCCCTCACCTCCATCTCCTAGTCTAATGGAGGATGCTGGTCGTGCTGCCGCCGCCGCTGCAGGGGATGTGTTGGAGAAGCAGGGAGCGCCCACCGGGGCAGAAGCAGTGCAAGACGTTGCCGGCGTCCAGGGCGGTGCGGGAGAGGCCGCAACCGCCGTCGCTGCTGCAGATCTGGAGAAGGAGGTGCCGGAGCAGGAGGTCACGGCGGCGAGCGGCACTGTGTAGGCTGGCGACGAGGAGGTAGTTCCATTTCCTTGTTAGTTCTAATATTTAGAATGTAGGGTTAGTTGGATTGCTTTGATTGTGATTCCTAGGGTAGTATAGATGGTTAGATTAGTTGGTTTTGTAGATGGGGTTTTTTTATTAGGTTTTGTGCCTTAGGTTTGTTGTATTAAATTCGTGCTAAAATGCTACAGATATCTCAATGAGAGATAGGGATCTCTGTACTTGAACGCTTGACAGATAAATGCTTATTAGATTAGTGGTTGAATGCTACAGACATCTATGCTTGTTAGATTTGTGCTTCAATTGTACAGAGATAGGGTTTTGTATGTCATATGCCCAAAAGAAATGCATTAATTTCGAAGGAGAAGAGATAGAATATAATTTTAAAGGGATGCTTGAATTTTGATGTACCTATCAATTGATTAAGATGCCACTTATTCATTTATGATATATCAATTTGTTGTTTAGGTGACTACTGCATTTAAATATGTTACTTGGAGATATATGCATTTATAGTTTACTATCATAGTGCATAATGTATCATATTGATGCATCAAAATTTAAGATATTACTTGGAGATCTCCAGCAAGTGGCTGAAGTTTACTGTAATTTGTTGGAGGTCTATTGCATTTGTTGTTTACGTAACTACTGGAATTTAATATGTCACTTGGTTATCTATGCATTTATAGTTTAAGGCAGTGTACTACCACTACCATATTGCATAATGTATCATATTGCTTCAACAAAGTATAAGATGTTATCTCCAACAAGTGGCTGAAGTTATCGGTACTTTGTTGGAGATGTACTGCATATGTTGTATGAGCTACTGCAATTTAAGATGTTACTTGGAGATTTATGTATATACTGCAATTTAAGGCAGTGCACTATCACATTGCAGGAGAAGGATCCTGAGGGCAAGAAGAGGAAGCTGGACATGACTGACTTCTATGACCCGTATGATCCAGACTTTGACGATGACAAACCCTATGAGGTATAGCCCTAGTTGAAATTTTGTTTGTTCATTTAGTTCCTTTCACATGTTTTACTATATGAATGCATGATGTATTAATGTAATTTATTTGTGTGTGCAGTATCAGTCTGGAGATGATGTGGACAAGGGGAACATTGAGTCCTTCATAGCGAAGGAAGTTGAGAAGATCAAAGCCAAGGGATCCTCTCTGTACTACAAGAGGAAGAAGTATGTGTGCCCCTACTGTACCACAAAGCCAAAGCCCAAGGATGGGCTCTTTGAGCACCTTCTCGCGCATGCACGGGGTGCATCGATGGGTTTCGATGACTACAAGGTCCGAGGACAGCATGGTGCCCTCCTAAAGGCTCTGGCTCCCCTCTAGGCCTACATGATCTTTCTCATCTAAAGCTGCAAGTGGTACTCATCATCAATATATGTGATGATGTTTTACTTTTGTTAATATGCATGGGGTTGTGAACTGTTGGAAACTTGCTCTGCTTTTGTGGTACGTTTATATATGACTGTAATGTAGTATGCCTCTGAACTTGATGCCCTGTTTAAATGAAGTGGATGGTATTAATCTAGAATGCTATCTATATTTATGTCTCATGGAATTTATTTGTGGCGTATGCTTCCTTCTGTTTAGATTACACAATGGATCATCATTTTAAAAAAATTGTGTGAATGTTGGAGTGAAATATACAAGTGTAAGATATTTAAAACGGTGTTTGCAAAAAAACATTTGAAATAGAAGTAATGGATTTTTGTATGAAATGAGTGAAATATAAGACAACATATTATCATACATTTATGAATTTGAAAACTGCAATAAATAATAAAAGGGAAAATTTGAAAAATAAAAAAGGAAAAATAAATATAGTAGTGTAAGAAAATAGTTGGAGAGAAAAGGTGGTCGCAAACAAGAACATTTGAATTAGAAGTGATGGATTTTTGTATGAAATGAATGAAACATAAGACAAGATATTATCAAACATTTATCAATTTTAAAATTGTAATAACTAATAAAATGGATAATCTAAAAAAAAGGGAAAAAATATGCATAGAAGATGGCCAGCCCAACCATCTACAGGGACGTGTGGTCCAGCACGCGAGTGAGGCTGGCCTGGGGCAGCCCACCAAAATTGGGCCCAACCACTAAGCCGCACCGGGAACAGCTGACGGGTGGTGGGAGTTTAGTCCCACCTCGCCGAGCGAGAGGCACCCACACCGGTTTATATACCTGGCTGTGAGAGGCTTGGCATGATCCTCTCTCAACCATACATCACATCGTCCCCGCCTACCTCTATGCCCTGTGGGGCCTACTGGCAAGATTAATACATTCCCCTCGGGCCTGCATCCTTGCCCATATTGCCTGGGAATCTAGTCGTATGCAGGCTGTGGGTTGTGAAATTTCCTGTTAGTAGGCGGGCTTTTTTTTGCACATGTCACTTGTTTATTTTTGTACCATCTCCAAATCACCCCAAATTTGTTGTAGATGGTGCCATTCATGTAATGAACATGATTATGAAAGCAATTTCAACAATAATGAAGTGTACACTCTCCCCCTAAGGTAAAGTATGAGGTATGTCCCTGAGTTTCACCGAGGCAGTATAAATTATTAAAAAAATCAAAAAATTGGAAAACTTGCATATTCTATCTATGTTCGGTGCATGCGCCTTTGGATTGTTCTCCGTTGACCCAGAGAAAGCACCGACGGAAACGGAGGAACGGCCCCCGCACTCACTACGCATACCGTATGCGTTCCCTCACGGTAGCTAGATCGAAGCATGCACCCAGGCCGTCAAGACCCATGTGGCGCACCACTCAGGCACTGGACCCACATCACTTACGCCATCCCCCAAGCCAAGCATCCCTCTCATGTAGACTCATATGTTGCACCCCGCAAAATAGCTTAGCCCAAGACTTTCACCCGGATCCCCAACTATGATTTCATGTCCTACAACATGCGCCACTACACGTAAGTGTCCACAAAATGGACTATCCCATTATCAACAATTTGTTTTGCCAAAACAAGTAAGATGTTTTTTAATCACTTCAAAATAGGAAGGTTTCTGCTAAATAATAATTTCATTAATTACACATTATAAGGTGCAATTTTTCTCCCCAAAAAAGGGGTGCATTTGTTGTAAACCCAGAAAATTCCTTCCTTCCCTCGAAAAAAAGAAATTCTTATTGACCCTCTCACCATAAATTTCACGATGGCCTCCCCCAATAATCTAGGAGTAGTCTATCCAATCTCGCCACGGGGGCCAACTTCCACGCGGTAGCTATTTTTGGTTGGTTGCAAATTTCTCTCCAAAATGGTTTATGATGGGAAATCACCTTCCTTTTTTTTCCTTCCAAAGATATGTGGCGAAAAAACATGGAACAAAATCGTAGGAGGCAGTTAAAAAAATCGTAGGAGGCAGGGTGGGATACGTGCACATGCTGCCTTTTTGTACTACAAGTGCACTTGTTGGCAAATTGCATGTGCACGTGTCATGTTTCAATTTCTCTTGAAAATTATGTTGTACACCTTTACCTAGACGATTGAATTATTGTTTTCATATGTTAATAAATTCCTAAATATTGAATTTCATCATGCACCTAACACATGGCATCCAAGCTCCGTTGGTGACCGCACGGATTCGTCTGCCATATGCCCGTTGTCCGGTACCGGGGAGGGGAATGTGGATCCACGCGATGCCATGCGTTTCATGTGGACCCATACCATGCTCCCATAGCCAACCGGGCAGACAATATGTGCCGCTAAACTTCTTGATCCAAACCATGCGCTAGCATCGACCATGTGCCGAGATGCTCGGGTGGACATGTTTGCTGGCACTAGTGTATGAAGTCGGATCTCGGTTTGCAATATGTGTAACCATGTGTCGCTTTCACATGCGTGGCATGGGAATAGACTCGTCGAAGGTACAACGAACCGAGGTGGGATCAAGTGTGGATGGATGGTGTGGGTCAACTTGGCTAACGGTGCACGGTTTGAGTGCATGTGGCTAGGTGTGCATGGCTTGGGGCTAGATGGCTAATGAATGCGCATGCGTCATGTGTACATTGTCAAGGTTGACTGGTGGGTGTCTACGTGGCCACGCGTGTATGCATGGTGTGGGTCCAGTTGGCAAGCGGCGGACGGGACGGGCCTTGGTGGCTAGGGCCCACATCTTACGGCATCAAGTTCTGAGGCGGAAGAAGGGACGTGCCATGCATTCCCTTCACAGGCCGGACTCGTACCCCTCTCGATGGAAAGTTTAGGGATGTGATTTGGTCCCGTTTACACACAACCTATTGAAGGCTTACGCGTGCCGCTCTCGATGTTTGACCACACCTTCCGTGGGTCGTATGATAACACCGTGACAGGTCCCGTGAGCTTAGCATTGGGTCGTACGGTATCACATGGCCCATATATGGACCAAAGAGCTAAGCATGGGACTGTCACCCCATTCCCTGCTATGATTTCATGTGGCCTCGGTTTAGATCCTGAATTTCTGAGTTCTGAAGCAGATGAAGGAACGTGCCATGCATTCCCTTCACAGGCCGGATCGTGCCCCTCTCGATGGATAGCTTAGGGATGCAATTTGGCCCCGTTTACACACAACCTATTGAAGGCTCACACATGCCGCTCTTTGATGTCTACTACGCAACTTTATTCTTGTAGACTTTGCTGGGCCTCCAAGCGCAGAGTTTTGTAGGACAGTAGCAATTTTTCCTCAAGTGGATGACCTAAGGTTTATCAGTCCGTGGGAGGTGTAGGATGAAGATGGTCTCTCTCAAACAACCCTGCAATCAAATACAAGAAATCTCTTGTGTCCCCAACACACCCAATACAATGGAAAATTGTATAGGTGCACTAGTTCGGTGAAGAGATGGTGATACAAGTGCAATATGGATGGTAGATATAGGTTTTTGTAATTGTAACAATAAAAAACAGCAAGGTAGCAAGTAGCAAAAGTGAGCACAAACGGTATTGCAATGCTTGAAAACAAGGCCTAGGGTCCGTACTTTTGCTAGTGCAATCTCTCAACAATGCTAATATAATTGGATCACATAACCGTCCCTCAACGTGCAACGAAGAATCACTCCAAAGTTCTTATCTAGCGGAGAACATAAGAAGAAATTGTTGGTAGGGTACGAAACAACCTTAAAGTTATTCTTTCCGATCGATCTATCCAAGAGTTCGTACTAAGATAACACCAAGTTATCCTTTCCGATCGATCTATCTAAGAGTTCGTACTAGAATAACACCATATGATACGCATCAACCAACTCTAATGTCACCTAGATACTCCAATGTCACCACAAGTATCCATGAGTTAATTATATGATACGCATCAAACAATTTCAGATTCATAATACTCAATCCAACACAAAGAACATCAAAGAGTACCCCAAGATTTCTATCGGAGAAAGTAGGACAAGAACGTGTATCAACCCCTATGCATAGATTACCCCAATGTCACCGCGGGAATCCGCAAGTTGAGTACCCAAACATATATCAAGTGAATCAATAGAACACCCCATTGTCACCACAGGTATCCACATGGAAGACATATATCAAGTGTTCTCAAATCCAATATTCAATCCAACATAACGATATCTCAAAGGGAAAGATTCAATTCATCACAACATGATAGCAAGGGAATAACATCATATGATCCGACTATATTAACAAAGCCCGTGATACATAAAGATCGTGATATCTCAAGAACACGAGAGAGAGAGAGAGAGATTGAGCACATAGCTACTGGTACATACCCTCAGCCCTGAGGGTGGACTACTCCCTCCTCATCATGGCCTCCGCCGGGATGATGAAGATGGCCACCAGAGATAATCTAGCCTCTCCGGCAGGATATTGGAATGCCTCCATATTGGTTTTTCGTTGATACAGAGAGTTGCGGCGGCGGAGCGGAGAGTCTAGGTTTATTTCTGATGGTTTCTATATTTATATGATTTTTGGGCGACAGTTTCACGCCAAGATGGGCCACGAGGAGGGCACGATACACCAGGGCGCGCCTGGGCCCTCTGGCGCGCCCTGGTGGGTTGTGCCCACCGTGTGGCTCTTCTAGCCCTCCCACGAAGCGTCTAGTGCCTCTTTTGTTACAAAAAAAGCGTCAAAAAGTTTAGGGCGATTCCGAGAACTTTCATTTTCTGCACAAAAACACCACCACGGTTGTTCTGCTAAAAACAGCGTCAGTCCGGGTTAGTTCTAAATAAATAATATAAAGTGAATCAAAACCATATAAAAGTATTGTAAACATTGGTGAATATGGCATGAATACTTCATAAAATATCGATACGTTGGAGACGTATCAGCATCCCCAAGCTTAATTCCTACTCGTCCTCGAGTAGGTAAATGATAAAAGAAATAATTTATGAAGTGTGAATGCTAGCATAATATATAAGTTTGATCATTGATAATTTCAGTCAATTTTCTAGCATCATAACCAGCAACCTTTTCTCCTAAAAATCATGATAAAGTAGCAACCAATTCACATGTCATGGTTCAAATAATGAATTCTCTTGAAACTTAACAACCTATGTTCTTAGTCACCAAACAATTGCAATTCAACTTATTCTCAACAAAGTCTAAGTAAGAGCTCCACATACTCAATCATCATATAGTCTTCTATGATTGCTAGTACTCAAAGCATATTTTTAGAACAAATGGCATCCATCGAACACATAGAAAGATAGGGGCTTAATGTTTCGCCTCCCAACTCATTTATCATAGAGATAATGGTCAACAATAATAAGTCATGATCAAATATATTTGACTGGATATATATGTTTGGATCTGTCCCCATCACATAATGCTTGCCAACTAATAGACTGAGGTTGGAATAAGAAGTTGACTCAACATGAATAGTAAATAACATGAAAGTAAATAGATTGTCCCTTCGCAGAGGAAGCAGGGATTTGCATATGTGCCAGAGCTCATTGTTTAAAACAGAGATGAATATAATTTTGGGAGGTGCACCCTTCCTGTCAACGTTACAACCAAGAGTTATCAATATCTTCCATGTTAAACACATTAACGTCGGTTCCCAAGCGATAAAAGTAAAGGTTTACTCCCCCTCCACCAACAAACACACTCCACGGCTAGCCGAATCCACGGGTACTATCCATACCAACAACATTCCTGGGGGAGTTTTGTTTAATTATTTGCATTTTTTTATTTCGGGACTAGGAATCCCTATTACCGCCCCTCTCGTGCAAGGACGAGTGAATAAACACTCATCATGAGAATAACTCGCTTAGCATGGAAGATACTGACCGCCCCCCGTCACTCCATGAGCGGTCCAGGCACACAAACCAGATGTTTATTTGAATGTTTAGAGGTGGCACATGCAAATTTACTTGGAATGGCAGTGAAATACCATATATAGGTAGGTATGGTAGACTCTTATGGAAGAAACTTGGCTCAAGGATTTGGATGTACAAGTATTATCTCTACTTAGTACGTAGTGTTGGCTAGCAAAAGGTTCTAAACAAGCACCATATGTTGGAGGATCCACAACAATATAACTTCTATGCAAATATACACAACCATAACTCGTTACGTTGTCTTCCTTGTCCAACTTCAATTAATTTGCTCAAGTTTGAAAATAATTAATGGGTATTCACAATCATAGAAGATGTCCAAGATAATATATTTGTATGTGAAAGTTGTCTTTCTTATACTAATCATTCATGAATTGCTTGTATGACCAATTTGATGATTGTCAAACTTCAATAGATTTTACTTTATAAACCAAATGTGAATCTACTACTAAGCATAAAGCACATTGATAATTTCATATTTATGATATTTCATTGATTCACAATTTACTCATAGGATATAAGTGAAGCACAAGAGTAAACATCAAACTACTCTCAAAAGATATAAGTGAAGATCAATGAGTAGTCAAACAATAAAGTAGCTATGTGAAGGCTCTCTCTCAAGAAAGATTTTCAGATCTGTGTATTTTATTCAAACAGCAAACTAAACAAAAATAGCACTCCAAGAATAGCACAAATCGTGTGGACAAGTAAAAAATTTAGGCTCAACATAGGCTAACCGATATTTGTTTGATGAAGAAAGGTGGGATGCGTAGCATCCCCAATCTTAGATGCTTGAGACTTCTTGAAATATTTACTCGGGGTGCCTTGGGCATCCCCAAGCTTGAGCTTTTTTATCTCGTTCAATCCTCTCATATCATGGTTTCACCTATTCTCAAAAACTTCATCCACACAAAACTCGAAAAGAACTCGTGTGATATGTTAGTACACATAAGAATAAATCAACACTTCATGTACTGCCAAGACAAGTTGCACAATAATTTTCAAACATCATCTACTGTTTACTATCGTTTCCACAATTTATATCTACCAATATAGGCTATGGAAACTATAGGATAAGTAGATAACAAAACTATGACAGCAATCTGTCCAAACAGAACAGTCTGTAGCAATCTATTAAATGAGTGTACTTATATAACTCAAAAAATTATGAAAATTTAGGAAATTCTAAATAATTTATATGAAAAAACTGTGTAAAAATTTAAGAAACTTTCCACGTTCCAGTAAAATATGAAAATTCAAACACTACAGCAAAAGTTTCTGTTTTTACACAGCACAAATCAAACATGCAATTCAAGCATCCTAAAGGCAATTCTTGGAACTTTTTATTGAAAATAAGACTATAAATAAAACCTAACAGAAACCGACCAAATAAAATGACGCTCCAAGCAAAACACATATTATGCGACGAATAAAAATATAGCTCTAAGTAAGATATACCGATAATGTTGAAGACGAAAGAGGGGATGCCTTCGGGGGCATCCCCAAGCTTAGGCGCTTGAGTATTACTTGGATATTACCTTGGGGGTGCCTTGGGCATCCCCAATCTTAGGTTCTTGTCACTCCTTATTCTCCTCATATCGGTGTCTCACCCAAAACTTGAAAACTTCAATCACACAAAACTTAACGGAACTTCGTGAGATGGGTTAGTATACTAAATAAAGATAATTCACTTAGGTACTGTCAAGACAAGATTAATAATTGTTCTCACATAATACCTACTGTATTATACCATTCACATAATTTATATCACTGAATATAAGTTATGGGAACACTAAAACAAGCAAACTATGCATGCAAAACAGAATCTGTCAAAAACAATACAGTCTGTGAAGAACTGTAGTATAGCCATACTTCCCTGTCTCTAAAAATTCTGAAAAATTAGGAAAACCTGAATAATTTGTATATCAATACTATGTAAAAATTTCATATCATTATCACGCTCCAGTAAAAAATGAAAATTCCTGTACTGGAGTCAAAAGTTTCTGTTTTGGTTCAGCATCAATTCTACTAATCTTGCGAGTCATCCCAAAGGCTTTACTTGGCACTTTATTGAAATAAAAGACACAAAACATGATTACTACAGTATCTTAATCAAGTAAACACAAAAAAACAGAAAGGAAAAGTGTTGGGTTGTCTCCCAACAAGCGCTTTTCTTTAAAGCCTTTTAGCTAGGCATGATGATTTCAATGATGCTCACATAAAAAGTAGTAATTGAAACATAAAGAGAGCATCATGAATCTCATGACAAGCACATTTAAGTCTAACCCACTTCCTATGCATAGGGATTTTGTGAGCAAACAATTTATGGGAGCAAGAATCAAGTATCGTAGGAAGGCAAAACAAGCATAACTTCAAAACTTTCAACACATAGGGAGGAAGCTTGATATTATTGCAATTCCTACACGCATATGTTCCTCCCTCATAATAATTTTCAGTAGCATCAAGAAGGAATTTCAAAATATAACTATCACATAAATCATTCTTTTCATGATGCACAAGCATAGAATTTTCATTACTCTCCTCATAAGAAAATTTCTTCTCATTCATAATAGTGGCAACATCAAATGAAACTCGAATACTATGAATTGTTTCCACATTAAAAGAGTAATGTTCAGTAAAGGGATATTCAAAATTATGACAATAATTATCACTACTTTTTATAACATAAGTATCGTCACAATAATCATCATAGGTAGCAACTTTGTTCTCATCATAGTCAAGTGAAACCTCTTCCGAAATTGTGGAATCATTACTAAGTAAAGTCATGACCTCTCCAAATCCACTTTTGTCAATATCACAATCATCATAAATAGGAGGCATGCAATCATCATAACAAATTTGATCATTCAAAGTAGGGGAACTAAAAAGATCATCTTTATTAAGCATAGCATCCCCAAGCTTGGGACAAACATTAATTGCAGCAAATAAATTCTCAAACATGTCATTCTCATCAAACATAGCATCCCCAAGCTCGTGGCTTGGCATATCATAAGCAAAGTCACTATCATCATTAATAGTATGAATAGCACCAATAGTATAATAATTATTATCATCATAATTTACCAAGTTGGTGCCAAAAAGATTTTCAAGATTATAAGTAGTATCATTATCTTCCCAATCATAGTCATCACAACAAGCAATTGGCATAACAAAATCATCATCAAGTGTATCATCTTCCACAATTATTTTTGATTTATCCTCGTGAGGCACAAGAATAATAGGAGCAACATCATTTGGAAGAGATACCTTTTTACCTCTACTCTTTCTTCTTTTCTTCTTCTTCACCACATCATGTGTGGGTTTAATTCATTTTTTCCAGCTTCTTATTGATGAGATTGGTTGAATAGGGAGCTCCTCCTCATCACCTATTAAATCATGAGAGACAATAGGAGGGAAAGTGGAATTCTTTACCCTTTCATTTGTATTCCTTTTATATTCTATTGGTTTTCCCATCTTTCTATAGTTGGCAATATAAGCATTCTCATTGCAATTTACCATGCAAAACATATAGATATTTTTTAGATTAGTTTCAATGTTGTCCGTGAGAATGAATACTTCAAACCAACTATTTTTATGTGTCAATACTTCACTCCCCAAAAATAGAGAAAGCTCATCATAAAGTTCAAGGGTGATCAAGTCATTACAATATTTGGCCATAATTTGATCATGAAAAAGTTTGCATTGGAAATTAAGATGACCAACTTTATTGCAAAGTTCACAAGTAATAGGACAAAGAGAACATAATTTTGTAGCAAATTCATCTATCACTTTGAGCAAAAAATTGGTTCTATCATGTTTATGCTTCTTACAAAATCTATCATCCCTATACGACACGTCTTCACAAACTTTATGCACTCCACAAAAATTGACATGCTTATAAGAAACATTTTTATCATGACTAGTGCAATCATCATTAGTATTTTGGATATTCATAGAATTCATACTAACAACATTGCAATAATGCTCATCATTCAAGGAATTCTCGTTGCCTATTTTCATAATTTCTTCCTCTACCAATTGAGCACAATTTTCTGAATCCTTATTTTCAAGAAAGACATTATAAAGATAAAACAAATGATGCAACCTAAACTCCATTTTTTTTGTAGTTTTCTTTTATAAAACAAAACTAGTGAAAAACAAGAAACTAAAATATTCAATTGCAAGATCTAACAATATACCTTCAAGCACTCACCTCCCCGGAAACGGCGCCAGAAAAGAGCTTGATGTCTACTACGCAACTTTATTCTTGTAGACTTTGTTGGGCCTCCAAGTGCAGAGTTTTGTCGGACAGTAGCAATTTTTCCTCAAGTGGATGACCTAAGGTTTATCAGTCCATGGGAGGTGTAGGATGAAGATGGTCTCTCTCAAACAACCCTGCAATCAAATACAAGAAATCTCTTGTGTCCCCAACACACCCAATACAATGGCAAATTGTATAGGTGCACTAGTTCGGCAAAGAGATGGTGATACAAGTGCAATATGGATGGTAGATATAGGTTTTTGTAATTGTAACAATAAAAAACAGCAAGGTAGCAAGTAGCAAAAGTGAGCACAAATGGTATTGCAATGCTTGAAAACAAGGCCTAGGGTCCGTACTTTTGCTAGTGCAATCTCTCAGCAATGCTAATATAATTGGATCACATAACCATCCCTCAACGTGCAACGAAGAATCACTCCAAAGTTCTTATCTAGCGGAGAACATAAGAAGAAATTGTTTGTAGGGTACGAAACCACCTTAAAGTTATTCTTTCCGATCGATCTATCCAAGAGTTCGTACTAAGATAACACCAAGTTAACCTTTCCGATCGATCTATCTAAGAGTTTGTACTAGAATAACACCATATGATACACATCAACCAACTCTAATGTCACATAGATACTTCAATGTCACCACAAGTATCCATGAGTTAATTATATGATACGCATCAAACAATTTCAGATTCATAATACTCAATCCAACACAAAGAACCTCAAAGAGTACCCCAAGATTTCTATCGGAGAAAGTAGGACAAGAATGTGTATCAACCCCTATGCATAGATTACCCCAATGTCTCCGTGGGAATCCGCAAGTTGAGTACCCAAACATATATCAAGTGAATCAATAGAACACCCCATTGTCACCACGGGTATCCACATGCAAGACATATATCAAGTGTTCTCAAATCCAATATTCAATCCAACATAACGGTATCTCAAAGGGAAAGATTCAATTCATCACAACATGATAGCAAGGGAATAACATCATATGATCCGACTATATTAACAAAGCCCGTGATACATCAGGATCGTGACATCTCAAGAACATGAGAGAGAGATATTGAGCACATAGCTACTGGTACATACCCTCAGCCCCGACGGTGGACTACTCCCTCCTGATACGTCCATTTTGCATCATGATTTCCTACTGTTATTTACTTTGTTTTGTTGAATAATAATGCTTTGGGGAGTGATTATAATGCCTTTTCTCTCATAATATGCAAGGTTTACACAAAGAGGGAGAATACCGGCAGCTGGAATTCTGGACCCAAGAAAAGCACGTCAGGGATACCTATTCTGCACAACTCCAATGAAGCTAAAAATTTACGGAGATTATTTTTGTATTTAATAAAAATTACTGGAGCTGAAAACTACCGGAGGAGGCCTCCTAGGTGGGCACAACCCACCAGGGCGCGCCAGGCCCCCCTGGGCGCGCCCTGGCATATCGTGCCCAGTCTGGCCCGCTTCCGGTGCCCATCTTCTGGTATAAATTCCCAAAAAACCTAAAAAAAATATGAAGAGGACTTTCGGGACGAAGCGCCGCCACCTCGAGGCGGAACTTGGGCAGGAGCACTTTTGCCCTCCGGCGGAGCGATTCCGCCGGGGGAACTTCCCTCCCGGAGGGGGAAATCGAAGCTATCGTCATCACCAACACCCCTCTCATCTTTGGGAGGCCAATCTTCATCAACATCTTCAACATCACCATCTCCTCTCAAACCCTAGTTCATCTCTTGTATTCAATCTTTGTACCTGAACCTCAGATTGGTACCTGTGGGTGACTAGTAGTGTTGATTACCTTGCGTAGTTGATTACTATATGGTTTATTTGGTGGAAGATCATATGTTCAGATCCATTATGCTATTCATTACTCCTCTGATCTTGAGCATGATTATTATTTGTGAGTAGTTACCTTTGTTCTTGAGGTCACGGGAGAAGTCATGTTGCGAGTAATCATGTGAATTTGATATGTGTTCGATATTTTGATGATATGTATGTTGTGATTCCCTTAGTGGTGTCATGTGAACGTTGACTACATGACACTTCACCATTCATGAGCCTAAGGGAATGCATTGTGGAGTAGTTATTAGATGATGGGTTGCTAGAGTGACAGAAGCTTAAACCCTAGTTTATGCGCTACTTCATAAGGGGCTGATTTGGTTCCACATGTTTAATGCTATGGTTAGACTTTGTCTTAATACATTTCTCATAGTTGCGGATGCTTGCAAGGGGGTTAATCATAAGTAAGTTGTTAGTTCAAGTAAGAACAGCACCTTAGCACCGGTCCACCCACATATCAAATTATCAAAGTAGCGAACACGAATCAAACCAACATGATAAAAGTGACTAGACGAAAATCCCGTGTACCCTCAAGAACACTTTGCCTATTACTAGTGATTGTTCTGGCATGTCCTTTGCCTCAAAAGGATTGGGCTACCTTGCTGCACCTTGTTTACCATTACCGTTACTTTCTTGCTACCAATTATCTTGCTATCAAACTATCTGTTACCTACAATTTCAGTGTTTGCAGAAATTACCTTGCTGAAAACCGCTTGTCATTTTCTTCTGCTCCTCATTGGGTTCGACACTCTTACTTATCGAAAGGACTATGATTGATCCACTATACTTGTGGGTCATCAAGACTCTTTTCTGGCGCCGTTGCCGGGGAGGGAAGCGCTCTTGGTAAGTGGAAATCAGTAAGGAAAAACTTATACTACGTGCTGAAATTTATTGCTACTTGCTACTATGGAGAACAATCCTTTGAGGGGTTTGTTCGGGGTATCTTCACCTCGACCGGAACCACAATTAGTTACGCCTCAACCTACAACACCTAATGAAAATGTTACTTATGAAATTCCTTCGGGTATGCTAGAACAACTGCTTGCTAAACCTTATGCAGGAGATGGAACTGAACATCCTGATATGCATCTCTTATATGTGAACGAAATATGCGGATTATTTAAGCTTGCAGGTTTACCCGGAGATTAAGTTAAGAAGAAGGTTTTCCCTTTATCTTTGGAGGGAAAGGCATTGACATGGTATAGGCTATGTGATGACCTTGGATCTTGGAACTGGAATCGTTTGCAATTGGAATTCCATCAAAAGTTTTATCCTATGCATCTAGTTCATCGTGATCGGAATTATATATATAATTTTTGGCCTCGTGAAGGAGAAAGTATTGCTCTAGCTTGGGGGAGGCTTAAGTCAATGTTATATTCATGCCCCAATCATGACATTCCGAGGGAAGTTATCATTCAGAATTTTTATGCTCGGCTTTCTCATAATGATCAATCCATGCTCGATACTTCTTGTGTTCGTTCTTATATGAAGAAGACTATTGATTTTAAGTGGGATCTCTTGGAAAGAATTAAACACAGCTCTGAAGATTGGGAACTCGACGAAGGTAATGAGTCAGGTATAATGCTTGAATTTGATTGTGTTAAATCTTTTATGAATACCGATACTTTTCACAAGTTTAGCACTAAATACGGACTTGACTCTGAGATAGTAGCCTCTTTCTGCGAAGCATTTGCTACTCACGTTGATCTCCCTAAGGAGAATTGGTTTAAATATCATCCCCCTGTTAAAGAAGAAATTAAAGAACCAGTCATAGCTAGAGAATAAGCCATCTTTTACAATGTTGATCCAGTTGTGCCTACTGCTTTTATTGAAAAGCCACCTTTCCCTGTTAGGATAAAGGAACATGCTAAGGTATCAACCGTGGTTCTTAAGAGTAATATAAGAGCACCTAAACCCCCTGAGCAAATTAAAGTAGAACCTAGTGTTGCTATGGTTAAAGATCTCTTGGAAGAAAATATTGATGGGCATGTCATTTACCTTTGTGATGAAGCTGCTAGAATTGCTAAGCCTGATAAGAATGATAAACATAGACCTATAGAAGGCTTGCCCGTTGTCTGAGTTAAAATAGGAGATCATTGCTACCATGGTTTATGTGATTTAGGTGCTAGTGTGAGTGCTATCCCTTTTACCTTATACCAAGAAATTATGAATGAAATAGCACGTGCTGAAATGGAAGATATTGATGTTACTATTAAACCTGCTAATAGAGATACTATCACACCACTTGGGATTGTTAGAGATGTTGAAGTCTTGTGTGGGAAAGTAAAATACCCTACTGATTTTCTAGTTCTTGGTTCCCCACAAGATGACTTTTGTCCCATTATATTTGGTAGACCTTTCTTGAGCACCGTCAATGCTAAGATAGATTGTGAAAAACAAACTGTCGGTGTCAGTTTTGGTAATGTGTCTCATGAGTTTAATTTTTCCAAGTTTAGTAGACAACCTCGTGATAAAGCGTTACCTAGTGAAGATGAAATAATTGGTCTTGCTTCTATTGCTGTGCCTCCCACTGATCCTTTAGAACAATATTTGCTCGACCATGAACATGATATGCACATGCGTGAAAGAAATGAAATAGATCAAATTTTCTTCGAACAACAACCTCTCTTGAAACACAATTTTCCTATTGAAACTCTTGGAGGTCCTCCTCCACCTAAAGGTGATCTCGTGTTTGAATTGAAACAATTGCCTGACACTTTGAAGTATTCTTATCTTGATGAGAAAACGATATATCCTATTATTATTAGTGCTAACCTTTCAGAACATGAGGAAGAAAGATTATTAAAAGTTCTAAGGAAGCACCGAGCTGCTATTGGATATACTCTTGATGATCTTAAGGGCATTAGTCCCACTCTATGTCAGCACAAGATTAATATGGAACCTGATGCTAAACCGGTTGTTGATCACCAACGGCGATTGAATCCTAAGATGAAAGAAGTGGTTAGAACTAAAATATTAAAGCTTCTGGAAGCAGGTATAATCTATCCCATAGCTGATAGTAGATGGGTAAGTCCTGTTCATTGTGTCCCTAAGAAAGGGGGTATTACCGTTGTTCCTAATGATAAGAATGAACTCATTCGACAAAGAATTGTCACTGGCTATAGAATGGTAATTGATTTTTGAAAATTAAATAAAGCTACTAGAAAAGATCATTACCCTTTGCCTTTGATTGATCAAATGCTAGAGAGACTATCTAAGCACACACACTTTTGTTTCCTAGATGGATATTCTCGTTTCTCTCAAATACCCGTGTCACAATCCGATCAAGAGAAAACCACCTTTACTTGCCCTTTTGGAACCTATGCTTATAGAAATATGCCTTTTGGTTTATGCAATGCACCTTCTACCTTTCAAAGATGTATGACTGCTATATTCTATAATTTTTGTGAAAAGATTGTAGTGGTTTTCATGGACGATTTTTCCGTTTACGGAACTTCTTTTGATGATTGCTTAAGCAACTTCGATCGAGTTTTGCAGAGATGTGAACAAACTAATCTTGTCTTGAATTGGGAGAAGTGCCACTTTATGGTTAATGAAGGTATTGTCTTGGGGCATAAAATATCTGACAGAGGTATTGAGGTGGATAAAGCTAAAGTTGATGCAATTGAGAAAATGCCATGTCCTAAAGATATTAAAGGTATTCGAAGTTTCCTTGGTCATGCTGGTTTTTATAGGAGGTTTATTAAAGACTTCTATAAAATTTCTAGGCCTCTTACTAATATTTTGCAAAAGGATATTCCTTTTGTCTTTAACGATGATTGTGTGGAAAGCTTTGAAACACTAAAGAAAGCCTTAACCTCTGCACCTATCGTTCAACCACCTGATTGGACCTTGCCTTTTGAAATTATGTGTGATGCTAGTGATTATGCTGTTGGTGCTGTCCTAGGACAAAGAGTTGATAAGAAATTGAATGTTATCCATTATGCTAGTAAAACTCTAGATAGTGCCCAACGAAATTATGCCACTACTGAAAAAGAATTTTTAGCTGTTGTGTTTGCTTGTGATAAATTTAGATCCTATATTGTTGACTCCAAAGTCATTGTTCACACTGATCATGCTGCTATAAAATATCTTATGGAAAAGAAAGATGCTAAACCTAGACTCATTAGGTGGGTTCTTTTGCTTCAAGAATTTGACTTACACATCGTTGATAGGAAAGGAGCTGAGAACCCCGTAGCTGATAACTTGTCTAGGTTAGAAAATATTCTTGATGACCCACTACCTTGATGATAGTTTCCCTGACGAACAGCTAGCTGCAATAAGTGTTTCACACAACACACCTTGGTATGCTGACTATGCTAATTACATTGTCGCTAAATATATACCACCTAGTTTCACATACCAACAAAAGAGAAAAAAATTCTAAGACTTGAGACATTACTTTTGGGATGACCCACATATTTATAAAGAAGGAGTAGATGGTATTATTAGGCGTTGTGTACCTGAGCATGAACAAGAACAGATCCTACGGAAATGTCATTCCGAAGCTTATGGAGGACATCATGCGGGAGATAGAACTGCTCATAAGGTATTGCAATGTAGTTTTTGTTGGCCTACTCTCTTCAAGGATGCCCGTAAGTTTGTTTTGTCTTGTGATGAATGTCAAAGAATTGGTAATATCGGTAAGCGTCAAGAAATGCCTATGAATTATTCACTTGTTGTTGAACCATTTGACGTGTGGGGTTTTGATTAAATGGGGCCTTTTCCTTCCTCTAACGGGTACACTCATATTTTAGTTGCGGTTGATTATGTCACTAAGTGGGTAGAAGCTATTCCAACTAGTAGTGCTGATCACCACACCTCCATTAAAATGCTTAAAGAGGTTATCTTCCCGAGGTTTGGAGTCCCTAGATATTTAATGACCGATGGTGGTTCACACTTTATTCATGGTGCTTTTCGTAAGATGCTTGCTAAATATGATGTTAACCATAGAATTGCATCACCCTATCATCCTCAATCTAGTGATCAAGTAGAACTTAGCAATAGAGAAATAAAATTAATATTACAGAAAACTGTCAATAGGTCTCGTAAGAATTGGTCTAAGAAATTAGATGATGCACTATGGGCCTATGGAACTGCTTATAAAAATCCTATGGGTATGTCTCCATATAAAATGGTGTATGGAAACGCTTGTCATTTGCCTCTAGAACTAGAACACAAAGCATTTTGGGCAATTAAAGAACTCAATTATGATTTCAAACTTGCCGGTGAGAAGAGGCTATTTGATATTAGCTCACTAGATGAATGGAGAACCCAAGCATATGAAAATGCCAAGCTATTCAAAGAAAAAGTAAAAAGATGGCATGCCAAAAGAATCCAAAAGCGGGAATTCAAAATAGGAGATTATGTTATTTTATTCAACTCTCGTTTAAGATTCTTTGCAGGAAAGCTTCTCTCCAAATGGGAAGGGCCATATATTATTGAAGAGGTTTATCGTTCTGGAGCTATCAAGATTAATAACGCCGAAGGTACTAACCCAAAGGTGGTCAATGGCCAAAGAATTAAGCATTATATCTCAGGTACGCCTATTAACGTTGAAAGCAATGTTATCCAAACCATGACACCGGAGGAACACATAAAAGAAACCTTCCGGAACACTCTAGAATACTTAAAAATAGGAGGTACGTGATACGGTAAGTAAACGGACTCCGAAAAATCCGCAAAAATATTTTCTGTCAGTTTTGGAATATTTTGAAATTTTAGGAATAAAAAATAAAATGGAAGGTGATCGAGGTGAGCACGATACACCAGGGCGCGCCAGGCACCCCTGGGCGCGCCCTGGTTGGTTGTGCCCACCTTCGATGCCTTCCCGACTCCGTTTTCCTTCCAAATACTTGTTTCCCAAGAATAAAAATTCTCTATATACACCCCCGACTATTTTGACGACCGCATCGCAGAAACATCCTCTGTTCTTGTTTCTTGCCGTTTTCCTGATAAATCTGAAAATATGCCGTCTCAAGTTTCAGATGGGGAGAGCCATGTTGATCCCTATGTTTCAGACCCAAAGATCTTTAGGGAGATCTATCCATATCTATGGACCTCGGAGGAGGAAGAAGATGTCACCCTGCAAGAAACACAAGATGACAGCTCTGAGGAGGATGATCTATTGCCTCAACCCGGAGACATGCATGTGGAGTTTAAGAAGTCAAGCCTCCTGAGAAGATACAAACCTAAGATCCAATTTATCCCATCTCGTTTCCTGCGGGAGAGCAAGGAGGCCTTATGCAAAAGGATATTAAAGCTTGAGTTGGAGAATGATAATCTGAGGGAGGAAAACTTTATGCTTAAATAAAAATTGAGGAGGAAGGCTTCCGCATCACCACCACCTACATCAACACCTCCACCTTCTACATCACCACCACCAAAGGAGACTTGAGTACATGGGTATGGGCACTCCCCTTGGCTTGAGCCAAGCTTTGGGGAGGTGCCCCGGTATCGTATCACCACCACTTTTATTCACATTTACCTATTTTAGTTTTATCTTTAGTTTTCCTTTGCCTTAGTCGAATAAAAGTTTAGCGTGATCTATTTTCGTGTGTTAGTTTTGTGGCCTACATATCTATGTAATCGAGTGAAAGTTATATAATAAAGTTTAGTTTGAGTTTTTGCTTCTCTACTTTCTTGTTGCAATCAAATAAAAGAAAGACAAATAAATGTAAAGAATCATATGCTAATCTTATGGTGAGTAATGACATCACATAAGGAAAAGTATAAGTAGTAAAATTTATTGGACATTGACAAACATAGCATTGGTCAATGATGCAATTCATGAAAGAATTAATTAGGGAAGAGAAGATTCACATGCAAATACACTATCTTGGACATCTTTTATGATTGTGAGCCCCCATCAAATATTATGTGTCAAAATTGTTGATGTTGGACAAGGAAGACAACGTAATAAGTTATGTTTGTTCATATCCACATAGAAGCTATATTGTCATAGATCCTTTAACATGTGGTGCTTGCCTAATATCTTTGCTAGCCAAAAATTCCGCACTAAGTAGATATACTACTTGTGCATCCAAAAACCCAAACCCAAACTCTTTCCTTGAGTGTCCACCATACCTACCTATGGATCGAGAAAGATCCTTCAAGTAAGTTGTCATCGGTGCAACAAGGCAATAAAAATTGCTTCTAAAAGTGTTTTGATCAATTAGTGTAAGAGAAAATTGAGCATTATACGAACTTATGATGGCAAAGTAATAAAAGCGACGGACTGCATAATAAAGGTTGCTATCATAGGGGGCAATATAGCGTGACGTTCTTTTACATTAAGGGATTGAGCATACAAACCAATAAGTGCATGACAACCTCTGCTTCCCTCTGCGAAGGGCCTATCTTTTACTTTTATGCACTTACTTTTATGCAAGAGTCAAAGTATTATTCTCTATTCCTTTTTACTTTTTCCTTTGCAAGCATCATGTGGCGAGGAAAGATCTAGGCACATATATCCAGTTGGATATGGGTGGGCATGAGTTATTATTGTTGACATCACCCTTGAGGTGAGTGAGTTGGGAGGCAAAACTATAGGCCCCTATCTTCCTATGTGTCCGGTTGAAACTTTTTGTTCATTGGTATGCCGTGAGCGTTAGCAATCATAGAAGACTAAATGATAGTTGAGTATGTGGACTTGCCAAAAGGCTCCAACATGAGACCCTTCCTGAAAATATGATGAATTGTAGTTGCAAAGTTGACTGAGAACATAGTTTGTTGGTTTCCAATAAGGTTTACGCTTCATACTTCTGTGTTGTGATGAATTGTTACTTGCTCATGAGAAGCCTTATGATAAAAATATATCGAAATATGTTCTTATGTTAGAGTTTGTTGCTATTATGTTAATAAGCATGATGCTTCTATGTCCGTATTTTGTTTTTATCGACACCTCTCTCTCAAACCATGTGGACATGCTTTTCAATATCGGCTTTCGCTTGAGGACAAGCGAGGTCTAAGCGTGGGGGAGTTGATACGTCCATTTTGCATTATGATTTCCTACTGTTATTTACTTTGTTTTGTTGAATAATAATGCTTTGGGGAGTGATTCTAATGCTTTTTCTCTCATAATATGCAAGGTTTACACAAAGAGGGAGAATACCGACAGCTGGAATTCTAGACCCAAGAAAAGCACGCCAGAGATACCTATTCTGCACAACTCCCATGAAGCTGAAAATTTACGGAGATTATTTTTGTATTTAATAAAAATTACTGGAGTTGAAAACTACCGGAGGAGGGCCCCCAGGTGGGCACAACCCACCAGGGCGCGCCAGCCCCCCTGGGCGCGCCTTGGTGTATCGTGCCGAGCCTGGCCCGCTTCCGGTGCCCATCTTCTGGTATAAATTCCCAAAAAACCTAAAAAACTAGGAAGAGGACTTTCGGGATGAAGCGCCGCCGCCTCGAGGCGGAACTTGGGCAGGAGCACTTTTGCCCTCCGGCGGAGCGATTCCGCCGGGGGAACTTCCCTCCCGGAGGGGGAAATCGAAGCTATCGTCATCACCAACACCCCTCTCATCTTTGGGAGGCCAATCTTCATCAACATCTTCAACAACACCGTCTCCTCTCAAACCCTACTTCATCTCTTGTGTTCAATCTTTGTACCAGAACCTCAGATGGGTACCTATGGGTGACTAGTAGTGTTGATTACCTTGCGTAGTTGATTACTATATGGTTTATTTGGTGGAAGATCATATGTTCAGATCCATTATGCTATTCATTACTCCTCTGATCTTGAGCATGATTATTATTTGTGAGTAGTTACCTTTGTTCTTGAGGTCACGGGAGAAGTCATGTTGCGAGTAATCATGTGAATTTTATATGTGTTCGATATTTTGATGATTTGTATGTTGTGATTCCCTTAGTGGTGTCATGTGAACGTCGACCACATGACACTTCACCATTCATGGGCCTAAGGGAATGCATTGTGGAGTAGTTATTAGATGATGGGTTGCTAGAGTGACAGAAGCTTAAACCCTAGTTTATGCGCTACTTCGTAAGGGGCTGATTTGGATCCACATGTTTAATGCTATGGTTAGACTTTGTCTTAATACTTTTGTCTTAGTTGCGGATGCTCGCGAGGGGGTTAATCATAAGTAGGTTGTTAGTTCAAGTAAGAACAGCACCTTAGCACCGGTGCACCCACATATCAAATTATCGAAGTAGCGAACACGAATCAAACCAACATGATAAAAGTAACTAGACGAAAATCCCGTGTACCCTCAAGAACACTTTGCCTATTACTAGTGATTGTTCTGGCCTGTCCTTTGCTTAAAAAGGATTGGGCTACCTTGCTGCACCTTGTTTACCGTTACCGTTACTTGCTTGCTACCAATTATCTTGCTATCAAACTATCTATTACCTACAATTTCAGTGCTTGCAGAAATTACCTTGCTGAAAACCGCTTGTCATTTCCTTCTACTCCTCGTTGGGTTCGACACTCTTACTTATCGAAAGGACTACGATTGATCCCCTATACTTGTGGGTCATAACCTCCTCGTCACGGCCTCCGCCGGGATGATGAAGATGGCCACCGGAGACAATCTACCCTCTCTGGCAGGGTACTGGAACGCCTCCAGATTGGTTTTTCATCGATACAGAGAGTTGCGGCGGCGGAGCGGAGAGTCTAGGTTTATTTCTGATGGTTTCTATATTTATATGATTTTTAGGCGTCAGTTTCATGCCAAGATGGGCCACGAGGAGGGCACGATACACCAGGACGCGCCTGGGCCCTCTGGCGCACCCTGGTGGGTTGTGCCCACCTCGTGCCTCTTCTGTCCCTCCCACGAAGCATCCAGTGCCTCTTTTGTTCCAAAAAAAGCGTCAAAAAGTTTCGGGCGATTTCGAGAACTTTCATTTTCTACACAAAAACAACACCACTGTAGTTCTGCTGAAAACAGCGTCAGTCCGGGTTAGTTCTAAATAAATAATATAAAGTGCATCAAAACCATATAAAAGTATTGTAAATGTAGGTGAATATGTCATGAATACTTCATAAATTATCGATACGTTGGATACGTATCACTCTCGATGTTTGACCACACCTTCCATGGGTGTATGATAACACCGCGGCAGGTCCCGTGAGCTTAGCATTGGGTCGTATGGTACCACATGGCCCATATATGGACCAAAGTGCTTAGCATGGGACTGTCACCCCGTTCCCTACTATGATTGCATGTGGCCTCGGTCTAGATCCTTAATTGTTGAGGATACTACCCTAGAAAAGCGGCAAATGTCCCGAATATGGCACACGGGCCCCTAGAAAGGTCCAGGTGTGGCATGCACCTTTGGATTGTTCTCCGTTGACCTAGACAAAGCACCGACGGAAATGGAGGAACGGCCCACGAACTCACTGCGCATACAGGACACGTTCCCGCACGATAGCTAGATCCAAAGCATGCACCGAGGCCGTCTAGAACCACATGGTGCACCGCTCAGGCATTGGACCCACACCACTTACGCCAGCCCCCAAGCCAAGTGCCCCCCGTATAGATTCATAGGTCGCACCCCGTAAAATAGCTTAGCACAAGACTTTCACCCTAATTCCGAGCTATGATTTCATGTGACCGCGGTCTAGACCTTGTATTTCCGAGGTTACTACAATGTGCACCCATAGCCAGCATGACACACTGCATGCACCTAGATCTACCTAGGCCCACAACATGCACCACTACACGTAAGTGCCCACAAAATGGACTATCCCATTATCAACATTTTTTTGCCAAAACAAGTAAGATGTTTTTTAATTGCTTCAAAATAGCAAGGTTTCTGCTAAATAATAATTTCATTAATTACACATTATAAGGTGCAAATTTTCTCCCCAAAAAAGGGGTGCATTTGTTGTAAACCAACAAAATTCCTTCCTTCCCTTGAAAAAAAAGAAATTCTTATTGACCCTCTCACCATAAAGTTCACGATGGCCTCGCCCAATAATCTAGGAGTAGTCTATCCAATCTCGCCATGGGGGCCAACTTCCACGCGGTAGCTATTTTTGGTTGGTTGCAAATTTCTCTCCAAAACGGTTTATGATGGGAAATCACCTTCCTTTTTTCTCCTTCCAAATATATGTGGCGAAAAAACATGGAACATAATCGAAGGAGGCAGTTTAAAAAAATTGTAGGAGGCAGGGTGGGATACATGCACATGCTGCCTTTTTGTACTACAAGTGCACTTGTTGGCAAATTGCATGTGCACGTGTCATGTTTCAATTTTTCTTGGAAATTATGTTGTACACCTTTACCTAGACGATTGAATTATTGTTTTCATATGTTAATAAATTCCTAAATATTGAATTTCATCATCTATCTAACACATGGCATCCAAGCTCCGCCGGTCACCTCACGGATTCGTTTGCCATATGCCCGTTGTCCGGTACCGGGAGGGGAATGTGGATCCACGCGATGCCATGCGTTTCATCTGGACCCATATCATGCTCCCATAGCCAACCGGGCCGACAACATGCGCCGCTAAACTTCTTGATCCAAACCATGCACTAGCGTCGACCATGTGGCGAGATGCTCAGGTGGACACGTTTGCTGGCACTAGTGAATGACGTCGGATCTCGGTGTGCAATATGTGTAACCGCGTGTCGCTTTCACATGCGTGCCATGGGAACAGACTCGTCGGAGGTCCAAGAACCGAGACGGGATCAAGTGTGGATGGATGGTGTGGGTTAACTTGGCTAACGGTGCACGGTTTGAGTGCATGTGGCTAGGTATGCATGGCTTGGGGCTAGATGGCTAATGAGTGCTCATGCGTCATGTGTACATTGTCAAGGTTGACCGGTGGGTGTCTACGTGGCCACGCGTGTATGCATGGTGTGGGTCCAGTTGCCAAGCGGTGCACGGGACGGGCCTTGGTGGCTAGGGCCCACATCTTGCGGCATCGAGTTCTGAAGCGGAAGAAGGGATGTGCCATGCATTCCCTTCACAGGCCGGACTCGTACCCCTCTCGATGGAAAGCTTAGGGATGTGATTTGGACTCGTTTACACACAACCTATTGAAGGCTTACGCGTGCCGCTCTTGATGTTTGACCACACCTTCCATGGGTCGTATGATAACACCGCGACAGGTCCCGTGAGCTTAGCATTGGGTCGTACGGTATCACATGGCCTATATATGGACCAAAGAGCTAAGCATGGGACTGTCACCCCATTCCCTGCTATTATTTCATGTGGCCTCGGTCTAGATCCTGAATTTCCGAGTTCTAAAGCGGATGAAGGAACGTGCCATGCATTCCCTTCACAGGCTGGATCGTGCCCCTCTCGATGGATAGCTTAGGGATGCGATTTGGCCCCGTTTACACACAACCTATTGAAGGCTTACACGTGGCGCTCTCGATGTTTGACCACACCTTACATTGGTGTATGATAACACCGCGGCAGGTCCCGTGAGCTTAGCATTGGGTCGTACGGTACCACATGGCCCATATATGGACCAAAGGGCTTAGCGTGGGACTGTCACCCCATTCCCTGCTATGATTGCATGTGGCCTCGGTCTAGATCCTTAATTTTTGGGGATACTACCCTAGAAAAGCGGCAAATGTCCCGAATATGGCACACGGCCCCCTAGAAAGGTCCGGGTGTGGCATGCACCTTTGGATTGTTCTTCGTTGACCTAGAGAAAGCACCGACGGAAACGGAGGAACGGCCCAAGAACTCACTGCGCATACCGGACGCGTTCCCTCACGATAGCTAGATCCAATGCATGCACTGAGGCCGTGTAGAACCACATGGTGCACCACTCAGGCACTGGACCCACACCACTTACGTCAGCCCCCAAGCCAACCACCCCCCCGTATAAATTCATAGGTCGCACCCCGCAAAATAGCTTAGCACAAGACTTTCACCCCGATTCCGAGCTATGATTTCATGTGACCGCGGTCTGGACCTTGTATTTCCGAGGTTACTACAATGTGCACCCATAGCCAGCATGACACACTGCATGCACCTAGAGCTACCTGGGCCCACAACATGCACCACTACACGTAAGTGTCCACAAAATGTACTATCCCATTAACAACATTTTTTTTGCCAAAACAAGTAAGATGTTTTTTAATTTCTTCAAAATAGCAAGGTTTCTTCTAAATAATAATTTCATTAATTACACATTATAAGGTGCATTTCTTGTCCCTAAAAAATGGGTGCATTTTTTGGAAAGCGACAAAATTCCTTCCTTCCCTCGAAAAAAAGAATCCTTCTTGACTCTCTCACCATCACGTTCGATGGCCTCGCCCTATAATCTGGGAGAGGCCGATCCAATCTTGCCATGGGGGCCAACTTCCACGCGGTAGCTATTTTTGATTGGTTGCAAATTTATCTCCAAAATGGTTTATGATGGGAAAATCACCTTCCTTTTTTTCCTTCCAAAGATATGTGGCGAAAAAACATGGAACACAATCGTAGGAGGTAGTTTCCAAAAAAAATAATCAGAGGAGGCAGGGTGGGATACGTGCGGATGCTGCCTTTTTGTAGTACAAGTGCACTTGTTGGCAAATTGCATGTGCACGTGTCATGTTTCAATTTTTCTTGAAAATTATGTTGTACACCTTTACCTAGACTATTGAGTTATTGTTTTCATATGTTAATAAATTCCTAAATATTGAATTTCATCATGCACCTAGAACATGGCATCCAAGCTCCGTCAGTGACCGCATGGATTCGTCTGCCATATACCCACTGTCCGGTACCGGGGAGGGGAATGTGGATCCACGTGATGCCATGCGTTTCTTCTAGACCACCCATAGCATGCACCCCTAGCCAACTGGGACACTTACCCACCAAAAACCAAACAACGAAACCGAACCACATCGAATTACCCGATATTCCAGATTAATTTGGTTTACGGTGAATTGTGCGGTTTCAAGATGTGTCATGTTTGATGTTCGATGTTTCTATCGGTTATTAGTCTAGAGAGAGACAGAAAAGCCGAACTAACCAAAGCTACTAGCTCTTGGCCCGAACAAAAAGGCGCATCTACTATGACACTATCTGGCTCACTGTATAGGTTAAATTATACAAATAGACATGACTATATGGTTTTCTTTATTGGTCCATCAATGTCATTTTCGTTTCCTATATTGTGAGGAGGTACCAGCTTGTTTAACTCCTGGACGTCTTGCATGATGGTATATGCAACCGGCCGGCTTTTTGCTTCAAGTATTAGCATGACAAACTATTACATCGGTGCATACGGTTAACCGAAAACGAAACTAACAATTTTTCGATGAATTAGGTTCGGTGTTTATTTTCCAATGGAGGATTTCGGTGGCTAATGTGCAGCAACCGAATTAAAATAAAACCAAAAAAATTGAACCGTAATAACCATATTAACAGAATGAACACCCCTAGGATGGGCGTAGTTGCCTAGGCGGCACACCATACAACACCAAGTTAAACGGTCTTCTTTTTAGATAAAAAAAACCCACCGAAATAACCATATGCAACGTCGTATACCAAACGAACATCAAAGCGATGGCACGGTTCAAGGCAAATAATCTAGTTACAAATAACTTTAATAGCCCAGTCCTAGATAAGGGCTACTATACATTGGCGGGGGTGGCGGATGCAGCATGATCCATGCTTTTAGGTCTTCACCCTCCCCAATATGTTCGCCAACTCAGCAGGTTTTGCCTTGAGATGCCACCTCTTTCTGTAAGCTGCAATTGCCATGGTTTTGGAATGCTGGTTCCCTCTCCCGCAGAACGGGCATTTGTAGCGCTCGTTACGCCGGTAGACAATCTTTGCAGACATGAGCCACTTGAAGATTTTTTTTGAAATTTTCCCTCTGCTGTAGGTAGTTGTTCCATTGTTCCGAATCTACAATCAACTAATAGAAGAAAAAAACTCAGGTCAGCGAAATGAACACTATATCAAAGCCTGGCATAAAATGAGTTGTTTTTTCTTTGCATTGGTTTCCTAAAACTTTGGTTATATGAAAGACAGACATAAAACGGAATACACACGATCCATTCATCTAAATTTGCAAACCCTATGACTGATGACCGTACGATTAATCAAGAAAGCGAACATGTGGATTGTCTGTATGAATAGCGAGGAATAACAAGAGAGAAATTTCTAGGGTTAACCTCGAGAAGGCAAATTCTAGGGTTAATCTCTGCAGACCCTACTGATTGGCCGTTGTTCGTGATGTGTTGGACCAGCTGCGGCTGCGAATCGGCGGTGACGATGTCCTTGTGGATCAGTTCCTGCATGGGGTCCACATCCGCCGCACGGAGCGCACCAGCCACGCCCCTCCTCCGGCAGGTAGGATCATCCTCGCCGGCAAGATTGTAGGCTTATGGGTGGCGGCGAGTAGTGCGCGGCGGCGAAGATGTGGGTGGATAGCAAAGGCGATCAAACGCTGGAGGCGGGATCAAGATTTGGGAGTGAAAATTCAATTTGTTTGGGAGAGAGAGGTCAAGGCCATGCACAATTCGTCACTTAAAAAAAGGAAACTGTTTCGTCAATTTTAGGTACCAACATGCACGTGTACGCGGCCGATCGTGCACACCCTGAGATTTGCCCGAACCAACCAATCAAGCAAGCAAGCAAAACAAAAGTGCACATTGTCGGTCAACAAACGTGCCAACATAAACCACCAAAATAGGAGGGACAATTTTTTGTTTTGAAAACTACTACTACATCAAGTGAAGGAACCGAGAGGGTCTAGATGCAGGACCCCGCACTCCGTCCACATGCCGGACACGTTCCCTTCAATTGGCCAGATCCAGCACACGATATGGCCTTCGTTTTCACATAGCCCGCATGAGTGCTTATGCGTGCCGCTCTCGGTCATTGAGAACACCCTCCATGGGTCATACGATGACACCGCGCCAGGTCCTGTGAAGCACCACTTAGCGACAAACTGGATGCATCACCTCTCATTAGCTAGATCCAAACCATGCACCCCCGCCGTCTAGACCCACATGGAGCAGCACTTAGCTACATGACCCACACCACTTACGCCAGCCCCCGAACCATGCATCCCCGCCGTGTAGACTCATATATGGTCATTTGTGCATGCATGTTGTGGGTCCATCTGAGTGCGATGCACATGACATGTCTTGGTTACTAGGTCTCACATCATGCGGCACCGAGTTTTGAGGAAAGTGAAGGATCAGGCCCCACACTCCGTTTGCATGGCGGACATGATCCCTCCCATTGGCTAGTTCCAGCATGCGATATGGCCTCGTTTCCACATAGCCCGCGTGAGGGCTTATGCGTGTCGCTATCGATCATTGAGCACACCCTCCATGGGTAATACGATGACACAGCGCCAGGTCCCGTGAAGCACCACTTAGGCACAAACCGGACACATTGCCTGTCAGTAGCTGGATCCAAACCATGCACCCCCATCGTCTATACCCACATGGAGCAGCATTTAACTACATGACCCACCCCACTTACGCTAGCCCCCGAACCATGCATCCCTGCCGTGTAGACTCATATGTGGCCATTTGTGCATGCATGTTGTGGGTCCATCTGAGTGCAATGCACGGGAGGGCCTTGGTTACTAGGTCTCACATCATGCGGCAACAGGTTTTGAGGAAAGTGAAGGAACGGGCCCCGCACCCCGTCCGCATGCCGGACACGTTCCCTCCAATTGGCTAGATCCAGCATGCGATATGGCCTCGTTTCCACATAGCCCGCATGAGGGCATATGCGTGTCGCTCTCGATCATTGAGCACACCCTTCATGGGTCATACGATGACACCGCGCCAAGTCCCGTGAAGCTCCACTTAGACATAAACCGGACACATTGCCTCTCAATAGCTAGATCCAAACCATGCACCCCCGCCGTCTAGACCCACATGAGCAGCACTTAGCTACATGACCCACACCACTTACGCCAGCCCCAGAACCACGCATCCCCACTGTGTAGACTCATATGTGGCCATGATGCATGTTGTGGGTCCAGCTGAGTGCGATGCACGACACGGGCCTTTGTGGATAGGGCCCACGTCAAGCGGCACCAAGTTTTGAAGAAAATGAAGGAACGGGCCCCGCACTCCGTTCGCATGCAGGACTCGTTCCCTTCCATCGGCTATATATAACATGCGAGATGGCCTCATTTCCACATAGTCCGCATGCTGCTCCGGCGTCAGCTGTGCGTAGGCGGTGATGAGCCGACGGACCATCCTGATGGAGAGGGAAGTGCGAGAGGAGGCGGAAGGGCTCGGGTGGCGACGGAGAGATGGAGGAGGCAGATGTGCTAGGGCTGGGGGCGCCGACCGGCTTAAATAGCCGGCCTCGAGATCGGGCGGGGAGCCGGAGTGGCGCCCGCGGCGTTCACACCACGGCGACGGTCAAGGCGCCCGTCGGACCGTTGGGTTTCCCGGCGAGTCCGCATGGGGCCACGCCGTCAGTATGGTTAGTTGAGTTTTTCCCTAATTTTTTAGGGTTTTCCTTTGTTTTTTTTTGAGACAAGAGGGTTCATCGTTTTTTTAGTTTTTTTAGTAACAGAGGGTTTTCCTTTGTGAACTGGTTTGCGGCCTGTGGGCTCCGTGTCATCCCCAACCCCTCCCCCCCCACCCACCCACCCACCCACACACCACCCCGCCACGACCCCGCCGCCTACTCGCCTGGTCGCTCTCGATGGTTGGAGCAGAAGAACGCGGCGTGAGATTGGGAGGCCGCCAGCAAGCACCAGGCGACTACCGGCGGCCAGGTGAGGTGAGAAACCGTAACTTGTAATCTTCAACTCCTTTGTTCCTTCTTGTGTTGCCATTTAGGGAGCTGGATCTGGTTTTAAAGTCGGGGATAAGATTGTTAGGATATTTAATTTGGAGGTTAGATGGAAGGCGATGCAGAGATTGAAGGAAGTTTTCAACATCGGTGGCTTGCTCATTGTTTCTTTTCTAGGGTTTCGGTATTCCAGGGTTTTCATAACCATGAGGAAGCATAGCAGCAAATAGCACTAAAGAGTTCATTAAAGAATTTAAAAGAAAAATTGGCCTTGTGCGGGAAGAAATTGGAGGGGTTGGCTCAAAACTTATAGGCTGGGCTAGTGGACTAAATCCTGTTTTGGCCGAAATTTGGATGGGTTTAGTAAGGCAGCCATTAACTTCTAGTCCTAGATTGCAAGTCAACTAAACATTTCTCAGATTAATATTTACTGTACTTTTTGGATTTCTTACAGAATATGAAATTTTGATCCAAATATTTGTATATTTCTAGGAAAATAACAATAACCTCTTAATTCTGTTGCCCAAATTAAGGTCATATTTTAAAGATTATAACTGTGGGGGCGTTCAAGGTGTGCGTGTGTACATTGGGTGGGCCGAGTAACAACACTAGTAAGATTTATGTTTTGATAGGACTTTTCTCAGAGATTACTGCTCAGTCTCACACAGTACCTCAGTCGTGCCGCAGAGGAGGAGGAGCCGATGCCGCGCGTCGATGCTCGCGATGATCCCATGCTGCCGGTCGACGATCAGCAGAAGGACATGTGTGAAGAAGCTATGGTGCGGCGGGCACGCTCTGCGTTGCGGCATTATGAGGAGTGGAGGGTGAGCCACCCGCTCAGTTCAAGTGTATGATTCTTGATTACTGATGCAGTACCTTTGTTGATTATACTGTATGATTGTTGATTACTGTGTTTACATGGCCTATAAGCCATTTCCTTCAATTCTCATCCTTTGCTGTTCTTCATTTTATTTTGTTTACACAGGTGGTGTGCATAACCTGTCGACAGGACTGCAATAGGCCAGATGCCAATGGTTTAACATTTACCATCAAGCTAGATGGGTACACTTCATCTGTGGTACAAGTAAGCATGTCAATTTTTACTTGTATTTTGTTTGTTCTCCTCTACTTTGAAGATCAATAAAATGTAGGAATTAAATAGCAATTAAATTTTACATGTACAGATCGTGCCATGCTATGCATGGCACCACATCAGTGCCATCCAAGGTAGTTCATTGCTTTTTCAAGCGAGAGGGAGCCGCACATATGTTTTTGACGTGAACAAAAGGAATTCAAGGGCGATGATCGTTGGTGACAACTGGCGCAGGTTTGTCGAAGACTTCGACCTGCGAGAAGGCGACCTAGTCTCCTTCGATTTGACTGAAGACATTCCTATGGTGTACTTCTGCAACCTGCCAAGGACATGCGATAAAAACGAAGAGCATAAAGACCCTCTAGAATCAGCTGTCGTAACGAAGGGAATTAATCTGACGGAGCAAGAGGAGCTGAACCTACATGAACTTTTTGCGATGAAAAAAGGTTATATAGGTGCATTTTTTGTCCACCGCTTCACTAAGTCAAACATAACAGGAAAGACGATGGTATGTTTTTGTTATATTAGTATTTTGTATTTTGTATGCAATATTCTTTTTTTTCATGGAGAGAAAGATTAATGCTATGCTATTCTACCTGATGTGTGTTTTGCATATCCTTTTGTTTCCCATAAATGTAGATGTAGCCTTATGTAATATATGTAGATGTAGATGAAGATCCTTTTGTTTACTGTTCCTTCACATATTTGAACTTTTTCTTCCTATGATGGTGCATATAGAGATTACCGGCGAAAGTTGTCGACACCCTGAAGACCCCAGGGGATGGGGAGATACCGGGAGATGGGCTTGCTGGCATTCGTTTGTGCAAGGACAATTTCATGCCGGTCAAGTACCACAAGTGTGATGATGGCCGCATCATCTTCGGCAAGGGATGGAGTGATTTTGTCCACAGTGAAGGGCTCAAGATTCATAAAGCCGTTCTTTTCGGTTTCAAGACCACCACCCGTGAAGATCTTCAGATCAAGGTGGTTATGAACATCCTGACCGAGGGGGCACAAATGTAGCACGACAACGCAAGAGTGTCCTTTACACTAGGTATAGTGCGAAAACTATGTTGATATCAGTTATGCATCTATGGGGTTACGTAACATACTTCATTCTGTCTTGGGTGACAATGACTATGAGAGGAGGACATGTTGCATTTAGAGTGAATGCTAGGATTGGGCCCTATTCAGGACTCAAAATAGGGCTTATGCAGAGGGTTGCTTTATCCCCTCTTGTATTTTATTTGGCTGTTGTTTGCATGGCTATAATCATGAGCGATGGTAATGCAAATGGAATTGTTAAGGGGGTTTCATTAAAACATAGTGGATATTCAGCCCTAGGCACCCTCTATGAACAGTAATATCAAAACAAATAGAAAAAATAAAAAAAAGGCTGAAACTTTGCAACATCAAAGCCGATAAAACTTTCTAGGTGCTTGCAAGTTTTCATACCAAAATAACATTCGAGGAGCTCTACATAGGAAAACCATTTCAGTTCTTCAAATTTCGAGCACTTTTAGCACTGAAATTTGAAACTGGTTTGTACATATTTCTCTACATGATATTTTGGCATGAAAACTTGCAAGCACCTAGAAAATTTGATCATCTTTGATGTTGCAAAGTTTAGATTATTTTGATTATTTTCCTATTTTTTTGATTTTACTGTTCATAGGTGGTGCCTAGGCACCCGGGAGCTGTTACACCTTTCTTTTCATTAAAAATTTAAATCATGGAGTTAAGATGGGAGAACTACCTATGAGTCTTTGCGTAGGAGATGCGGGAAGGGCAGTGAAATATGTTTTCTTTTTCTGGCAAGCATGAAACAATTGATCATCTTCTTTTTTACATGTTCTTCCATGTCTTGTTGATGACTGCTTTGGAAGTTGGATTAAAAGTTTCTCAAAGAATGACAAGAAATTAGTTATAGATGGTGTGTCAGCTGTGTTCTTGACTCTTTGGTAATGCAGGAATAATTTGGTACTACAAAATAAACGGTATATTGATCTTATGATTCTTGTTTAGCTAATTTGCTTCTGGATGATGGGGTTATATTGCAGATGAAGGTGGAAAACAAGGAGGTACTGATGTTGGGAGCAAAGATGCTAGAGCGAGTAGCAGGTGAATTGTACAGATCATTGCAAGTGTGGAGGCGCAGCGTACTGCGATGTCGCCTGAGTATCTCCCAGCTATATTTTAAGTCCTCTACCGTAGTTCTATCTTTTGTACCTTGATGTTAAGTCTGGCTTGTCTTGCTACCATGTATGATTTGTGCTGCTAGTTGATTACTTTAGTTTCTAGTTGTAGTTTGTATCATGGGCTTAAAAGACCCATATGGTTTATGCTAATGGAAAATCAAAGGGGGCGACCCTTGTTTTGATTAGAAAAAAAATTACTTTCTCTATGGATCAAATTAGGGAAGACAAAAAATAAAATGATGATACAGAGGCACTTAATCAGACAACTACTCCCTCCGTCCCATAATATAAGAGTGTTTTTGACACTACAATAGTATTAAAAACGCTCTTATATTATAGGACGGAGGGAGTAGAAGAAAAGGATGATTCAACTTGCAGGAAATTTGAACTTACAACTTAATAGCAGTATACAATAGTATTTACATCATCTCAGCTACATAAACAGAAACATTATAGGTTGACTAATTCTTCCTTCCGGTCCTGTTCGACCGCCTAGATGGTTTGACGTGCTACTCGCACTGGCTCTCGAACCCCTTCTGGAAGTTCACCAAGCGCCTGTATAGATCATAGGTGGCATACGCGTTCATGGAAGCATGATAGATGTTATTCAAGGGCAGGGGTGCTTCCCTCCATATATGGTGCTCATCTTATATGATACCATCCTTCATCTTGTTGTAGCTTTGGTGGATGATCGAACCAGCAAAGTCAGCGAAGCCTGTCGGCGTTCTGGGAACGGGGGTACCCAGACCTGCCTGCCTGCGGCCCAGGGCATGGCCCACCTCGTCAGCCAACCACGGCCCGGCACGGCTCCTCTCAAGACAAGGCCCTCGCGAGGACCCGGGCTCGCGAGGGAGGCGGCTCCAAGACCAGCAGGGAGTAGGCCTCCTCAGGCCCCCTCCGGAGCGGCGAAAATGTCTATGCAGAACCCGGCCTCAGGAGTCAAGGATGACGCAAGAAGGGACGGGCGGGCGCCAGCGCGCCAGGCGGTGTAGTTTCCCCTTTAGTGCAAAGGGAGCAAGGGCGTACGCGGGTTCCCAAAGCATCCCCCAAAGGTTTCCATTCTGGTGCAACGAGACCACGACCACGAGCCCCGCAGGGCGGATGTCATCGCCGAGCCCACCTCTGCATCATCAGTAGCCACTTTGCAGGCGAAGACCACCTTTGGATAGGGCGGGGATGTACTCATGTCCCCCTTCAAATTTGGCCATTGTGGGATCCCTTCTCACCATTGTGATAAGGGAAGAGGACCTGGGCCACCGCTATACATAGAGGCTAGGTTGCACCGTAGCAAGGAGGACGAACGGGGCGAAGAACACTCCACCACAAGAATAGCAGAGGGCCAAGAACACCACTTGAGCGTCCTCGCGAGGCTCCTCACCACTGTACTATTCCATCCACCACACCTCCTCGAGAGGGAATCCACCAAAGCAGGAGTAGGGTATTACGCTTCGTAGCGGCCCGAACCTGGGTAAATCGTTGTGTTCATCTGCTTCCTCGTCATCGTGCGAGTTGATCGGCCTAACCATCGGGTAGCGAGCTAGGAAGGGCGAGGCTGCAGGGGATCTTCGCACACGCCCGTGTGTTTGAATCTTAAGGGTTTTGTGGAGCCCGAAATCCGACATTTGGCATGCCAGGTAGGGGGCACATCGGAGTCTTCTTCAAGCTTCGCTCCTTCCCCGCGTCGCCGCTCCAATGGCCGGTGCCCAGCAGGCTTCCCCCGGCCACGACGGATCCGCCTCCACTGATCCCACCGCTGCCGCCAGAGACCCACGCCCCAGCAGCCTGGCGCTGGGCGGTCAGTATCAAGCCACCAGCGTCGTCTCCACCGTCGTCGCTTCTCACGCCGTCCAAGCACACGGCGGACGGGCGGCACCCTCGGCACCGGCGTCGCGCCGCACCTACGTGGGAGACCTCGACGCACACGATGCGCTGCTGATGGCAAGCGAGATGCTCCGACACCGCCCGACGCATGGCTGCCTCGAAGCATGGGCCGACCACATCGCAGAGCTGGTCAACGTCTCACGGAGGGCCACGGCTCCTCACTCTTCTTCAAGGCCGCAGGCGTCAGGCGTTGGGGGCTTGTTCGCCGCGCCTGCCGCCGAGCCCGCTGGCGGCGTCCCCCCTCAACCACCGTGCGAGCCCGAGCGGGGCCCGCCACACGCCGTGCTCCTTCTCCTCCGAATTCCGGTGACCGGTTTCGGGGGGCAGCCCGGCCCCGACGATGGAGCGCATGGAAGAAACAACGGGGCACCCCACGCGCGCACCAAAATGCGCCCCCGTGACCCTGCGGACCATCAGCAGCCTGGGTTAACCAGGCGGGAACGCGCTATCCTGCGCAAGGAGCAGGCGGCGTAGGCGTCCGGACAAGCAAGCAACCACGGCGAAGGCGCGTCAGATCGCCAAGGCCACAATCCATGCCAGGAAGCACGCGGCCCACCCAGCGGCGGTGGCAGAGGTAAGCAACTTTGATCTGAAGCTCGTCGCAGGAGGGTCTGATGGATGCGCGTACAGGGCGGCGCCCCGCCGCCGCCTGGAGGGGCCGTCCTCGGCGCCCCCCCCGCGTGGCTCAGGAGGAGAACCGGGCTCTTATGTGGAGCCCTATGTACCATGCTACGTCGTACCTCCGGACGGCGGGGTGGATCAGGCGCCTGCCGCGGGCGCTAACACCCCCGAAGTGTAGGGAGTACCCAGGGCGTCCTCCCCGAGCCAGGCCTGGGGGCTTCCACCAACGAAGCACCGGGCCTGGAGGACGCGAGCGGGAGAAAGAGGGAGGATGCACCCGGGCCCGCGGGGCGCGGCGCAAGCCGTTGCCCTCGCGAGTAAACAACGCCGCGTCAAGCCCCAAAACCTCGGGAGTGATGGCCTGGGGGGAACAGCAAGACACAAGCAGCGCGGGCCACCCCTGGCAACTGAAGTGCCGGCGCGGCCTCGGGAGGCTGGGCCTCGCGAGGCCCTCAAGACATTGCGAGGCCAGTGCCCTGGCGCCTCACAAGGCGACTTCGTCGACAAAACACCTTCATGGCTGCACCGGATGCATTCTGCTCATGTTTGGGCCGCGGGAGTGCAATCCTGCGGCCACGCGGGGGACAATGCATCCGGGTTTGGGTCATGGAGGCGCGTAACCGAGCAGAAATGCACGGGATGGCTCTTGACGGAGTTGGGAGCAACCAGGCCGTGCGCCTGGGGGCTTGCCCAGCTATCTATGGCCGTGACACTCTCACGTAATAATGAGTGGGCTGTATACGCCCGGAGCCCCCGAGGACGCGGAGGGGTTCCTTCCCATGCAACGTGGATGCCCTATGCTCAGCGCTGGGGGAAGACGAAGACCGTGACACTCTCACGTAATAATGAGCGGGCTGTATACGCCCGGAGCCCCCCGAGGACGCGGAGGGGTTCCTTCCCATGCAACGTGGATGCCCTACGCTCAGCACTGGGGGAAGACGAAGACTAGTCTAGGCGCCGGACGCGGCTGTTATTTGCTCTTCTGATGTTCGAATTTGCCAACTTTTCTGGAACAAAGCTAGGAGCTTTTCTTCAACCATGTTTAAAAAAAAGGGGCGGGGATTTTTCTCTCATCGTTCTCTCGTTTTACTGGTCTTGAACTCTCCTTTTTCTGAATTGGTGTTTTGCAAGGGCCTGTGCGCCCCGGCTTTCCCCGAGGCACCTCGGGGCTGGAAAGCAAGGCCCTGCCACCTCAGGAACTTGTATCTTTTGGCAGTCGACCCCCGCTCGGGGGCCCCGGCCACAGCGCGGCACCGCAGCATGGAGCCTCGGGAGATCCCAGTGCCTCCTGAGGCAGTAGCCGGCAGGACAGAATGGGGGTCGCTCGAGCGTCAAAGGGGGCTCCTGAGCAGCGCGCCTCAGGGGCCTTACCGGTCATATAGCCACTCGCCCCTTGATGTCGTCCTTGGTGATCCGGTCGGCGTTAAGGGTTTCGAGGACTCACCTCGTAATTGCGTCCTTGGTGATCCGGTCGTACATTACGGTGGTAGGGAAATGTGCGGGACTGGGACCTGTCGACGTAGAGCCGCTTGAGCGTCAAGGCGGGCTCCTGAGCAGCGCGCCTCAGGAGCCTTACCGGTCATATAGCCACTCGCCCCTTGATGTCGTCCTTGGTGATCCGATCGGCATCAAGGGTGTCGAGGCCTAACCTCGTAGTTGCGTCCTTGGTGATCCGGTCGTACACTACGGTGGTCGGGAAATGTGCGGGACTGGGACCTGCAGACAGAGAGCACCGAAAGGGGCCACCAGACCGTCCCACAATCAAGGAAGGAGAATCCTAGGAGGAACCATGGAATATCTGGACAACTCGGCCGCACCTTGCGACGCACGAGACAAGGAAGATGCAGGTACTCCGGGCCACCACGCGCGGCCGTAGAGACCCCTGAGGCCTGAGGCGCCAGGGGAAGCGACACGAGGGGACGGACCCAGCCGTGAAAAGCAGCAAGGCCACAAACCAGGGGAGCGGTGGCCACAAGCAGCCCCTCGGGAGAAGACACCTCGTGAGGGCCCTTCCGGCCGCCGTCGCCAGGCCGCAGCGGCACCGGCGCCAAGCCACGCACAAGGGAACTAAATCACGAAAACAGCAGGCAGGCAACCGGCAATTTAAGACGAGGAAGGACGCAAGCAAAGGTAATACGCAAAAGACTAATGCCCACCAGGGCCAGGTTCTTCTTAAAGTCTTACATGAACCACGAAAGGGGAGCAGGGGATGCTCAGAGGGAGAAGTCATTGTCGCCACCCGCGCCGCCGGCCGCCTTGGCATCGGGATCGTTCTCCCCTCCGGAGGCGGGTACCTGGACGAACCGCTCCACCAGGGACTCCACGTGGGGGCGCACCTCGTCCCGAAGGGGGCGCTGGAGCTCGTCAGGCACCCGCTCTCCGACGCGCCGGAGGTCGAGCTTCGGGGCGTGGCGGCGCAGGTTGGAGAAGACGAGCATCAAGCTGAGGTCCAGAAGGTCGCGCGCGTCGGACTCGTTGTCCGCATTCACGCGGGTAACGCCGGTCTCCAGTGCCTCCACCACCCTCCAGAAGAAGTCAAGATAACCCCCGTCTGTCGGCGTTCTGGGAACGGGGGTACCCAGACCTGCCTGCCTGCAGCCCAGGGCATGGCCCACTTCATCAGCCAAGCACAACCATACACTGCCCCACTCGAGACAAGTCCCTCATGAGGCCCCTAGGCTCACGAGGAGGAGCAGCGACAAGACCGGCTAGGGATGGGCCTCCGCAGGCCCCCTCCGGAGCGGCGGAGATCTCTATGCAGGGCCCAGCCCCAGGAGTCAAAGATGACGCACGGAAGGACAGGCGGGCGCCAGCGCACCAGGCGGTGCAGTTTCCCCTTTGGTGCAAAGGGAGGAAGGACGTACGCGGGTTCCCAAAGCACCCCCCAAAGGTTTCCATTCCGGTGCAACAAGACCATGACCACCAGTCCCGTAGGATGGATGTCATCGCTGAGCCCACCTCTACATCATCGATAGCTACTTTGAAGGAGAAGACCGCCTTTGGGCAGGGCGGGCATGTACTCCTGCCCCCCTTCAAATTTGGCCGTTGTGGGATCCCTTCCTGCCATTGCGATAAGGGAAGAGGACCCGGGGCACTGCTATATATAGAGGTGAGGCTGCACCATAGAGAAGTACCGGGAATCGGTCGATTTACTCATCCACCACAAAGCCAACAGAAGGCCAAGAAAACCTCAGGAGCGCCCTCACGAGGCTCCTCATCGTTGTACAAGTTCATCCACCAAACCTCCACGAGAGGCAATCCACAAAAGCAGGAGTAGGGTATTACGCTTCGCAGCGGCCCGAACCTGGGTAAACTACGGTGTTCATCTTCTTCCTCGTCATCGTGCGAGTTCATCGTCTAGGCCATCGTGTAGCGAGCCAGGTTGGGCGAAGCTGCAGGGGATCTTCGCACACGCCCCTGTGTTCGAATCTTAAGGGTTTTGCAGAGCCCGAAATCCGACATTTGGCGCGCCAGGTAGGGGACGTGTCGGAGTCTTCCTCAAGCCAAGATCTTCTCCCACCTCGCCGTTCCGATGTCTGACGCTCGCCGAGCCCGCGCCGAGCGCCGAGCTGCTCGCGTCGCTCAGACGGCACCTGTGGGCCGCGCCGACGCGCGCCAGTCACCCTCGCCTATGGCCAACACCGCCACAGGCCCGTACGCCCACGAGCAACCAGACTCCTCTCAGCCGGTCACCGCGCGGCGCGATGGCCACACCGCCACTCCGTCCATCGTTCCAGCTTCTGGGTCGTCCTCCCACATTCGGCCCGGACCGGCGCGTGGTTCGGGCGCGCTAGCCATGGCAAACGAGCTGCTCCGCTACCGCCCCGCCCCCGACTGCTACGATGACTGGCTTCGGCGCAACGCGGAGCTCGTCAGCGCCGCCGGCGACGCTTCAACGCTCTCCTACTCGCTTCGACCCCGACCGTCCTAGGTAGATGACGCGACCCGCGACGCGCCGCCACCTCCTCCGCAACGCGACATCGACCCTGAGCCCAGGCAAGAGGCGCGCCCGCGCGACCAGCCCCGCGAACCGCAGGCAAGGGCAAGAGATGAAATAATCTGCCAAGTGGTTCCCCGGCCGCGTGTTGACGCGCGTGCGCTCCCCGCGCTGCCGGTCCAGCGTCGCGACCGGGCGCCACTCGAGGCAGCCCCTCAGGAGCGTCGAGACCGGGTCCCTCCCGCATACGCAGGACCCGTCGAGCCAGTGGGGTGCCTCGCCATCGCCCCGGAGCTCCACCCAACCACGTGGCCTTGCAAGTTCAAGCCTGACCTGCCCCCGCGCTACGACTGCACCCCGGATCCCGCCGAGTTCCTACAGCTCTACTCCCTGAGCATCCGGGCGGCCGGAGGAGACGACAAGGTCATGGCATGGCGCTCACAGGCGGCGCGCTCTCCTGGCTCCTCAACCTCCCGGAGGCCTCCATCACCTCCTGGGATGACCTGCGCAAACGCTTCATCGCCAACTTCCAAGGTACCCGCGACCGTGCGCTCACCATGAACGACCTGCGGCGTATCAAGCAGCAGGATGGAGAGACCCTACACAAGTTCATACAACGCTTCACGACTACGCGCCTCAAGATCCCGAAGGCGTCGGACGAGGCTATCATCTCCGCGTTCACCAACGGCGTCACGGACCTCAAGATGAAGGAGGAGCTCGCCATGAATGACGAACTGTGCTCAGCCTTGGAGATGTTCAATCTGGCGAACAGATGCGCCAAGGCTGAAGAGGGCCGCCTGTCGCTCCGCGGGCCTCCGGCGGCAGAGCCGGAGGAAAAGAAGACCAAGGCCAAGGAGGCGAAGCGCAAGGCCCCGACAGTACTTGCGGCCGAGCCTGAGGCGAAGCGCAGCCGGGGTGAGGAACACCCCGCAGGAGGAAGGCCGACCTGCATCTTCCATGGCACTAACAACCACGACACCGCCGACTGCCAGGAACTCAGGCTGGTCCGCACCGAACACTTCGGCAGGCGCCCTGGACGCGCTGACCGTGGCTTCGGACGCGGCGGAGGCCGCGGTGGAAGCCGTTGGGACAGCCGAGAACCGCGCCAGGGGTGGCGCGATCAGCCTCAGGACGACCGCTGGCGCGATCAGGCGCGGGACGACCGCTGGCGCGATCAGGCTCGGGAGGATCGCTGGCGCGATGACCCTCCGGAAGGGTCACGTCGCGGCCAGCCTCGTGAGGCACGTCCTCGCGAGGCCGGCCTACCACCACTACCTCCGCCACCCAGAAGGAAGGAAGAGGACAGGCAGGACGATGGGGCTGGGGGCTTCCAGGAGGTCAGAGCGGTAGCCTGTATCCTGGGCGGCGCCCAGGCCCCAGCATCGAACCGCGTCTTCAAGCAGTTCACACGAGAGGTGAACGCGGCTCTCTCGAAGCCCGAAGCAATGCGCCCCCTCAAGTGGTCCCAAGTCGCCATTACCTTCGACTCGAGGGACCAGCTCAGGTGCTCGGCCATGGCCGGCAAGCTCCCCATGCTGTGCACTCCAACCATCAGCAACGTCCTCGTCATCAAGACCCTCATCGACAGTGGGGCGGGGCTCAATGTCCTCTCCATTGAGACCTTCGAGATGCTCCGGGTTCCATACAAACAGCTCATGCCGACCAAGCCCTTCTCGGGTGTCACAGATGGGTCCACCATCCCCATCGGGCAAGTGCACCTGCCTGTCACCTTCGGCGGACGCGAGAACTACCACACTGAGATCATCGTCTTCGACGTCGCGCACATCCGCCTCCCGTACAACGCGATCCTCGGGTACCCGGCCCTTGCCAAGTTCATGGCGGTGACTTACCACGGCTACAATGTCCTCAAGATGCCAGGGAGTGGAGGCGTCGTCACCGTCGCCCGCGATGAGAAGGATGTCGTCTGCTCCCTCGAGCGTGCCTACCACGCCGCGGCGGCCGAGCGCTCGGACGGCGAGGAGGATACCCTGCCTCGTGAGGACACACGCAAGAAGAAGAAGCAGCTCCTTCCCGTGGGGCGTCCCAGGGCCTTGGGCTCTGCGCCCAGCGACGGGGCCCCGCCTCCCATCGCATAGGAAAGCGCGCTCGGCAGTGAGACAAGGAAGGCGCTCGGGCACAACCTGGAGGCGCGTCCTGACGCGCGTCTGCTCGAGTCGGGAGCGCGGCGCGTGGCGCCAAGTTCGCAAGAGTCTGTCATCAGAGCGATCGAGGAGCTTCGAGAAGCACATGCCATGCAAGGCGGGGACTGCCCAGCACCACCAATTGCAGCCGCCGTCATCGACACGGTCGACCAGCCGCGCATCTGCGTCAATGCGCTCGCGGTCAACAGGGCCGCGTCACAGGGCCCCTTTCGGCCGACGCGTGCTGATCATGGATGGGTCTACCCGCACAACTACGTCCGCATACCCTTCGGCCTGGCGAACGCATGCGTCACGTTCCAGCGCCTTTACCGGGCCATGCTCGTACCTTGCCTAGTGGGTTGTGGCGAAGAGTTGGAGGAGATGCTCGGACCAAGTGAAGGTCTCGAGCCCCGGGAGACGACGGGCCCATGAGGGTTGCGCTCGTGGAGGTGTAAGATCAGGCTCTGACGGCAGCTTCGACTCTTCAGCGGCATGGCCGCCAGTTGGTGTTTCGCAAGGGGTCATGCGCTACGGCCCTCCCCGGGGCACCTCGGAGCTGGATAGCAAGGCCCTGTCGCCTCAGGGACTTGTGTCTTCAGGCAGTCGACCCCCGCCCGGGGGCTCCGACCGCAGCGCGGCACCTCAGCATGGAGTCTCGGGAGGCCCCGCGGCCTCCTGAGGAAACAGCCGGCAGAATGGAATGGGGGTCGCTCGAGCGTCAAAGGGGGCTCCTGAGCATCGTGCCTCAGGAGCCTTACCGGTCATATAGCCACTCGCCCCTTGGTGTCGTCCTTGGTGATCCGGTCGGCATCATGGGTGTCGGGGCCTCACCTCGTAGTTGCGTCCTTGGTGATCCGGTCGTACACTATGGTGGTAGGGAAATGTGCGGGACTGGGACTTGCCGACTGCTACTTCTTGAGCATGCGTTGGTTTTCCCTTGAAGAGGAAAGGGTGATCCAGCAAAGTAGATAAGTATTTCCCTCAGTTGTTGAGAACCAAGGTATCAATCCAGTAGGAGATACAAGCAAGTCCCCAATAGATGTACCTACACAAATAATCAAACACTTGCACCCAACGCTATAAAGGGGTTGTCAATCCCTTCATGGTTACTTGCAAGGATGAGATCTGATAGAGATAGATAGATAGGATTGCTAAAACGAAAAGTAAACTAAAAGTAAAAAGATTGCAGCGAAGTATTTTTGGTATTTTTGGTTTATAGATCTAAAAGTATAATATGGAAAATAGACCCGGGGGCCATAGGTTTCACTAGAGGCTTCTCTCATGAAGGAAAATAATACGGTGGGTGTACAAATTACTGTCGAGCAATTGATAGAAAAGCGAATAATTATGAAGATATCCAAGGCAATGATTATGCATATAGGCATCACGTCCGTGTCAAGTAGACCGAAACGATTCTGCATCTACTACTATTACTCCACACATCGACCGACTCCTGCCTGCATCTAGAGTATTAAGTTCATGAAGAACAGAGTAACGCATTGGGTAAGATGACATGATGTAGAGGGATAAACTCAAGCAATATGATGAAAACCCCATCTTTTTATCCTCAATGGCAACAATACAAATACGTGCCTCGCTACCCCTACTTTGTCACTTGGTGAGGACACCGCAAGATTGAACCCAAAACTAAGCACTTCTCCCATTGCAAGAATTACCAATCTAGTTGGCCAAAGCAAACCAATAACTCGAAGAGACTTGCAAAGATATGAAATCATGCATATAAGAATTCAGAGAAGATTCAAATAATATTCATAGATAAGCTGATCATAAACCCACAATTCATCGGATCTCAACAAACACACTGCAAAAGAGTATTACATCAGATAGATCTCCATGAAGATCATGAAGAACATGGTATTGAAGAACAAAGAGAGAGAAGAAGCCATCTAGCTACTAGCTATGGACCCGAAGGTCTGTGGTCAACTACTCACGCATCATCGGAGGGGCAATGGAGTTGATGTAGATGCCCTCCGTGATCGAATCCCCCTCTTGCAGATTACCGGAAAAGGCTCCAAGATTGGATCTCACGGGAACAGAGGCCTCCGGCAGCGGAAAAGTATTTTCGTGGCTCTTTTTGGTATCCAGGGAATATTTGGGAATTTATAGGCCGAAGAATAGGGTTAGGAGGGCTGTCGTGGGGCCACAAGCCAGGGGGCGCGCCCTGGTGGCTTGTGACTCCACGGCAGGTCTCCTGCCTTCATCTCCAAGTCTGTTGGGTTTCTTCTGGTCCAAGAAAAATCATTCCGAAGATTTTATTCTGTTTGGACTCCGTTTAATATTCCTTATCTGCAATACTCAAAAACAAGGAAAAAACAGAAACTAGCACTAGGCTCTAGATTAATAGGTTAGTCCCAAAAATAATATAAAATAGCATATTAATGCATATAAAACATCCAAAACAGATAATATAATAGCATGGAACAATAAAAAATTATAGATACGTTGGAGACGTATCAAGCATCCCCAAGCTTAATTCCTGCTCGTCCTCGAGTAGGTAAATGATAAAAACAGAATTTTTGATGTGGAATGCTACCTAAGATATTTATCCATGTAATATTCTTTATTGTGGCATGAATATTCAGATCCATAAGATTCAAAACAAAAGTCTAATATTGACATAAAAAACAGTAATACTTCGAGCATGCCAACAAGGCAATTGTGTCCTTTCGAAATAACATGGCCTTAGAAAGTTATCCCTACAAAATCATATGGTCTGGCTATGCTCCATCTTCCCCACACAAAGTATCTAAATCATGCACAACCCCGATGACAAGTCAAGCAATTGTTTCACACCTTTTATGTTCTCAAACCTTTTCAACTCTCACGCAATACATGAGTGCGAGCCATGGATATAGCACTATAGGTGGAATAGAATATGGTGGAGGTTGTGAGGAAAAAGGAGAAGATAGTCTCACATCAACTAGGCGTATCAACGGGCTATGGAGATGCCCATCAATAGATATCAATGTGAGTGAGTAGGGATTGCCATGCAACGGATGCACTAGAGCTATAAGTGTATGAAAGCTCAAAAAGAAACTAAGTGGTCGTGCATATGATGAAAAATTCCACTAGCTATATGAAAGTGACAAAATAGGAGACTCTCTATCATGAAGATCATGGTGCTACTTTGAAGCAAAAGTGTGGAAAAAGATAGTAGCATTGTCCCTTCTCTCTTTCTCTCATTATTTTTTTCCCTTTTTTTATATTTTGGTGGGCATCTTTGTCCTCTTTTTTTTATTTGGGCTTCATTGGCCTCTTTTATTATTTATAAAGTCCGGAGACTCATCCCAACTTGTGAGGGATTCATAGTTTCCATCATCCTTTTCTCTCACGGGGCAAATGCTCTAATAATGAAAATCATCACACTTTTAGTTACTTACAACTCGATACCTAGAACAAAATATGACTCTATATGAATGCTTACGAATGCAAGGCAATATGAAAATGATGGTGCATGTCATGAAAAACGGAATGGTGGAAGTTGCATGGCAATATATCTCAGAATGGCTATGGAAATGCCGTAATAGGTAGGTATGGTGGCTGTTTTGAGGAAAATATATGGTGGCTGTTTTGAGGAAGGTGGGTTTAATGCACCGGCGAAAGTTGCGCGGTACTAGAGAGGCTAGCAAAGGTGGAAGGGTGAGAGTGCATATAATCCATGGACTCAACATTAGTCATAAAGAACTCACATACTTATTGCAAAATTCTATTAGTTATCGAAGCAAAGTATTAGACGCATGCTCCTAGGGGAGAGGTTGGTAGGAGTTAACCATCGCGCGCTCCCGACCCTCACACAAAGGTTGACAATCATTAAACAAATCATGCTCTGACTTCGTTACATAACGGTGTTGGGGAACGTTGCATGGGAAACAAAAATTTTCTTACGCACACGCAAGATCTATCCATGGTGATGAGCATCTACGAGAGGGAGAGTGAATCTACATACCCTTGTAGATCGCTAAGCGGAAGCGTTTAAGAAACGCGGTTGATGTAGTCGAACGTCTCTGCGATCCAAATCGCAAGTCGTCCCTCGATCCGATCACGAACTAGCGCCGAACGGACGGCACCTCCGCGTTCAACACACGTACGGCTTGATGACGCCTTCACCTCCTCGATCCAGCGAGCGATGGTGAAGTAGTGGTTGAGTTCCAGCAGCACGACGGCGTGGTGATGGTGGTGAGGAACAATCTCTGCAGGGCTTCGCCAAGCGCTACGGAGATTATGACGGAGGAACTAGAGGGTTAGGGTTGCCGCACACGGCTTGGGGAAATCTTGATGTCTCTCGTGTGCTAGCCCTGCCCCTCTATTTATATGTTGAGCCTTGGGGTCTAAACTTGGAGCAAAAGCCTCCTCCAGGTCGGTTTTGCCCGCACAAGGTCGGTTTGGCCCGCAGGAAAAGAGTCCAACTCGGATCCCTGCCGAACCGTGCACAGCCGCGCACAAGCGGTAGTACCGCTCACAAGCGGTAGTACCGCTTCACACAAGCGGTAGTACCGCTCGGGCGGTAGTACCGCTTCACCAAGCGGTAGTACCGCTTACGCGGCAGCAAAACTACTTTTGCACTTTCCAATACCTCGTGGGCTTTTATCCCTTGGCCCATATAAAGTGTTCTTGCACCCGAACACTTCGGTAAACATCCGGAACCCCTTCCGGTGAACTCTGGAACTTTTCCGGAGATCAAAACACTATTATCACATATATCAATCTTTACCTCCGGACTATTCCGGAGATCCTCGTCATGTCCGGGATCTTATCCGGGACTCCGAACAACTTTCGGTCACCAACATATTAACTCAATTATACTAATCGTCACCAAACGTTAAGTGTGTAGACCCTGCGGGTTCGAGAACTATGTAGACATGACCGAGACACCTCTACGGCCAATAACCAATAGCGGGACCTGGATGCCCATATTGGCTCCTACATATTCTACGAAGATCTTTTATTGGTCGAACCTCTATGTCAAGGATTCAGTTAATCCCGTATGCTGTTCCCTTTGTTCTTCGGTATGTTACTTGCCCGAGATTCGATCGTCGGTATCTCTATACCTAGTTCAATCTCGTTACCGGCAAGTCTCTTTACTCGTTCCGTAATACAAGATCTCGTGGCTAACACTTTAGTCACATTGCTTGCAAGGCTCATTGTGATGTTGTATTACCGAGTGGGCCCTGAGATACCTCTCCGTCATACGGAGTAACAAATCCCAGTCTTGATCCATGCCAACCCAACAGACACCCTCGGAGATACCTGTAGAGCACCTTTATAGTCGCCCAGTTACGTTGCGACGTTTGATACACACAAGGTATTCCTCCGGTGTCAGTGAGTTGCATGATCTCATGGTCAAAGGAACAGATACTTGACATGCAGAAAACAATAGCAATAAACTAACACGATCATATGCTACGTTCGTAGTTTGGGTCTTGTCCATCACATCATTCTCCTAATGATGTGATCCCGTTATCAAATGACATCTCATGTCAATGGTTAGGAAACCTTAACCATCTTTGATCAACGAGCTAGTCAACTAGAGGCTTACTAGGGACACAGTGTTGTCTATGTACCCACACATGTATTTGAGTTTCCAATCAATACAATTATAGCATGGATAATAAACGATTATCATGAACAAGGAAATATAATAATAACCAATTTATTATTGCCTCTAGGGCATATTTCCAACAGTCTCCCACTTGCACTAGAGTCAATAATCTAGTTCACATCACTATGTGATTTACATTGTAATGAATCGAACACCCATGCAGTTCTGGTGTTGTTCATGTTTAGCCCTTGGAAGAGGTTTAGTCATCGGATCCGCAACATTCAGATCCGTGTGTACTTTGCAAATATTTATGTCGTCCTCCTTGATGTAATCGCGGATGGAATTGAAGTGTCGCTTTATGTGTCTGGTCCTCTTGTGAAATCTTGGTTCCTTGGCTAGAGCAATGGCACCAGTGTTATCACAAAACAAAGTCATTGGGTTAAGCGCACTAGGCACTACTCCAAGATCTGTCATGAACTCCTTCATCCATACACCTTCCTTCGCCGCCTCCGAGGCAGCGATGTACTCCGCTTCGCATGTAGAATCAGCTACCACGCTTTGCTTGGAACTGCACCAGCTAACCGCACCCCCATTAAGAATAAATACGTATCCGGTTTGAGACTTAGAGTCATCCGGATCAGTGTCAAAGCTTGCATCGATGTAACCCTTTACGACGAGCTCTTGATCACCTCCATAAACGAGAAACATGTCCTTAGTCCTTTTCAGGTACTTCAGGATATTCTTGACCGCCGTCCAGTGTTCCATTCCTGGATCACTTTGAAACCTTCCGACCATACTTATGGCAAGGCTGACATCGGGTCTTGTGCACAGCATTGCATACATGATAGAGCCTATGGCTGAAGCATAGGGGATGACACTCATCTTTTCTCTATCTTCTGCAGTCACTGGGCATTGAGTCTTACTCAACTTAACACCTTGCAATACAGGCAAGAACCCCTTCTTGGACTGATCCATTTTGAACTTCTTCAAAACTTTGTCAAGGTATGTGCTTTGTGAAAGTCCTATTAAGCGTCTCGATCTATCTCTATAGATCTTGATGCCTAATATGAAAGCAGCTTCTCCAAGGTCCTTCATTGAAAAACTCTTGTTCAAATATTCCGTCACGCTTTCCAGCATTTCTATATTGTTTCCAATCAGTAATATGTCATCCACATATAATATTAGAAACGCTATAGAGCTCCCACTCACTTTCTTGTAAATACAAGCTTCTCCGTAAACTTGTATAAACTCGAACGCTTTGATCACCTCATCAAAACGAAGATTCCAACTCCGAGATGCTTGCACCAGTCCATAAATGGATCGCTGGAGTTTGCAAACTTTGTCAGCATTCTCTGGATTGACAAAACCTTCTGGTTGCATCATATACAACTCTTCCTTAAGGTAACCGTTAAGGAACGCTGTTTTGACATCCATCTGCCAAATTTCATAATCGAAAAAGGCAGCTATTGCTAACATGATTCTGACGGACTTAAGCATCGCTACGGGTGAGAAGGTCTCATCGTAGTCAACTCCTTGAACTTGTGAAAAACCCTTTGCCACAAGTCGAGCTTTATAGACGGTGACATTACCGTCCGCGTCCGTCTTCCTCTTAAAGATCCATTTGTTCTGAATGGCCTTACACCCTTCAGGTAATACTTCCAAAGTCCATACTTTGTTTTCATACATGGATCCCATCTCGGATTTCATGGCCTCTAACCATTTCTCGGAATCCGGGCCCATCATCGCTTCTCCATAGCTCGTAGGTTCATCGTTGTCCAACAACATGACCCCTAAGACAGGGTTGCCGTACCACTCAGGAGTAGTACGCGTCCTTGTCGACCTACGAGGTTCGATAGCAACTTGATCCAAAGCTTCATGATCATCATCATTAACTTCCTCTTCAGCTAATGTAGGCTCCACAGGAACAACTTTCTGCGCTGCGCTACTCTCAGGTTGAAGTAAAGGTTCAACAACCTCATCAAGTTCTATCTTCCTCCCACTCAATTCTTTCGAGAGAAACTCTTTCTCAAGAAATGTTCCGTTTTTAGCGACAAACACTTTGCCTTCGGATCTGAGGTAGAAGGTATACCCAACTGTCTCTTTTGGGTATCCTATGAAGACGCATTTCTCCGCTTTGGGTTCCAGCTTTTCAGGCTGAAGCTTTTTGACATAAGCATCACATCCCCAAACTTTAAGAAACGACAGCTTTGGCTTCTTGCCAAACCAAAGTTCATATGGCGTCGTCTCAACGGATTTTGATGGTGCCCTATTTAAAGTGAATGCAGCTGTCTCTAATGCATAACCCCAAAACGATAGTGGCAAATCGGCAAGAGACATCATAGATCGCACCATATCCAATAAGGTTCGATTACGACGTTCGGACACACCATTACGCTGTGGTGTTCCAGGCGGTGTCAATTGTGAAACAATTCCACACTGTCTTAAGTGACTGCCAAACTCATAACTCAGATATTCTCCTCCTCGATCAGATCGTAGGAATTTAATCTTCTTGTTACGATGATTCTCAACTTCACTCTGAAATTGTTTGAACTTTTCAAATGTTTCAGACTTGTGTTTCATTAAGTAAATATACCCATATCTACTTAAGTCATCAGTGAAGGTGAGAAAGTAACGATAACCACCGCGCGCCTCAATGCTCATCGGACCGCACACATCAGTATGTATGATTTCCAATAAGTCACTTGCCCGTTCCATTGTTCCAGAGAACGGCGTTTTAGTCATCTTGCCCATGAGGCATGGCTCACATGTGTCAAGTGATTCAAAATCAAGTGACTCCAAAAGTCCATCAGCATGGAGCTTCCTCATGCGTCTTACGCCAATATGACCTAAACGGCAGTGCCACAAGAAAGTGGTATTATCATTATCAATTCTACATCTTTTGGCAACAATGTTATGAACATGTGTATCATTACTATCGAGATTCAATAAGAATAAACCCCCTCACATTGGGTGCATGACCATAAAAGATATTACTCATATAAATAGAACAACCATTATTCTCTGATTTAAATGAGTAACCGTCTCGCAATAAACAAGATCCAGATATAATGTTCATGCTTAACGCAGGCACCAAATAACACTTATTTAGGTTCATCACTAATCCCGACGGTAATCGAAGAGCGAGCGTGCCGACGGCGATCACATCAACCTTGGAACCATTTCCCACGCGCATCGTCACTTCATCCTTTGCCAGCCTCCGTTTATTCCGCAGTTCCTGTTTTGAGTTGCAAATATGAGCAACCGCACCGGTATCAAATACCCAGGCACTACAACGAGAGTTGGTAAGGTACACATCAATAACATGTATATCATATATACCTTGTTTGTTGTTGGCCGCCTTCTTGTCAGCCAAATACTTGGGGCAATTCCGCTTCCAGTGTCCAGTTCCCTTGCAATGAAAACACGCAGTTTCTGGTTTGGGTCCAGCCTTGGGTTTCTTCACGAGAGGAGCAACTGCTTTGCCACTCTTCTTGGACTTACCCTTCTTACCCTTGCCAATTTTCTTGAAACTAGTGGTTTTATTGACCATCAACACTTGATGCTCCTTCTGAATTTCAGACTCAGCGGCTTTCAGCATCGCAAACAGCTCGGCGACTGACTTGTTCATCCCGTGCATGTTATAGTTCAACACGAAGCTCTTGTAGCTAGGTGGCAATGATTGAAGAACTCTGTCAGTGATAGCCTCTGGCGGAAGGGGCATCCCTAACTCAGCCAGACGGGTGGAGTACCCAGACATTCTGAGCACGTGATCACTGATAGACCCGTTCTCCTCCATCTTGCAAGCATAGAACTTATCGGAGATCTCATATCTCTCGATCCGGGCATTCTTCTGAAAGATAAACTTCAACTCCTGGAACATCTCATATGCTCCATGACGTTCAAAACGTCTTTGAAGTCCCGGTTCTAAGCCATACAACATTGCACATTGAACTATTGAGTAATCATCAGAACGAGCCTGCCAGGCGTTCACAACGTCTAGAGACTCAACTGGAGCGGGTGGATCACCAAGCGGTGCATCAAGGACATAAGCTTTCCGGGAAGCCGTAAGGATAATCCTTAGATTACGGGCCCAGTCCACAAAGTTACTTCCATCATCTTTCAACTTAGCTTTCTCTAGGAACGCATTAAAATTCAGGGGTGCTACTGCGCGAGCCATGATCTACAACATAAATATAGCAAAGACAACTTAGACTATTGTTCTAGATAATGAGTTTAGTTAATCATATTACTTAAAAAACTCCCACTCAAATTGACATCCCTCCGGTCATTCGAGTGTAACATGATCCAAATCCACCAACTCAAGTCCGATCATCACGTGAGTTGAGGTGGTTTCAATGGTGAACATCTTCATGTTGATCATATCTACTATATGACTCATGTTCGACCTTTCGGTCTCTTGTGTTCCGAGGCCATGTCTGTACATGCTAGGCTCGTCAAGTTTAACCCGAGTGTTCCGCGTGTGCAACATGGCTTGCACCCATTGTATGTGAACATGGAGTCTATCACACCCGATCATCACGGCGTGTTTCGAAACGACGAACTTTCGCAATGGTGCACACTCGGGGAGAACACAATTTATCTTGAAATTTAAGTGAGGGATCACCTTATAATGCTACCGTCGTCCTAAGCAAAATAAGATGCATAAAAGGATTAACATCACATGCAAATCATAAGTGACATGATATGGCCATGAACTTGTGCTTTTGATCTCCATCTCCAAAGCACCGGCATGATCTCCATCGTCACCGGCATGACACCATGATCTCCATCATCTTGATCTCCATCAACGTGTCGCCATGAGGTTGTCGCGCCGACTGTTGCTTCCACGACTATTGCTAACGTTTAGCGATAAAGTAAAGCATTACATAGCGCTTAATGATTGACACGCAGGTCATACAATAATTAAAGACAACTCTATGGCTCCTGCCAGTTGCCGTACTCATCGACATGCAAGTCGTGATATTCTATACAACACATGATCATCTCATACATCACATATATCTCATCATGTAATTGGCCATATCACATCACAACATACCCTGCAAAAACAAGTTAGACGTCCTCTAATTGTTGTTGCAAATTTTACGTGGCTGCTACGGGTTTGCAAGAACCGTTCTTACCTACGCAAAACCACAACGTGGTGTAGTGATTGCTTTTTGATCTTCTAAAAGAACCCTCTTCATTGAAATCGATTCAACTAAAGTGAGAGAGACAGACACCCGCTAGCCATCTTTATGCAACGAAGTTACATGTCAGTTGAAGGAACCTGTCTCGCGTAAGTGTACGCGTAATGTCGGTCCGGGCCGCTTCATCTCACAGTACCGCCGAATCAAATATCAACTAGTAACGGCAAGCAATATGTATACACCCACGCCCACAACTCGTTTGTGTTCTACTCGAGATCTCATCTACGCATAGACCTAGCTCAGATGCCACTGTTGGGGAACGTTGCATGGGAAACAAAAATTTTCTTACGCACACGCAAGATCTATCCATGGTGATGAGCATCTACGAGAGGGAGAGTGAATCTACATACCCTTGTAGATCGCTAAGCGGAAGCGTTTAAGAAAGGCGGTTGATGTAGTCGAACGTCTCTGCGATCCAAATCGCAAGTCGTCCCTCGATCCGATCACGAACTAGCGCCGAACGGACGGCACCTCCGCGTTCAACACACGTACGGCTTGATGACGCCTTCACCTCCTCGATCCAGCGAGCGATGGTGAAGTAGTGGTTGAGTTCCAGCAGCACGACGGCGTGGTGATGGTGGTGAGGAACAATCTCTGCAGGGCTTCGCCAAGCGCTACGGAGATTATGACGGAGGAACTAGAGGGTTAGGGTTGCCGCACACGGCTTGGGGAAATCTTGATGTCTCTCGTGTGCTAGCCCTGCCCCTCTATTTATATGTTGAGCCTTGGGGTCTAAACTTGGAGCAAAAGCCTCCTCCAGGTCGGTTTTGCCCGCACAAGGTCGGTTTGGCCCGCAGGAAAAGAGTCCAACTCGGATCCCTGCCGAACCGTGCACAGCCGCGCACAAGCGGTAGTACCGCTCACAAGCGGTAGTACCGCCGGGGCGGTAGTACCGCTTCACACAAGCGGTAGTACCGCTCGGGCGGTAGTACCGCTTCACCAAGCGGTAGTACCGCTTACGCGGCAGCAAAACTACTTTTGCACTTTCCAATACCTCGTGGGCTTTTATCCCTTGGCCCATATAAAGTGTTCTTGCACCCGAACACTTCGGTAAACATCCGGAACCCCTTCCGGTGAACTCTGGAACTTTTCCTTAGATCAAAACACTATTATCACATATATCAATCTTTACCTCCGGACTATTCCGGAGATCCTCGTCATGTCCGGGATCTTATCCGGGACTCCGAACAACTTTCGGTCACCAACATATTAACTCAATTATACTAATCGTCACCAAACGTTAAGTGTGTAGACCCTGCGGGTTCGAGAACTATGTAGACATGACCGAGACACCTCTACGGCCAATAACCAATAGCGGGACCTGGATGCCCATATTGGCTCCTACATATTCTACGAAGATCTTTTATCGGTCGAACCTCTATGTCAAGGATTCAGTTAATCCCGTATGCTGTTCCCTTTGTTCTTCGGTATGTTACTTGCCCGAGATTCGATCGTCGGTATCTCTATACCTAGTTCAATCTCGTTACCGGCAAGTCTCTTTACTCGTTCCGTAATACATGATCTCGTGGCTAACACTTTAGTCACATTGCTTGCAAGGCTCATTGTGATGTTGTATTACCGAGTGGGCCCTGAGATACCTCTCCGTCATATGGAGTAACAAATCCCAGTATTGATCCATGCCAACCCAACAGACACCCTCGGAGATACCTGTAGAGCACCTTTATAGTCGCCCAGTTACGTTGCGACGTTTGATACACACAAGGTATTCCTCCGGTGTCAGTGAGTTGCATGATCTCATGGTCAAAGGAACAGATACTTGACATGCAGAAAACAATAGCAATAAACTAACACGATCATATGCTACGTTCGTAGTTTGGGTCTTGTCCATCACATCATTCTCCTAATGATGTGATCCCGTTATCAAATGACATCTCATGTCAATGGTTAGGAAACCTTAACCATCTTTGATCAACGAGCTAGTCAACTAGAGGCTTACTAGGGACACAGTGTTGTCTATGTACCCACACATGTATTTGAGTTTCCAATCAATACAATTATAGCATGGATAATAAACGATTATCATGAACAAGGAAATATAATAATAACCAATTTATTATTGCCTCTAGGGCATATTTCCAACAAACGGTTCACCATACGTGCATGCTACGGGAATCACAAACTTTAACACAAGTATTTCTTCCAATTCACAACTACTCACTAGCATGACTCTCATATTACCATCTCTATATCTCAAAACAATATGCAAGGAATCAAACTTCTCATAGTATTCAATGCACTTTATATGATTTTTTTCTTATATCCCTCTTGGATGCCCATTATATTAGGACTAAATTCATAACCTAAACCAATTACCATGCTGTTTAAAGACTCTCAAAATAATATAAGTGAGGTACGAGAGTTCACTAATTTCTATAAAATAAAACGCCACCGTGCTCTAAAAAGATATAATTGAAGCACTAGAGCAACATTGCCTAGCTCAAAAGATATAAGTGAAGCACATAGAGTATTCTAATAAATTCACGATTAACGCGTGTCTCTCTCAAAAAGATGTGTGCAGCAAGGATGATTGTGGCAAACTAAAAATCAAAGACTCATATCATACAAGATGCTCCAAGCAAAACACATATCATGTGGTGAATAAAAATATAGCCTCAAGTAAATTTACCGATGGATTGAAGACGAAAGAGGGGATGCCTTCCGGGGCATCCCCAAGCTTAGCCTTTTTTGTATCCTTGAATATGGCTTGGGGTGCCTTGGGCATCCCCAAACTTAGGCTCTTGCCACTCCTTATTCCATAGTCCATCAAATCTTTACCCAAAACTTGAAAACTTCACAACACAAAACTCAACAGAAAACTCGTGAGATCCGTTAGTATAAGAAAGAAAAATCACCACTTTAGGTACTGTTTTGAACTCATTCTTTATTTATATTGGTGTAATATCTACTGTATTCCAACTTCTCCATGGTTCATACCCCCCGATACAACCCATAGATACATCAAAATAAGCAAACAACACAAAGAAAACATAATCTGTCTAAAACAGAACACTCTTTAGTAATTTATAGACTTCGAATACTTATGTAACTCCAAAAATTCTGAAAAATTAGGAAAATAAGGGAAATTTGTATATAAATCTTGTGTAAAAATTTCAGATCAAAAGCACGTTCCAGTGAATTTACAAAATTCCTGGACTGAGAGCCAAAGTTTCTGTTTTTCAGCAAAATCAAATCACAAACACCGTAGACCATCCCAAAGGTCTTACTTGGCTCAAGCACTAAATTAAACAAGAAAACACAATTAATACAGAGGTAATAATGTGTGGAAAACTCAAAAACAGAAGCAAAAACAAAAGCATAAAAATAAAATTGGGTTGCCTCCCAACAAGCGCTATTGTTTAACGCCCCTAACTAGGCATAACGCAATAGATCTAGGTATTGTCATCTTTGGTATGCAATCCATAAGTAGCTCTCATAATAGATTCATAAGGTAATTTTATTTTCTTTCTAGGAAAGTGTTCCATGCATTTCCTTAATGGAAATTGGAATCTAATATTTCCTTCCTTCATATCAATAATTGCACCAATCGTTCTAAGGAAAGGTCTACCAAGAATAATAGGACATGTAGGATTGCAATCTATATCAAGAACAATGAAATATACGGGCACATAATTCCTATTTGCAACAATAAGAACATCATTAATCCTTCCCATAGGTTTCTTAATAGTGGAATCCGCTAGATGCAAATTTAAAGAGCAGTCATCAAATTCACGGAAACCTAGCACATCAAATAAAGTTTTCGGAATCGTGGAAACACTAGCACCCAAATCACACAAATCATGACACTCATAATCTTTAATCTTAATCTTAATAGTAGGTTCCCACTCATCATAAACCTTCCTAGGTATAGAAACTTCCAACTCAAGTTTTTCTTCAAAAGATTTCATCATAGCATCCACGATATGTTTAGTAAAAGCTTTGTTTTGATTATAAGCATGAGGAGAATTCAACATGGATTGCAACAAGGAAATACAATCAATCAAAGAACAACTATCATAATTAAAGTCCTTGTAATCCAAAAGAGTGGGTTCATTGCTATTTAAAGTTTTGACCTCTTTAATCCCACTTTTATCAATCTTAGCATTAAGATCTATAAACTCCGAATCATTGGGACGCCTTTTAACTAAAGTTGACTTATCTCCAGTCCCATATTTATCAAGATTTATATTAGAAAACAAAGATTCAATAGGAGTCACATCAATCACTTTAAGATCTTCATCATTATTATCACGAGAACACTCCTTTTCAAGCCATTCACGCTTAGCACGTATTCTAGCGGTTCTTTCCTTACACTCATCAATAGAAATTCTCATAGCCTTTAAAGACTCATTAATATCATGCTTGGGTGGAATAGATCTAATTTTCAAAGAATCAATCTCAAGAGAAATTCTATCAACGTTCCTAGCCAAATCATCAATCTTGAGCAATTTTTCTTCAATCATAGCATTGAAACCCTTTTGCGAACTAATAAATTCTTTAATATTATTCTCAAGATCAGAGGGCATCTTATTATAATTTCCATAAGAGTTGTTGTAGGAATTACCATAATTATTAGAGGAATTACTAGGATACGGCCTAGGATTGAAATTACCTCTATACGCGTTATTACCAAAATTGTTCCTACCCACAAAATTCACATCCATAGATTCATTATTATTTCCAATCAAAGAAGACAAAGGCATATCATTAGGATCAATAGGAGCACTCTTACTAGCAAACAATTTCATTAATTCATCCATCTTTTCACTCAAAGTATTTATTTCTTCAATAGCATGCACTTTTTTACTAGTAGGAGATCTTTCGGTATGCCATTGAGAGTAATTTGCCATAATATTATCTAGGAGTTTAGTAGCTTCTCCTAATGTGATTTCCATAAAAGTACCACCCGCGGTGGAATCTAAGAGATTCCTAGATGCAAAATTCAATCCCACATAGAAAATTTGTATAATCATCCATAAACTCAAACCATGCGCGGGGCAATTTCTAATCATTAGTTTCATCCTCTCCCAAGATTGGGCAACATGCTCATGATCAAGTTGCTTAAAATTCATTATATCGTTCCTAAGGGAGATGATCTTAGCGGGCGGAAAGTACTTGGAGATAAAAGCATCTTTACACCTATTCCATGAATCAATACTATTTTTAGGCAAAGATGAAAACCAAGTTTTAGCACGATCTCGTAGTGAGAACGGAAATAGCTTCAATTTAACAATATCATTATCCACATCTTTCTTCTTTTGCATATCAAACAACTCAACGAAAGTATTTAGATGGGATGCGGCATCTTCACTAGGAAGGCCGGAAAATTGTTCTTTCATAACAAGATTAAGCAAAGTGGCATTAATTTCATAAGATTCCGCACTAGTGGCGGGAGCAATCGGAGTACTAATAAAATCATTATTATTAGTATTGGAAAAGTCACACAACTTGGTATTCTCTTGAGACATCGTGACAAAGCAAGCAATCAAGCACACAAGCAAACAAAAGGCAAACGAAAAGACGAACGGAAGAAGGGCGAATAAAAAGGCAAATTTTTCTGAAAATCGTTTTAGAAGTGGGGGAGAGGAAAACGAGAGGAAAATGGCAAATAATGTAAATGCAAGAGATGAGTTTGTGATGGGTACTTGGTAGGCTTGACGTAGATCTCCCCGGCAACGGCGCCAGAAATCCTTCTTTCTACTTCTTGAGCATGCGTTGGTTTTCCCTTGAAGAGGACAGGGTGATGCAGCAAAGTAGATAAGTATTTCCCTCAGTTGTTGAGAACCAAGGTATCAATCCAGTAGGAGATACAAGCAAGTCCCCAATAGATGTACCTATACAAATAATCAAACACTTGCACCCAACACTATAAAGGGGTTGTCAATCCCTTCACGGTTACTTGCAAGGATGAGATCTGATAGAGATAGATAGATAGGATTGCTAAAACGAAAAGTAAACTAAAAGTAAAAAGATTGCAGCGAAGTATTTTTGGTATTTTTGGTTTATAGATCTGAAAGTATAATATGGAAAATAGACCCGGGGGCCATAGGTTTCACTAGAGGCTTCTCTCATGAAGGAAAATAATACGGTGGGTGAAGAAATTACTTTCGAGCAATTGATAGAAAAGAAAATAATTATGAAGATATCCAAGGCAATGATTATGCATATAGGCATCACGTCCGTGTCAAGTAGACTGAAATGATTCTGCATCTACTACTATTACTCCACACATCGACCGACTCCTGCCTGCATCTAGAGTATTAAGTTCATGAAGAACAGAGTAACGCATTAGGTAAGATGACATGATGTAGAGGGATAAACTCAAGCAATATGATGAAAACCCCATCTTTTTATCCTCGATGGCAACAATACGAATACGTGCCTCGCTACCCCTACTTTGTCACTGGGTGAGGACACCGCAAGATTGAACCCAAAACTAAGCACTTCTCCCATTGCAAGAATTACCAATCTAGTTGGCCAAACCAAACCAATAACTCGAAGAGACTTGCAAAGATATGAAATCATGCATATAAGAATTCAGAGAAGATTCAAATAATATTCATAGATAAGCTGATCATAAACCCACAATTCATCGGATCTCGACAAACACACCGCAAAAGAGTATTACATCGGATAGATCTCCATGAAGATCATGAAGAACATGGTATTGAAGAACAAAGAGAGAGAAGAAGCCATCTAGCTACTAGCTATGGACCCGAAGGTCTGTGGTCAACTACTCACGCATCATCGGAGGGGCAATGGAGTTGATGTAGATGCCCTCTGTGATCGAATCCCCCTCCGGCAGATTACCGGAAAAGGCTCCAAGATTGGATCTCACGGGAACAGAGGCTTCCGGCGGCGGAAAAGTATTTTCGTGGCTCTTTTTGGTATCCAGGGAATATTTGGGAATTTATAGGCCGAAGAATAGGGTTAGGAGGGCTGCCGTGGGGCCACAAGCCAGGGGGCGCCCCCCCCCCCTAGGGCGCGCCCTGGTGGCTTGTGACTCCACGGCAGGTCTCCTGCCTTCATCTCCAAGTATGCTGGGTTTCTTCTGGTCCAAGAAAAATCATTCCGAAGATTTTATTCCGTTTGAACTCCGTTTAATATTCCTTATCTGCAATACTCAAAAACAAGGAAAAAACAGAAACTGGCACTAGGCTCTAGATTAATAGGTTAGTCCCAAAAATAATATAAAATAGCATATTAATGCATATAAAACATCCAAAACAGATAATATAATAGCATGGAACAATAAAAAATTATAGATACGTTGGAGACGTATCACCGACATAGAGCCGCTTGGGCGTCAAAGGGGGCTCCTGAGCAATGCGCCTCAGGGGCCTTACCGGTCATAAGGCCACCCGCCCCTTGACGTCGTCCTTGGTGATCCGGTCGGCGTCAAGGGTGTCGGGGCCTGACCTCATAGTTGCGTCCTTGGTGATCCGGTCGTACACTATGGGGGTCGGGAAATGTGCGGGACCGGAGCCTGCAGACGGAGAGTGCCAAAAGGACTCCCAACCTGCCTCACTCGTGAAGAAGAAGAAGACTGCAGGGCCTCAGACGGCGCCACCTACAAGAAGACTCAGGCGCAAACCGCCTTTGAGGTAGGGACCTCGTGAGGCCAAAGGGCCCTCGCGAGCTCCCAGATACACCTCCCAGTTCTGTCGTGCCAGCCACGCGTACGAACTCTATGGGCTGTACACGCCCGGAGCCTCCCGAGGACGCGGAGGGGTTCCTTCCCACGCAATGTGGAAGCCACAGCTCCGTGCTGGCGGTCAACACAGTTCACCAATGAATATGCCCACGCAATGTGCAAGCCACAACTCCGTGCTGGCGGTCAACACGGTCCACCAATGACTATGCCCACGCAATGTGGAAGCCACAGCTCCGTGCTGGCGGTCAACACGGTCCCCCAATGACTATGCCCACGCAATGTGGAAGCCCTTCGCTCCGTGCTAGGGATAAACAACTGAGGGCGCCCCAGCAGCTGCATACAACCTCAGGAAGGCCCCTCGCGGCCCCGTCTCGCTGTGTTCCCCTGGGATGTACGCGTGAGGGGGCTGCACGGGGGCTGCTACCGGGCCAAGCCTGGTACACGCCACCTTCCCAGGTCTGCCAAACCTGGTCTTCACGTGCCCATCTCAGGAGAAGCCAATGAGGAAAGGTATGGGAGCCGCTCGTACGTCAAGGGGGACTCCTGAGCATCGCGACTCAGGAGCCTCACTGGCCCCGTAGCCCCTCACCCCTTGGACCGTCCTTGGTGATCCGATCGGCCCAACGGCGGCTGAGGTATGCGCGGGGCCGGGCCCTGCCGACGTAGAGCTCAGAAGCGCTCAAACCCCTAAGGAGAACCCCGGAGCTCGTACGTCAAGGGGGACTCCTGAGCATCGTGACTCAGGAGCCTCACTGGCCCCGTAGCCCCTCACCCCTTGGGACCGTCCTTGGTGATCCAGTCGGCCCCAACGGCGGCTGAGGTATGCGTGGGGCCGGGCCCTGCCGACGCAGAGCACAAGGTGTTCGAAACCCCAAAGCACTCACAACCCTTGAGGAGGGCGCTGGAGCTCGTACGTCAAGGGGGACTCCTGAGCATCGCGACTCAGGAGCCTCACTGGCCACGTAGCCCCTCACCCCTTGGGACCGTCTTTGGTGATCCGGTCGGCCCCAATGGCGGCTGAGGTATGCGCGGGGCCGGGCCCTGCCGACGCAGAGTACAAGGTGTTCGAAATCTTCAAGTTAACCCAATCTTCACCTTGTTCCTTTCATGAGGGCTGCTCGTACGTCAAGGGGGACTCCTGAGCATCGCGACTCAGGAGCCTCACTGGTCCTGTAGCCCCTCACCCCTTGGGACCGTCCTTGGTGATCCGTCAACCCCAACGGCGGCTGAGGTATGCGCGGTGCCGGGCCCTGCCGACGCAGACCATCACAGCAAGCAGGAAGGAAACAAGGCGAAGATAGCAACCACACCGTTCAACAGTTATTATAAGAATTAGAAGTTTTCGCAAATGCAAACAAGTTTAACGCCTCCGCGAGGCACGATGAACGTTGCAGGAAAGGAATAAGGAAGAGCAATCAGGAGGAGCCACCATCACCACTCGCTCCGACCGCGGGGGACTCGTCGTCGACGTCGCTTGCGTCATCTTCTTCGCCGCCGACACCTGCAGCTTCAAGAGGCGGAGGAACGGTGATGCGGGTGAACCTCTTCACCAGCGCCTCCGCGGCGCTCTTCACTGCTGCTGCAGCGCCGACGCGGACCTCGAGGCAGACCGGGCGGATTACGGAGTCAAAGTCAAACCCCGCGTCGCGAAGGTGGAGATGGCTGAAAACGCGCGTCGCGGCCTCGGAAAGGAGGTCGCGGCACTCACTCTCCAAGACCCCGTCCACCACGGCGACGGCGCCCTCCAGCACCTCGGCGAGCTTCGAGGCGAGCCCAGCGAGGCCGTCCTCCGGAGCCGCCAGGGGCTCTGCAAACCCATCCCGGCAGATGGAGTGGAGCGCTTGACGAAGCTTGAGCTCGACGAAGGGAAAGGCGCTGAGCTCCGCGGCCTTCTTCTCCTCAGCCGCGGCAAGGGCCTCCTCCCTGGTGACGAGCCGGGACTCCTTCGAAGCGACTTCCTTCTCTTGCGCGTCCAGGCGCTCTCGCTCCACGGCCTTGCGGGTCACCGCCTGGGACAGCTCGGAGTCCCGAGCGGCAAGCTTTGCCTCCCGGGTCTTGAGATCTTCCTCCTGCAGACGCAGCCGCTCCGCAAGCTCAGACTTCTCCTCATGGAGGGCCTTCAGGCGGGCCTCCACCTCTTCACAGCGTCGGGTAGCAGACGCCGTTTCAGCTAGTGCCTCCTCGCGGGCTGCCCTGGCAGACGCGGCTTCCTTCTCGCTCTTCACCGCGGCAGCCTCGGACTGACCCCAAATCGCCACGGCAGAGGCGTCGGCCTGGAGCCACCCTGATAGGAGCCCTAGGCGCCCACTCACGAGGCAATCGTCGGCACCCCCGAGGGCGCCACGAACTTGACCCAGAACGGCGAAGGCCCCGTCCAGGACGTCGAGGCCGCGCGACGAAGGCATAAAGACCTCCTCCGGAGGAGTCCCCTGTGCGATCGCGGGAGACGTCCCCGGGGAGACGGCAACACGAGGAGCAGGAGGCTTCGGAGGCCGCACAGCGACCACAGACACGGACGGATCGACGGGCGGCCGGCCCTGAGGGGCTGGCCCTCCGGACAGTGGCACCGCCGCGCCCTCGAGGGCAGGAGCGACCACGCCAACAGGCATTGGCGGCTCTAGGGGCTCCGCGACGATGACCAGGGGGGTTGCCTCGCGAGCCCCTCCCCCTCGGCAGCAGGCGACGGCAGTATGGCAGGAGCGGGCGGCGCGTCGGAAGGCGCCTTCGGCTTGATGCCCGCCTTCTTCTTCCTCATCTTCAGCACGGCGGCGTTCCTGGTCGCCAAGCAAAGGAAGGTCATCAATACACAAGCCATCGGCGGGCGAGCAAAGCCGAGCCGGGTCACTTATTCCTCAACGTCGACCCACTTCCTCTTCCTCTCCGCTCCGGCAACGACGGAGGCGCCCATGCCTTCCTCGGTGAGGGAACCACCACGCGGGGGAGCAAAGGCGCTGTCCGCAAGGGCGGCCGCTAGAGGGGTCGCCATGGCCCCGGCCTCTCTCACCTTGCCTGCGAGCTGCGATTCGGGCAGAGGCGAGGCTGGCGCTTCAACCACCTTGCCATCAGAGGCAGGGCGCACCGAAGGAGACTCCGCCCCGCGCTTCCTGGGGGTCAACACATAGGCGGATTGCGTGGCAGGAGGGGCCGGTCCTAGCCCCCTGGGGGCCTTGGCGGGACCGGGGGAACCCGCAACAGAAGCTCCACCAACATCATCGTCATCCTCAAGGTCGCGCAGGAGCGTGTTCTGCGACGGGGGAGACGCCCTTGCCGGATCGTCGTCGGCTGTCTTGTCCGAATCCTCCCCGCCCGTGGTGTCGCCGGAGGACACCATCACCGGGGAACCAAGGCCCTCAGCTGGGGAGAGCCCTAGTTCGTTGAAGACGGGCATCGCGGCAACCAGATCGGCCTGATCGTCGCGGCAGTACAGCGGGGCGTGGGCAACGGGGAGATCACCGGGGTCGCCATTGAGCAGGGTCGTCACAGCCCTGTTCAATTCCTCGGAGGTTATGCGTGCGGACCGAAGCCGGAGGTTGTCGCTGCTGCCTTGATAGTCCCACAAGGGCCTAGAATGGGACTGGAGAGGCACCAGGCGCTGCGTCAGGAACTCCTTCACTATCATCCCCCCAGTCAGCTTCCTGGCACTGATGTCGCGGGAAATCTGCTCCAAGACGGGCCCGGCCCGGGGGTCGAAAAGCTTCGTGGAGCTCCATGCGGAGGTCTTCTCCGGCAGCCCCTTCGGCAGATCAAACCGGGGGTTGGTGTCTTTGAGGTCCATGAGGACCCAGCGGTGCCTAAAGTTCTCCACCTTCTTCCCGGCCTTTAAGAGCATGTTGCCACTCTGGATCGCGACGAAGGAGACGCACGCCGACCGTTGAGCGCCGTCATGCACGCGCAAGCTGAAGAAATGGCGGAAGAGGGCCACCGAAGGCCTCACGCCCACGAAAGCCTCACAGTAGAAGGCAAATACGGACAAGAGCAGGATGGAGTTGGGTTGGAGATGAAGGGCCTGGATCCCGTAGTGGTCGAGGATGGCGGTGAAGAACGCGGAGAAGGGCGGGACGAGCCCGGCGAAGATGCTATGGAGAAAGAAGGGGTAGACCGCCTTGGACGAGGGCCGCTTCTCCGAGGAGCCGCCCCGTATCAAGGTCTGCCCCCACTCGTTGGTCTCATCCGCCGTCGACGGGAGCACCGGGATGAGGTCCTCGTCCTTGGCGATGGTGGACCCTGAGAGCGCTGGTGAGATAGGAGCGGAGGCCGAGCTCTGGGCCTCTAGCTTCTGCTTGCCGGTGGGAGCCATCGGGAAGCTCGCGGGGCCAAAGCGGCAAGGAGGAGGACGGAGCGGCGCCGGATCTGGAGAGGCCTCTGCTAGAGCCGGAGATCTGGGAAGCAAGAGCAGGTGCACAAGAGGGGAAAGCAATAATGGACCCTGAGATCGCGTCAATAAATTTGTAAATGGTCGAGCAAATCTGGAGGGGAACCTACCGCTGCTTCAGGTAATTCTTTGTATAGTACAATTATCATTTACCTAACTTACATTATGTGATCTACGACAAAGTTTCTAAACTGGTTATGTTGTCATGCAGACGTGGTACTACGAGATGTTAATGGTGCACCAATTGGACTCCAGCATCTCATGTGCATCAAGGTTAAGGCCGCTGATCCAGAACTGCAGTGAGGAGAGGACACACAAGGTTGACAAAATAATCAACTAAAATTATATAGGAGTTGGAGAGGTAAAGTGTCAGTATTCTATCCCTGGATTATCTAGCATATATTTTGAATCATACTAACGACACTAAACTGCAGTATGTTGAGGACCTGCTGTGGCCTTTCAACCCACCACCAGATGGTACGCCGGCCAAACCGAAGACTGACGGTCGGGTAAATGAGTTGCATCAGGCATAAATCTATATTGTAACTTTGCAAGTACAATCAAAGTTATATGCTTCTAACTGCTTGTAAGTTGCAGGATAAGGCACTCATCGGCCGTGTATTGGGTGATTTGAAAGAACTTGCCTCCATCGTGCGGGAAGGGGCTGCACAACAATTCGATAGGATGTGCACCCTTGAAAAAAAATTGACGAGTGCCTTAGGCGTACCCTTGCGAACGGCAAAGGCATGGACGATCTCATCACAGAATTCAATGTAAGCATACCTTTATGATATTCCAAATAATGTTACTATCAATACTCCCTAGATTAACACTTTATTTTTTCAGAACCACCGCTATGGAATATTTGATGCTGATCGCCCAGGAGTCGAGGACATACAGCTATCTGACCTGGGAGCACATGCTGACCCAATGGAGGTCCCAGCAGAGAATGCTCCTCACTGGAGAAAACAAAAAGATGACATGGAGGTCGCTGCCAAAGGCATTTCGGTTAAGGGAATACAAAAAGATGACACAGATGCCCCCATGAAGAATGTTGATGAAGATTTGCAGGTTGCTCCTAGTTTGCATTCGCGAAAGCATTCCAAAACCACCACAAGCCTTGGAGCTTTCATGGTGATACACATTTTACAGTAAAGTGATTTGTTTTAAGTTCACGCAGATTGCTAGCTAACATATGATCTTCCACGTTCAGGATGAAGAAGACAGAGCTGTTGCTGCAACTTGCAAGGAGAGTCTCAGGAATGTTTCAGAGCTTTATAAAGAGGTGGATGCTTTGCAGGGTGCTCCGAGTTTGGATTCGCGAAAGCATTCAAAAGTGACCCCAAGCCTTGAAGCTTTCCTGGTGATGCACATTTTACATTAAACTGATTATGTTTTTAAGTTCACGCAGATTTCTACCTAACAAGCGCTTTATTTCGAATCACAGGATCCTCTGGATTTGAGGCACAGTAAGAATGTGCGAAAGACTGAAGAAAGGAAAAATAAAGTTGATGAAGATGTGAGTATGGAGATGGGGGAAGAGGCAAGTACCAAAAGAAAGCACCGGTCTGCCAAGGCTAAGGGAACGCGAAAGCAGGAAGAACCCCATGTCTTCCCAATTTATGAGGACAACTATGATGATTCCCTAGAAAAGCAGCGACAAAGTGTGGTTGAATCCATGCCACCAACTCGTGCGAGCGGCCAGAAAAGAGTGGTATCTTCATTATTCAGGAATGAAGATTACATTCTGTATGATAGTGGTAAGAAGAGAAAGAAAAACAGGACTCCATCGGAGTCTACAAACGATTCACGGGACACAAACAATACAAAGAGGAAAAACCGCCCAAGCAATTTAAAAAATATAGATACATGTGCTTCGAGGCTGGATGGCGAGCTTGACAAGTTTTGACAAGATCGCGTGGCCAAAATTGTCAACACTTCAGATATTGAAAAAGAATTGGTGGTAATTGATGACATCGTTCTGCTACAGAAGCATTTGCAATGCCTCACACTAATAGAAGGAGCCGAAGAAAACAAATGGTTGGGTGGTGAAGTAAGATATTTCCCAAATTAGTTTATCAATTTCCTTTTGCACAGTACAATGAACTTGAATTTCGTTTTAGGTGGTTGATGCCGTGATTCAGCTCATGTGTCATGATCATCCGAAGGACATAAGGGACGTGCAACTGGTTTACATTGAGAGGGTGTCCGGCGTCGCTATGCTCGAAAGAGATAGTAAGGTAGAGAACTACCACGAGGATGCTTTGGTGGGCAGCCATGGAACAACAAAAGGCGACAGCTACCTCAGACATGATCTGGTACCATATAACCATGACTTAAAACACATTTCTTTATCTTATTATTATGCATGTTGATGTGATCATCATTGCTTTCTAGGTTTTCCTACCTACCAACATGATAAACACCCACTGGTTCCTTGTGGTCGTAAACCCCAGAAGGAGGGAGGTTCAGATTCTTGATTCACTTTACACCTACCTAGCACACACACAAGTAAATCATGTGGTGAGATTTTAAACTTTTTCAATAAAACGCAGGATTTAACATCATACCTAACTATGAATTGTGAGCAAGTTATAATCCCATGGACTTGTAGATACGTGGGGTGGAAGCACATCTGAGAGCATCGCTGCGAATCAATGGACCACAAATCCATGCATGGCAAGACATTAACGTGACCCAATGGACAGTAAAGTTTGTTCCTTGCCAAGACAAGAAGACATGTCAGTAAAACACATTAGCTTTTGTTTCTGTTTTTCGTTGTTAATACATGAAATGCTGCTAACATAATTAAATGTCGCAGTTCTTCTTGTGCACTCTACATGCTAAAGAACATCGAATTCTTTACGGGAGAAGATCTGACAATGAAATATGACCAAGTACGTAGAGTAACAGCTAAATTTATGTCAATTTTTTGAACCTACGGAATGATAGTAACATATCCTCCCATGTAGGCCTACATTGAGGATTACAGAAGAGAGCTGCCTGTTATGCTCTTCAATTCACCCTAAAACAAATTGAAATCCATGAAAAGGCTGAAGATGTACACTGCTAGCCTATCGGATGCAGTTGCGGATGAAGATGTTGAAGATGTAAGCAGTTAGTCCAGCAGTGGTTCATTCTTACATGTGCAGTGTACACTTGGCGATGAAGCGATAGAGTAGGGTGTGGTTTGGTTTTAGTCCCAAAGAAGGTTTCCTAGCCATTTTCTTAGTCCATTGCAGATTAATCAAGTTGTAATACTTCACAGTACTGGTTCTAAATACTATTCTTCAAATAAATTTTGTCTACATGGCAACACCTTCAAATATATATTTGCTTTTTGCAACCAGACTTTTGTGTTTCAAGGTTAAATATTTTGGTCTGCATGGGAGCACCTTCAAAAATTTCAGCACCAACAGAACTCCGAAATCCAGTGCGTGCTGAAATATTTTGGCCAAAAGGTAAAAATTTCGGCGAGTGCTGAAGTGAATGAAACTAAGTAAATTTCATCGAAATCTCACCAAAAGTGAAAACCATGGTGTCGTGGCATCTTGAGCAGCGCCAGACATGATCCAATATTTATCAACAAAATTTGATCTCACATATACGAGAGGAATAAGGTATGAGCATGAGTATGCAAGATCAGATGGGCAATAAAATAGCTTCACAACAGAGATTAAAATACTTCACATGTGAGCACTCATTCACAGCTAGGCCAGGAATTGACTTAGAACAAACAAAACAGAGCATAATAAAAGAGGTCCAATACTTTTGGCCGATTCTCCCAGAAACGCGAACCTATATTATTTTGACAATCATGGTTGTATTCATCCTAACCAGTTTTTTTAGGTGTTCATCCTAATTTTTTTAAGGAAATTCATCATAATTAGCTCGGATGGTTAAATATGGCTTCAAAATTCTAACAGAAGTTGCGAGAGGTGATTTTCAAGATTCTGGAAGAATCACCGAAAAGAACTGGGCCTAAAGCATGTAACAGAGGGGGCTTGCGCTTGATGAAACAATGAAGTAAGGCCCAATATCGTCGAAGAAAATATATTCCGGTATATTCCTTCATTTTTTTGCACAATCGTATGTAATCTGAGGTAGTTAGGAATCCCTATTATAGGCCGCTACGCGGTGGTCGTTACGACTCCCTATAAATAGAAATCGCAGCTAAACCTCCAGATCGTACTTCACCCATCTACGCCGCTGAAACATTGCAACCACGGAAACCAGCAAGACCGAAGGACGGCGCCAGAAGATGAATCCTCTGGTAACTCACCATGCAACCCCAACTATTTTCTTCCCACAATCTCCCAGTAACCCCACCTTTTTTTCCTCCCACGATCTTCCACCTACGATTTTTTTCTACAACCCTAGTTTCAGGTTAATCACACTATTTGCACATGTATGGAACTCAGGATGCCTCTTTTCTGCCATATGAGAAGTTCATAGACGGATTAAACACGCAGCAAAGGTTGTACATCAAGTTGATAGGACTGGGTGAACTTCTCAAGACACCTCGCATCAAAATTATACGTGTACTGTGCAAGGCCATCGCTAATTCATATGATGAAAAACAGGATGCCTTTATCATTAATGGGAGACCATGTAGGATCATACTAGAAGATGTGTCGCATATAACAGGCATGCCCTACATGGGGAAGAAGCACGTCCCTTCAAATCTTGACGATACTATGGAGTTGTGGAAGAAACTTAAAGACCGTAATGACACCAAAATAACTTTCAAATGACTGCTAGCCAAGATGGATGGCGACGACACACCTCATTTTGTCAGGCCATTTGTCTTGTACACCACAGGCAAATATGTGTGCCCGAGAACAGAGCAGTATGTGGATAACAAATATCTAGGGATTGTTAGAAACGTTGAGACGATAAAGGACACCAATCATGGACAGCTAATGCTTGACTATCTTATGGCTAGCGTTAAGAATTTTGTAAATGGTGGAGCAAATCTGGAGGGAAACCTACCACTATTGTAGGTAATTCACAGTAATACAATCATCAGTTACCTTTCATACATTACGTAATCTACGGCAAAGTTTCTAAACAGCTTTTGCTTTCATGCAGAAGTGGTACTACGAGAAGTTCACGGTGAACCAATTGGACTCTAGCATCTCATATGTATCAAGGTTAAGGCCACTGATCCAGAACTGGAGTGAGGAGAAGGCACAAAAGGTTGATAAGATAATCCAGGAAAATTATCTAGGAGTTGGAGAGGTAAACTGTCAGTACTATGCCTGGATTATGTACCATATTTTCCAAATCATACTAACAACAGTAAACCGCAGTATGTTGAGGACCTGCTGCAGCCTTTAAATCTGCCGCAAGATGGTACGCTGGCCAAACCGAAGAATGACGGTCAGGTAAATGAGTTACATCAGGCACAAATATATATTGTAAATTTGCAACTACCATCGAAGTTATATGATTCTAAATGTTTCAAAGTTGCAGATTAAGGTACTCGTCGGCCGTGTATTGACTGATGTGAAAGAAGTTGGGTCCCTCGTGCGGGAGGCCGGTGCACAACAAGTCCATAGGATGTGCATCCTTGAAAATAAAATCAATGAGTGCCTTAGGCATACCTTTACAAAGGGCAAGCTCATCCAGGACCTCATCAAAGAATTGAACGTAAGCATAGCATTATGATTTAAATCATCCGATTTTGAGATTACAACCATGTGAAATATATGCGTACAAGGTTATTTCTAAATAAGTATAGTATGAAAGCATCCCAGCCTAACATGTGTTTGTATTTAGAAGAAGAACCGCTATGGAATATTTCCAGGAGTGGAGGACATACGTCTATCTGACTTCGGGGCAACTTCATACCCAATGGAGGCCCCTGCTGAGAATGATGAGCATGGTTCTGACAAGGGAAAACAAAAGGATGTCACGGAGAACCAGGGAATACAAAAGGATGACATGAAGGCCCCCGTGAAGAACCTTGATGAAGATTTTGCCGTACTCATGTTAACTAAATTATTAAACACTCATGCAATATTGTTTTAGAAATAACATGTGATCTTCCATGTACAGGATGAAGAGTTTTACCATCGTGCTGCCGTGATAAAGGACAGACCTAGGGGTGTTAAAAAGCTTTTTAAAGAGGTGGATGATTTGCAGGGTGCTCCTAGTTTGGATTTGCAAAAAGATTCCATAACCACCACAAGACTTGAAGCTTTCTAGGTGATGCACATTTTACCTACAACCAAGCAAGAATCTGCTAAAGGCTAACATGCGGTTTATTTCGTATAACAGAATGCGTTGAAGAGACGAAGTAAGAATGACTCTGTGAAGGCTACGAAATCGCGGGAGCCTGAAGAACCTCATGCCTTCAAAAATGATGACAACCATGATGAATCCTTTAGAAAGTAGCAAGAAGTAAGTGTGGTTGAATCAACACCACCAAATCATAGCAAATTTAAGGATGACAAATACTTTCTTGATGGTACTGATATGGAAAAAAGGAAAAATATGACTCGGTCAGACTCTACCAACGATTCCAAGGACAAATACAATAAAAGGAGGAAAACCGGCTCTAGCAATTCAAAACAGAGGGCAGAAGCTCCTTTACGGAATAGGGACAAGGTAGACGAGGCTCGACATGATTTAGTGGCCAAACTGATCAACACTACAGATCGTGAAAAACAAATGGTGCTAGTTGATGACATTGTTGTGCTATCGAAGCATTTGCAATGCCTCACACATAGAAATGTAGCCGAAGACAACATATGGTTGGGTCAGGAAGTAAGATATTTCACAAATTAATTCATTCTATTTTCATTTGTACAATACAGTTAACTTGATTTTTGTTGTAGGTGGTTGATGCTACAATTCATATCATGCGTCATGATGAAGCAATTGACAATAGGGACGGGCAACTGGTTTACATTGAGAGGGTGGCCGGCGTCGCTAACCTCGAAAGGGCTGGTAGGATAGACAAGTGCTACGAGGACGCTTTGGCAGACATTCCTGGAACAACACAAGGCACCAACTACCTGAAATACGATCTGGTACTATAACCTTGACTGCCTCCACATTTTTTGTATTACTATACATGTTGATCTAATTATCTGTGCACTCCAGATTTTCCTACCTACAAACACTTTAGGAGTCCACTGGTTCCTTGTGGTCGTAAACCACAGAAGGAGGGAGATTCAGGTTCTTCATTCACTTTTCCAATGTATGGTACACAAAGAAGTAAATAACGTGATGAGAATTTTAGCAACTTTCATTAGAACAAAGAATTTAACATCGTACCTAAGTATTAATCATAAGGTACTTCTCATCCCATGGACTTGCAGATATGCGGGATGGAAGCACATCTGAGAGCATCGATGCGAATCAATGGACCACAAAGCAATGCATGGGAAGACATTAACGTGACCCAATGGACAGTAAAGCTTGTTGCCATGCCAAAAGACGATGACACATAAGTCAACAATATTAGCTTTAGTTTTTGTTTTTTATTGTTAATACATGAAATGCTGCTAACAAAGGGAAAAATGTTGCAGTTCTTTTCAAGCATTGTACATGTTGAAGAACATCAAATTCTTTACGGGAGAAGATCTGACCGTGCACTATGACCAAGTACGTAGAGTAACATCTAAAATTCTGTCAATTTTTTAAACTTACGGAACGATACTAACATATCCTCCCATGCAGGACGACATCGACAAATTCATAAGAGAGCTACCTGTTGTGCTTGTTGATTCACCCTACAACAAATTGAAATACATGAAAAGGTTCTACCAAGCTAGCCTATCGGATGCATCTGCGGATGAAGATGCTGAAGATGTAAGCAGTTGGTCTAGCAGTGGTTCATTCTTACATGTGGAGTGTACACTTGGTGATGAAGCGATAGAGTAGGGTGTGGTTGGGTTTTAGTTCCGAAGAAGGTTTCCTAGCCATGTTCTTAGTCCATTGCGGATTAATCAAGTTGTAATACTTCAAGGTACTGGTTCTAAATACTATTCTCCGACGGTGGGGGATGCAGAACTCAAGGTGGAATTTGTTTACTTGCTGATCATCAGTCGTTAGAGGTTGTTATTAGAGTGTTTCAGTTAGCTTGTGTATCCACAATGACACATATGCTTAATCCCTTGTATGCACAGACCAAGGAAAAGCTCAGTTCAATTCTAGTGGCATGAAGAAATAAAATAAAAAAGCTTGTGTGTTGTTTCCAAAAAAATACCAAAGAGGAAAATTATTAAAATAGCATGAACATGAATATAGTAGCACGATCATCAATATAGTTGCACGAACATAACATAGTAGATCCGCTTACATAGGTAGCCCAACAACTTAAATAAGCATAGCCATACTACTAACAACACTAAAACGACACACATATAGTAGGATAGGACGACATGATAGATTAGGGGGCGCCACCGGGCCAACACCACATTGCTCCTCCGGGGGCACGCCACCTCGCTACTTTGGGCACCCTTTACTGACGGGCGATTGGGTAGGGAAGAGTGTGCATGCCGTCCGGGGTGGGGAAGATGTGGGTGAAGTCCGTGTAGATGTTGTAGGTGGTGAAAGTGATGAACTTGCACCCACACAAAAACACACGGCCCAGGAGGTAGAAGGCGTTGTATCTGTTGGTGAACGTAGCAAGGAGCCCAACCACAACACCGTTGTGATTGACCTCCTCCACGTGGAACATCGGTGGAGAGCCCTGGGGGAGGTGGCGGAAGACGGCCTCAAGGAAGAACTCAGTGAGGTCCCTTGCGCTCCTCCACCTTGACATCGCCCACACCCTAAGGGTCCTCTCCACGTACACATTGGCAGGGTAGAGCATCTCCGGCACGGTGGGGGGCAGGCGGTAGGTCGGACCGTTGAACTGCATGGCACCTTGGTCTTGGTTTGTTTTCGGATGGCTAAGGTGGTGAAGAAGTGCAGATGGTAGAGGATGGAGATGGAAGAGTGGGAGAGGAAGAGGAAGACGGTACCTCTGTTAAATAGGTGAACTGCGACCTCTTGGTTCACCGAGGTAGTAAAAGCATCGGGTGTGTACACGTGTGGAAAAGCGAAGGGCGGCTGTGCAACGCTGCGGTGGTGGCTCTTGCATTAGGTGTGTACACGTGCGGGAAACCGATCGAAGGGCGGCTGTGCACCGCTGCGGTGGTGGCTCTTCAGCGCCGTCGGTCGGGTCGGGTCGGTACTGGACAGGTCAGCGCTGCTGTGGCGGCTCTGTTGCCTCACCGGTCGGCTCGGGTCGGGACTGGGGAGGTCAGCGCTAGGGTGGCGTCTCTTTTGCTTCGTCGGTCGGGTCCAGTCTGGTCAGGCTGCGCGCCTGCGTCGTCGGTCGGATCACGCGTGATCGGCGCGCATGCAGGGTCGCGCACACCAGCAACCGTGTTACAATTGTCAAATAGAATATATTCCTTCCTTTTTTTTCACAATTTTATGTGATTTGAGGTAGTTAGGGAATCCTTGTTATATGCCGCTACGCGATCTGAGAAGGGAAATACCAGTCGGGGGTGGTTACGACTACCTATAAATAGGAATCGCAGCTAAACCTCCAGATCGTACTTCGCCTATCTACGCTGCCGAAACATTGCAACCACGGAAACCAGCAAGATCGAAGGACGGCGCCAGAAGATGAATCCTCTAGTATCTCGCCATGCAACCCGAGTTATTTTTCTCCCACGATCTCCCTGTAACCCCACTTTTTTTCCTGCCACGATCTTCCACATATGATTTTTGTCTGCAACCCTAGTTTTGGTTTATTCACACTATTTGCACATGTATGGAATTCGGGATGCCTCTTTTCTGCCATATGAGAAGTTCATAGACGGATTAAACATGCAGCAAAGGTTGTACATCAAGTTCATAGGACTGGGTGAACTTCTCAAGACACCTCGCATCAAAATTAGACGTGCACTGTGCCAGGCCATCACAAATTCATGATGAAGAGTAGGATACCTTTATCATTAATGGGAGACCATGTAGGGTCACACTAGAAGAAGTGGCACATATAATAGGCATGCCCTGCGTGGGGAAGAAGCATGTCCCCGTCAAATCTTGACGCTATGCTCGAAAGAGATGGTAGGGTAGAGAAGTGCCATGAGGACGCTTTGTCGGGCAGTCATGGAACAACAGAAGGCGACAAATACCTCAGACATGATCTGGTACCATTTAACCACGACTTAAAACACATTTCTTTATCTTATTTGTATGCATGTTTATCTGATCATCATTGCTTTCCAGGTTTTCCTACCTACGAACATGGTGAACACCCACTGGTTCCTTGTGGTCCTAAACCCCAGAAGGAGGGAGATTCAGATTCTTGATTCACTTTTCGGCTACGTAGTACACACACAAGTAAATCACGTGGTGAGATTTTAAACGTTTTTCAATAAAACATATTCAACATCATACCTAAATATGAATCGTGAGAAACTTATCATCCCATGGACTTGCAGATTAGTGTGGTGGAAGCACATCAGAGAACATCACAGCGAATCAATGGACCACAAAGCCATGCATGGCAAGACATTAACGTGAGCCAATGGACAGTAAAGCTAGTTCCTGTTCCAAGACAATATGACATGTCAGTCCGAAATATTAGCTTTTGTTTCTGTTTTTCATTGTTAATATGTGAAATGCGGCTAGCAGAATTAAATGTTGCAAATCTTCTTGTGCACTCTACATGCTGAAGAACATCGAATTCTTTACGGGAGAAGATCTGACACTGCAATATAACCAAGTACGTAGAGTAACACCTACATTTCTGTCAAATTTTCTACCTACGGAACGATACTGACATATCCTCCCATGCAGGCCTACATCGACGATTACTGAAGAGAGCTGCCTGTTATGCTTCTTAATTCACCCTACAAAAAATTGAAGGAGTCATGAAAAGGCTAAAGATGCACACTGCTAGCCTATCGGATGCAGTTGCGGCTGAAGACGACGAAGTTGCAAGCATTTAGTCCAGCAGTGCTTGATTCTTAGATGTGGAGTGTACACTTGGCTATAAAGCGATAGAGTGGGTGTGGTTTGGTTTTAGTCCCGTAGAAGGTTTCCTAGCCATGTTCTAAGTCCATTGCGGATTAATCAAGTTGTAATACTTAACAGTAATGGTTCAAAATACTGTTCTTCAAATAAATTTGGTCTGCATGGGAGCACCTTCAAATATATATTTGCTTTTTACAACCAAACTTTTTGTTTCGAGGTTAAGTGGTTAATAGGAAAGCTAACTGAAATCTGAATTTTATAGCTAAGGTTCGTCAGAGTGTGGACAAGATTGAGACCAAATACGGAGTGCACGAGCAAACGTAGATGAAGTTCTTAACAGATAAACGAAATAAGCGTGTGGGTTTTTCAAATTTTCTATCACTTACTGGAAGTGTCGTGCAAGCTATTCACTTTCAGTTTCACAAAAAATTCAGCACCAACCGAATCAACGAAATCCAGTGAGTGCTGAAATATTTTGGCCGAAAGGTAAATATTTCAGTGGGTGCTAAAACGAATGAAACTCAGTAAATTTCATCAAAATCTCAGTGAAAGTGAAAACCATGGTGTCGTGGCATTGAAGTTGGGAAATGTGATTTTCAAAATAACATGATGATTTCAAAAATAGTATGTTGTTTTGAATAAGCTATTTTTAAAATAGCATGTATTTTAAATATGTTGTTTTAAAAATAACATGTTGTTTTTAAAAATGTTGTGATGCGTATTTAAAAATTAGACGCTGTTTCGAAAAATAAGATGCTGTTTTTAAATATAAGATGTTGTTTTTAAAAATAACATGATGTTTTTTAAAAATTACAATGTATTTTTAAAATAACATGCTCTTTTTAAAAATAACATAAACGTCGTTTCTGAAATATGAAAGCTTTCACCCGCAAGTTATTGCACTATTTTTTTTAATGATTTTGTTTTACTACACAATGAAAACTCATTTTCAAAATAACTCGTACTAGCCAACACAGAAATCTCGTTTTCAATATGAAACTAGCATCTAATCCATATGAAACCTGGTTAGATTTGAATGTCAGGAGCTAGCATCATTTCAAAATTATGGTAAAAAAAGAAAAAAATCATTGCAGCCTAAAGTAATGATATCAAGGAGGG